>JAWWMP010000165.1:30230638-30291800 GCA_035047865.1 Dendrocincla tyrannina
ACCACGTACATCCCCAGCTCCTTAGCTTGTGCCTACGGTGCTTGTGTGCTTTCAGGTGGTGAAAGAGCGTTCTGGAGAAATCCGCAGTTTTATGTATGAGGTCTTGTCTGCAGTTTTGCTTTGAAAACTTGCAAATAATACTGTGTGAATGGAGAGTTTCTGGTCTTTTTGTGAAGCAAACCCATGTACTTCTTTGTGATTCATCTTCTCCATCTATTGCTTCTACAAGCTGAGACCTGCACAAAACTGTCACAGCTATTAGAAACTATACCAGGGGCAGAAACTTGTAAAGCCAAACTCTCTTCGAGAATCTTTGACCGAAAAAGCGTTGACCGAAAACTGTGTGATGAGGATGAATTGCAGAGCTGGACCACGGCAAGAAATGTTATCTGCTGTCTGTGTGGTTAGTCAGTGGAGTTTAGGTGCATACAGAGGTAATCACCTAATAACTCTGCAACAGTTTTATTCCGAATGTAAGACCTCTTTAAAACAGAAGTAATTAATCTGTGCAGTCCTGTAGGCTTATCCTGCCTATCTTATGATTCACAAGCCGAAAAGTCCCATTTTACAATCAGATGTGTAGGCATTCTTTTCCTGTCTTGTTTTGTGCCAGAGACACGTGTCATCCTTGGCAATATTTGAATTCTACTCAGCATGATATATAACCTCAGCCAGTGTTGAAGTGGGCATCTAAAAGAGGTTTTATATACTGGAATAGTTATTGACCATAGAGTTTATTTAAAATTAACAAGTTACCAGATTTGACATCTATTCTAAATAAGACTGTGGGCAGCAGTTTATTTTATATCAATAACAGACTTAATAACATACTGGAAGAATTGGGTTTCTCTTTCAAGTGGCTCAGAGCTAATATTTCCATTTTGTAGGAATTCTTTAGAGAAAAAAGAGAAACAACCAAAGAAAATTAAAAACTAGGAGAAAAAGCCCTCTCATTTGTGTGACAGAAGCTCACTTCAAACGAACTTGTAGAAGATAGTAAAACAGGAGAATTCAAGTTCTTTCTGGATTCCAGTAACAAAATGTTGTGGGGATAGAAATGAAGCAAGCTAAACTGGAAGGAAAAAAAAGAAAGATACTTTCTCTGTTTAGTTGCCTATAGACTCTTTACTCATTAATCAGTAATGCAGATGGAGATATTTTCTTGCTGTTCCCTTACAGTTTCTTCCTTCTGCAGTTGCAGTTTCCAGTTGCTGGCATGTTCTTTCACTGGGGTAGGGTTGGTTTGTCTTCTCAGTCGGCTTTGATGTCTATTGCTGCTTAAATCTCTGCAGCTCTTTAAAGAACAGGTTCTGCTGTGAGGGCCCACCCTGAAAACAATGACAGTCACCAGCATGCTTAGAGGAGTGGTTTACAGAGCACAGTCAGTCTGCTCCAGGGTAGAGTGGTAGATGGAGGAGGACGCTGCCATGTAGCCTTTTGTATTGTGCACATCTGTTGTTGATGGAAACTTAACAAATGATTGGGTTTGGGTGGGGGCTGTGTATTTTTCTTCCTTGGCTTGGCAGGATATCTTTGGCTGTAGTACTGTGATAATAGTGCCATTACTTGGAGTCCTGTGGTATGCTGAACTAGCAGTAAAACTTTAGTTGCTTTCTTTGTCTTTCTAACGCTATGAATTTTCTTTTCATGCTTTGAAGAAGGCAGTGGAGCCACAGTAGTCCTCACATTATAAACTTGGATGTTCTATTTCTGTTTTGTTGCAAGAGTTAATAATTTCCATGGGATCTTGATTGTTTTCCAGTAACAGGCAAATTATACTGCAGCAGACCAGGCTTCTCCTCTAAAAAGAAATAACATTTATGAAGGGAAGGGGACTTTGTCTGTATTGGCTAGTTCTGAAGCATTATTGGCTGTAGGGGTCTATGTATGTGTGTGTTCATGTGGTGTTTTTTGTTGCATGCCTCCATTCCCCCCTCAGATGTGAGAGAATGCTATAACCTTGATTTTCCCTGCCGTTACAAGTGTGGAGCCAAGTATGAGGCCAAATGTGGAACGATGCTTCCCAGTAGAAGAGTGAGGGTGGATTCTGGGCAGTCTACAGAAGTACAGACTGGGAAAAGAGGCAGTGTTCCTGTAATGAATACTCTGTGTTAATAGTAACTGTCAAAATGGCCCTTGCCTTTTTTCAAGTGGAAGTGATTTCTGGTGATCAGACTCTTCTGTTTGCCTGGAATTTTACATCTTGATTTATTAATTTTCTATTTGTAACTCAAGTTTAATTTGACCTGTGTAAAATGAATGTGCTCTGGAGTGTCCTCTAAAAGGTAGAATTTAGGTAGTGAGATGCATATACTGTGTTTGTCTGTTACTTTGAATATGGAACAGCCACATGGCTTTTCATATGCTTGTGTGCCTGATTCAGTGACTTCCGTTTAGAGTGCTCAAGCCATCAGAAAGAGTGAGAAAGCGAAACATTTGTTTCCCCCCTTTGCATTGTACTGCACTTTGATTTCACTGGCTGGTATATTTGGGAGGGGATTTTGTTGTTCCTTTCACCCTGTCCTAATTTCTCCTCTTTCATAGACCCGTTGCAGTGTTCTGAGCTGCTGTTCTGTTTTCTGTTTTTGGTGGGGGGATCCCTCCCTTGAAAGATTCTGTGACTATACCTACATGGTATGATAACTTCTTGACTGCCTCAAGTAATGACTGCCTATGAATGGCTTGTTTATGCTTAGGCTGAAATACGAGGAGGGAGCTCTGAGGCAGATGTTATCTAGTCTGTACCAGCCTGTCAGAGATGAATCTGAGCCACCAACTTGACTTTTATCCCCTTGTTAGAAGCAGAGAGAAAACTGTTACGTGTTGGTAGTAGCTGGAGGTATACTCGGGAAGACAGTTGCTGTAGCAGGAGTCCAGCTCCCAAGCCAAAAACAGTGGGTGGGCAAGTCTAGCAGGGATAATTTAAAATGTAACTGACTATACCTGTGGGAGTTTTTTTGCACCTTGACGATGTTTGTCTTTTGGCTTTGCTCCTCCTAAGGGAAACTAAAATATTATCACCTTAAAGGACCTTTCCGTCTTGCCAAGGAAGTAAAAGGGCTATGTGCAAAGAGAGACCCATAACTCCTTGGCACAGGGGAGAAGAGGGTGCAAAGCATGTAGGGCTGTGTATTGCTCTGATATTCAACAGAAATAGGTGCAGTGTTGGAGGCTCTTGCACTTCAGGTGGGAAGGAATGGGGAAGATAGGTAACACATGCACTTGACCTAAGCCATACAAAGTGCAGAGTATTATGTTTTTTAAAGTGAGAATTTCTTGTGCCTCTTCTGTTTGTTGCAGATTAGGCAGAGAATCTGGTCAAACTTAAATCCATAGTGTTGCTTAGTCCTCTTACTTGAAGGAAAGAAGAGTTTTTCTCAGGTTTTTTTAACATAATAAATAGCTGCTGTGTCTTACTGCAGCCCTTGATGCAACTTAGAGCACCTCTGCTGTTGCTAACATGGGAACAGCTTTAGTATAAGATTTCTTCCCAAGTATTCATTCTTGTATGTTGACTGTTGATTAATTTTTTTGGTCCTTATTTCGAGCTGGATACAGTTGGGTTGCTGAGTTGAGTCAGGCTTGGATTTGGATTACTGTAGAATTGATTAACAAAGTTTGGATCTGAGTTGCTGGGTTGGTGGACTGCAGAGACATATGGCTTACATGCAAACCAGAACTAGACTCATCACAGAGAATGACTGTCATACCACTATTCTTTTGTTTGACCAGAAAAATGTTCTTCAGTGGTAGGTTTCATGAGGTCAGTGTAGTGACTCAGAAAGGAGTAACCTCCTCCAAAAGAGAAGTGGAGCTGCTGATCCCTGTGTCACTGGAGTTATGCTCCTGGTTTGCCCAAAACCATTGGACTCCTATTGACATCTGCTGCCAAAAATAGAATTCAGCTTGGCTGTCTCACCAGAGTAGCTCATATGGTTAGTTTCAGTCTTAGCAATAAATCATGAAGCAGCTTCTTCTACGTGTATCTTCTCTTTTTCCACCTAAATCTTTTTTTTTTTGTGAAGAGTTTAAGAGCAAGATAAACATTATTTTGATTATGCACCAATTATGCATAGATAAATACAAGTGCTGGTGTTCAGTAGATGTGGACTGGCAAGAGTTACAGCTGCATTGTTGAGAAAATAACTTTCATTAGTCCATCCAGTAAATGTTTTAAAGAGTTGCCTGTATCCCTGAAGATTTTGATAAACTGTACTATTCTGCTTGCCCTATATTTTAATTAAAATTGGACTTACAGTCTGTGGTTTGACAAAGATCCATTTATGTTAGAAACAAGATCTATGAGGAATGCAGTATTCTTGGGCTAGATTCTGGTTTAGCTTTGCACTAGCTCTTACCTCAGTTGTTTCTCTTAAGAACTCAGTATTTTAGTAGAGCCAGTCAAATATCACTGATTTGTAGAATTCCAATCAAATCTAAATTCATTGTATAGATAACATCAAGATCTGGCTCTTTTAGATTCTGTCATCACATTTTCTGCTGCTGATAAAGTTGAAATGAGAGACACAGTTTTAAACAACTGCTGGTGTTTAAGCAGCATGTTATGTAGTTTCTCTGCATTACTGAGACAAGAAATGCTACTGTTCATGGTTTTGTTTTTTTGGTTTTTTTTTCTGATCACATTTCATGTCAGTATGGTCAAAGCTAAGTATTCATTTGTTAGGGTCATTCTCAGGAAAGAAATAATTTTGGATAGAACATAAAGAAGTTAGACTAACACCTAAGTCTTGTGCTCTGCAAAGCAGAAATAGGAATGCACTTTTTTCAGCTAGGCACATCCTCTCCCCCCACTTTGTTTTCTCTGAAACAGAATGGGTAAATGGCAGTCCTCTTGTCTTTCTTTCCCTTAGACACAAGCATGCCTAAACACTTCAGTAAAACATGCTTATGTGTACTGCAGCTTATTTCTGGAACTAGAATAAATTATCTTTTTTTTTTTTAACATGCAGAGATAGATAAAGATCCAGGAGACTGTTATTCTTGTTTACCTCTCAAATGTGGATTGGCCATGATTGGTTAGCTTCAAGAACCAGTGGTTTGTCAAAATTCAAAGCACAGCCAAACAGGCTGGTTGTAACTGGCATTTGCAGTGAGTCTTTGAAATTATGCCAGGTGTCAGAATGCATCAGGGGCAGGTGCTGTTCCACTCCATGAGGGAAGGCAGCCAGGAACCAGCTCTGATGACCAGGCAGGCAGAGAAGGAGGCTTGCTGGGGTGTTAGAGGAGAGCTGTTTTAGGGAGACCTCCAGTGAGGCTGTTTTTAGGTTACTGCTTCCCCGCAGACCTCATTGACTAGCTTGCCTTGAGCATGGGAGGCTCTGACAGCAGTTATGGCTTATGCTTTTGAATGTTTTACCCTTTGATACTTGCATGATAACAACTAGCCTTGGAAGTTACAAGAAAAATGCTAACAGTGAAAATGTGGAGAGTCAGAACAGTCCGTGGAGTTGGTTGATCCTGATTCTCCTCCATTCCCCACACTGATGGGAGGATACAGTCTGCTTGGTTTGCTTTGGAATGAAGTGTTATGTCAGTCATCTATTTGAAGTCTGTTTTTCCCTCTCTCATTTCGCTGCTGCACACTTCAGTTTGTGAATTATCTATGAAGTTGGCTTTAAAAGAAACTTTGTTAATTTGGGGCCTGTAATTGTCCCATGTATCAGTTTAGTTTAAATGCATCTAAAAAATTAAGCTATGCTGATGAGGATCAGGAAACTGAATTGATTATTTCTTCCAAAACTTTCAATAAAGGGATTCTAAATTCAAAGACCAATAAACAGAGCCCTTGGGGGTTTTGTATGTCTTTGGGTTGATGGTGATGTCCTTCATTCTTTGTATTTTTATATTATAAAATTAGTTTTAATGACTTAGCTGAATTTCTGCACCTATCTATGAATTGGTGTCAGTTCAGATCACACACTGTTTTATTACAATGAATGGTATTGAAGGAGTGGAGTTACTGGGGAGGGGCACAAAGGGAGATGGCAGATGGAAAACTTAGGTAATGAGTTAAGTTTTGATCTGCTTTATGGTGCACGCAATCTATTACTACTTTCTCACTTGAAACTTTAATCCTATATCTCACTGTGGACTCAAAAGACCAAGATAGCTATAGCAGGTATGTACTTATGTGGAGGACTGTCTTTGGATGGAAGGTAGAAATTTCGGTTGTAAAACCACCTGCTGAAAAGCAGGGAATAAAGTGCTGAAGTCAAATGAAAAATTCAGATTTTTCATTTGAATATGAAGAAGTGAAGAGATTAGATGTTAGTTTCTTGCCGCTGGTAAGAGGGAGGAAGAGAACTTCTGTGATCTCTGATATATTCTGCTCTCTCTTCCTCTCATGTGTCACCTGTCTGGGTTAACATAATAACTACTTACTTCTGTAACAATCTAAAGCACAAGGTGCTTGTTGTTGAAAGCTGTTTTGGCATTATGATTCCCTGTGGCTGCAAGTGCTCCATTGTGCTCTTGTTATCAGGATCTGCTTCTGGGTTAAGCTTATTTGAAGGGAATTAGCTTGTGCAGCGTTTGCTGGTGATGTGGCAGACGCAATAGCTACACCCTTCTCTCTGATGCAAGCCACAGTGCAAATGTTTCCCAACGTGTGATACTGACGTTTTTGAAGACCTCTTCGGGTCAGATGCACTGGATTTCATAAGAGATTGAAGTTTTCAAAGGGAAACGAGGTGGCTGCTCAATTCAGGGTCAGAAAAGTATTATTTTTTTGCTCATTTCATACAAGGGATGACCTGAGACTGTAGACTTGGGGTAGCAGTTAGAATTGGGTTTGCTTGTTGCTCTTGTATGAGCTGAAGCCTTTTAAATACATACAGCCACAGAAACTTTGTCTTAAACCAGACCTATCAAAATTCCAAATGGGTGGGAATTGTTCAGACAAGAACTTGACTTTTAAGAAGTGAAATTTTAGAGCTGACAGAAGCCTGTTAAGCCATCCAGTGTTTGTATCTGGTAGGAGATGTCTTCCAGCAGATACATGTTCAATTAAAGAGAATTAGGTCCTGTGTAAGGAACTTTCAAGCAAGAAGGTTGTGATTAAACTAGGCTGCTGAAGTCTGTCTCTTGTAGTGAGAACCTTGCTAGCCTAACTTTACACTTTTTATTGTTCTAACATGCACACATGCCCTGGATAGTGATGGAGGGTTAAAACTATCTTTAAAAAAAAAAGTTTCACTGCTCATAAAGAGTTGAGTCATTTGTTTGCTGTTGTGTAACATTTTGACTGTCTCTGAGAAAGGATTACAAAGTCCGTACCAAAAGCTGATGGACTTATACCAAAAAGGATGTTAATTTTCTTTTGTTCATGGAAGTAAAATGTTAAGTTTGTCTGTAAACATTGTTCATAATAGTCATTGCTTCCCAAAAAGCCATTCTGTGTCTGAGGTGATGTAATAAATGGGGCTATAATCTGAGAAGACAGTTTGCAGAAGTGATGCTTTCATGTAAACAGCTTTATATAACACATAGTGTAAAGTAAGGTCTAATAATTGGGATTTCCAGATTCTTTTAAAAGTAGTTCGCCTGGAAGGGAAAAGATCTACTTTCCCAATTAATTTAGGACTTTTTTTTTATGTCCAGTTTACAAAGATCCAGTGTAAACTGGCAGTGTCAGATCATTTCTGTCTCATGTTCCATATGCTTTTGTTTGCTGCCTTGGAGAGCTGTTGTATTTGTTACAGGAGTGTCATTGGGCAATGTCAGCAGACAGCCTGGACTTGAAAGCTCAATCTTCTACCATAATTTTGCTGCTCCTGTTGCTGGCGCAGTTTCCTAGTAGAGGAGGATGGGAGGGGAGGCTTTCCCTGCTGCTGCCCAGGTGTTTTCAGTTAAATGCCACCTATTTTTACAGAAGAAAATTGTTTCTAAATCTGTGCAGGGAAATTACTGTAGTAACTGCTGCCAACTGTGTGTATTTTGCTTAAGATGCTAGGAAGTGAACTTCAGCCTTGCCTTTTAGCAAAGCTGTATGACATCTTATGCCCCAGGTAGAAGTGTCATTGAGTTGAGCCGAGCCTGAGTGATACATTAGTCACTTATTTGAAAAGGCATGCAGGGAACTTTATTTTCTTAATATGATCTTAGTTTGTATTTCTACCTTTTTTTCCCCCCCCTTTAAGTCTAAGTAAGGCTCCCAAGTAGGAAAAAATGTGTATTTCTTTTACCTGATACAGGTAAGGTTCTGGTTCTAGCTGTGCAGGCTGGATAAATGACTGCTGTCCATCCCCTGGTCTGCTGCCTGAATGCCTTCCCCTAACCTGTGTGACCCTTCCCCTAACCTGTGCTGATCAAAAGAAGTTAACATAGGAAAGATCTACTGTATAGACTATTTCAACCTAATTTATTAATTTTTGGCTGAAATGTGCCCCCACGCAGTGCTGTTGATGAAACTCAGTCAGCGGAGGGGTTTTGAACTACTGAGGGTTGCACTCTTAAGCTGCAGAAGAGAGAGGGTGCTGCCTTTCCACGTTGGCCATTCATACTGACGGGACTGTTGTGCATCTTAGTTATGTAACTATACTGTGTGCTCATGCTCAGATTGCACCTTTATCTCCCTCCTATCTTTTAAGCTCCTGTAACAGAAATAGACTATTCAGGCCTGCTTTTTTGTTTCCTTCACTTCAAAAAGGTATCTCCTCTTGAGCCAGAGTGCTGACGGAACTGACTTTTATGGATTTGGTGGTTATAAATTTTCTGTGCTGTCGATAATCGACTAATGGATTGAACAGAATATATTTTTTGTTTGAGTGTAATTTCTTCAGAGCTTGAAAGTGTGAACAAAAGACTTTTGATAACATTTAATTTAATATTATTTAGTCACTCGCAAAATGTCTGTAGTGTTTACTCCATAAGTACTGTATGGTACTGTTTAATTTTAAAAGCACTTCAATCCTGGCTAGACCCAATCTGCCTTACTGACAAATCATGTGGATGCTGTGCTTTCTAATGAATGTAAGGAAACGGGCTTTTCTATCTGCTCACAGATAGAGCTTTCTAGCTCTTAGAACTTGGATCTTCCGCCTCTTAAAAGGGCTCATATTTCTTCATGTTAACTCTCTGTGCTGATTTAAAAAGCTTTTTGTTTATAGGTATTAGTATGTTAGTATGCCAGCTAAAAAGAAAGTAAGTGGATATGGCTTGGTCAGGTAGATTGACGGCCAAACAAAAGCAAGGTCTACAAGACTGCAGTGCACTACAGCAGGTCTATCCATGGAGCAATTTATGTGCTGCGCAAAATAATGTAGCTGAAAAGGGTTTTTTTTTTTAGGTTTCTTAAAGCTACATGCAGGTAGGTAGATGAAATGGAAAACAATTCAGGTCTTTGAGTTTTAGACTAATATTTGAGAATGTAAATAGAAACTAAGAGAATACATAATAATTGCTTTAATAATTTGACAAACTGTTTTTCTTAGGTAAGCATTAAGACAAATGTGCATGTTGATTTCATCTCTTTACTATCTGGTCAAAGAAAAAATCTGTGCACATGTGCATACATACACTTCTAATCACTTTGGGATACATGGTTTAACCATGTCCTGTGAATTTTTTTCTCTGTGTACTTTCTATTCACTAAGCTTTCTCTTTGCCCTAAAGTAATTTAATCTTAGTTTTCAAAACACTAGGCACAATTAAAAGAAATAGTAGTAAGAGAAGATATTAATGTTTGAGTATTGGATTAGCATGTACTTCTGAAATTAATTGTATCTTAATTAGGAAACCTTTGGATAGTTGGCTGAAAACATTCCTATCACCCTGGGAAACGGGCTGTCTTCTGCAAGCACATAAAAACGTTGGCCTAAAGAAGAGGGATGCACAAAGCTGAGAAAAGAAACTGCTACAAGGTTCATGAACCCTCTCTGAACTTTCGAAGACAGTAAAAAAACTGAAGACATCTAATGTCTTTAACAGATATTAGGCTTTTCTATAAAAATAATTAGAGGAGACTATAAGAGTACCACATGTCCAAAAAGTGGACAAGATCACAGAATTTTGGACCCTAAAAGTGTCCATCTATCCCTACCATAGCCGCATGTTAAGGGGTATGAACCTGATGTGATTGTAGGAAATGAACGGCTTTTTTTATTCAGAAGCCGAACCAAGTCTTCTTGTCCTACAATGGGAACTGGGAGGAGGGCAGGCTGAAGTAGAAATTCTTGAACACTTGATACTTCACTAAACACACTTCCTAGAATCTGCTACATGTGGCCTGCCTTGAGCATAACTTTGAAAGTTTTAACCCATTCCTCAAAGTGCAGTGAAAGATGGGACAGTTGGATCTTTGTTTTACACTGTTCTGAAGATGGGACTTCATGATACAATTTCCTTTCACTCTTTTTCATCCATCAAAAGGTAAAAATACTGTGATGGGCTTGTATGTCATGTAAGAGAGGATATAAAGCATAAATGGCAGTCCTTTCTTCCATTACATCATGTAATGTGCTGTCCTGCAATGTGTAAGTCACTGAACATGGCTCCCAACTGCAGACTTATTTCCCACAGGTGTCAAAGGTACTAGATCAAAGGTATTACTACCTTACATAAGGGCATCTCCAGAAGTTCCTGATACCTCTTGAATGATACCATGTCGTGAAGTCTTATTTCTAAAACTTGTCTTCCAGGCAGGCTCATGTTCTTCCATCAAACCTTGAAATACTGAAACATGGAACAGTGTGCAGATGTGGGAGAAGTAGCCTTGCAGGACAACAGAAATAAAAAAGAACAAAATAGACTTTTGACATTCACTGAACATCTTGGAGCTCTTTTCTGCTTCTGCACATCAGCAGAATGAAACAGAGGGTTAAAAATGTAGTGGTCACATGGAGATCAGAGAGCACATTAAAGTCTGAACAAAATGGGCTCAAAATTCGTGAGCCTTAATCCTGCTGGCTTATTGGTTACTGCCTAAGGGAGGAGAAAAATGCTGTTGTGTGCTTGTGTTGCCTTTTGAAGACTAGGGAGTGGTGTAGTATGTCATGGCCCTGCTTGCTGCTTTGTCACTGCAGATAATGTGTTTTCTCACTGAGTTGCTAAGACTACATTTATTTAATCCCTTGTTGAGTAGCTGTGCTCAGCTGACATAGCAAATACTCAACCTATGCCCACCTATGTCCCTGCTATAAAATGTATGCATACCTATTTCCCAGCTACCAAATCTGCACGAGTGACTCAATGTTACTTCGTTCTTTTCACCAGTCAAAACTCCTTTTGAAAGAGTCATGTTTTTCCAATACTTTTGCATTATTTGCATCAGGCAAATTCACAGAGCCAGCTTTCTGAACATTAGACTAATGGCTTCATGGCAAATAGACCGGAACATGGAGTCCAAGTAGGCTGCTTCTTCATGTTGATTTTCTTATTCTTTTTCAAAATGCCCCCTTAGGCATAAGATGGCTAAAAGCAAAAATGCCAAGCTCTAGTCTGGATGCCTTGAACTGCAGACTAGTGACTGAGGAGCAAATGGGATGGGCATGACTGGTGTTCAGAGTGGTCTGTTAAGCCACTGTTGGTGTAGCTGTAAATACCTTGGGGCCTTTACTGCCCTAGTCAGAGCCTGCAGTGAGAGGTCTGTCTGAAAATGAGAGGCTCCAAGAGGAAAGGCTGAGTCTTACACCCAGCACATTGTCAGACTTCAACAACCAGTCAAGCTGTAAATGGCAATGAAAGGATCTTAAGGCCAGTTGGAATCAAAACCCCAGAATTGAAATGCCTTCTAGAATATCTTGTATTGAGTAAATGGACAGGGGGACAGGTTCTTCTAACAAAGCATTAGTGCATCCTGCATGGAGTAGCCTGGAAGTACTGTAAAAATTACATTATTGGTAAGTTGGTACTTTTGTGACTGGATTTTTGTGCATCTTGAAAATGGAAAAAAACTGTTAGGACTTGTGTATAGTTGTGTGTAGTCCTAGGCATCTTTGAGCAACTGAGCTCATTTAAGGCTGTATATGATCTAAATGGGAAAGCATATGGCAATACAAACTGTCATTTTTTGTGTTAAGAATGGCCAAGAAACAATTTTAAAAAAAAACCAAACTGTTTTTCTAAGTGACTTTTTATGATTGGCATAGCTTACTGCTAAATTAAAGTGATAATGTTGTCTTAAGCTTTCTAATCTACAAAGCTGTGACGGTTTGCAAAGGCACGCAAATAGCCCATGGATCCATTCCCTTCCTGTTGTTCCTTTCATACTTTCCCAAGTGGTTTTCTGATTTTGAACATTTCTCTGGGAACTTAAGTAACTCACTTTCTCCTTTTGCTGCTGTGTTCCCAGGATGCCAAGTGCATGACTTTGGAGATTTGAACTTCACTCAAGTTCCCAACGATGAACTGTACAACAACCTGGTTTTGTATCCCCGGTCGGTGGGTTTGGCCAGCCAGGTGCTGGCCGATGCCGTCAGCAGAACAGTAGCTGCTGGACACACATGTGTGACTCTAGGAGGGGATCACAGGTGAGCTGAACTAAAAACAACTAGTGGTTCATGCTGCAGGCTGACATGTGGAGTGTAAGAATGTAATTAACAAGGAAGGGGACTTAGAACTTGGGGTAATTTCCCAGCAATACCACAGGATACAGGCTTTTAGGGTGAAACATAGAAAATAGTTACAAAAACCTGACCTTCTAAGACAGTTCTGTTTTGTTCCAGACTCCATGGTGATCTGCATACATAAAAATGAAGTTTTCCTGTTTGGGAAAGTTTGTCATCACAGGAACTGCTGCAGGTTCCTTATTGCTGGATGTTTGGTGGCATGTCTCTCTTGCCCATCAGCTCCTAGGATGGATTTGTAATGCCTATGCAGAGCCAATTTTGTTAGTCTTACAACATGTCAGTCTTTTTCCTGTTTTTCACTAACCTTTGATCTGAGAATTGGTTGAAGGTAGGGCATGTAAGAATGAATGAGGGGGGAGGAGTCACGACTAGAATAAAAAATGGCTGAGTAGCAGACTAGATTGAAAATTCAGAAGGGTGACAACAGAGACAGCTAAGAGCTCTGTCTTATCAGTCACTACTCGTATAGTCCCATAGAGTTATTTGGAGTTTCCTGGAATCATGATAGTGGCATGCCATGCAGTTTGTGTGGGATGCAGCCTTTACTGTCACAGATGTCTGATATGTGGAAACATGACAACACGGCTGACCGAAGTTGCAGAGACTTCCCATTGTCCTTCTAGTTGTTCTGAAGGAGAAAGAAATGGTGACTAAAGACTTTGCTCCTGTACTTCCAGCTTGGCACTTGGTTCCGTCAGTGGCCATGCACGACAGTGCCCACACCTTGGAGTGATCTGGGTGGATGCACATGCTGATATCAACACGCCTCTCACAACTCAGTCTGGAAGCCTCCATGGACAACCTCTCTCATTTCTCTTGAGAGAGCTTCAAGATAAGGTAAGGATCCTGATTGTACAGTTAGCCTACATGGCATCCTCAGAATATTTTACTGTTTCTGGTGTGAGATACTTTCTTACCTGCTGCAAATGCGGCCCATTTCTATCTGAGTGCAACAAAAAAATATGTATTATTGTGTGTACACATGCACATATATGCACATACATACATGTGTCACACATGTAAATACAGACACACATACTTACAAACAAGAAGGAGAAAAGGCTTTCCTTTGTGTTGGCACCTTGTGGGCTGTACAGGGAGCCAGAGTTCACACCAGCTGTACGTAGCAGCTGATGGCGGTGCTGCTCCTGCATAACGAGTGGGGTTGTTGCCCAGGCTGGGCAGTGACAGTGCTGTGACCAAATGAGCAGGAACCTCCCCCCAGCCCAGCCTGTGAGAGCTGTGCTGAGCTCACCTCCAGTAACAGCTTGTTCCTGTATACCTTGTGCGCTGCTTCTGCTTAGTTTGGCTCTTCCATGTTTTGACAACCTTGGGGCCTGACAGGGGCTGTTCCTGCATGATCTCTCCTAACTGGCTGCTCTGGTGTTGGCTCCACTGGCAAATATTACAGATCAGAACAGCTGTACCTGCTTGCAATGTGCTTTTAAAGATACAGTCTTTGTCTTGGAAAGAGGTCAGATTATCAAAAAGAGCTGTTTACTGGGACCCACGGAATGTGCATGGCCTGTTTTTGCTGCTGTCATGATGCTTAACAGTATGCTGTCCTAAGGCCTATGAACCTTGCTGGCTTGGCTGTATTGCCCTGTACAGGAACCTGCAGCATCTACTGCAGCCACGGCAGCGGCAGCCTGTGTAGTGAACAGTAGGGGCTTAGATACAACAATCTGCTTCTGCTGAAGCGTAGGCTGGAGAGTGGGAGCAGGATCAGCAACTGCATATTGAAAATGGATGCTGCAGCTGCAGGAAGCCTGACCACTTTATTTTGGCACTCTGCATTGCTAATTGTTACTGTTAAATTTCTCTTTTGACAAATTTTGTGGGTGCTGTGTTGCTGGAAGTATACCTCTTCCAAGCAAGATCAAGCATGTTTAAAATCTTACAGCTACTGAAGGTTGTGCTGCATTAGTACCCGTTCAGCACGGCAACACTGCCACTGTATGGTAAAGCTCTTCTGCTTTTCTCCTGCAAGTTCTTGTGATTTCCATCTACAAATCCATAGAGTAATTTGGTGCTTTCGCATATTTTCCTCTTTCTAGTAGTTTGTGTGTGGTCTCTACAAACGTGCTGGAATTCCCAAAGCAATGCACAATTAATGGGGATTTTTGGAATACCCCAGGGACATGAGAAGGTTAATATAAAAGGTTACTGTATTTCTAGTTTCTTGCCCGTAGCTGATTTTTTTTTTCTTCTTGGAAACTGCACTCACTTTTGCAGGAGAGATCATAAGAACAAGAGAAAATTTTGTGAGTTTTAGAGCTCACTTAAGGTGAACAGTTTATGGCTTGGTGAGAACAGAACAAAACTAAGCTCTCTGCTAGCTGAGGGAGGAGGAGAAATTGGCTTTCTGTGTAAACATTACTGATCTCTGGTCTGCTGGGCTCTAGTTCTTGAGCAGTACAGAAAAGCAGTAATTTTTTTTTCCCCCCCAGATGCTAAAAGAATACTGTGAGCTTTCTGGGGTCAGTGGGGGAGGAGGCCTCTTGCCAGAGGCAGCAGTAAAGAAAGAGCAAGACTGAGCTATGCTTAGAGGCAAGCTACTCAGGCATGGTGCTGGTTTTGAGATCTCATGGCAGGCCCACCTAAATTCTAGCAGTCAGGATGCCTGTGCAGAAGCATCTGATACAAGGCCCTTGACCTGGGTGTGCAGCTACACAAACAGGTGTTGTGTACTCAGTCAGGGAACTTCCTTACCTTATTGTGTTCCTCTTTAGAGGGAGGCAAACCAACATGTGTCCTGCTGGTACCACAAGGCTTCTACAACAGTACATTTTTAAACAGCTGTTCAGTGGCAGCAGAATGTGCCTTAGGTTGTCTGACCAATAGTTTGTCAATAGTCTGCCAGCACTTTGGTTAGTACCTGTCTGACTGTGGACTGAACCATTCTGTGTGTGCACAAGTGCATGTGGCTCACTCTCTCTCATCCAGTACAACAGTTGAGTCAATAAGGGTACAAAAAAATTACTGTCTTCCTTTCCTGACTGCCTCAGGGTTTCTGGAACCATTCAAACTCACAGAATACTATTAATACCTTACCGTGAAAACACCTGCACCTTTGGCTTTACTATCAGCAACTCCTTTTCTATTGCAATAAAGCAAAACAGAGCCTGCCAAAGGCAGTTAAGGCATTCCATTTTATTTATTTACAGACAAGAGATGTAATTAAAACTGGTGGTATTACATCTACTGAATAACTGATACTACAGAGTATCTGACCATATTATCAATACTATGCTCAGTTTATGGTATGGTGATGGGTTTTGCAGATAGTCATTTCTGAAACCTCAATTATTTTTCCTAGTGATCTCTAATTAATGTATCCCTCTTCTGAATTCATAGGTCATTGCCTCAGAGTAACAAATACTTTCACAATCTGTGCTAATTTAATACCAATGTAATTAAATATAGTTATGTGTTAGCCTTTAAAAATGAATCTAGTATTGTAACTAGAATATAATCAGTAATTGAGAAGTGTAAGAGGGAAGCAAAGCCACCTTGCTGCTTAACAGCTGCGTAGCCATTTTCAGAGCTGGGAGAAGGGAAATTTGAGTTCATTTAAAGCACTCCTAAACTCAGTTGATATTATTAATTGAATGATGTTTATATTGCATACCATGACTACTTAACCACTAGCTAAAGCTGAACAATGGTGATCTCATAATCTTTCAGTTTCTGTCCTAGACCTACTCCCTTCAGTTCTGCATTAAAAACTGGTATGATGTAGCCCACTGTGGAGGCCCAGCTTCTTATCCTGCTCTTTTTTTCCTCTTTTCATTAACTTCTCACTTTGAATTTGTCCTTATTTACTACTGGTTTTGGAACAAGGTTTCCATGACTTTGGTGGTTTTCCTAAACAGATATAGGTGCCTTGGTTTTCATTCTTTCATTTAAGGATGATGTACTGGGTAAGCTACATAGCATTACCATTAAATGCACTGTGTGTGATCTACATCTGGGTATCTAGTTTCTTATCATTTCCCCTTACTCACTGATGCTAGTTACCTATTGCTTGTGGATTTGGGCTTTTTATTCCTCTTCAAAATGGAAAATGTAGAAGAGTTGAAAACTTCATCCATTAACATTCAACTTGGGTAAAGTCATACTGCTTCACCTGAGCTGAAGGTAAGAACTGATTACATCAGGATGCCAAGTGATGAAGTTTCTCTGTTTAGACAGAGAAAGGATGTTATAAATGCAAAGTTTTGAAGGAAGCATTTAATACAGTTTTGTTATGTATGTCATTAAACTAACCTAATATCAAACCTTTGCTTTCAGGTACCACAACTTCCTGGCTTTTCCTGGCTAAAGCCCTGTCTTTCAGCATCTGATATTGTGTACATTGGTTTGAGGGATGTGGATCCTGCTGAATAGTAAGTTGGTTTAGATTAAAGGATTTTTGTAAAGGCTGAAATCATGAGCTTGAAATCATGTTCACAAAGGTTGCTAGATTTAAGCTCAGACTGGTAATGATTCTTTTAAAAAAAATATTTTAACAGCTACATTTTGAAGACCTTTGACATCCAGTATTTTTCCATGAGGGATATTGACCACCTTGGAATTCGGAAAGTTATGGAAAGAACATTTGAACAACTGATGGGCAGGTAACAAACTATTATCTGATTTAAACTACTGTTGTTGAACATCTTTCCTGAAAGCTATTTAAGTGAAGGTCACTTGATGTAAGGCAGCTATACAGAAGGGAGACAATGTCCAGTAAATAGCAAAGTCTTAGGACTGACTTTAGTCCTTGACTTGCGCATCTTGAACTGGAACCATTTCAGTGTTTGGCAAAAAGTTATGAGACAGGTTACATGAGTCACTACAGTTGTGGCTCTGTTTTATACAATTTGGTGCTGTTTCTTAAGGAATTCTGTGTTTTTCTGCAGTTTGGCAAGATGTTTGAATCAACTCAGAGTCCAGGATACCCATTACACTTTTAAAAATACATATAGCAACTTGACATAACTTGAATTCAGTGCTAGTATGTGAAATGAAAGCATTTGATGGCTTCCTCCTTGGACTGTGCTCACACAAGCTCTCCTGACCGTGGCTGCTGTTTTCATTGCAGCTGGTGATGTTCTGTAACCACCCCCTTACTGCAGTTCGCTACTGCTGTCTTTGCTAACCTTGTTCAAGTTTGGGAACCTGGTCAGGGAGCAAATCATGCGGGTCTAGGAACAAGGAGGGTCAAGGTTACAAAGGGTAACCTCTCACCACAGGTTAGGACCTGTGCTGAATGCTGTTGTTTTCTAAAGGTGTGCTAACCCTTCCTAGCTGCAGCCACGCCATGTAAAGAAGATGCTAATCCAGATGCTTCTCCCTACTAAGCATCTGCAGTAAGTTGGAAATATGCAGTTGTACCACTTAAATAACTCGTGAGTGACAAGCAGTGTCCAATTTATTAAGCTGTCATTGGTTGGCAGACTTGATAGAGTAACTAAGATTTTAGGTTTGAGATTACCCTTTATTTCTTTATCAACTAGGCTACATGGTACAGTTTGGAAGCAACCTTCAGCTTTTGACCTGAAAAATGCTCATCTTGCTGAGCTGTCCATGAAATCCTCAGGCTTGGTGCTTCCTCCTCCTAGATGCCATGCACATCAGTGTTTCAGCCTTTCACCCTGGCTTTCTGCACAAAAGGATAAAAGGCTGGATTGTATCATACATTCCTCTACATTTTTCCAACGAAGAAGACAAATACCAGATAAAATGGTTAGAACTAAAGTACTTATCTTCAACCAAATCACACCTGAGCATGTGCTCAGTGAAGGTAGAAAGACAAATTTATTTTCCCAATGTGTACTGAGGAAGGTTCTGAGCTAAGAGATATTTCAGAGTCCAAAGATACTAAAAAATCCTTCTAAATGTATATGGTACATGGTATGGGGCATAGAGGAAGCTTGATGCTACTTTGCTGATCAGCCTGGACCATAAGAAATGCACGTAGAAAAAGTTGAAGGTTCTGAGATTGTTTTTCTTGTTTTATTCTGTTTTAGGAGACAGAGACCAATTCACCTGAGTTTTGACATTGATGCTTTTGACCCTTCACTGGCTCCAGCAACAGGGACTCCTGTTCTAGGTGGATTAACTTACAGAGAAGGCATGTACATCACAGAGGAGATACACAACACAGGTAGGAGCTGACCAGCAGTATGGGGCTAAGGACAGGACAAACTACATAGAGCTCATGTTGGTTATGTTTTTCCTGCATAACTAGATGAGATAAATGTAGTCAAAGATGCCTATAAAGTCAATCTGACCTTCAGTAAGAGAAAAAGAAGTCCTATGGTTGGGCAATACCCTTGGTGCTGGAAGCAGCTAAAGCATCAACAATTTCAGCTTACAGAAAGGAAATAAAATGCACAATAAGTTAACAACTAATGTAAAAAATCCTAATCCTAAACATGGGAGGTGAGATATAAAAATGGGCATCCAGAATAAAAAAATGGGTGCAAACCATTTTAAACAGAAGTTCCATTCTAGGACTCAAGGTTAACAATCAAACTTTCACAAAATATACTGCAGTTGACTTGATATATGAGGGCTTTTCATCTTATGCTATGAAGGTTTTATTTAATGTGTTTAAACAATGTTACTTGCAGTAAAAGAGGGAAAAATCACAGCCAGACAATATAGTCAATAGAATCATGATCAGGATGGCAAAAGAATACTAGGTGAGACACTTTTTATATCCCCTCATTTTTGGACTGGGAGAAAACAAGATAAAAACCATTCCTCTCATAAATGTGTATGGAATGTCAAACATTTTTCCTGAATGCTTAAAAGCATGAATGGCTGAGGTAGTGGTGATGTAAGAAAGAACCAAGTTAAAAACACAGACTTGCATCTGAGAACAATAACCTCATCCCTCACCTGAGAGCCAATCTCTTACCTGTCCAAGGGGGAGAGTAGGTCACAAATTCAAGTACCAGACTTGCTGCAGTGAATACAAAGCTACTAAAGAAACCTGGGAGGTTGTACCCTCTGTCAGAGTAACAAAGCTGTGAATCACTTTCACAGGAATGCTTTCAGCTGTAGACATGGTTGAAGTCAATCCGTTGCTTGGAGCTTCTCAAGAAGCAGTGAATGCAACTGCTAGTCTAGCAGTCGATGTGATAGCAACATGCTTTGGGCAGACAAGGGAAGGAGCACACATTGCTTTTGATGGACTCCCAACACCCAGTTCTCCAGATGAATCTGACAGTGAAGAGCAAGTGAGGATTTAAGACCCCAAAGCATTGGATATGTGGGACATTACAGAGCTCTGCTGAGGCACTTGAGTGGATAATTGTCAACACTTGGCAAATACTGTTAATTTCTCAATTTTTAAATAAACTAGCTTTTCCATTGATCGGTGGCTACTTTATTACATACCAAGATTTATTCATTTAGTTAAGTATATACAAAATGAGACAATAAAATACTTATTACCTTCTTATTAGTCTTACCAGTAGTTCAAGTCTGTCTCTGCATTTTCCTTTTATTCCCATTTTCTGTCTTTCTAGTGTCAGTACAGTTTCAGGTGAATGTGCTGTCTCATGACTCAGTTCAATCCTCAGACAGGCAAAGGGAACAGACAGTCCATCCTGTTCCTCAACAGGAAAAGTGGAAAAGCTCATCTCCATCATGAAGATTCATCTGCGGAAAAACCTGTAGTAGACCACACCTCCTAGGATGGCCAGTTCCAGGATGATGATAATTGACAGCAACAACTTATTAGTGGCTACTCTAGAGTTAAAAAAGAAGAAAAAAAAATAAAAATCCAAGACAGAGTTTCCCCTCCTTGTTTATGAAAGCAGATTCTAGATCTAGATCACCATCTTACCATCTATAAGTATACCCCCTGTTTTAGCTAGACCACAAAATGTTTTTCAAATAGCTCTTAGCAAGAGGAAGGGGACAAATACATAAATTACTACTCAAGTTTTCTTGGAAATTCTGTTTAAATCTTCTGTCTCTTGTCCTCTGCCCCCCAAAAGGCAGATCACTGCTCTGTATGCGCCTACTCATTCAGTTAAACAAAAGGGAAAACAACACTTGGAAGTCCTGAATGTCACTTAAATGCTAAATCTTTTACTGTCTCTTAAAGACATTTAAATGCTAAAACCCTCACTGTGGTGCTTTTCTTTGGAATTATGTGGTTGAAGTAAAACTAACATCTCAAAATAATAACGCACTTTTACTACTGAAAATTATACAGTTATAACTTCCTTCAGCAAGGACTAGAAAGGAAAGCATGTTACGGGATAAGTACCTACTGGAAATACAATCCATGAACTGTTTTGTAAGGCCAACTCAACAATATAGTTAAGAAACTGCAAATCCACTTAAGCAGCCAAGGCTTTAATCATCAAAATAGTATATGATGAGGCTCAGAGGGTCTCACAGGATAGCTGAGCTACTCTAGGGCAGTGCTTAGGCTAAACAGAGTGTCTGTGTCATCAGACATCTAACTTGCTTAATGCTGCAGTGATTCATGGCACAACTTTTTCCAACCTGAATAAGCAGAAGTTGCAGCTAAAGCCACCATTAGCAATTCACTGTAATTTGCTTATATCCTCACCACAGTTTGGATGGTTAAAGATCCCTCATTATCCTGACTGAGCAGCACAAATTCAGTAGTGTTCACCTGCCTGTACTCCATTAAGTAATTACCAGGGAGAAAACCACACCAATTAGCATCTGCACGTGGGCACACATGTTTACATATTCCCTAAAACCTCCCTGTGGTTCCAGCTTGACAGTCTTACTTTTTTCTCCCTAAAAGCAGCAGCCACCAATGCTCTGAGCTGCTCTTGGTCATGCTACTCACCTCCGGGACATTGAACGTAGAATCTTGCGACTCTTGCTCAAGTTCTCGCTTGTATTCACCAACTAAGAAGAGACAGGAGTTACTTGAACAGGACAGAAATCAGTTGAACAAGCATACACCAACTCTCTAAAGGTGCCCTTGAAAGCAGCTGGTGTTGAAATGCTGCAGTTAATAACAGGACCAAGGATAACCATACACTCTCAAAATTCAGAGACAACATTCCTTTCTACACACAATACCACCTGGAAGCATTGCCTCTTCTCTAAGGAGGAAATAAGACTTTTGTGTATACTTTCCTTTAAATACAAAGATATGCAATTGAAAGACCACTTTCTGCCCCTTTAGTTAATCTACAAATATCAGGGAGTTGGTATTAGCTCCTTTCATTAAATTTAATTTCATTTTTCTAGTTGCTGACACCAGAAGAAAACTATACTCACATGTTCCCTCCCAGTGCATACCAAACTGCTTGAAACAGCATTCAATTTCTAGCAAAGAAAGAATGTGTTGTGTTCAGAGCAACCCAGTAGGAGCTCTGAGCTGTTAACAGATAATCCATTTCAGCTTTGTCATGTTCAGAAATGAACTGTCTGGAGTATCCAAACAGCTGTTAAGCAGTGATTCAAAGAAATTCACTCGACATTCAGGTTGATCAATGTTAGGTCACATTCCTTTTTCTTCAGCACTGGAGAAGTACTGAGGATAATCCTCTGTAAGTACTTCCAATGGAATTACAAAAGCAAAAACCTTATATTTTCACAGGGCGTTACACAGTCATGTTAAATCCTGTCTTTCCACGACTCCTCCCTAAGTCCTTTGTTTCTAGTCCATAAAAATCCTTTGTATGATGTATCCTTTTCATCTTGGATTAATACCTTCCCAGCCTTGAATGTCAAATGCTGATTGATTACCTGTCAGTTTGAAGAGACACATCCTACCTACTTGCAAAAGTTCTTTTCCCAGTCTGTCTTTACTTACAAAATCTATATCCCTACACTAGTTATTAACTATATTTTTATTTGTTAGTCTATTAAAATCTTAAAAATTTAAACCTTAAAGGAAAAGCTCATGCATAGTAATAAATCCAGGCTTAATTAGGAATGTACAAGATTTAGCAGCCTTTTCAATATACAATATTGAAATACAGCTCTCTTTCAGATGCATGTGATGAAGTGAGGTTACAGACCAATAAAAAAGGTGTTGCCTCACAGACAGAGGCAGGATTCATGATGGATGGCCACTGGTTTCCGTGGAAGATTTTGCTATTCCCTTTCCAAACCTTCTAGACAAGTGAAGGGTAAGCCAGGGCACTTACATCACAGACACCTGCCTGCACACTTCCTCTGTGGTTTAAACTATTGCCCTCAACTGCAAAACTGGTCCTGCATGTATGTTACTTTGCACTGAGATGGGCTGGATGAAGGTGGGAAGAAAACTACCAAGTCCATGGAGAGCTTAGTAGATCTCCAATCTTCACTAAAAAAGAACAAGCAAGAAGAAAGTGTGCGTTCAGGTGGAACGTTTGGTTCATACAATTCAGCAATACATTGCCTAAAAGGGTCACAACAGAAGTCACAGTCAGAGTTTAGTGATGAACACAGCAGTGCTGGAATAATGGCTGGACTCGGTTTTAGAGGCCTTTTCCAACCTAGACAATTCCATTCTCCCATGAATAATCTGTTGATAGACTAAGACATGAAGGACTGTAGTATTTTTTATTAGAAAAAGAACAAAAACTATACCTACAAATCTTAAGATCAATTCCCTTTCCTGCTCTCCAATCCAAATTTGGAAACAGGACAAATCAAATTCTGACTGAAATTATGGAGCTACTTAAATTAAAAAGCTGTAGACTTTGTTGCAGTGAGTAGAGACAACACCCAAGAAAAGGGGTATGCTTCTTGTTTTGACAACGTCCCCCTGCAAGTCACTCAGCTGAAAGTTTTACACTCAGATCCCTTGTACACACAGAAAATCTCATCAGCTTGTTGCTTCAGAATTCTCAGTTTTGCATATGTGTGTAAACGAAATGAGTGAACTAGTTTTTGAAGCTCTCACAGTAGAAGCAGAGTTTCTTGAACCAAGGATAAGGAACAGGCATCTTGTCTGACACCACTTTCTCCCTCTCCACAAATATTGGAAGGACAGTAATTAAGTAATTGTGTTTTTACTGAATTTAATTATAAAAACTTATTTCCCAAATCTAAACTTTTACTAGTAAGCTAGTGGTGGGCAACTCCTTAGCAATTTTTTAATCTGTAATGTTTTCAGTAATGTTATTTTTTTAGTGGGTTTACAAGTCTAATATCTAATCTTGCACAGGCACAGCAGCAGACGTTTGACCACCACACTTTGGGCCCATCTACAGTAATTATTTTCCTTTTAATGAGGACAGCATGGAAATGTGGCAGCCTGCATTTGGTCTGTAGAAGCATCCAATTGGATTAGTGTGTCTAGGGAGGTGTCTCAGAGTAATTACTGGCATACAGTTCCCACTAAACTAACATCAGGTTGTTTCAAAGCAATGCCCCCAGTCTCCCTGCTTACTCTGCTCTTGGTGCGTTCCAGCTGCTCCCGCTGCTCCCCGAGTTCTTCGATTATATCAGTGCCAATCTGATCTGTTTCAGCAGCAATTCGGTGCGAGCGCTCAATGCTCTGACTGGCTCGGTTCAGACTGTCTGTGCCCTGGAGAAGCAGCACCCTCTGTGACTGCAGATTAGTCTGAAAAAGAAGGTATGATTAACTATTAAGCACAAAGACAGAAGTATTAGGATTCTGACATATTAGAAAGTGAGGATGTGACTCCATAGGCCATCCACTTGTTTTAGCTGTACACGCTGCTTATGTTAACTGATGTAGCCTGGTCAATTTTGACAGAACCTTGTTCACATGGTAAGATTATGGCCAAATCTGGTTAAATCTCAAAAAAGAGATTTTTCTCACTGCTGAAGAGTTAAAACAGTTACAAAAAACTGCCTTTAAAACAATTTACTTTTCCATCAAAGAACACTTACATGAAAATATTTTTCTTTCCAGATGCTAACTTTTCCTTCCATTCATATCTAAAGTTCAGCCTTATTTGTGAATTCACAGTTGGTTGCCAGGGAAATCAGTAAGAGTTTACAGTCAGAAGGATTAGGAACAAACAGCACTAACAGATGGACTGCTAAGTAACAAAGATCTTCTTTTCAGGCCAGTAGCCCAGGCTAGTGGATAAGGAATGTTTGCTGATCTTGGGATCAAAAGGTAGCTCAAAATAAAGTACTTTCTTAAGCTTCAGAAAGTCTAATCTACCACCCTGCTCTCAGGTTTTAAAGGATTCAGTCACAAGGAATCAAATGCCTAAATTTCCCAAGGTACTGCAGAACGAAATACTAAGGAAAGAGCCTCCCTCAAACCTTCCTTATCTAAGGCAAACAAACAAAAAGCCTACCTTCATGAACTTTTTGTACAGATCACAGCACTTTGAAGATAATGAGGAGATTCAGTCTCACTAGCTTAGGTATCTCTAAGCATATCTGGTAAACAAAGCTACTGGTGTAATTCTTGCACTGTAGCAGCAAAACCATAGTGAACAAAGTGCTAGAGGATCTAGAGTTCTTATACTTGCTTGAAATTATTTACACTGACATTGCTTAAAAGAGAATTCTACCAAAGAATGTATACAATGCATGATTCACACTTTGCTAGTTGTGGAGACTAAAACTAGGTAAGTTAACCATTTTTCTTCAGTCAGTAGCATCACTTTTATGTTTTCACTTCTGTAGGGGATAATTGAATGAAGCATTTCAGTACAGAATGTTGTGCAAGTTACTAGCATGGCTTTGAAGAAGTTCCATTTTCATTACACTCCTATGTTTGTTTTAGAACAAAGAAACTCTCCTCTGAGTTCCGGGTGTTCTTTTCTCCTCCCTGAGATGTTTGTGTTACATGCAGAGAGATATACAGGGAGTTTTAAAAGCACAGAAGCGTTTAAAGTAGAAACACTGTAAACAATCAATATATCAGCAATATTGTTTTCAAACAATCATAGTACAGTTAAATAAAATTTACATCTAATCCTTACACTCTGTTCATTTTCTGTGGAGAAGATTCCGTATTTTATATCGCCTTGACTTGCATGGCCCAATCCCAAATCTGTGCTTCTCAGCTCTCTCTGGAACATGGACAGGTCTCTTCTGTATGCCCGGATTTTGCTCATCATTTGGTTGCGGAAAGGCAGAGGAGCATACTTCAGTTCTTCCTCCATTTCCCGCAGCTTTAACAGAAGAAAGGATGTTTATTTTTTAAAGCACCAGATCTATCCTTAGCAGCAGCTATCTTCCAAACTCACTACCACATGAAGGGATTCACACGTTTACATGTTTTTATTGGACTGGGTGAGGGGGATTAACCCCAAATCCTATACCCCTATCTAGTATCAAGTACAACACACTGTCCAGTGCTGTTCAGCCCACATGGATTTTCAGACATGCAATGCCTCAAGGGAAAAAAAGTTGCCAAGCTTAAATAGGCAATTTTTTCCCCCTGAGACATCACTCTAAACTTCAAAATTTGCAGTTCTCACTTTTTTGTAGTTTAAGCATTTACAGGATGGGTACCAGCTTTCTATCACATCTGTACAACATAGATAGAACCATAGACTGGTTTTGGTTGGAAGGGACCTTAAAAGATCATTTAGTTTCAACCCCTATGCTGTGGGCAGGGACACCTTCTACTACACCAGGTTGCTCAGAGCTCCACCCAACCTGGCCTTGAACACTTCCAGGGATGGGGCATCCACAACTTCTCTGAGCAACCTGTTCCAGTCCCTCAAGTACCCTCCAAGTAAAAAATTTCCTAATATCCAATCTAAACCTAGCCTCTGTCAGTTTAAAGTCATTACCCCTTGTCCTATCACTACATGCTCTTGTAAAAAGTCCCTTTCCAGCTCCCTCGTAGCCCCCTTCAGATACTGAAAGGCTGCAGTTAGGTCACCCCAAAGCCTCCTCTTCTCCAGGCTGAACAATCCAAATTCTCTCAGCCTCTCTTCATAGGAAAGGTGCTTCATTCCTCTAATCATTTTCATAACCCTCCTCTGGACTTGCTCCAACAGGTCTAAGCCCTCCCTGTGCTGGGACCCCAGAACTGGATGCAGCACTCCAGGTGGGGTCTCACAAGGGCAGAGTAGAGACTCAGAATTCCCTCCCTCGCCCTGCTGCCCACGCTGCTTTGGATGCAGCCCAGGATGCAATTGGCTTTCTGGGCTACAAGTGCACATTGTTGAGTCACGTCCAGCCTCTCACCCACCAGCACCAAGTCCTTCTCGGCAGGGCTGCTCTCAATCCCTTCAACCCCAGCCTGTATTGATACCAGGGGTTGCCCTGACTCAGATGCAGCACCTTGCACTTGGCCTTCTTAAACCTCATGAGATTCCCACAGGCTCACTTCTCAAGCTTGTCTGGGTCCCTCTGAATGGCATCCCACCCTTCAGGTGTGTCAGCTGCACCACTCATCTTGGTGCTGTCTGCAAATCTGCACTTGATCCCACTGTGTATGTCTTTAATGAAGACATTAGATAGCATCAGTTGCAGTACAGACCCCTCCTGAGGGAAAGCACTTGTCCCTGATGTCCATCGTGACTCTGAACCGTTGACCACTACCCTTTGGATGTGACCGCCAAGCAATTCCTCATTCACCTAATGGTCCACCCATCAAATCCATATCTCTCCAATTTACAGACAATGATGTTGTGGGGCACCATGTCAAAGGCTTTCCAGAAGTCCACATAAACAACATCTGCAGTCCTTCCCTTATCCACTGATGGAGTCACTTCCTCACAGAAGGCCACTGAGTTGGTCAGGCAGGACTTGCCCTTGGTGAAGCCATGCGGGCTGTCGCAAATCACCTTCCTGTCCTGCATGTGCTTTAGCATATCTTCTAGGAGGGTCTGTTCCATGACTTTCCCAGACACAGAGGGGAGGCTGTTCTCAGGGTCCTCCTTTCTACCCTTTTTAAAGATGGGTGCAATTTTTCCCCTTTTCCAATCACCTGGGACTTCCCCTGACTGCCATGACTTTTCTAATACCTTGGACAATGGCTTAGCAACTGCGTCAGCCAATTCCATCAGGACTCTGGGATGCATCTCATTAGGTCCCACAGACTTATGTATGTTCAGGTTTCTCAGATGGTCATGGACCTGGTCACCTCCTAAAGGAAGAACTTTGCTCATCTTGCAGTCCACTCACTCAAGATGTGTGAGAAGACAAGGTTGCCATTGAAGAGTGGGGTGAACAAGTTGTTGAGCACCTGAACCTTCTCCTTGTCCAGATCCAATGCACAGATAGGCATGCTACTCTATTCACACTCTGAACATCCAGGCTGGGCAACTGGAGCCAGGATTTGCAAACCCTGAGATTCTGGATGAATGAATTTTCACATCAACTTCTAGTCACAGTTGTAACAAATTCATAATGTTTAAAGCTGTATGTGAACATGAGCTCTCTCACAGTATGGATAAACCTCAGAGGTTAGGGAAATAAAGCATCGTGTTCAGCTGTGGCTCAAACACAACTGATCAAATAGCACATGAATATGAAAAGAAAGTTTAATCCATAATGTCTGGCTTAAAAAGACAAGTCGCATGGCTGTTTTGGTGCTGTTCCCTGTCACCTGCTGTGCAGGAACCCTATACAATAGAGGTTTCAATATTCAAGGTACCTGATACTTAACCATCCGACTACTTTAGAAAGATCAGATGGGCTAAGACCAACATCAGGGGAAAAAAAAACGCAAGCAGCAGATTCTGTACATGCTCTCCCTACAATCTCTAGCAATTTTAACTGCACATGCATCACTCTCCTTTGTTCAACAAAGCCAAGGCAATATCAAAACCAAGCACTCAACCTCTCAAAACGCACGTAAGAATATTTGCCATAGTTATGTATCTATATAAACAACAGTCTTGATGAACATAGACACACCTATCAGAGCAATTAATCAAACATTAAAAGAATAAAACATATGCATGCCAGAATAGGATTCATAAAAAGGCAACATTTGTAAGTACTGTCCTTCTTAAGGCAGCCGTATTTCAACTGTCAGGAAGGCCAGAAGCCCAGCCTTGCACTTACTGTCTCACTGGCTTCACGCTGTTTCTCATCGAATTCTCGAATCAGTTTTTTCTTCTCCTCTGTGAAAGAAAAAGCAGTATGTCACGCAAACTACAGAGAAACGACAACAGAACTCCAACTCAGTCCATTAAAAACAAGGAAGCTGCCATAGACGGCTGATTACAGAGACACCAGGTCAAAATTTAACTCAAGCAGGAAGAGCCTGTTGTTATGACTTTTCAGAAGGGAGTGGGACGAGAGAGCAGACACCACACTTCCAAATGCTGACCACTACCTCTGGTCGACAAAAGTAGTAATTTTCTAAATCTGAAATATTTTTCTGACCTACTGTTCTCCAATGTCCACTGAAATTGTGTGTTGAAAAACATTTATTGTGAAAGAATAGCAAAGAGAACATGCTGGTAAACAGCTCATCAGTATTTCTTATTTTTTGCAAATATTTGACAAGATTACTGAAGGCTGAACCTATAATTTGGACTTGAACAGAACATCAAGTCAATCTATGTTTCCAAGTGAGCCCTGAAGTTCCTGGCAGATCCAGCACTCTGCATTCTCATGGTCATAAGATACCTGGGCACATGCGGTAAGCATTCTGGAGTTCTCCGAGATAAAAGATGCCATCCAGATATTGCCTCAGGTTCACAGATTAAAGCCCAAAGGCCTCCCCCTTCCGGAATGACGTTAGTTGTTTGGATCAGCCAACAAAACTATGCATTTTAGTTGTTTTGAGACAGCCATTTACTAAGATCCCTGTACCTCAGGTGTTGGACACCAAAGTTTCACTGCTGTTAACTCTTTTTAAACAAAACTTTAAGGCGTGTATTTTTCACGTGTTAAAAAACTATCGTACCTCTCTAACATCCACGATCAATCAAAGTATAAATCTGAAACTTCCCTTATCTCAACAGAGCCAAAACACAAGTTCTGTAACCTTTTGCAAAAGAACTGAAGATGAACACCAGAGGACTCCTGTAGAGTAATGCAAATGAAACCAAATTTTATCAGAAATCTGATAAATATCCACCTAATCTAACTTATCTCTCTCAGAAGAGTATAATTCAGTCTTAAACAAAATTTTGGGTAGCAAAACATGTAGACTGTCATCTTGGTAAAACTCCTCTAATTTGATTAAAGACAAAACTAAATACAACATTATAAAAATGCAATTGCAGTAAAAAAACCTACTTGATGGTACCATTTGGTAAACACAGTTCTCTGCAAAAGCAGCAGCTTTTAAACCACTGAGGTCTCAACAGGAAATAGGAAAAAAATTTGAAGTGATCAGAACATTATACAGCTCCTCTCACATACACAACATGCCTAAGCTGTTGGCTTTCCTTCTCAGTTCAAATTCATAGAAAGCCCCAGAATCTGAACTGTAGAGAACTTAAGACAGAATTAAACACTGTCATCTGAGAGGAAGTTCTGCTCTCACTTAGTGCACAGAATTACAGACTAAGGTACATCAGGACATCAGCTGGTACCAGGAAATGCAGCTTCACATCCCAGTTTATTCAGGAGGAAATGCTGACATATGAGGTTCCTAAATACACTCTCCTCAACTTCTTCTGTGATTTGCCACCGTGTACAGTTGTGCTGATGCCCTTGTTTGTGTAGCTGGGTTGCAAGTGAAATCATGGACGTGAACTGCAGACAAACAGCCTTCAGAAGCCAGCAATTTGTTTCATACAGGTCATTTCACTAATCTGATTTAAGCAGTGCCCTCTTAAACCCACTGTCTCAGACTCATGGAAACCCAGTCCAGAACTGGAAAAGTGGCATTTCCCTGCCGCATGTCCCCTGTGCGGACTAAGAAGATGCTGCACTCATAAACCTGCAGCCAAAGAAATACCACCTTCCAAAGGGCATAGAATCACAGAGTGCTTTAGGAAAGCCCAGTAGCAACAGCTTGAGACTTTTTTGCCTGTAAGCCAACAAGAAAACTGGCAATGTGGCTTGAAAGCGTTTCACTGTATCAGTGCAGTGCACAGAACTGCCGGAACACACTGGGCAGTTCAGTTCCCATCACTCCGGACTGAACTGCGACTCAAAGTACACGGGCACAACTCTTAAAATGCAGCTAAAGTACCTACGCCACAGCAGTGCTACCCGCATGCTCATCAGCATTTAACTGAGTTATTTCAAATCAGAAATTAATTCAGTTGTAAAGTACAGCTAACTCAGTTAATTTAGAGGAAAACATATATTTGAAATGGTCCAGGCTGTTCAAAGTGCCTCCTTACAAATTTGGAAGGAAAAAGAAAAAAAAGGCGTTCTTAGAGTTAGGAATTTTTCATCTTGTTTATATACAGTGAAACAGTATTTCCAAACCTTTGGCCCTCAAAGATGTCCCATGGACTACAGTCTGTCTTCCCTCAAGTTTTGGAATGTGTTGATCACTTTAAAGGAATATTCCAATACCTTTTATTGCCTTCCTGAACGTTTCAGGAACAAGTAATTAAAAATTAAAGATATACTTCCTTCCCTGTAAGTACAAGAAGCAAACTAAACACATTAGGAGAGTGGAATGCCTCCACCAGATAGACAGACTCCTGTTTCATCTTCAGCTCACCCAGAAATGCTTTAAAAAAATAACATCAGGTGTTTGCAGGAGTAAATTTAAAGAGTGGAACAGTAATATTAAAATTCCTTAGCACATCTAAAAATTCAGCTTGCAATTACTTGTAATCTGTTGTAGAAAAGAATACTAAAAAAAGCATTACAAAATCTGTTGCCTGTAAATACTCCATTTAAGCCAATGGCTCAGAACTTAATGCTCAAGACTACCCCAGTTTCAAGGAAATCTGACAGTTTTACTTCACCAAGAAAGTGGCTGCACCCCTTCCTACAGGGGAATAAGGATTTCTACCAAAAAGGGTATTTCTTCTTTTATGCTTTTTATCCTTGTTAACCACTGGTGAAATTAAACCAGCTTTGAAATCTGTCATTTGCGGGTTTGAACACCTTTCTTGCACCAAACTGTCTGGAAATGCTGATGACAAGGACTGTGACCCTGAATTTAACTCATTATTAAACAGACAGCCAGGTAAGAAGCTTTTCATAGCCTAGCACAGACTGGTATATTCTGACCAAACCATTTTTAGGATTTTACACAAAACTGAACATTTGTGGGAGAATGGAGACTCCCGCAGAATGTGGGTGACAGCCCCTACTCATTGCTGGGGTACAAAACCCGAGCTGAGCTGCAGCAGCTCAGGACAGCCATGTATCACGTCTCTCATGGGAAAGGTTTAACCAGAGGCATTTGCTAACACTGGCAAAACTCTCCTTGTCAGACCACTTCCCCTTCCGGTTCTCAGAGCCCTGCCAAGTATCAGGAACTGAATTAGAAGCACAAAGCCCTACAAAAGTCTTACAAATCTTCTGCCAGAGAGTTTTACCTACTGGTGTGGTATGAAGAATACCTGTAAAATCAGGCTGTGCTTCCAATACCACTTTGTATGGCTACATAGACAGGTTTTTTTTTATTTTGTGGGTATGTAGTGCACAAACCAGACTTTTAAAACAGCCATTTAAAATACAAAACTTCTTCAGTAAGACTACAGATGCTTGTGGGCAGCTGTGGTAAAAAAACCTACTTTTAATTCTGCTGATGAGATTTTAAACAGAGCCCAACACACTCACAAAAAAACCCCAATCCAAACCCATGGGGGGAAATGGAAAACCAACCCCCCCCAAAGCACTGCAGTTGTTACAGAACCAATTACGTTAGAAAAGACCTCTGAGATCAGAGTCCAACCTGTGACCACCAAGCACCACCACGTGAACTAAGTGCCACGTCCAGTCTCTCCTCAAACACCTCCAGGGACAGTGACTCCACCAACTCCCTGGGCAGCACATTCCAGTACCTAATCACCCGTCCTGCGCAGAAATCCCTCCTGCTGTCCAACCCAACCCTGCCCCGGCGCAGCTTCAGGCCACTTCCTCTCCTCCCGCCGCTGGGCACCGGGGAGAGGAGGAGAGCCCACCGGGCCAGCCCCTCCTCCCAGGGTTGTACAGGGTCACGGGTCACCCCTGAGCCTCCTCCAGGCTGGAAATACAGAGATACAAAATTCTCCCACCAACTTCTGAGTCCCCGTGGGCTCAGCAAGGTGCTTTTGCAGCCTTCTCAGGCCTCTCCCCTTTGAGACCTTCCCCTTTCCTGTGAGATTAAAGCTAAAGCAACAGTTGTTTGTATAAAGCTATTTATTGTCATAGCAAGTATTTTATTTTTTTTTTTGTCTTACTGTGTGACAGTGGAAACACTCTAGAAGCAAGTATTTAAACTCGTTTTGAATGAATATGTAGGCAGGCGTCTTCCACATTTAATAGCAACATCATCAACTGCAAATGACAACCCTCTGTCAAAATTCAAGCCCTCTTAGTTCAGCAGGTATTTATATTTTAGGATATTCCGGCTGAGTTTTCAATGCTATCTTGCTAATAGCAGACTCCATATTAGTCTCCTTTTGACTGCATACTAACAAGCAATTATTGAAAAAATTTGTAATTTGCACAGACATAGATGGACCTTTTCAGGAGTCTTCTCTTTAGCATATCATTGTCTTAGATGGACAACTAGCACAAAAAAACCCCAATGGGCAGAAGAAATATCCTATATCTCAGGGAGAATGACACTAGTAGCACTTTGATGGGCTGGTGCACCAGCACACGATATCAGTATTTCTCTATTGGCACAGCAGTTACAGTGTGTGCAGCCATAGAGACTGAGAATTCAGGCTCCAGGGATCTCTGGTTATGCAATGGTATAATACAACATATGTGGGTGGGTGTAAGCCTGAACCCAAAACAGCATGGCTACTGAAGATATGCTGCATCGCTGGCGCTCATGCTGCTGTTCCCTCACGGGTTCAGTCACTATGTGTTGAATATTCTGCCATAGACAAGGCAAAAAGATTTTTTTTTTTGCAAACGTATCTGAAATTATCTAAAGTACAAGCAAATAGCTTGACATTTTGTAGCTTCCTGCAGAGGATTCTCACACCCTACGCTAAAAACAGTATTGTTTATTCAGAGCATCTCACAGTCTCCCCGTGTAGCCTGTTGATTTGTTGCTCGTGTGGATGGTAAGAAGGAGGGGCAGAATTCAGATTTCACTGACAACATTAGGTTTATTACTTCCTGACTTATAAGAGCCTACTAGTGGGATTTGTATATTTTTTTGTACAGAAATGTAGTAGATGATTGTATTCGTGTAAGTTTACAAAATTTTAAAAGACTGAGTAAAGAAGAAGCTGAAATTGATAATAGGGGGTTTGTTACTGTGATGTGAAAAGCCTTGTAAACGAAGTAGTTAATATAATGGCAGATCCATAATAGCTCAACAGAATGGGATGTCGAGCTTGTGACAGACTAAGGAAAGTATGCGTGATATCTCCCTTTTATTGCAGGGAGACATCCTAGGAAATATGCTGGCAATCCACACTAGAGTTCATGTTGACTGTTCAGGGAAAACAAGTTTTCCTCATCAAAATCAATATCCAGCAGATAGTCGCATTTTGTTCTGGTCATGTCAGTGTTGAAGTATAACTCAATTTAGCAATCTCTCAGCAAATTTTTTACATTACTTTACCTGCCAGCTGTTAATTATCAATATATCTCCGTTAACTAAAGCACAACCCTTTCATTAAGCTGGCTCTGCCAGCCATGTTTGTTCCATGTAGTCTTAATCTACTGGGCAACATCATGGGCTTTCTCATTTTATTACGAGCACTACAGAATGACATATTTTAATTACTCATTTGGCTGTAACTGTTTGAGTGTACAGGAGGCACTTCCTCAGTTACCTGTAGAAATCTTAATTAAAAAAAAATACTTCAGTTTGATTACAGGAAGATACCAGTTAGTTCTATTGATTACAGCGTGGGCAAGGATGATTTGAAAAGTCATTGACAGCTCATATTTAGAATACGTGTTCAGTGTAATTTCTATAGTTTTGTTGTTTCATAGGTTTGAGGTTTTTTTCAGTGGCTCCTTAAATGTAATTTCTTAACTCTATTTTTTTTTTTTTGTTTTCAGCTGGGTGGCTATCTGGATCAGAAGTGGAACATGGTTCTTCAGCTGTGTGCCATTGGTACCAATCCTGCTGAAGTCATGAAATAGCTGGCTTAATAAATCATTAATCCAATGGAAAACATCTTATTTTTATGCCATTTTATTTCTGGTGCAAATCCAAGTAAGGTCAAGAGACTAGCTGGCTTGGTTGTTAAGCAATAGGAAAGAGACCTTTACCTCCAGCTTATTCATGTGAGTCTATAAAGGGTCAGGAAATTAAGTTTTGAGACATTACAATACAAAGGTTTTCCAATGCATCCATTGTTTTAAAGTAGTCTACTATTGCTTATTACTTTCTCATATGTTTAAACAGTCTGTATTGATCTATACATTTTGAAAAAGAATAGCATAAACATTTTATGTGTAGCCACTGCTGCAGCACTTTTAGAGTGATATTCATCACTCTAAAAGAACGTACAAGAAGTGATTTCTCCAAACAATCCCTTCCCTTGGAAAAATGTCTAAGGAATATACAGAACATGCACAAAATTTTAGCTATGTAAGGTTAGAAAACCATCTGAATGTCCTAGTGGCCCATACCATAGTCCATCCTTGCTACCCCACCTTTGCCAGAGGCCTCCTGAGAGCCCTCTCTGGGTTCACAACTCCAGTCACGAATAGGAACCCCAATTCAGTTATTGTCTTAGCTATTGTGGGAGGGAAAATATGTTTTGTTTACCATAAAACCGCATTGTTCCTTGTACTGCACCAACATTTGCAAGGTCAAATTTGTCTGTTAAGCAAATAGCCTATGTCTGCGAGATTACAAATTGAGAGAAGCTGTTAACTCTTCCACTTGGTAACAAACTACATCACAACTTAGCTTAACAATTTGCAAGATGGGCATTTTAAGCAATGACAGGTATGTAGAAGACTGAAGGAAAGGTGGCCTTGACAGACATCCACACATACAGCTTCTTTCCTTCCCTGCCTCTTTCTACTCAGCTGCCTACTGTGGTGTAACTTTTAAAATGGCACCATATGCTCAAGGATACAACCTCACATATATTCTCAGAAACAAAAACGTCTGGAAGAGTGAAATTTACTGAGCTTGTATGGTATGCCTTTGATGGCTCTGTGGTAGTGACAACCATTGGAATTGCCTCCAATCCAAACACATTACAGCCTTTTGCTCTTTTACTCTGATACCTGGTCAGATCAAAAAAAGCCAAAGCTCTTCCTTCCCCATCATCCTTCACATGATAAAGATTATGGCAAAACTGTATCATCTCATTATTTAATGCACAAAGTAAGTCTGTTCAGCTTGTCTTTTCTTTATCTGAGATTTCAGATGTTGCTGTTTTGCTGCTCAGTTGAACAAATGTTTCTTTTTCCATGAGTCTTTGGAAAAGAATATTCTGTAGATCTGTGTCCAGGGCATGTTGGCCCACTGTGGTTTTTTTGCATTATGCATTTCTGTCCAGACTTTCCCAGGCAGAACTCAAGAAGTGCCAGGCAGGGAAGTTCCACACTGAAGTATACCCTCAACTTGGTACCAAGGATTTGAATCCATCACTAAGAAGCAGTGGGGGTCCTGCAGGTTCTGGGATAAGGATTATGTTTTGATTCATTATCATTTTGTCTGTCATCCATTGAGCTGGTCCTACTCCAAGTCTTCTTTCTCAGTCCCACCTTAAAGAAGATACACCAGATATTTTGCTGTGATTATTCTAATCTGACAAAGTAGGCTTTTCTTGAAGAACAGTACACTAAAGAAGGATTTCCTTTCTTTCAGAATAATTTGGAAATCAGGCCAGCCACAGGCAATCTTGATGCTCCCAGGTGCCAACTCTTCTGGGTTGCTGCAGCCCTTACTGCAGTGTACAACCCATCTGAGAGCAGAACTGAGGTCATTGAGATAGGTATGCAATACATGTGACATCTGACTACAAATGCAGTGCCATTGATTCACTACTAGTATGGGTGCCTGACAAAAATAAATGAATCTTAGAGTGACTCCACATGAGTGGTGTTGACACATTCAATTGTCTGTGCTTCGTTTGCTGCAAAACAGTAGCTATTTTAGAAAAGCAGTTGATGAGTTTAGCATACACAAGGAGTAGACAGATTTAAAAGACATCTTACTGGAACATTCTATTTTTGAGATTTCACTTTGACAAAACTGCCTCATTAAGGACTTCGATATGAAAAGCAGGAAAATGCTTTTGTATCTCGTGTAAACTAAATTCAGAATTCTGATGAGCTGAATCAGTTCTTTCCATATATTATTTTCCTTTATCTGTATTTCCCCTTCTTTCCTTGTAAGGGATGATATAAAACTTTAAGGAATCTTGATCTTGTTTAATAAGGAAGACAACTTCAAACTGTATGAAATAAGGCAGAAAAGAGAAGGTAAGTACTTTGAACCCAAATTAAATTGTAATATTTTGGAACAAACTAACCACAAATGGTCATCATGTATGTGGCCAAAGGTGAAAAAATGTCAGCTTGCTCCTGCAGGAAACCATGCCATGTTGTTTCATTTGACTTAATAGAAGCATTAAAACTGCTAGAATAGATCTGCTAAGGAAGAGAAGGATACTGCATGGCAAAGGGCAGCTGCGGCCTCCTGCCAGCTTGACTGAAGGCAAATTTGCCAACACACATTGTCCAATATTGTGTTTCAGCTCTAAACTATGTGACAGTGGCTTTCAAAGTGTTTGTCCACCTTCGGACATATGCAACTGTGTCAACAAATAAAATTCAGGCAAAAAGCAAGTAGACATGCCTTCTCCAGTGTTGTCAATCCTGATTTAGGGCATTAATGTCGTATGTCATACTTATGGTATGAAGTGGTTGGCTTGTAGTCGAATTGCATATAATGGGTGCATGTGACTCCTTGTACCCACAACTTCTTTTGTTCCTTGATAAACGAGTCTTGGAAAAGACACCCATTATTCACATGTATACATGTGATCCGTGTTCCAGGCTCATGTACATCATGCTCACTGGGTCACTCTGCTCCTTTGTGGCTTTGTTTTCTAGAGGAGTTCTTGGCCCAGCTGCGGCTCAGGCCTTTACCTTATTTGGAGCCTGTACCAAACTACTGTTGTTTTGGTTAAGGGGTTGACTACATCATCAGATTCAAAAGTATTTTTTTGTTGTGATTCATAGACTATGTCTATAAAACTAGTTCTGTGCACTACCTTTAATGCCTAGTCAACGATGGTATGCCTGTTCCTTTTCTATGAGTTTGCTTGGTTTTCTACTTTTCAAGGTCTTGATCTGTACCCTATGTGCTGTTTCTGCTTACATGTCTTTGCATAGTAGACAAGTAAAAAGAGACTTGCCACGTGTGTGACTGCAAAATTACTAAATGACACAAATGACATGGCACATTCACAAGCCATTTTACGCAGTCATATTAAATGCAAGAAGATTTTAATGCATATCCTGTGTGTATTATTAGGGTTTCATATGTTTTTGGTTTAGACAGGGCTAAAAATTGTTGGATATGCTTCCTAGTAGTTTACTTAGTCTTGCTCCAGAACCCTTTCTTACCTCAGCTTCATCTCAGATCCTTCTTAAACTTCCAATATAGTCAGGCTGCTGGTATCAGTAATCTACCTCTTCCATGTTTAATCAAAGTTCAAGCAGAAAAACATACAGAAAAATAAGCCTTCCAGTAACAGACCTTTCTTTGTGTCTCTGCATTTCCATGGTACTCTTTACTCCTTAATGGGTTTATCTTCCATCCGCCCCTCTGCACTGCTTATTTGAAATGCTGATGTTAACAGTCATTGCTTGAGTATCCAGGTATATCATAGTCAATGCTTTTATCCTGATGCAAGATTAGCCACTGTTTATAGAGAGAAGGATAACAGAGGTGTTGGCTGCATCACAGCCGACTTGCTGATGCATGCTGTGGTGTTATGGTTTCCTGATTAAGGACCTGTCACAGTCTCCTTGGCTCCTGCTCAAGCAGCATATGGACACACACTTGGGTTCACCTCAATAGAAATGCTAACCTGGACAGGGCATTCTGCTGGGACCTGAAAGTTCAAAAATGTTTTAGCTGTCCAGTCTAATAGTGGCTGAAATCTGGATTTAAATCTACACCTCCAAGTGTGTGAGGAAGCAAGCAGTCTGCTGTTCTGGATGGGATAAGGCTTTCGGTCCTTGCTTACAGTGTTTGCACTTAGAGTAATTTAAGAATAAATAATTATTCTTAAGCCAGAAGGTGAATAGCTGAGTGTGGCTGACTATTTGAGGTATTAAAGAACTCACCTGGGAAAAGGGAGACTTGGGTTCTAATCACAATTTTAATCAACATTTAATCTAAAATGGGAACAGAGAGTGGCAGTGAGGTGTTTCTGTATCCAGATCCTTGCTTCTAAGAGAATCATATTCGTGACCTAAATCAATTTTTTCTCTCTCCCCCACTTAACTGAAATCCTTCTTGTCCCTTTTTACTCCACCTGTCAATACTGAAGTTATATTTATATTATATAAAAATAAATTTGCGCACATTAAATATTACTACCATTAATTAAGACAATTAAATAAATGAAGCAAAGCATTCTCACAGAATCGATTCCATCTAAAAAAAAAAATGTTTTAATACATTGTTGGACCAATGCAAAAGTTTCTGAGCAAAATAAGAAATACTAAAAAGTTATTTTGTACTTAATATTCAGTTCAACCACACATGAAATATGATTTTTCACTTTGATTTTAATTTAGATTTTATTTGGTAGACTTTTATTAAGCCATATTGGTAATTTCCAAAGAGAAAATAAAATATGCTGAAAAGAAAAATTAAAATGTCTTTTAAAAATCTTAGCATTTTAGGTCCTAGTGTTGCTGTACCTAAGAGAGAGGATTTAAAGTCACAGGTACATCACTGCATCATCCTATTCCACTCTCTTGCCCTCCATCCCCTATCCTCTCTCCACACCCAGTCCTTACTCCTCTCTGGCACTGCACTCATCAGACTCCTCCATCAGCCAATGCATTTCACCCGTATGGCAGAAATCTGTGCAGGATTTAATATGGTCTGGCAGGAAACTCACTCGCAGATGGGTCTGAGGAGTGCCAGAGACAGCACGGCAATTAGTGTGGATGGGAGGCAAGGACCAGTTGAAACTTGGAAAGGGCACAGGACTTTCCTCTTTGGTTTCTTTCACTGGCTTGCCACATTTCATGAAATGGCATCCCAAAAGAGACCAACTACGGAAAAAAGGTGGCATTTCTGACTATACCAGCAGTTTGTGTGGTCAAACTCTTGCTCCTCTTAGGCAGTTTTATCAGAAAAATTGATATTTTATCACTTCATACAAACCTTGTCTCATATTTTTTGCAATATTTCTGAATTTTTGTCTATTTTTCTGTGGCTGTAATTGCTTTTCAAATTTGAAACATAAGGATCACTTCAAATTATGTTTTACAAGTAACTTACTCATCTAGAAACAGGAATTACAAGAAGTTAGTTAGCAATGAGCATATTTATCTTTATTGTATAATTCTGATGTATAAATGTTTTGCTTGTATGTTTTGAAATACTTGGAAATTAACTGGGATCTGTCACCCATCTTTCAAAGATTAAGAAACTTTATCAATATTACATGTGTCCAGAAATGCTCAATCCCAGTTCAGTAGCTGTTTAGGCAAGCTCACTCCTACAAGCCACTTAGGGAAGTTCAGAATTACATATACAGTAGCCCAGAATACAAGTATAGGTTCACTTAGTTAAAGTATCTTACATGTATACAATTTTTGTAGTGCCTCACTCTACGGCATGTTTAATAATCTGTATTTTACCATTCTCTTGGGGTCTACCATTCTACTATTACGTGTACCTAAATGTGTGAGCCTGTTTTCAGCTCCACTCTCAAGCTTGGGTTCACCTTTATGCTTCTTATAGACCTGTCCATTTAAACAGTAGCATAGTGATTTAGCGTATGTCCAGTAGATGCTGCTCATTTTACTTGAGTGAGAAAACAAAGTAATTTTATTTCATCAATTTTCCAGTAACTCCGTTTGGAGTAGATGATATTAAGGTATTCTTGAAGTAACTTTAAATCAATGTGTATAATATATAACTCAGCAGCACAAATACACTTTTCACCAAATTTGCTAAGAGCAAAAATACCTTTGTATGATTTACATACTTTTTCTAGGATATTGGCTACTCTCTTTGCCTCAGGAAAACATATTAATCAGTGACAGACTAGCCATGACAAACTGATACTGGATAGCACCATTTCTCTTCTAGTCTACTGTTAACTTGATTTCTACTTATTCAAATATAATTATTTTCAATGTATATCTCATAAGTAGGCAATAGATTGGTGGGAGGAGGATCTTTCAGAATATTTGTCTTATTCTCAAACTAAATCCAAAATACAGCACTGTATCAGCTACTAAGAGGAAAATTAACTCTGTTCCAGCTGCAGCCAGGACAATATTTTACAATATTGTCTCTCTGAAATCAAAGAAACTGTAATGTCATTGTCAATTTCTATTTTGGCTAAAGATATTGGGACACTTACATGCTGGCCAAATAAAGCACTTTCTTAGTTCTCAACAGCAGAAAGCTCTGCGTTCTTACAGCTTTGGTCCTGCAATTACAAAATATTCGCTCTGTAGAAATGTTGCCTGCTTCTGCCAGGTAGCTTCCTCTCTGATTACAGTATTAGCATCCCATCACCCATCAATCTAGCAGATTAGTCTCCTAGAGCAAGAAATCTGCACTTGATGTCTATCTTGGATATGGACCTTCTTATTCTCTAAAATTGCTCTACAGAGGTTCTGCTTGATTGGTTTGGCATTGTTTCTTGACTGTTGCAGAATTTGAATTGTCATCACAAAACCCCCTTAGATTCCCATTCAGATGGCTTTACATTTTTAATGTTCATAGCTTACAACACAAGATCTTGGCAGTCCTAAAGCTGGACTGCACAGATCAATCTGTCACACCATTGGACAACTACTTAGAAAGTCCTTTTTTTATCTAGCTGACCTTTGACATAGCTGGCAAATAAACGTGTTGTGGGAGTATGATATCCTTGTACTTTCCTCACTGTTCTTTGACTATACTCAGATTTCAAGTGTCATTCATTTCAAGGGTGATGTTACCTTGAGCATTAATGCAGATGTTTTCTCCCAGATACTTCAAAAAAAAAATTGTATTATTTTTTTATACAACAACAATTTCATGAAATGTGAAATACTATGTTGAGGGCTCACACCTCGTCTTCATTTGGGACAGCATCTCTGTGTATATGTAGACATGTCTAAAAGCATGGTTATGTATGTTCTTGGTGTGTATTCCAAAATTATTTTTCATTTCTGTTATTTCTGATTGTGTGAATAATGAGCCTGAGGATTCGGGAACTGTGGTCAAAATGCCAGTAACTGTTACCAATTTGATCAACCTAAAACATAAATGACTTTGTGAGATGCTGAGCATCCACCTATCAGATGTTTAAATGCATTTTTGGCTTTGAGGATCCCAGCATCTGCAGACGTATTTAGAAACTGTGAACTGCTCTAAGATCACACAATATTTTAGAGCAAGAAGGAGTATAAACATTTTGATCTTCTGATGTCTATGATTTGTTTCAGGCATTTACACAACAGTGTCTGTTTTAGTTGAACAAGATATTCCCAAGCTACATTTAGTAAACAATTTTCTAGTTCTTTATATGAGATATATTAATTTCTCTTTGTAGATCAGTTGACTGTTGGGATTTTGGGAAACCAACAGGAAAACTTTCTGCTGATACATTGGAATTTTATCCTTTCCACCTGTTCTTTCCAGCAATAAGTAAAGCCAGTTGACCTATAACTTTGAATTCAGTATTTAAATATAGACAGGTAGTACGTATTTGTACTACATATACATATGAGTGTCCTACCTCACTATTTGAAAATACGCTTCTCTTAAATGTGACCTGAGTGCAATTCTTTCTTGAACTTCATGTTGGAAGAGATTGTTTATCATTCATTTTTTGTGTACATCAGGAGAGTATCTTCATATCTCTGGAACTCCTTTTCTAGTTTCAGTTGTCAGTCTGCAGTATAACTTTTAAAAGCTGCTAAGCAGAGAAAAGTATCTGTTTAGTAAATCTGAAGGATTTTCATCTTTGCTTTGTAGACCCAAACTGGAATTTTTGTTTTTGGGGGTTTTTTTTCTGTTACTGTTGCAGTGCTGGGAATAAGGGAGGTATTCTTTTGAATAGAAAAAACCCTGGTGTTTTCTCACTGTAACATCAGTTTTACAAATAGGATGCCTTTAGAGATGCTCACAGAAGACATCTTCTAAAATATGTTCTGTATATTGATAGAAAGTGTAATGGATGTTAGAATGCAGGTAAAGTTGTATAAGCTGTTCTGGTAAGGGAAATGCTGCATGTGATCCTGAGTTTCAGATATGGAGTGTTGGAGATACTGACAGTTTTTTACCATCAATTCATATCAATTCATCAGTTGTATTAATTTCATACAAAGATGTTCTTGACTGTGGAATGGATTTTTGTAATGGCGGGTTTGAATTTGCAACAGCTTAGAAGTACTTTTGTGCCCTTCATTGCTTAGTTCTTTTAGGGAAGCTCTAAGTCCTAGTAGATATTGTCAGTGACCCTGTTGCACAGTGCAGAGTAGAGCGTACTGCCTGAGGGTGTGTGGCTGTACTGCAGCCAAGCTGCCTGATTACAGCAATAACTCACATATAGTCTAGATTATGTAAAATAACATTTTCTTTTTCATGTCTAATAAATTTCACTGGCATCCAATTGAGCATATGGTCAAACTGGATATTCTTACTTCTTTTACCTCTCATGGCTGTGTTTTCCCATCCTCTCTTTTGCATTGGCTCTAGCAACTACATGTACACAGGGAGCATCAAAGTCACCAAATTGCACCAATGGAGTAATTATATTTTGCTTTTGGTGGTTCAGTATTCTGTTGTATCAATGAGTTGGTCTTATTCATGACTACAGTCATTAGAAAAGGATTGGATACAAAGAAAAGAGAAAAGAGTGTTAGAGGGAAAGAACAGGCTTCTTCCCTTCATTGGTGACATAATGTGAAACTTCACCTCTAAGTAAACTTTGTGACAGTGGTGTTATTTTTAAATGTAGAACTGTGAGAGAATTATGGCTGTAATGTGAAACTGCATCTCACTGTGTCCTTCCAAACATACAGCTCCTATGACTCTTCTTGGTTTAATCCCTTTCCCTCCTAATTGCCCACTTTTGATTTGTGAGTTCTAATTTACTTCTAGGATGACTTGCAAGCTGTAACTCTCTTTTCACTCCGCAGACCCTATAAATGGAGGATCTTTGCAAGTGCCTGGCCTCTTTACTCTCCCTTAATTCAAGTTCTAAAATGAGATTCTTTACACCTTTGTGTAAAGGTCACCATCTGCCTTCCTATATCAGTAAAGCTCACTTCAGTGAACTAGAAATCTGTACTCCATTCTTCTGACTCTTGGATCCATAGAATGTTGAAAGGGATCTCTGGATGTCATCTGGTCCAACTTCCCTTCTCAAAGCAAGATCAACTAGGGAAGTTGATCCAGTCACAATATCTCCAAGGATGGAGACTCCACGAGAGGCTCCCTGGACAGCCTCTTCTGGTGCTCAGTCAGCCTCACAGTAAACCATCTTTTTCTTAAGTTTAATCATCCTGTACTTCAATTTGTGTACTTCTTGTCCTTTCCCTGTGTGCCCCTGAGAAGAGCCTGGCTTTTTCTTCTTCATCTCCCCCGCAGAGTCCCTTAATGATCTTCGTGGCACTGTGCTAGACTCTATCCAGCACATCCTTATCTCTCTTGTAGAGGGGAGCACAGAAATGGACACAGCACTCCAGGTGTGTCTCACCAGTGCTGAATAGAGAAAAAGGATCACCTCCCTCAGCCTGCTGGCGATGTTCTGCCTAGTGCAGCCCAGGATGCTGCTGCCTCTTTGCTGCAAGGGTATATTGCTGACTGTGTTCATCTAGTTGTGCCTCAAGTGTCCCAGGTGTTTTCCTGCCAAGCTGCTTTCTAGCCCCTCAGCTGCCAGACTGTCCTTGTACCTGGAGTTAGCTGAAGGTCCCATGCAAGTTTTTAATTTAAAGATGAGGTCAAATATTTAACATTTAAAGGTCTTTTCCATCTTGTTCTTTGGGTCATTGAGATAGAGTTATTAGCACTCTGCGATTAGCTCAGTTGGCTGGAGCATGATGCTAATAACACTGAGGTCATGGCTTTGATTCCTGTACAGGCCATTTGCTTAAGAGTTAGACTAGGTGATCCATGTGGGTCTCTTCCAACTTGGAATGTTCTGTGATTCTGGTACTCTGGAGGCAAATATACTTCTGTAAATACTTAGAAGTGACACTGAAGAGCAGACTGACAGCAGCAGTTAGCTGTTCCATGTCTCAGAATTTAGCCATTTCTCACAAAACTTATTCTCTAAATGTATTCAGGAATATATTATACATAAGTTCTACACGCTTTTTAGGCAAGAATCTCTTCTGCCTAATAAAGTATTCAGTAGTGTTTCTTTGTGTTTCTTTAACTGGCAAATAGATATAAATACTCTTGGTTTCAGAGGGAAAGCCTGTCTGATATGTATATATGTATAGGATTGGGAACACTTTCATGAATAAGCCAACTGATCCCAACACAGCAATTAATATAAATAAATGCTGATCAGTTTTAGGGAAGATGCAGAGCAACAGAGTTGGCAGCCATGGTTATTTAATCACAAATCATGTGATATTTTATTAGATTCCCTGCTCCTCAAAACAGAATCTCAGTTTTACTTCCAGCATTCTTGGCTGGGGGAAAAAAAAATGAGAAGTTGAAATGACATTTTGAAAATGTAATCAAAAGAAAAAAACAGCATCATTTTCCCTTCAAGGTGTCTAAGCCAAACTATTCCTTAGATGTTGATTTCTTAGTTTTGAAATATTCAGACAGGTACTGCTGGACTCAGACTGAAAGGTTACCTCTGCCTAGTTCTGTAGGAACCTCCATGGTGGCACTCTGTGGCCAGATTGTCTGATTCTGAACAGCACTGCAGGAGAGCTTTATCTGTTTTGATGTGTAATATATAATACCTTTCATGTTAGGCATTGGCACACCATTGTCAGAGAAAGGGACTCACTGGGACTCACACAGTTGTTTGAGGGGAATTCCCACCACACTGACTGGCCTGAGTATCTGGCAGAGTAACTGATCTTGGCTTGGTGTACATTAACATCAAGGACGGGACACCTATGACCTGCAGTAAGGCTAGTGTTCGGAAGAGGTTGCTAGCTTAATTTAAAGTAAGGTTGAAAGCAAAATAAACTGGTTGTTTCTTAAATCTGCAATTATCATTTTCACAAGATTGTTTGTTGGCAGATCTTTTATTCTTACGTTTTCTTACTTGCTTTGCATTACATATCTATACATGATAGTTCATGGCTTTTTTTTTTTGTCATGAAACTCATGAGTTACAGTTCTGATGGATCTCAAACAAAGAACCCAGTGCAGGCCAACTGAGAGCTAAATCTATCTTGCTTCTCTTAGGTGAGTAAAAGAAATTCCATATCATCAAATAATTCTTATTTTTTTAATGCAAGCTTTTTACTTACGGAGATTTCTTTTACCCTTAAGTGGTAGGTACAGCTGATAAAACAACTTTAAGAAAATGAGGCAGGATTTTTCATAGAATTTTTTGAATGTACGCCCCCAATAATCTCAAAAGTAGGCAAGTTGTATAAATTTCACTTTACAATTGAGGAAACTAGGAAGAGAAAGTTCAAATGACTTATTCAAGGACATAAAGAACTTTGGAACCCTCTGAATATGTTCAAAACTCTTTTGTTCCATTTTCTTTCCTATAGACTGTTTCTATAGATACTATAACCATTCCTCCTTTATTAAAGAAAAAGGTTTTTAAATATGCCCTATAGTCATAAGAGAAGAGGAGGCTTCCCAAATCAGAACTTGAATTGAATGGGTTTAGGTAACACAGGAAACTTAAAATGTTGATTATATGTCCACAAAGATCTAGGGTGCCCTTCCCCTCCAATGTTATGACAGAGATTAGTTGTTTCTGACTAGTTTTGCTCATCTTGAGAGGAGAGGGAAATGGTGGAATGGCAGTGTCTTTCCTTCATCCATTTGCACAAGGAAGCAAAGCTAGTTCCAAGCACTTCAATGTTTTTATGAGAGTTTTTCTTTTCTAGGTATTCTAGTTCTTCTTCAGGAATGTTATTCCCTTTCAAATTTTCCTGGAGAATCATACCCGCTAGTTAGCATTTCAAAGATTTGAAACTCAAAACTAATTAGAATAATGATATTTTTAATTTGTTTGCAGAAGGTTATGGATCATGAGAACTAGAAGTGAGGAAACAGACTATGTGCATTCTGTATCCCAAAGGAGGGGATAGGGAGCTATGGAAAGGAAAGGGGAGTGATGTTGCAATTGCTTTGTGGTAATGGAGCCTATGATCTGCTTGAAGGTAGATAGGAAAGAACCAGTTGAGGAGGACAAAATTAAGAACAAGAGAGAAGAAAGAAGGTCATAAGGATAGTATGAAGATATTATAGTCAAAAGACTGAGCAAGACAAAAAGACAGTGACATCACAACGGCAAATGGGCATGAAGGGAGAGGTGAAGGGATGGCAAAGAAGTGGAGAATTCTGCTATTGCCTTCTGGCCAGAAAGTAACTTGAAAGGGAAGAAGACAAAGGAAGATGATTAAAATCTAGAAAATATCTGAAATTGCAAAAGAGGCTACAACGGCTGAAGACATGGGAATCTTACCAGAACAGTAATTTTGACTTTGGTCCTGTGAGTTGTAAATACAGCTTCTGTGAATGGTGATACATTATTTCCTATTGATGGCATAGAGGATCTGCTGCTACAGTTACTGCAGCAATATATGAGAAGCAGTTTTAAAAGTTATCCCTTTGTTATGCTTAGCTGCATTTCCACATTTACAGTTTTACAGATGCAGGCATTCATTTGACACAGTAAAGGAAAAAAGACATACACAAGGATTTATCCCTCACTGATTCCTTCAAGAATTTTGATGGATTTTTCTTTCTCAAGAAAAACCCTTGTTAGAGCATTTTAGATGGAAATGTATGGATGATTTTTAGTAGTGATTAAACTGTGCCTGTCAGCTATGAAAAGCTTCTTTGACTGATGTAGCATGGGTCATTTTGGCTGTAATTTAAGTACAGAAACAGATTATCCTATCCATATAGTGCTTTTTTTCATCTTTAAGAGAAAAATTTATAACAAGTCCCTGGTGTGGAGGACTGTTTGCTATACAAAAAAGCAAAGTCAGATGGTGTTTGACACTCACTGCAAACTAATTTTGTTCTAAAATGTAAAATCAAAATCATGATAAGGTGAGGCAAGTATACAGCTTACACATGGACCCTGGATCAGAAACAAGTAATTATAAACATGAATGATATTTTGATGAAAGAAATATTCTGAAACATCTAGCAGTGTTCAAAGTGGAGACTATTGGAAGAGCCTTGTTCCCACACAGGGCATGAGCTTTAATCTTTAATGATGTCCCTGTTTCACAGTTCAATTTTCAATAGTCAGGAACCTGCTCACTCAGATGGCCCCTAATCAGCACATCTTCCATAGCTTGCATCAGGCGAAGCAGCCCATTGCAGAGACGAGCTTCCTACTCCCTCTAGCGCAGCAAGTGCACATTCAGGCACTGTCTGATACCGCTTTTAAAAAAGGGTTCAGTCATCTAAAACAAGTTAAGGAGGAACAATTTTTGTGATAGAAGTGGCACCAGTGTGTGTGGTGATTTACAAAGAATTCAGGAAAGCAGTCATAAGAACAGTATTTTTGTCAAGTGATTTGACTGATGTGGTGCTTAAAGGTGCATATTGGCCTAAAAGGTGAGGTGTCATGGCTAAAACCAGATCTGAATATTAATGAGGGGCTGCAGGTTAGAAGTTGTGTTGCTAAGGTGCCATAACCTTGGAATTACAAGTCAGGTGTAGATATTTCAATTCTCTGTGCAGAAAGTAGATGAGAGACCGAAGATGCAGCAGCTGGAGTGGGGAGATGCCTGCAGGTAGCCAATATGGACTTGTACTTTTAGGAGAGGGAAAAGGCACTATATGCCCAGTGTTAACACCTGTACCTCACTTCTCTGTGCCTGTGCTGGCATCATTTGCGTAAGTGGAGCTGGAGGACTTCCACATGAACTTGAGTAAATCTGCTCTCCTAGTCATTTCTGGAGTGCCTGACTCAAGTGCCTGCAAGTGTTCTTTACACTATCGAAGAGAGATCCTCATTCATTTCTCAAATGCAGTAGGTGATGAACAGAGGCCAAAATTGTTTCCCCTTCCCTTTGCCCTATCACTGGCCTAAGTATTCAATCACTTCTTTTTACATTCTTCTTTTCAGCAGAAGTGGAGCAATAGCCAGGATTGGTAGGGTGTTTGTCCTGGAAGGTAGGACATGGAGGTTTGAATATCTGCAGATCTAAGGGTATAAAACATCTGCTTGTCAGGTGAGTGTTTGGGTCACTAGACTAAATATATAAAATTGAGTGTGTTGTTACTACTTTGACTGAAGACCAGTCCTCTGAATTCATGTGAAAAATAGTATAGGTATACTATAGGCCTACTATAGGCCTTTTGGGGACATAAGTGATGATCTGCCTCTGGGCTGCAAGAGGTTTAGATGAGGAATAGGTGACTAGTTGTTTGAGCTGGAGCAGTTCTGGGCATGCTGAAAAGCAGAACACCGGCACCTAGGGAGTGATAGGCTAAAAAGGATGCACCCAGAGAGCCAGCACCGCTGCAGACCACAGATCACAGCTTTCAGCTTAGGCAAGTAAGGCCACTTGTCATAGATGCCATGATTTCTCTTTGTATCAGCCTCTGAGTTCTTGTTTATCCCATTTTGATCTCCTAAAAATAACTTTTGAGTTCTGGATTAAAAAATGCTTGTTCTTTTTATTTCATGTGAGAGCTTACTGTTCTACATTACAAAGAAGTGAACTGCATCTTGATTCTGCAACACTAACTGCAATTAGCAGTTCAATCCAATGCAATCAGTCTTCTGACTGGAACCAATCATATGTCACTGTGCAAAATTACTTGAGGTCTCTAGAACAGGAATTTTAAAAGAGCCTACTGACTGTTTCATGAAAAGCTGTGTGGTTCTGGATCAGTCCTTTTTTCTGAAATTGCCATCTCACTTTTTTGCAAATAGCAGCATAAGATTTTAATGCAACTAGTGAACTGTTTTTCTGTAGGAGCCTGACTACACTTACGCTTCAGGCTTCACCAGGTATCACATACCTGTGGTTAAGAATCCACATACCAAAAATTATAGATTGAGGCCTTTTCTACAAAAATCTCAGAATGTACCATCGAAGGTCTCATGTTAATGGAATTAAGATAACCAGTACTGAAAGTAACTTGGGAGAAGGTCAGGGTAGTTTGTAAAAGAGTTTCTAAAAGAGGACACAAGTGCCTAGTGGTAACTCTTAGACTGCCACTCCATTCAGCCCCTTGAAGCCTCTGATTGTTCTCTGCTCATTTACCATCAGTACCTTCCCTTTCCATAGCACCTACAAGTCTAAAAAACTCCCAGAATTGGTGGTATGACAGAGTGGGCTGCAGAACAGCAAAGAGATCTCTAGGAATACTATTTCTTTTCTCTACATTCTGGTCATACAGAATATATGGACAAAAATTCATATGAAAGGGGTATGACAGAAAGTATTGATACCCTTGAACTGTCAGAAATATTTTGCATTTCAAATTGAATCAGTTTAATGTGATTTTAATCTTTCCGTTCCTTAGGTTATTTTTTGTGTGCCTCTTATTAATTCTCTTCCAATCAAGTCTTTTTTTCTGCTCCCCATCAAACTCGTGTCATCTCCTTAGCACCTGGTCGCTGACTGTTGTGGACACAGCAGGGACAGACAGATCTCGTTTTGCCATTAGCTGTGACCTTAAGGGTGATTGCATTTGCTTTCCCTTCTATTTTTACATCATCCCTTATCAGAGTGTTTCTATAATTGTTATATCTAATCCCTTCTTAGAGATCTATTTCTGACTGCTTAATGCCATGTAAGACATTTTAAACATATATTCTGTTAAATGAATGTTCTCTTACAAAGGTTTCCACACAGATCACACATTAAGCATTGGCAATACAGATGACATAATTGTTACAAGATGTTTTGCTCAACTGCTCTCTGCCCAGCTACTATTAGTAAAAGGGACCCCATTCTCCCTCACAGTAAATATTTTATTACCTGGGTCACTCGCTGTGTCACCTGTAAGAACATGCCCTGGCAGATGTGGGGATATGACTCTCTAAAAGCTCCCTGTGCACAGCACTTTGCCAGGTTCCACTACCACAAAGGAGGCAAGATGAGACAGGCAATCTTAATTCGCCATCAGGGACATGGCATTTGGGTAGCAAAACAAAGAAAGATTTTTGAGTTATAGTGTTGTGGTGGTCATCAGTGTCAAACTTCTGAAGCAAGCGAATATCTTTTATTAGATCATTTGAGATCCCTAGGGGGAAAAAAAAACAAAACCAAAAACCCAACCAACCAAACAAAAAACACACACACACACAAAACCAGACAGACTTTAGATCACGTAATGTAATAATTAGAAACATTACTTTGGGGACCATTTCACAACTTTGGGAGTCAAATATTACAACAGTAAAACAAACTAGAAAATTAAATGAGAGCTTCCAAGAATTCCTGATGTGTGCTTCATGTTTTATCCAAGCAAGGGGCTACTCACAGCAACAGCACATTTTCAAGTTCCTAATTTCAGTTTTTAATAACTTCAGTTTCAGTTAGTGGATTCAGGCTTTGCAAAGCAAATGCAAATGACCTAGATGGCTGTACCTGGAGCCACACCCCAGGCTCAGGAATATGTCAGCTATGCCAATGGCAAAGATGGTTCTCATCACTGTCAAGAAGAGCTAGAGCTGAGCAAAACAACTGCATGTGCAGAAAAATAGAATCATTTAGGTTGGAAAAGACATCTGAGACCTTTGAGTCCAACTGTAAACCTAACACTGCCAAGTCCACAACTAAACCAAGTCCCTAAACGTCATATCTACACATCTTTTTGAATACCTCCAGGGATGGTCATTCAACCACTTCCCTGGGCAGCCTGTTCCAATACTTTATAACTCTTTCCTTGGAGGAATACCCAAACTAAACCTCCCCTGGTGTAACTTGAGGCCATTTTCTCTCATCCTAACACCTGTTACCCGGGAGAAGAGACTGACCCAAGTTCATACACCAGCTAGGGGTTAGCACAAGGCTGCTATAATATTTGAATTCTTTGTACAGTAGGTGCCATCTGGCCTAGCCAGTGACCTGTGTGACATGCACCATTTAGATGGTTTGTCTTGAGATGATCCCACCTGAGCACAGCACAGACAGTAATTCTGGTGGTTCTGAAGATCCATTATACATTTTCTTCCTTGCCACTCTCATTACCTGACAGGGTCCTCCCTTTCTTTTTAAGCCTGAAAAAAACTTGAAAGTCTTATAAAAGCTCTGTACAGTGTCATTCATTTTTCCTGTGTCTGCATTTAAGATTAGCCAGATATTTAAAATTAAAGGGATAGCGTACATCTGCAATTTCCAGGTGTCCCCAGAAGCTGCAGGTACTTAATGTCTCAAAATCTGGGACATGATTTCTATATTTATGAGATTCAAAATTCTCTCTGAGTTTTTAACAATACTGTGTTTTACTGCCATCAGAATCCACTGTGATACAGTGAGATCTGATAAAGCACTAGGAAGATTTCTTTTTGTGTATAAATATTTATGTATGTAAATGGGTGTATGGTTAATTATAACTGACAAGAAGAGACTGACACAGACTCAGATCCTCTGTCCCCATGGACAGATACAAGTTGCTTGTTGAAGTGTTGTGGCATATCTCATGGGCTGTGTACTGAATCATTGATTAAATGCTGCAGCATGTGGATAGCTGAAATGCCAGTGACTCTTGAAAGGGGAGGAAGGAATGTACACTGAATAAGAACACAGAGAGATCACCTGGTCTATATTTCATAAATTGAGAGCTGAAAGGTTTCCCTTTCTATTTTCCTAAATGTTGGATAGAAATCTTTTCTGAGGACTGCACAGGCTGTCTAGCTCACATGTGCACACAAAATAGGGTCCCTCACCCAGGAGAGAGTTAGAAAAGAATTTAATAAGAAGATAGGACAGGCTGCACTTGATAAGCACAAGCCGGTTTGAAAACAACACTTGAAGGTGGCTCTTTATACACAAGTAGGGTCCCTGAATCTGCTTAAATATTTGGAAAATGTTTGCATATAGTTGGCACTTTTGAATGAGGTTTGAATACTTTTTGTTTTCTGGTTTGTTTGGGGTTTTATTTATTCCTTTTGTTGCTGTGTATTTTGTTTGCAGGTAGGCTATTGTCTCTTCTGCCAGGTGTGTCAAAAGGACAACTACATTTTACTTCTGCTTTTACCTTTTAATAGTCTTATAATGTTACTTGAAGCGAAATGTTTAGATTAAATTGACAGAGCTGCTGGAAATCAGAGAGGTGTGTATTTAATTAAAAAAATGTACCTAATGTATATTTTTCAATAAGAGCATGCCATGTGGTCTATTCCTGTTTTGGAGACATAGCTCTGTCTTTGAAACCCCACTTCAAGGAAACGTGGAAGAACACAGATTGTACCAAAACACACACACTAACATGAAGTTTATCCTGGAACTAAACCCATGAAACTGTTTTGAAATGCACTGTTCGACAAATGTCCTCTGTGTGGGTTTAATGGAAGTGGATGTAAGGAACCTGGTAGGTGGTTTGCCTTATGGCTGATCTTCTCTGTAGAAGCAGAGATGGCTACTGACCAAGTGCATGGCACTTTCCCCTCCCTTTCCCCATAGATTTTATTTCTACATGTGGAAAGAGATAGATTCAGCAATTTTCTGAAACAAAATAGAACTAAAAACCCTCCAGCTACAAAGTCAGCTAGTGCTCTTACAGATCCAGCATTTTGCCTATACTGTGTTAAGGATCTACATGGTCTCAGGTAGAAGGCAATTGTCCCTGAGTGTACCTAAGTGCTAACAAATGCAGGAGTGCCTGATGGGAAACAGAAAAACATTACACTGCAATCATTGTTCAGTATTATAGTAATTAACTAGAAAGATGTCTTTAACATTTTCTCAAGACACCTTTCTCTTTCTTTTCTTCCTTTCCAGCGTGCTGGCACATACATCCCTGTATTGCAAAGACAACATTAATAGGCTCTTTTTTGCTTCACTGGAAGGCTTAATTGTACCAGCTTGCACCTTCAGACTTTGCTGGAAGCCTCACGGGCCTAGAGAGGCAAAGTAATTCTAGTGTTATGCTTCTGCAAAATTCCATCTACATAAAACCAAGTGGGTACTTCATGCTAAAAATTATTTGCAAGGATGATGGAAGTGCAGCCGTCTTTGTGGCCCATATTCCAAATCCTTTCTTCTTGTAACCTATACTTTGCACTGAACACAATATTTAAGTCGGGGTGTCAGTCTGTCTTTTTTGTGTCCTTCCTGAATGTCTTTGATGTGTTGGGCTCAGAAGTTATTAATACAAATTTCACACTTAAGTTATTCCTTTAGGTATGGTGATTTTTAAGTCAATCTCCCATTTGAGCTATTGCTGCTAATGGGGAATTTGCTGCCATGCTCTTACTGCCTTCTTCTCTTGTTGACCTTTTGTAGTCCTATCAGTCTGATTTCTTTCTACCCTCCAGTGTCAAGGTAGTCGATGGCAAAAGCTTTTATTTTCTTTCTAGTCCTTGTCTTCATATTCTTTTGCATGTAACCTGTTGGCTTCTATCACATAGCTCTCTTCTAGAGCTTATCCTCTTCTGCTATCTTTAATGCATAACCATTCCAAATGACCTGCATTCCATTGCAACTTGAATGTTTTACTGTTGTGTTAAGGGGCTTTAATGAGTTTGTGGAATCATATTGTCTTGTGTGTAGTTTATTTAAATTGGAATTCATGAGAGGAGATGCACACAGGGCAGCTCATGTTTATTTTTCTGTTGACTTTGAAGACTCCATTTGCAATCTACTTTTTGTATGCAGCAGTTTCTGCAGAAGCTTATGCACTGAGTGTAGCCAAAGGGCCTTATAAATCTTACACATTTTATGAAGATGCATTAAAATATTGTTATAGGAATTCAGAAAGAATTTTCTATTGTAGAAAATAAAGCAAAAATATTTGAAGACTTGTTGGGTCAACCTCAACTTTTAAATTTCACAAAATTGATTCTCTATTGCCATGTATAAATCCTTTACTGGTGCTTTTAGATCCAGCTGTAAAATCAGAGAACCAAAGAATCTGCTGAGATGGAAGGGACCCACAGGGATCATCAAACCCAATCCTTAGCCCTGCACTGGGCCACCCCCAAGAATCACTGTATGTGTGAGTGTTACTAATTAAATTTCCTCATAGATCTAGTCACAAATTACTGCTTAAGGGAAAAAGAGATAAAGGCTCATGGAGTAAAATCATTATGGTGGGGGGATCTGATGGATTTCACTTGTAGAAACCCAAGTTCAATAATGTTTTGACTACAGATTCAGGATTGCAAGTGAATAAAAGCTAAAAAAGGAGAGGAACTGCTCAACTTAGCAGCTAAAATTTTATGAGACCTCAAGTATTGAATAATAAAGAATAGTGCAACTTAGTACTGAGGTTTAATATCAGACTATGGGCTATGACTGGAGTAGCAATCCCACAGTGAGTAAGGATAGATGAAAGGCAGGAGCATTGACAACCAAGTCTGAAGATAGCAGAACTTGATGAGCAGAACACAAGAGATGGGAACCGAAGCACTGCAGCAGACATTGATGGAGGAAGAGCCTCTGGATCCTGGACCAGAAGATCAGAGATTGCTGTGAGTTTGTTTAAGATGCATTAACAGGAAGTACAGTGTTGCCTGCAAGGGAGAAGCAATGTCTACTATACCTTGCATTTAAAGTTTCAAATTTAAGATTTTTTTATCCATCCTTTGTGATGGAAGAGGATATGATTTCAGTCTCAAAATTGTTAAACTGGTCGTTGCTTCTCTTGTCTATAGGAACAATGGGAAACAGAAACTTGCAAGATCTTTTTTTTTTTTTCTGTAGAGCTGCCTAAAAATAGAAATAGAAAACCTAACTTCAGCTGTTAGGAAAGTTTAGTCAAAGGCCTATGGCAGAACTGTGTACTATGCTCTGAACTAAAATAGCTGTCCATCAGAATGTTTGAACAATTCCTTTCTCTTACAGAAGGAATACCTCATACCTAGTTTGTATCTGCTCCAGTATCCACAAGTAGTAAAGTCATCCATATTTTTTTATGTTAAAATAAGTAGCTACTAAATTTACTGGTTTTAACAGTAAAGCAAGTGGCAAGATACTGTCACTAAGATGACAGTAAGATGATACATCACTCAAGATGTGACACTGACTACATTTGAAATACTAAGAAGTAGGCTTCTCTTTGGTTTTATTCCAGATGAAAGTATATAGAAAAGGGGTTTTATTATTAAGACACATCATTTTTATCACAAATGTGGATTTTTTTTGACTCTAAGAAACTTACAGATGTCAGCTCATGGACAACTGATAATAACCTTGTTTTCCCATGTTTATTGGTATCAGTTTTCTGCGAATAAAAGATACTCTAAATGACCTTGGGAAATTTATCACTCTGCTTTTTTTTTTTTTTGGGGGGATGTATTTATAATGTGTGCTATAAATTAAGCTGGAGTAATAGAGTTTGTTTACATTCACCAGGACTGCTCCACAGTCTTCTATTTTACACTCTGAAAATAGTAAGACAATGACCAAATAGGTCACTTGACAAGACCAAAAGACTTCTGTAGTTTACTTATGTGTGAAGTCTGTACCTGGCTCGCTTGCTTTTAGTCTGGTCAACTATTAGATTTCACAAAGTAAAGGGTCTTGTTTTGCCTGTTTTGTGAAAGCTATTTCAGTTGTAGCAATAGTGATTAAGCTCTTTGCAGAACAGAAGGAAACAGCCCCTTCCTCATGGACTGTGCAGCTTTTCTCTCACCAGAACAGTATTTAGGACATTAGTATCCTTAGGTACTAATGGATGCTATTCAGTTAAATAAAATGAGATAGGGTTATCTTTTATAATAGCTTTTAGACCACCTAACGTTTCAGTTTACATCAATTACATGAGATGCTGATTCTTGTATTTAATCCCATGACACTTTGTGCAAGAACTGGATCACGACATAAGAAGCCATTTCTAATAGATAGGTTAGTCACCACATTCTTTTCTTTCTCTTGCTCTCAAAATGCTGGGGAATTTCTCACATTAATTTACTGTATGTATTTGTGAATTTATTTGGAAAATATTTTCCCTACATAAATGTCCTGTGAACAATTTTTGTATTTATTACCAAACATCTACTTTAATTCAGTGTTGGTTAGTCATTTGAGTGATACAGTTTCTGTACTGAGTTACTTTGCATCTTAAAAAGACATTTCACATTTAAAGTAATGTGTGAATAATCAAATTCAACATATATTTCTCTGCTACTTAAGCTTTTGCTTAAATTCACTATTGCAAGTGAAAGTAAACCTTGATTGTTTCAGAGCTCAGATGAATATCAGTGGCATTTTCCTCATTGCTCAGGCAGGTCAAGTAATTACAGTGTTCTAACCCAGATTCTCCCTGCAGACTCAAGTCAATACAGCCTTCTTCACTTGCTCTTTTATGCTGTGTCAAGTCCCTATGGGCTGTGAAAAAGTTGTCACAGTCCACGCCAGAAATGGCTTCATTGTGGTGAAACATATTTATTAAATCCTTTGGGATCTTTCCATGTAGAACCCTGAGATGGAAGATTTCTTTCACATGCTTTGCAACTAAAGAATACAGTCAGCCACTATTAAGCCTAAGAAGGTATTGCTTAAAGTCAGTGATTTACGTATGGTTAAACATGGTTAAATAGACTTGCTTTATCTTTCATGTCATCTTCTGGTTTATGTAAAGTCGGTGACAGACATATACTTAACACTTTTAATAAATAGGGCTTCAAATTATTGTATTTAGGCATTCATGCTTGATAATTTTGGCTCTAGCTTGTCATTGCCTGTGTTTGCCTAACTGTAAACACTGCAATTTTTCATTACAAGGTGCCATGAGGGTTATGTAATTGTTCTGAAAGTACTTTGGGATAATCCACTGAAAGACAATTACAGGAGTTGAAGGCATTTTTAGTGTGGTTTCTCTAGATATTGGTCATGGACAGAGGCTATGTTATAATAATAACTTTCCATGGACAATATCTTGAATAAATTTTAATTGAATCTGCTTTGAACTTTAATTCAATTGTTTGTATCTGAAATAAAAGTTCATTCTCAGGGACTGTAGATGGGATATGCAGAGTGGTGGTATTCAGATCGCTGTGAAGAATTTCCCCTAGAGGCATGGTGGAACAACAGACTCTTTAGTGATGAACGACCTTGCTTCCTAGGTGGCCAAAGTCCTACTGCTGGCCAGCACTGCTAGTTTTCCTCTGTGCAATTAAGAGACTTCTCTCTTGAGGCGGGAATTCAAAATTAACCGTGTCTTAGAGTTGTCTTTTAGGTGTTGGGCAGAACCAATAGGGACGACAGAGGAAGGAATTTGGTTGCCAATGTGTGGGAGCAGGCTACTGAACAGGAAAAATCTGGTCTTTGCATTTTCAGTGGAAGGCTTCCACAAAAGAATAACTGGGAGGGAGAAAGACATCTTGGGGTTTGAAGTCTGAGATCTTAGGATACCAAAGGGTGCTCAGGAACCGTGAGAACAGATTTTCTCCCTACAAAATGTAATCTGGAGCTACTGATCACATCTGAATTTCTGAACTTTTGTCAGCAAAAGCATCAGAGAATAAATATATCAGTTCTGTGGTAAAGTCACTTCTTATGTTGTACCCGTGAATAAAGTCTCATCTTCCAGTGTTCTCAGCTGATATATTCACAGCCTTTTATTGTCATATGGGAAGATTATGCCATTTTGATGGAAAGTTCATTTATGAATCAACCTGTATCTTCTGCATCTGCAGGACATCAGACCATCTTGCCAAGATTATTTTTCTAACACACACAAACGTGATTTCACTACGTTTGGTTCTTTTACTCTTCATTACACAACTGCAGCAGTAATTTTTTCCCTCTGACTTACTTTTTATCTTTAACTGTTGGGTATTCTCCCAGACATGGCTGTCTCTGCAGGTCTTTGCTTTAATAGTTTTTAGTAGTCAGAAAAGGAACTGAAGAAGACACCAGAGGAAGTTACGTCCTCGTGACTGATTTTTTCTGTGTGAGGACATCCATGGCCCCTTAAAAAGTGATTCAAGTGGCTCATTTTATTTGGTAGATAGAAAATAATAGGGTGGAAATTTGTACTGACATTTTTGCATGTTAAGACTTTCACTGGGAGGCATTTTGTGGCCCTGCAGTCTTTTACACTCAGGTTCTCCCCATATGTTTCTCCATGCCCATGAGTCTGAATGAGTGCAATGTTGTGGAGATTTTCATAGGACATCCCCATGAGGAAATGACATCCAGAAGCTGACACTCCAGATACTCTATATTGACAGTGCTAAATACATCTATAGCTCATTTATGTAGCATTTGTGTACCTCTTCTTATGGGTACTGTACGTAACATCGCTCCTATGGCACTCCACATCCAGTTTTGAATGCCAGTCCCAGCCAACATGCTGCCTTTAAGAGCAAATGCAAAGATGTGTGTCTGACAGTATTTGATGACTTTTCCTTATATGCACCTATGTTTCCATTTTGTTTTCCTCTATACAATTTAATTTACTTATTACAAACCCCATTTTTTTCCAGCCTTTTTGTTTTTCCATATACAGAAACTCAGAACTGCAGCAGCCTCCTAGAACATTTTGTCCTGGGGCAATTCCATCCAAACACTTGATATTTCTGAGCAGTTTAGAGCTGTAATTTGAGAGGACCACCCTCAAATTTCTTGAGTGAAGGAGACAAGAGACATTCTCATCAGCCTCTCTCTGAGAGACAAACCCAGATCAGAAGGAAAAAAGCTGGCAGTCAAATAAGTGTGTCTAGTCAAGTTACCCTATTGGAGCCCGTCAATGTCAGCTTGTGCTCAGACACAGGAGCCTCTCAACAAACTAAATCTAATAAAACAGAACAAGTAAAAAGCAAGCAGGAGAGCTAACCTCCTAATCCTACCACTCCTTGATTTTTGCTCAGTCTAGTTTAGACCGAGAATTGTTTTTCAATGTTTCCACTGATTGAACAGATGTGTAGTTTATTAAGCTAAGAAAAGTAATTGAGATTAAGATTTAAATAAACAGTCCAAGAGCTGCAGGCAGTAGAAACATTACAGACAAAAGCAGAACAGAAAAACTGAAAGGAAAATAAAATGGAAACAAGATACATATACCACTCATTTTCCGCCTCTATACTGTAGAGCCTTCCCTTGTTCCTTTTTTTTTCTTTAGGGGTGGGGCAGAGGGAATTTCAGTCCCTCTGGCAGAGAGGTGTATCTTCTCTTTTTGTGACTGATATAGTATGAAAAAAAATTCTAAGCCAGTATCAATATTTTACAAAGTTGAAGTAAAACAGCACTTGCCTGCACAGGCTTGCAGCATAACTCTTGTTGTTTTTACCAGAATAGGTGTAAGTTATTTTAGAATGTTTTATGGGCAGTGATTTTATTTAAATAATAGCCAGTGTAGTTATTGATGCTTGGCCTGAGCTGTACAGGTTTCCTGGAAACTGTGAATGTTCACTGAAGGGGAGAGCAGACTGAAAGGCAACAAAACAGAATCAAGAAACCCTTTTCAGGTTGTTAACTCTACAGATCTCATCCATTCAGTTGCTCTGGCTAAACTGTTGGCCCAAACCTGTGGCAGCATAAGTTCAGCAGAGGATGAAAAAGACCCACATGTCAGCCCCTAAATGCTGTGCCCAGCTGCCTGTGCTGGGGATGGAGACAGAGCAGCTACATAGAGGTGTGGCCTGGGGCATGCAGGGGACCACACACAGGCACAGTGATGCCCCTCAGAAACCAAATAAAGCTGCTGCTGCCCATGTGAATCAGCTGGTCAGTGAAGCCTTTGCCAGGAGAGCAGCAGGCACAGCTGGCTGAGGTACCATGGTTACAGCATAACAAAAGGGACGCTACCCGGGTGTCTCAGTTTGAGACAATTTGGAGGGGTGGAGACCTTGGACAGAAGTCTCATCTGCATTCAATACTCCCGGCTTCTCCAGTAGAGAGAGGGAAACCAAATACACCGGGATGAAAGTGAAAAAACAACTCTTTACCAAGAAGAAATGCTGATAACAACACTGATGAAATTGGGTTAAACCAACCAATGACGAGGAACTTCCCATGCCCTGCCCACCAGACCAAATCGAGACAGTGGCTGGCCTTCCCCACAAGGGAAAAATACCCATGGCCACTGGACAGAGACAGGATGGCCACCCCTCCATGTGGTTCGCCTCCAGCACGACTGGAAAACCTGGCAGGAATGGTTAACAGTCAGCACTGGAGTGAGGTGCTGGGAC
>JAWWMP010000165.1:30291900-30347784 GCA_035047865.1 Dendrocincla tyrannina
AGAGCGCGGGAGCGGCGGCAGCGACGGCGATGCCGGACTGCTGGGGAGCCGCGCTCGGCGCCGCCGTCTCCGTCCCCGTCCTCCTTTTCGTGGCAGCGCCATACATCAGGTGCGTCCATCCGAGCGCCGCCCCGGCGGTTCGCACGGGCTGGGCCCCGCGGAGCCGCGAACGTGTCTGTGTGTGTGAGTGTGCGTGTGAATGTCTGTGCGTGTGTGTCTGGAGTGCGCACAGCGGGAGTCGCGTTCTCCAGCCCGTGCTGGGTCGGGAGTCAAGGAGGCTCCCCCAGCAGCAGGGGGAGCGCTCGGCGCCGCTCCGAGGCCGGCAGCCCCGGCGCTCTGTCCCGGCCCCGCCCGGCGGGGGGCGGGGCCCGCGTTCTCCTCAGCGCGCGGCGGCGCAGCCCATTGGGCAGCAGGCCGCGGCGCACGCGGGCGCAGCCAATGGGAGCCGTGGCTCCACTAGGCGCGGGGGCGGGGCCGGGGCCGGGGCCTCCGTCCCGGGCACGGCACGGCGGAGCGCCGGTGCTGAGCGAACAGCGCGGCGCGGGGCGCTCAGCCCCGGCCCCGGCCCCCGCAGGAGCCTGAGGTGACCGGCGCCGTGCCCTCTTGCAGGAGGTATGTCGCTGGAGGACGGTGTAAGTCGACGGCAAAGCTGGAGGGGAAGGTGGCGATAATCACAGGAGCCAACACGGGCATCGGGAAAGAGACTGCCAGAGACCTCGCACGGAGAGGCAAGTCACAGTCCTCATCAGCCGGCATCCCTGTGCGGCTGGGATGGCCGTGCCTCTGTGTCAGCAGTCCTTTTCCTGAACCTAAGGGAGGAGTGTTTTATGCTTATGTTGAAGTGATTTGGGTTCCAGAATTATTGCCCATGAGCCCACGTGTTGCTCTTCCGGAGGCTGTAACCACCACGATGCAAGTCCCCAGTTCCTCAACTGGTTTCATTGCTTGAACTCCAAAAATGTGCCTTGGGTACGTGGAAATGCTCTGCACTGCAACTGGTTTCAGAGGACTGGGGATGTTCCTAGTATCACTGGGTTCTGGCTGTATGAAGCTGGAAAATGCTGTGGCTCCACTGCTGTGTTCTTTAGTTATTCATGTTTCAAGCTAATTTGTTTTTTTTGGGTAACTGGTAAGAAGATTAAACTACCTGTTCACAATCCATTTAGAAATCATGCTGGTATCCAAGTACCTTTAGGTGCCCCTGGCTTGACGTTCCTATTATAGGGGCAGCTATAACCCTATCACACCAGTGTTCTGTGTGGTACACACCCCTGACCTGGGAGAACCTGGACAGAGGCACTTCAGTGTGTTTTCTTGGTCTGAAAGCATCCTTTTGCTGAATAGTAGCTCACAATAAAGTGTAGGAAATGCTTTGTCCCTTCCAGCTGCTCCCCTGACTGATGACAGTTCCCTGAGAAACAATATATTGTTTGTAATCACTGTGTGTAGTCAGCCTGCTTGTTGTAGCCTTGATCATCCAGTGTGCTCCAGTGATCTGTTTCTGTTCTTGCTGTTTTCCCCTCCCCTCCTTGCAGGTGCGAGAGTGATTATTGCTTGCAGAGACATAGCAAAGGCAGAAGCTGCAGCCAGTGAAATCCGAGCTGAGACAGGGAACCAGCAAGTCATTGTGAAAAAGCTGGACCTGGCTGATACAAAGTCCATCCGGGAGTTTGCTGAGAAATTTCTAGGAGGTACAGTCTCTAGATCCTTCTTTTCAATGAGAATATTTTACCAAGTCCCTGCCCTGCATATCTCTGTAGCAGGTTGGCTACTGTGGTTCATAGCAGGGGCAGGTCAGAGGCCATGAGCCACTTTGTGGTAGAAGACATCCTTTTTTTATGGTGATGTGCCTGCAACTCAGACAGCAAGAGGTTTCTTGGCTGACTTGTGCTACCTTCTTGTCTGTTTTCATTCTCTGTTTCCCTGTTTAAGGATGTGTGTTGTTTCTTGCAGAGGAGAAGGAACTCCATATTCTTATTAATAATGCTGGGGTAATGTTATGCCCTTATTCCAAGACTGCTGATGGCTTTGAGATGCATCTGGGAGTCAATCATCTTGGTAAGGCCAGTGGAATCATGTTAGCACTCAGTGTAGAATCATAGAGTGGTTTGGATTGGAAAGGACCTAAACGATCACTGTCTTCAAACATCAATATCTGTGGCAAAATGCCAAAGGAAAATCCTGCTTTCAGATTTTCTCGTCCTCATCCTTCCTTCCTGGGGGAGGATGGAAGGCCAGAGTTAAGAGTTCTGGAGATGCAATGCAGTGTATTTGCTTTTTATGGGTCCAGTTAAGTATCTGTACTTGTTATTTGGGATATTTTGAAATGTATGCTAGCTCCAGCTTTTTGAAGATGAGAAGCAGAACTTAGAAGGCCCCAGAAAACATTAGCTGTTAATTGAAGTGGGTCTTCTTTTTCCTGGACTTGAAATGAGGACAGCAGTGATACAACATATAAACGAGCAGGGGAACCCTTCAGAAAAGGATGACCTTTCATCTCGCCTCTAGGCCATTTTCTCCTGACTTTCCTGTTGCTGGAGCGTCTGAAGCAGTCTGCCCCAGCCCGCATCGTGAATGTGTCCTCGCTGGCTCATCACGGAGGCCGAATCCGCTTCCACGATCTCCAGGGTGAGAAGAGCTACAATCGTGGCCTCGCCTACTGTCACAGCAAATTGGCCAACGTGCTCTTCACACGGGAGCTGGCGAGGCGGCTGCAAGGCAAGTTCCAGAGGCAAGCTGAGTGTTTTTCTGCTTGGCTTTTTGAGCACCATGGATGGGGAGAGTGGATTGAAGAAAGGTCTGGAAATTGGCTGTGCAGAAATTGAACGGTTTGAGGCAAGTGTCACTGGGAACTTTTTGCAGGAAGAAAATGTCTCCTGTCTAGGGAACCAGGAGACTTGGAACACTAATTGTCTTTACAACAACAGGGCAGAGAAGTTTAGTACCTTGGCACAGTTAAATATATCTCCTTTTTCTTGGTTCTTGCCAAAAACTAGCTGCATCCATGCAGACAGTTGTGGTCTGTGGGTAGAAGCTGGAAACAGAACTACAGCTGCAGTCTCCAATAGAAAAGCTAATGCACACTCAGCTGCCTGAAATGTTGGTGGCCTGCAGAACAAGCATAAAACTGGACTGTACCTCTTAAGTCACAACACCTGTCACAGTCATGTCATTCAGGCCTTTTCATAAAGTTAAGTAGTATTCATTTACTAAAACAAAAGCAGTGTCTTCCCTAGGAAATTACCATTGGAGTAAATCAAAAGAAGCAGGTGATCTCAAAAGCCTGAAGGACACTGCTGCTATTTTAGCAGTTGGGCCGTCTAGCACTTTGTTTTGCAGAAGGCATGTAGTGACTGCAGTGTTTGGACAGGAGTGGGGGATGCTCCAGTGTTGCAGATGAGTGATTTACAATGCTTTAAGAGTTACCATCAAAAGTATTAACAAAAATGGTTTTAACATGATGTCATAAAGGTATGACTTAACAAAGTTCAGTGGCAAAGTTCACGCTATTACTTAGCACAGGGAAGAAACTTATAAAGGAAAATTGAGTTAAAGTTAGAATGATTCACACCGGACCGGAAACACAAAGGGTAAGGAAGACCCTCCTGCTGAGTCATGAGGTTCTGGACAGACCCCCTGGCTTTCTAAACTCCTTAGGGGGCCTAGATGTGGCTAGGTCCAGTCTTAGTCTCAGACTTGGACAATGATTTATGTCTAGTGGAATTATCTATACAAAGTTTATAATAATTATTATTGAGCAGCTACATGGATAGTAATGTTTCCTCAGTATTAATTCAGCACGCCATCAGTCACTTTCTGAGAATCTGTTGCAAGCAAGGGTCTCTCCACCTGGGTAAGGAAAGCTCTCTTAGTCTCAGGTAAGGGATCTCAACCCTTGAGAGGCATTCCTGCTCAAGGGGAGAGTCACCTACTGTGCAGTCCAACTGCAGTTGAGGACCAGCTCCAAATGGGCTCATCTAAAGGAGTGCTGTTGGTGTTGCTGGAGGCGCAAGCTTGAGAGGTGACCCAGCTCAGGGGGAGATCATCACCATGCAGTTATGCTGCCTAGTAGGGAGAGCTCAGAGAAGGTGCACTGTCATACTGACACTCGTATCCACAACTCTCTTTGTTCCTTGATAAATGAGTCTTGGAAAAGCCAGGTGCTACTTAACTGTATGATGGGTGTTCAAAGTTCCTGTGCACTGATGCTCAGTGGCCTCTGTGGGTTTCCTAGAGGAGTTCTGGGATCAGGCCTTTACCTTCATGGGAGCCAGTACCAAACCACTGTTGGTTTGGTTAAGAGGTCAAGTGTATCCATCGCATCCAGCAAGCAGTAAATATAGAGGACTTCACTTAACTCTCTCTGTATCCAAGTTTCAATTCCTTCTTTAAGTTACAGAATATCTGCAGGTAGAATTGAGGAATATATTACCCTTGTTTTAAGGACACTTCGATGCATACACATTTGTCCCAGACTGCTTTATTTTGCCATAGGCACTAAAGTCACAGCAAATGCTCTCCATCCTGGTTCTGTCTATTCTGAACTGGTCCGGCACTCATTTGTAATGACTTGGCTGTGGAAGATATTCTCCTTCTTCTTGAAGACACCTTGGGAAGGAGCTCAGACCAGCATCTACTGTGCAGTAGCTGAGGAGCTAGACTCTGTAACAGGACAGTATTTCAGGTGGGTGCAAGCTGATGAAGTGATAGACTGTGGAAGGCTACCTTGTTGGCTGGGGAGTATGAGACTTATTCTTCATTAAGAAGGGACTGGGTAAGAGGTTGTCTGGTAAGACTGAGGGTGACAAATATTAGAACGTTACCTCTGCCAGCTCTGTAGTTGTGTTAGAAGAAATCACTGACCTGTGCAACACTTCACACAATAGCAGGTCCTGTAGTGCCAGGAATATCAATGTACTCAAAGTACAGGAATGGCTGTCACATGCTCAGAGCTCTAATCTGATCTGAGACTTGGGAAAAATCACTTTTCTGTAGAACTGTTTAGTTAATGAGGTCACTTGAGTCAATCCTGGAAAGACCACTTCAGTTCTCTTTGTAATTTTACCCCACTGGAGCAGAAGTGGTCTCTGCTCCCAGGGAGCTGTGAGGGCTGATGGAGCTGCAGAGCTAGGAGGTGAGATTTTCAGGTCTGGCATGTGACTAATAACTTGAATCTCCAGTGTGACAGATCCACCAGCTGGGAGGGACTCCTATTGGGATGCTTGTCACTCTGTCCTGCAAATGGTCTTGTGTAGCTGCCACTACAAAACCTGTTATTCTTGGCTATTTTGACTTAGTCCAGGACCCTGTATAGTCATGCCTTTTCCTGTCCCCAAAAGTACAGCCCCAAGCAGTTCCAAATCATCATGATCCTAGATTTGAAGATTGCCCTTTGAACAGATTCTTGCAGATATGTCTGTCAGCTTCCCACTGGGTGTAGAGCACTGTAACAATCTCAATTTTTGGGAAATGAATGTGAACATTTTTCCATCTTCCCCTGTCCTCCTCTCCATGGATGCTGCTGGAGCCTTTCTATTTTTGCAGAGCTTTCCTTTTGTGATTTGTGACCAGATTACTTTCTGTAATGACTTTGCTTGATCTTTATTTGGGAGTTTGTAGGATCTTAATCAGACTTGAACATATAAATAGATGTCTTAATCCTCCCAGAATGACTGTCCATTGCAGGATAAAAATATAGCGTTTATGTGCTGGAGTACAGAAAACTTTGGTGGATTTTAAACTCAATAAAAAAAGGGAGTTTTGGACTTGGTGGAAAATAAGTAGCTTCAACAGTAATGCACAATTAACACGGGACTAGCCTAAAAATCCTTTTCAGTTTCCAGGCAGTAGAATATAAAGCACAAATATAGATCTTAAGAAAAGAATTTGCATGCCACAAGAAGACAGGCAGAGTCCACCAGAGTAATTTCAGGAGCATCAAAGACTGTACCCTTGGAGCTCTAAAAACACACTGGGCTGAATGGAAACCTTACAAGATGCCATTTCCTCTGTGCTCTGAAACTCACAGTTATTGCAACATCTAGCATTACAGATGAGAACACAGGATCTCTATTCCAGACAGAATGCTGTCTGATTGCAGGAGCTGAGAAGAAAGGAGCCACAGTTCAGAGGATAATGGAAAAGGGGATAACCATACATGATTATTACAGTGTGATTATTCTTGGGCATATAGTGGGATGAATAGGGTGGGATAAATAGTTTCAAATGAAGGGCTGTTTGAATGGCTTTTTCTTAGTGTTTGCTAGAAAAGGTGCTCCTGGAGAAGCTTTGTTAAGGTTAATAGCCCTTTTTTAGTGGTATTAATAAGAATGTATACTAAGGACATTTCTTTAAGAGTTGAAGGACAGAGCTAGACTTGCTTGTCAGTTCTTGGTGCCATTGGGAGAGATTCTTCCCCAAGAACTTTCACATGGTGGCTTAGCACCAACCCTGGCTCATTTGCTGAATAGTCTCCCAGTGTTCTTCAACTGGTCTTGAATTAAGCTCATACAAACCAAGTCTCTTAACACAGACATTTCAGAGTGTTAAATGCAGATGGAGATCTTGGACTTAAAAACCATAAAGGAATGTTCCTCTTACAGTGACTGCCAGCCAGCATACGTATCTCCTCGTGGCCGGGACGATGAGACGGCACGGAAGCTCTGGAATGTGAGCTGTGAGCTCCTCGGCATCCAGTGGGACTGAGCAGCGCAGAGCTCGTGTGTACCTGGCCCAGCCCAGTGATGCTTCTCGGGGGAAGCGCACTGCTGAGACTGCAGGAGTAGAATGCTCATACTTCAGCTGCCCCAGGGATGGCTCTGTGGGCACAACCTAATTTGAATTTCTGGAATACTACACTTAAGGATTGAGATTTGTAAGCAATCATTCCCTCTTCCTAGCTGGAGAATTAGAGCACTGATGCAGAGAGCAACCTTTGCTTGGGTACATCACACAACAGGCTGAGGCTACTGTCCTCTGGCTTTAGAATAGATGGGGAGGTTGCAGTCTTAGATTTAGATTGTGAAGTAAAAAAGAAGTACCTTAAATAAAGTTTGCTTGATTGTTATTTTTTTTCCTAACAGCAATAGTAAAAAGGTAGACTCTAAAATTATGATCTAAGGTTATGTTCAGTTCCTACTCTTTGACTTGGCAGAGTGAAAGTATGTTAGGATATTAGATTTTCTGGCAAGTAAATGCAATACAAATGCTCTCAAGCACAGAGAAACAGGTGTGGGCCTTTCTGTGCCAAGCATTAGGTAAAGTTTTTAAGTGGAATCATTTTTCTCTCTAAGTAGCTGGACCCTAGCCACTGAGGTATCTTGGCCCTAAATGCCCACTGATTGCAGTAAGTTGAGGGCTGGCATATCTTCTGAAAGCCCCTGGTCTCAGTGGGGGTGACTGGGAGATTAAAAGCTGCAGGAGTGCTGGAATCGTGCATGGCCAAGTTATCTATTTTAAAAAATCATCTCTCCTGTGAAGCACTGAGCAAAGATGGTGTAAAAATTGTCACAGTAAACCCCCCAGCTGCACTTTAAATGACTTCAGAACCTAGGAAAAGAGAGCAGAATGAGTAAAGAACATCTCAATCATGTTAAAAAAATATTAAACAACTTCAGCTGAGACTTTAGCTTTAAATGACATGCAGCTGCCTAGAGCTAAACAGCTGAAGCAGGAGTTGGGACTACCCTGGTGTTCTGGTGCAGCACAGGAAGGTAATGCACACAGAAATGCTGGCATTTGTCTGCCCCGCAGTTACTGGCCTTGGCTGGTCAAGGCTGCCAGCTTGCCCGAGCAGGACCACACACAGCTTGCACTTCCACAGGGCAGCTGGGGCAGCCCACACAGCAGCGGGACTGCTCCCTTGGAACTCAAGTGCTACTTGGATGCAAATTGCTAAAGCGTGATCCATAATCAGAGATTATTTCTGAAAAAGAGTTAAGCAGTTAGAAACCAAGTGCCACAGTTCATAGGATTATCTGCTGCTGAAAAAAGGTCTGCAAGCTTTTGGACTTGCATATGAGCCTGCCACTGTGACCAACTGTCAGTTTTGGAAAACAAATGCTAATTTTAATTCTTTCTGTCTGGATGTTATCTATGCAGATCAGTCCTGTGCTACCTCTGAGCAATACTAAATAAAGCCATTTCCTTTTACAATAGGAAGACTGTATCTTCTTTCAGTTTACTTGGTGTTGCTGTTACCTGTGCGTAACTTAATAATGTAGAGAACTCAGTTCAGATAACATTTTAAAGTCCATTTGTGTTTCTTCCTGTCACTCTGCCTTTTTTATCTCCCTGTTTGTGCTTCATCTGGATTATGAAGGTAATTCCACCACTACAATGTAGCAGTAAAAATGCTACCTAGCACTGGAGCCTTGGCTCGGTTTCTCCCTGTGTTTCCCTGATCCTGAAAGTGGCTTTCAGGAGCAAAAGAAATCATTTTTGAGAAAGCAGAAAATGTCTCTAGTGTGAAATATTTTTGCCCTTGCAGATCAATGCTCTTCTCAAAGTCATCTGATTGTAGATTTAACATAAGACGTATTAACTACACATTTCCATAGGAAGGCAGCCACTCTTTGACCTTGAGCAAGTCATTTATACTTTTCAGCTGATCTGTAAAAAATGAGAGAACTAAAGCTCATTTAGCTGTCTCTGAGGGAGGTCTGTAAGGGAGAGTTAGATTAACTTGCAAAGCTCTCTAAAGAGGATTAGAGTACACGTATGAGGCTGAACCTTGCTACTGGGAGCACTTCTAAAGATGTAACGCTCCAATTTGATCTAAATGTTGAAGACACTGCAGCAGACAGATTTGGCATGACAGAATAATTATCTCCCTTCTAATTACTCTGCTAAGCCTGGCCAAAAGTAAAATACAGATCTAGACAGAGAGCCCCAGCTATGCTGAGATAAAAAGTAAGCAGGAGATACATTAACAGTCATAATACTTTATTCTCTTTTATCATTGTAAACAAACCTTGATCATTAATAGAGAAGTTCTTTTTAACTGGCAGTATTCAATCCCTTTTTGCTGACTAAAATTCAAAGCCCCTTGATAATTGCATTACTCACGACACAAGGCAGTTAGTCAGGATCAAAATTCCAATTCTGCTGGTAGGAGAAAGATCCCTATGATTCCAGGTTAAGAACATCAAATTACAACAAACACAATATAAAGTGCATCAGGTACAGTGCAAAGAAGTCAGGAAGAAAGACAGGTACGGAACCACCGTGTCTGCATGGCAGACTCCACTCTGTGCTCTATACAGCTGAAGGAACTCGAGCAGAAAAGCAAGTGTTACAGAAATGCAGATCTGGATACCCACAAACAGTAAAACCTCCTCCCCATAATAAGAGATTTAAAAACGACTGAAGACATAGGTAGTGTCACGTTTTAGGATTAGTCTAATGGCTGTAAGCTGATGGAAAGCTACGTCAGTTTGGCCAAGGAAACAAAAGCTTTCCTTAGTACTGCTCACTAATGAGATAATGCAAATCTGTGGTCAGGGGATTCTGGAAGCTTCATGTGGTCTCTTCCGACGGCTTCACTCAGACATTTCTAGCCCTGCTCTAGTGAGCAGAGCACCTCCAAAGCGAGGTGTTTGTGTCAGTGCGGCACTGCTCTTGAAACCCTGAAGAAGATGAACCAAATTCTTTCCAACACCATGGAAGTCTGTTCTTTCATTACAGTGAGCTTGGGGTTAGTGCAAAACTCTTGACAGTCTCAATTATTTTACGTATTAAAACTATTTACAATTACATTACACTTCAGAAAACCTGTTGTTTCTTTAAGTAACTTTTTAACAAAAAAGTGAATTAGTTTTCCTACTCCTTGTGCTGAAATACATGTAAACAACAAATACAAGCTGTTGTGGAAAGCTATGTTTTGTTCTGGTTTTCTTTTTTTTTTGAAGGTCCTACTACTACGGTCTACCACACTTCTGCCAATTTCTCATGTCCCAGTCACAGCTGCAGGAAAGCAGCTGCTTTTTTCAGCATCCCTGAACGCAGCCATTACATAAAGATTGCTGCTTTTTTCATAAAACTGATTAACTTAACACTTCCAGAGCAAAGCCTGTCAATACAGTCTATACAGTCTGTTCAGTTTGGTGTTCTGTTGTACTTGACAGGGACAGATTATCCTGGTAATAAATACATAAATAAATCCCTGGGTGACAGGGATACAAGACCACCTGTTGAATTTTGCCACAGCTTGCTCTGTCCTTATTCTCTCCTATACCTCATGAAAAACTGTGGAAGTTTACTGTCAACTATTCAATCAAAGCTGCATCACAACAATTTTTGGGTATTGCCATAGCAAAGAAAGAGGTACGTGATTTTTCAAATATTTTAAAGGCTTATTTTCCCTTTTTACTTCCCTTACAAGATATGCCCTTTGTAACTTCATTCATCTAGTAAGGGCTGAAGTGCCATATGTATGGCACACATCACACAGTGTGACTGGTAAGTACAAACCTGCTATAAAGAATCAGCTCCTACCTTTCCAAACAAACTAAAGAAACTGGGTACATTGTACTAGTGGGGGGAATAAAAAAAAAGAAGTAGCAATGGTTTGTACAGAGGCTTAAAAAAAATCTCTGAATTTTAGTCCTTGTAGCAGGATCTCTCTAATCTTGAAAAATATTACCGGAAACTCATAATCACATTTATACTCTAGGCTACATTGAGTTGATAAAATTTTTCTGTCCTCTCTACATATGTTTTCTGGATTAAAAATAAAACCCATATTATTAAGTTCAGTGCTTTTCAAAAAATATCAACGCCCCAAAAAAATAAAAACTAGCAAAACCCAAAACTCAAAACCAGAAACAGAAAGAGAAGTGATCTCTTCCATACACCTAAATCCTTGCTTGTTCAGTTTGAAACGGCCCTCCCCATCCCCGGCAGAAAGAGAGCCAAAAATCACCCTGAGGTAGTGACTGTTTGTCAAAATACAGGACTGGCACTTGTAATTTAGTTCCATTCCTTTCACCAAAGGCACATTAGCAGCATCCATTTGCCACCAGCATGAGTCAAGAGACTTCCATTTTACCAAGAAAGTCCTGAACCAGATACCTTTAAGCTGTCCTGAAGCCTCCCTTTCTGTATGGTGGTGAATGTCAGTTCCTTATCACTTCCTAGTGCCCTGGGGAAGGCGATTTCTCGTCTTGTGCTGGTGCACTGAGAGCCACTGGGCACAGATGGCCTTCACAACGTCGTCGCCGCTGCTCTCGGCCAGCTGTCGCACGTGCTGCACCAGCTGCACCGCTCTGGCCTTCTCCTGCCTCACCGAGACCAGGTACGCAGAGCGCAGCTTGTTGCACATCACGTAGGCCTGGATCTGAAGCAAAGAGGCAAGCAGACCTTGGTTACAAAGCTGTAGTAAACTAACTGGACAAGCCTAAGCAAGGATTCATGGGAAGTACCCAGTTCAGAAGTGCGTATTACAAGGTAGTAGTACCATATTACCAAACAGAGCATGGCAAAAAGCAAATCCCAATGAAAAAGGTGGATAGACAGCTGTATTTTATTAAGTTTATGTCTTGTAGAAACTCCTTTATTGTAGGACCATGGAAATAGCACCAAGAATACTACCTTGTGCATTAATTTACCATATCATCATGGCAAGGAGTATAAACCTGTCATTTTCTTCCATTCCTGGTTCTACAACAGCTCCCATCTTTCAGTGATAGGTCTTAGAGAAAGGCACAATTAAAAACCCATTTTATTCCCAGCTATGCCACTCAGGATCTACAAAAATCCACAAACGCTGAGCCACAGGCACATCTGTGAACATGTATCTACAGTTCACATATTGATGTGTGACTTTCCAGTGGTTTGGCCAGCTGCTATAAAAACCAGCAAAGAAACAAAGTGGCTTAAGCCTCACTTCACTAAGAGAAAAAAATTACATCAGAATTGAAGAAGTTTTATTATCTAGCCCTTCATCACCACAGAAATAGTATAATCCTCAAACAGTAGGCTGAAATGGTCATCATTAGCTGTCTGCCATTACCAGAAACTTACATGCACCTATGGAAAAAGCTGAGTAACAAAACCAACAAACCCACCAATACATGTCTCTGAAATACTTTTCCTTCCACTGTAACAAATGCCTAGCTCTCACTCTGAGGACTCTCCAGGAGCCAACAGGGATAGTACCAACAGGTACTTCAAGTCACAGCTCTACAGTCACAAACACCAGGGGCTTGAGGCTTCACTGTGATTTCTACAATCTAAGAAGTAGCCTTCCAAAATCTGGTTTGCATGAGGATGAAAAAGAAGATCATCAAAGTGAGCCCAAAGGCCGTAGAACAAGACTGGGCTGTTCAGCTCTTGCTAAAGGAGTCCCTCTACTGTACTTTTACTTACTTTGTTTTCATCACTGTCCATATCCTGAATCAGATTATCGAGATCCTGTATGCAAAGAAGGGAAAAGGTGTTCACATTTAAAGTGACAATAGTCTGCAAACCTTTACCCCGTTAGGGTGGACAGGAAGGGTTCCTGAGATGGTAGCAAGTGGTTACACTGTCCCAACTGCAAGGTCTGCAGATATAGAAACTACAAAAAAATACAAACTCCAATTGTTCCCTTTACCACAGCTTCTCCTGCATGCAACATTCTTACCCCTAGCTTACCCCTAGAGAATGCTATGAGCCTGGAAGCCCCCAGGGACATGGCTCGTGGTTGTAGGTTCTCTGCACTCCAGGAGGAGTCAGGCCTGGTGGCCCACCCTGAGCCAAGGGGTGGATTGCATCCCCCAACCTGACTAGTAGAACTAGCAGAGTGCATTTCCTTCTTTCACTGTGATGGAAGAGACATTGTGGTAGGCAAAAGGAATCATAAAATTGTTTCCTATGGAGGCAGGAGGTTTCTGCCTCCATACATTCTCTGTGTTAGCCAGGGAAGTTTCATTGAAGGGAACACCTCCCACTCCAAACAGCAGCGTTTGGCAGGATCTTGTGAAGCAAAGGTTCCCCCTCTGCCATGGATATTCATTTGGGAAGTGCAGGGTGGGAGCGTGCTACAGCTACTTATTGTTTCCTCTCAGAGTACCTTGTACAAGGCAAACCACGTACTCCCTCCTTTAAACTATGCACATAGTATGGAGCCAGAAGATCTGAAGAACTCACTAAAAGAGCAACACAGGCACCAGATTTCCCTGTAGGTTGTATTGTATATACCCAGTTTACTTCAAAAGGGACACAATGAAGATGGAATTACCTCAGCAGGAATGTTCTTGAACTCATTTAGACAGTTTAGGATAATGTTATCCCCATCATTTTTTGCTGCCACTCCAGACTCATTGACACACTTCAGGAGCTGCCGGATCTCACTGTACTTCTGCTGCTTCACCAGCTGCTTGGCCACTTTGCTATACACTTCTGTAGCCTCCAGCTGGAAGTCCTAGAGGTAGTTGGAACATCAGAGAAATATGTTTAATGTTCTCAGCAGGTTTTCTCACAGCAAGTCTATAGAACTGAGACAATCTCTTTTAAAGACAAAATATCACACCATGCTCAAAAAAAGTCAAAGCTGCTTTGGGGGCCTCTGGTTTTCCAGTCATTACTGCTCGGGGTTGGCTTAAACGTTTGCTATAACCAGACTGGTAAAAATCAATTTTGCTTAAGAACAGGAGTGCTGTTACCACCTTCTTTTCAGGGGTGGCAAAAAAATCACTTTTATTTCTTCTGGCAAAATATCTTTCCCAGATTCCTACCCACCTTTCCCTCACTTAGTATGTTCCCATTATATTTCTCCAGCCACCCTAGCAGCAGTCATCCTCTGTGTACCTCAAGAAACAGGAGGCAACCAACCATTGTATAGCTCCCATATGAAGGAAGAGATAAGAGAAACTGCAGACTGATTCTGCCATGAATAAGGCAAAAAAAAAAAAAAAGGATGGAAACAGAGGTGATGCTGGGCAGCTGGACTCACTGCTCCATTTTTACTGCAGGGTACTGACTGTTGCTGCTAAGAAATGCTGTTTTTCTAAGGTTCTCCATCTCACTACAAACACGTTCTGCCTTGTACATGCACACTTAAAAGAAGGAGCAGGGCCTGCCACATCCCTAAATACTCTTTCAGTTTGGAGGCTATTGAGCTATGCTGACTGATAAGCACCTCAACTTCTACACAGATATGAGGAAGGAGAGGTCCCCAGAGAGAGTTTCCAGTTAATTTGCTTTGGTCTCTCAGGTTAGGAGAAAGTACAGGGATAGCCCTGGCCTTATGTATTCACTGTGTCTTTTGCATAGCTGTCAGGAACTGCATGCAAATCACATCTGTGATCGTGGTTTGCCAGTGTTAAGACTGAACAAGGTGCACAGCAAAGGAAAAACTCTACTTAATTCTTTTGTAGGAATTAAAAATTTCCTATCTGGAAATGTCCTGCTGAAGCAGTATTTTAATTTCTTTATCAAGTTTCCTCTAAATACACGGACATATAAAGCTTGACCTTGTGACTTTTCTTCACAAGAGTTTTTTCTTTTTGGTGTTTAAAACACATTTTGGATAAAAGAAAAAGGGGCTTTTGTTTAAACAATTGCTACTTGGAGTTACTTTGTAATAATATTGCTTGTTATAACAAGTTTTTCCATACCTGGAGAACTCTAAATGCAATCCCAAACCCCTCCTCAATGTTTTTGCCTTCCAATATGACCTGAAAAGAGAGACATAGACAAGTGTGGGAATGCACATTCCTTTTTCATTACATCCAGTTAAATAATATTAATGCAAATCCAGACTTTGCCCAGAAGCCAAAAGACAATGCCTTACTTCAACAGAAAACAGCACCACCCAACAAGTACAGCAAATAGAGGGTCTATTGTCACACGCTGATTCCCTGTGGAACATTAGGCTTGTGGAACAGTACAAATGATGCGCTGAAGTTAAGAATGGTTAGAATAATAGTAGTATTATTCTTGCTTCAAAACATAATAGTCAAAAGGCATATTACTATTTGTATTTGGGATCCCCCGCCTCTGAAAATTTGAACTTTGAGGAGAAAAGCTCCAAGTTCTCACATGTCCTCTGCTATTTTGAGGAAAATCATGAATTTTTCCCAAATGATGGGTTGCATGCATGCAAAAGTAACCTCCCCACGAAAAATAAAAGTGGTTGCTTCAGCCATCAAATGCTTCAACCTGCATATCAAGTTAGTATTGTCAAGGAAAAATAGAGCTGTGTTTACAATAGCAGTAAGTACCTTGCAAGCAACATCCATTTTCATGTTATTATTTCCAAAGAGTGTGGGCAAGGAGGAACCTGTCATTTGAGATGCTCCTGAGCTCTCACATTGATGCAGGAATTTTGTTACTTCCATCTGCAGATCAACTGTATTGATGTGCCTAGACAGTGAAAAAATTCTCACTTTATTTTGCAATAGAGAAAGTGTCAATTATTATTTATGTGAACGTATTAATTTCTTCAACACATTTCAACAGAAGACATAAAGGATTATTTTAGTTACTTTTTGACTTTGCCTTTTGCACACCAAGTCTGCAGCAATGAGATTACTTTTCCGATCTGTGCACTTAACATGCATGACAAGCTGAAGCAGAATAATTGTTCACATTATTTCAAAGAAGCGAGCCAGAGAATCTGGAACCCAAATAAATACCCACACCTGCTTTTTCACCTCATCACTTACACTCCCCCCCAAGCTGTAAGCTCCCCCCCAAGCTGTAAGTGAGAGTCCAGCCTAAAAAAAGAAGGCTGGACCTAAGTCCCTAAGAAAATCAAGACATTAAACCTCAAGTACAAAAGAGATCTGGCTACATTTACACTTTGATTTTTGAATACAGGGATTCAGTTATCCCTGGCAACTATAGCTTGTACGTAACTGAATGTTGTGCATTAACCCCAGTAGACAGTGAAGCACCACAACGCTGCTTGCTTTGTGGAAAGGAATGGAAGAGAAAAAGAAAGAAACCTGTGGATTGATGCATAATTGTCTATGCACTGTAGGGTTTTTGTTTGTTTTTTAAGTTAAAGGAAAGTAATCTGATTTTTAGATATATTTTTAGTAGAAACAATCGCCCATCTCCTGGGTTGGGTTGTCGGGGGGAAAAGTGATGGGAATCTTATACTTGTAACTACATAAAAGTCAGATTTGGGTCAGGCACAACCAGCAGATGTTAAATGCAACCAATTAAAAAAAAAAAAGCCTGGATTTCCACTCTCCTATAACTTAGCTTCTTGTTTATAGATACCTTGATACATCTGTAGCAGACATTTTCTTCCGAAAAGTGAATGCCATCTTTTTCCTTCCTGCACTTCTTGAGACCTCCTGCAGATAGACTTTGAGGTGGTCCTTGATCTTTAGAAGCCATGTCTGCTTTCCTCCCAGTTCTGTGTAAGACTTTGCTCCATGAGTGAAAAATCTGATGCAGGTCATGGCAGCACGGACATGATCCTAGAAAAGATGTACTGAAGACTGAGATGGACTGAAGGACACCACTTTCACTAAAGGTGGCCTGTACTGAAGAGGTCACACAAAGCAGGCAATGCTCTGTTTTCTTTAAAGCATAGTTAAGCTACTGCAATGTGCCAGATCCATGACAGGAGTAGCAGGTCAGCTTCAGTGAGGCTCAGGCCTTTCTATCTGTTTTTTAGGACCATAAAGTAGCAAAAATATACTTGTCCTACATGCACATTTACACTGAGGTAAATGACCAAAAGTCTGACAGTATTCAGCATTTCACTGAAAGAGATGTCCCTCAACTTACTTTCATGAACTGTTGCAGCTCATACAGAATATGGTAATAGTTCTTTCTTTGCAAATATTTGCAGGCCGCAATCAAGTAGGCTCCCCAGCTCTCCAATCCCGGATCAATCGTTTCCAGCAAGTTCTCCAGCATATGCAGTTTTCCACTTTCATAACTTGGAATGAAGATCCCTTCAATAAACACTTCTGATGGGGATTCCTACACAAACAGAAAGTGGCTTGAAGCAAATCCACTGTAGCTTATTTTCTTTATGTAATATAAGGGAGTATTAAGTGACAGAGATCATAAAATTAATAAATAGTTTATACCTAAAGGGGTCTTAATGACTGAAATTATGCCACCAACATTGCAAAAATATGCCACTTTTCTTTAAAAGCAAATCTAAACTGCTATAAAGGACATACCTGACAAGGACATTTTCAATGTCCTCTGAACTGTATTACAACAGTCCCAAGTTTTCAGCTTCTCAGAAAAAAAGACAAAGTGATGCTGATACAGAATCTCTATTAAAAAAAAGTAGTGTTTTCTCCTCTCTAGAAACTCCTGTTTTAACACAATGTGTAAGAGAAGTTAAACACAAGATATAAAGATCAAAGTTGGCTTTTTGTGTCACTGAGTTGTCAGTCACTGGATAGTTTGTATTACAACATTCAGGACCTCAGAAAACTGCAGAAAACCACCAAGAATGCTGCATGATGCTCATTACCATTTTTCAAACTGTAGTTTTGATGACGGCAACTGAAATTACTCACCTTATTTAACAAGTGAAGCAGTGCTTCTCTCATACAGTCATGCCTCATGTAAAAGCTTATTATTGCCAGATTAGTGCCATAACTATGTAAATAGAACAAGCACTCCTGATAGTAGCTGTTGTGTTGAATCTTCCCCTCACACATCATCTCAAGAGACAGACTTCTTGTTCTCAGTGTTGCTTCAAGTTCCCTCAGTGTGGCAAAGTAATCATCATCCTGCCATTAACACAGAAAATCAATGACAGGTGGTGAGCAAGAGAAAACTTTTCTTCTCAGGTAGGTCTTGTCACTCAGACCTAAGCATTTCTGTTACTGTTTTTAAAACAGATATCGCTTTAGAGGAGTGAGAATCCAGTAATGCTTTTTATAAACACTAGATTGGAACCCTGCTATCAGCAGAGGGGCTGAATGTGGCTGTAGCCAGCATGGCTGTTTCCAAGGACAAGCAGAAGGCTTATTTAAACACAATTCCACTGTCAATAGCTACTTCAATAGTTTAGTTCAAGTAGGCTTTTTTATTCCCCTAAAATATGTCCTACTAAGTAGTCTTTAACCGTTATGATTCTGCAGTTACTTAGCCCTGAAAGTAATTTTTTGGTCCTTAATCAGAACTTTCAGAGTTAATTCCAAATCATGTAATAGTGGGTTTTGATGAGAAAAGACTGGGACAGCGTTTGAAATTCTCCTTTGAATTCCTGCAAAATTATCAGAGTTTCAGTAGAAAAAGCAGCATCATTGCACCATCACAGTATGTTGCAGGGATTGAGTTTAGCTTCCTCAAACTGCAGTAATAACACATTAGGCAGTACAGCTTCTTTCCCCTCCACAAAGTATGCCCCAAATTACTATAAAATCCTATGACCCGGTTCTCAGTCACCACTTCACTGTTATGAAACTGCTAAGAAATTTCTCAACAATATTCAGTTTACAATATGCAGTCATGGAGAAAAGGAAAAAACCCCTAACACCTGATATTTTAACATGCATTGCTATAAAATGTGTATTAAAAAGTCATTACTTGGCTTTGCCATAGCCCATAAGAGCAGATAGAAGAGCAGATTCTTACTGCAATGAGTATTGGCTTCACTGTGGCCTCCAGGTACTGTATCACATCCTGGACAAGCCTTGAACCATGGTTCAGCTGGTTTAGATCCATCGGTGGCTTTAAACAGCGGTTAAACTTCTCTCTTGCTAAACTTAAATTTCCAGCTTTAAGGCAAGCCATACCCCAGGCATGCCATGCTCCACCTGGATCCAATCCAGATTTTGTAGAAACCTAAATTCAAAATAATTTAATATTGCAACACAGTCCCAGTACAGAAAATAGGAAACAGGCTTATCACAGTCTGTGAGTGTGACCTTTCACTTCCTCAGAGTACATTTCCCATTAAAAACAAACAACAACTACTGGAACAAAAGGCCAACTACCACAACACCCATGATCTCCAAATGTGGAAGTATTTGTTATCGCACAAGTTTAAACTACTGTTTATCTGGGGAATTTCAGTTCATCAGTTTTAAATCGTGGCATTTTCACATCGGCTTTTCTAAAGCAGATGATTTTTACAGAGCAGAACTCATCAGGTTTGTGGTTTTAAAAAAGCAACAGAAGATGTAACATGAACCGCCAAGACATTTTTTATTTCATACAACTTTGCTGCTAAAATTTATTCCTGATTTTCTTTAGAAGATGAGCTGCTTTAAAACATGAACTATTTTTATTTGTACAGGTCATCTATTTATTCATATAGGTCATCTGTTTAATACCCCTTAAAAAAATCATAATCCTGTACTTAAATTGCAATGCCATAAAACAGAGGCTTACAAAATCCTGGGAGCAGGAGGAAGACAGAAGATGATAAACTACACCAAAGGAGCTCTGAGGCACAGATTTGCCAACATTGCTGATTTCCAAGTAAACACTTGGGAAAGGTGCTTTTTATTAATGTCTGCTGTGGGATTATAGACAAAATCAAACATACAAGCTTCAGAAAAAGTCCTTCCACAAAGGAGGTCTGATCCCTTCTACTGATGTAACACTCCTCCATTTAAAGACTTTCTTGCAGTTAGCCATTCCAATCCTAATTGTACCAGGAAGCAAGGTTGATACTCTTCCCTTCTGCAGCCTGCTCCACAGCAGGACTCTTCCTTCTGGTGTTCAGAAAATTATTTCTTCCTTTTTCAAAAACTTAATCTCAGTTTGTAACTCTCTAAATATTGTCCATTTCACACATCACATCCATCTAAATTCAGGAGGGAGAAAAACAGAAGCCAGTAGTGAGGCACTAACACTGACATCCCTCCACTGACATTACCTCTATTGCTAGTTGATAGTACTCTGCTTCCAGAAGCTGATTTCTTAATCTTGTTACTGCTGCTGGGAGAAGAATCTGATCCAAAGATGGTATAGGACGGTAGGCAGCAGCAACCAAAATATTCAACACATCTACTTTGCTGATGTAGCTAAAGGTTAAACAAATACATACAGTTTGACTATTATCATACATTAAAGAATTTTGTCAACAGCGGTTCCTAATCATCAGGTTTCTCTGTCCATCATACTATCCCATTCACACTATTTGTTACTGTTTAGGGGGTTTTGCCATGTTTAGTGTAACAAACTGACTGCAGAAACCAGCTATATCTTACCAAATTGAAACAGCACATGTGAATCTTTAGGACAAAGCTTGTGGAAGTGTAAAATGTTCATTCTCAGGAAGCACAGGTTTAAAATCCTGTATTAAAATACATACTGAAAACAGACACACAATATCAGAAGTAAAATATTTACCTTAGTCTTTGTGAATCATTTCTTCCTAGTCAGAGAACTTCCTCAGTAATTATTAAGTAGTCATATTACTTGAATTTCTACTATTTGAACTCTTAGATTATTCTTACATTACGAACTTCTTGTTTAAAATGTCCACAGTGCAAACACAAAACAACCCTCCCACCCTCCACTCCACAATGAAAAAGGATAACACTCTCAACAGTACCTCAATACATGCTAGTGAATATCGGATTAAGTCACCTGTCACAGAGAGCTAGGTCCTGGCTCCGTCCAGCTTTTACAAACATCATTTTGGCACTGAAGAGCAATTGTTTCATAATGTCCATAAGGAGACCAGCATCCACCTCAGGATTAGTGAGCCCTTGGGACAACTTGCAGCAGTGTTCTATCAGTTGGTGGCCACACACTATGCTGTCACTGTGCAGGCTAAGGATGGCAATACACAAGGAAGAGCTGGGAGCCTGACAATTTGAGGAAAGACAGAAAAATATAGGTATTGAGGTAGTTCTCCAGGGAACTGCTTATACTGGACTCTCTTTCTCACCTGTTCATAATAAAATTCACTGCGCACAATTTCATTCTCCTCTTCATTCAGGGAAAAAATCCATTCAAGTTCCGTTGCCTTGGATGCTCGCACCACTGAGGAATATTCATTATTAGAAGTTTCTGCAGCAACAAAGAAAACACCAGGTAAAATCATTGTGCAGAAGCAAGAAAACTGGCTATGGACACATAATGCAGAGTATTCCCACACTCTCCTACAAAAGTCATCTATAATACTCTCATTGTGTCACTTCCTGCCAGCATCACATGTCCAGCACAGGAAGTATTTTCATTTCTGAGCAGGTTGCCAAATTGTACCTAAACCTACTATCACTGTTATCAAAAACTGATTACAGTTACATATGTTCAAATGATTATCCAACTCTTCTCCTACTTGGCATCAAGCACAGGAACCTCCCCTCTTTAGCCTCCCCTCAGGCAACTCATTAAATATTTCTGAGGAGGCAACTGGAAATACGAGAATTGTGGGGTTTGGCTCAAAAGGGAAACTGAAAAACCAGTTGTAAAAGAAAGGCTAAATTTACTTAACTGCTTCTATCTTCTTTTTAGAGTTCAGGTTATTTGAACATATAGTCCAGGAGCTTTAAACTGAAAGATTGTGAGAAGATGACCTGCAATGTTAAGATTTTCATATAAAACAGTACTGCAGAAAACTGGAGTTTTGACTAAATTAATCAAGAAATTTCATTTCTGTGAAAAGTCATTTTCTTTCCTCCATTTTCGGGGAATTTGTAACTCAGAACAGCTACAAATCAAATACTGGCTGTCAACTGAGTGTAGCTGAGAATGCACAAACCCTCTGATGCTCAAGTTTGTGATCATGGGTCAAAAAAACCCAGTGGCTAATCTCACAATGCCAAGAAATGGAGAATAATGCCAATTTGATCCTCCTTCCCCAGATCAACTTACTCTGGACTGAAAAATAAAGAAGTCTCAGAATTTACTGATCTAGATTTCACATCACTTTTTAGATTGTTGAGTAACTCCAAAGCTGTAGGGTGAATTAAAAACAAACAAACAAACAAACCCAAAACCAAACATCCCCCCCCACTCCATTTCTAAATTGAACTGGAAACCAGATTAGCAAACATAAACCAGGCCTGAAAACATTTGACAAGCTTTCCTAACAATCTCATCAGATAAGGTGGAAAAGCAAAATAGAACTCTTTCCCTCTTAAATCTGAGAATCTCCATGTTGTTCTTATCCACCCTTATTGAATGGATCATATAGGCCCAGTGATGCACAGCAAAGCTGCATACTAAGGGAAAGATCTAACCAGGAGCAGCAGCTCAAAAAATGCATTTCAGCTGTTTCAGTCTTGAAACAAAGGTAGGAGTAAAGCAAACTTCCACAAACAGCAGGGGAATAAAATGCTCAAATAGCCCATTATACTTAAAAAAAGGAACAAGTAAGGAAAAATATCTCATTTGCTTTGTAGCACACGCAAAAATGCAAGTTTTGCACCATGTTTCATGCTACTGTTATAAGCACTTCAAATAACTATGTCTGGTTCTGACAGAATTTCACATCAGTGTAGGAAAATTTTGCAGAATCACCTCAAACACCAGAATAAGCAAAAACCAGTAAATATTTTTGGAGGAAAAATGGCAGAGAAAAAGCCAATTAAATTTTGTTATTACTCCTGAAGCTATATGATATTAGATGTGGAAATTGAGGCCCCAAAGAGAAATTACTATATACATACAACGAGCAGAGTAGATGGAACTCAGGACACAATCAGACCCATGAGAGGGGCCTCATCCTGTGCTACTTCCAGCCAGTACAGGGTATAAAATAGCACAGCACACTGCAGTGGTACTGGGAATTGTACTGTCACAGTTTGTCAACACAGGACCACTCAGCACAGCTCTGTGGTGGAATAATTCACTGCTACTCATACCACAGCCTCTCACTGACTGTTTCTAGAACACAAAGTGCATACCGCTGCTTTTCAGTTTCTTTCTTTTACACCCATCCAACACATTCAATAATGGCTCAGACATCTCTCCTAAATCTCAATTTACAGAAGTTTGGAAAGCTCAGTTTCAGCCTGTACATGCAAAAATCATCAGTGATATTATGTAACAGAAGTTTTGAACACCTTTCAGCTGCAACTAGATATCTCTAGGTATCAGCTTTCAGTTTCTAACTCCTAATGCGGCACTTGAAAAAACCGAGGTTTAACATTACTTCATTCCTTACCTTCCACTTGGTCCTGATCTTCTTTTCTGCTGTAATAAAATGACGGAAAGAACTGTCATACCTACTTCAACACACTGGGGGAAACATAGTTTAAAAAGACATCAATATGGCTAGCCTTTTCAGAACACTGTTGCTTAAAAAGAAAACTAACATCTCTCCTTCCCTGTCCTCTCCAACCACTGCCCTGCCCCTAATCTAAGAATCTGGAAATCTAAGATCCCACCTCTGCATTGTTGTATTTCAACTGCACTAAGAAATTGGATGTTATTACATGCTGTAGGAACAGTACTATAGCTGCACATATCATAAAAAGCAGACACTGAGAACAAGAACTGGCCAGTACCAGGATATGTCAGAGCTAAAATGAAGTCTCTGGTATCCAAGTCTCTGTCCTTAAAATGTAGTTGGTTTTAATATACAAATATGGTGAGTATAAAAAACCCCAGGCATTAATTAATTAAAACATGACAGGTGGCATTCAAGCTAACCCTTAGGCTCTGCCAACCTAATCTGGTAGATAAGCAACTGTTCTGACACAAACTGGTTCAGCTAGAAGTGACTGTTTCTTCAGATGGTCTTTTCCTAGGAAGCCTGCTAATACTGCCATAGTGGATAGGATACACCTATCTGCAGGCTTGCAAGGAAAGCAGAAAATGCATCTGAAAACATGGCTGCAAAGAGTAAATCTTACTCTGTGGCCCTGTTCAAGGTCACAGAGAGTAAAACTTTTCAGCTGCACTTTTCACCAACTGGCCTATGTACACACCATGAACTTCAGTCCAATTCTCAGCTAAAAGCAAACATGAAAATCCGTCACCACAGCTGTCCCTTTTAATAAAGGCCTAGTTTCCAAGCCTATCTAATCATGAACTTACTTTTTAATCCCCAAGGGTTCAAGGAGTTATCATCAAGGGATCATGGAAAAACATTCAAACACTGGTATGTTCAGCAGAGCCAGTCAACATGCAATGCCAATCCAGGAGCAGAGTATACCACACTGTAGCAGTCTATGCTGACTATGTTTTGCATCAAAGCATTCAATTCTTACATTTATCATTAATCAATGCGTAAAGAGTTCAAGACTTGCCTGGCCCTCCGGTATTCTTTCCAATGTGAAAAGTAAACTGAGGCAAAAGGAACATTCCCACAGCTATTAAAACCGAGAATCTCAACAGCTGGAGCCCAAAAAGCTGACGTTATTATATTACCCAGATAAATCCAAATGCTTAGGTCTCTCTCATTCCATTCATGCCCTCTGCTGTGTATATGCAGTCAAGGAGAACTAGAATGGAAGGACTCACGTGCTTGTGTCTTGCACCAAGCCAGGCAGATTTTCTCTGTTGTAGTAGCCATAGCATTGATCACACACACGAGACAGACTTTCTCTGCAAGCTTCTACTGCCATTTTCTTGGTGGAGCAAGAGCTGCACACCAGCCTCCCGCAGCGCCTGCAGTGATGGCGCCTGTTAAACTAAGCAAAAAAGGTTATGGATGAGCCACAAAAAAATTTACTCAAGTCCCCTCCTCTACCTGTCTCCACTCATGAGTAAATTTACTCCCTTTGAAGAGAGGAAACACCATGAAGGATAAGGCTTTTCAGAAATACACAATGATTGATTCTCCCTGTTACAATTCCTTTTTCAAAAAGGTATGGCAAAGAAACAAAAAAAAAAACAAAACCCAAAGGTCAGTATTTAAAATATGTTTGCTGAAGTTTCAGGCTATTATTTAAATTGTCCCAATTTTGACCACAATTAGATCACCTCTTAGAAAAAGCTGTATGCTGTTCTTCTGACACCATCTTAGTAATTTCCAAATTCAAAAGCAACAGATACTTTGAGAAAACAGTAATGCAAAATTAAAAATTAATGTTCTCCCTTAGAGCACCAATGGAGTTGCTCAAGTAGTCTAAGAAACAACAGGTTTTAGAAAGTGTAACCAACAACAAAGATTTCATTTTCTTTATTGGTAGTCTGAATTATATGATGATCATGTTATTTCTTGCCAACACAGTCAACTAGACAACCCTTTGAAATATTAATGCTGCTGTTGTTACACATTTTTGAGATCTCATAGTTGCTCTCTTCGATGAACAGATCCTCTTTAGGCTCTATCATTCTACAGAACTCCGTAAGGAGCTATCTGTTCCCCATTGACTACACTACATTGAAACCAATGGCTGAAGGACTTAGCAACCTTATCAGGCCTACGGTGATGCAGACAAACTTGCTTAAAGTAGCTAGTGTCTCTTAGGAGACAGATTATGAGGAAGTGTTTGTATTAAGGTCACAGTTCTAGGATTGTCTGCACTTTGTTTTTGTGCCTTACCATAGTAAAGCGTTCTGTTTTGCAAACCATACATATCGTTTCAGTGTCATCAGGGATCCATTGCTGCTTTGGTGGTGGCTTCTCAGGAGGCACAAATTCTTGAGGAAATAAATTCTGCTGCAGACTTCGGTCTCTGGGACTTGCAGATACGGTTACACCTGAAAATGAGCCAGGCCAAGAAAAACATGGAATGGGATTTAAGCTGTTTGATGGAGTCTTGAGTCCCTAAAAACACTACAGACTTACTGAGGCTATAAGATCTTTCAGGCTCAGAAGATGACTACCATTATTTTTCAGCTAGGCATGGCAGAGTAATATTGTGTAAGGAATATATATGCTTTAATCTAAGATTGTGAGATTGTAAACTTACAGTACTTCAATACTGATAAGCAAGAGTACATACTTATTAAGAGACCTTTACCATAACAACTAGAGAAGTATAAGATAACTTGTCAACATCTGTTCCTGTATCACAAGCACAGACTTAGCGGAGGAAGAAAATACCACGGTCATTTGATACCAAAAAAAAATACAGCATAAAGTAGAATCTGAAGTATACCCAGCACAGACATCCCTGGAGATTGACAGTTTCCCTTTTTATCTCAGGAGAGATGTGGTATTGCTAGCAATAGCACATCCCTCCCTATTCAGGTCTTTTCAGTCTACCGTGGAGAAATCAGTTCAGCGAGGCAAAAGTTTAAGTCTTTGGCCTTTGGGATCTTTGACCTTGACAATTAAATACTCATGGAATCAGTTTTACAGTATTACACAGGCTTTTACTTTGTATGATGTGAGTCAGCTACATGACAGGCTGATTAAAAAGTTCAACATGTCACTGCAGCCCTGCAAGCCACCTTCTGTATACATGAATACTAAACCAAAAAAGAACAAAAATGGCCATTCCACTAAAGCTAATTCATGCTCCTCCAAGTAGATACCGGACTGCAAAGAAACATTAAAGGACAACGCATTCAATTTTTGTAAGAGCTGAAAATTGTGAAAAAAACCTGAAGAGTGACACAGCCCAGTCCAAGACACTGCTGTCACTTCCTGTAGGCAAGAAGAGTCTTCAGGATACAGAACCAGGAATAGTTTAGACTCTCTAAATGGTAGATCAGGATATCACTGTGCAGTTCTAATTCAGGCCCATCACTTGCTGAGAATCATCTATTTCTTTTATGCCCTTTCAGTAGCAGCATTGTCATTGTTACTGTTACTGTATTTTCCTTAATTTCAATTATTAAACTGTCCTTTTCTCAACCCACAGGTTTTACCCCTTTCCAATTCTCCTCCATGTCCCACCTAAGAAGGGGCTGGTCGGGGGGAGTGAGCGAGCAGATGTGTGGTACTTAGTTGCTGCTGAGGTTAAACCATGACAGGCACCAAGGTCTTTACCTTACCAGTAAAGCTGACAGGAGATAGGTCTGATGATCCCGATTTAGACAATGATTCACACTCCAAGACCTGATTGAGACTTTCTTGGACACGTATCAGAGAATCTAGGACAAAGGGAAGAAAAGAAAAAATATCAGAGGAAAATGCTGGCCCATACATCCACCCGCTTTCAAGATTAGAGGAATCAATTCATAGGGGTATGTAAGAATGTCAGCACAAAACAAGACTACCCATGTAATTACAAATGACTGTTTTCACGAAAATTAGGCCACAGCAATTAATGCAAATGATACAAATTCCAATGACCTAAAAAGTAAAGAAAGGGATCCTGATCAAAGCAATGGAGTACTGACAGGTACAGGAATAATGCAGCAGAGACTAAGTATCAGATGTGAAAACAATTGGTTGACACAAAATGCTCATGGGAAATATTAAATGCTTCACACTGCAGTGGAAGGAACATACATACTTTCAAAGTTATAGGTCATTTGGCAGGAAGAGATAGATAAGTCGGATGCCTTTATATTAGAAAGAGCTGCATCTTTAAGCCACAAAATGAAGTCAACATTTGGAAAGGGGCATAATGCAAGTTGGTACCACATCTATAGGCATAAATAGATACGGATAGGTATACACATAGTTTTTAATACAGTGACACATAAGCACTGGACTGGATCTGCAGCACCCTCTGCTGTTCTAATTCTAAACCCCTAACAGGAGTCAAATGCAGGAGAACCAAAGCCAACGTGGATGAAAAGGGACTGGGAAACCAGAAAGAAGAACCATATTAAGAATGTTAAACAGAACTATAAGTTTAAAAGTCTTCTGTATAAAAAAAGGAATAGGACTCTGGTAGGAGAAACTACTACGTAAGATTAAGTCCTCCATTCTACTTGAGAGAAGTTGCAGTTGGCTGCAGGTTCCAGAACTGCTTAAGTGATCAGTGACTTTGTGTTAAACAGAAACAAAATAAAACTTATCAGGATTATACAAGAAGAGAAACCCAAAGAAGGAGCAACAGAGGAAAAGTCCAAGAAATTTTTGAAACTGTTGGTCCTTGAAAATATCTATTTACAAGAAAGGCAAAGAACATGTTCTGGGCTAGAGGGAGACTGGAGACACATCTAAAAATGTCATGGCAAGATTGCTGAAGCGATTTTGAGGGGAGATTGGCCCTTCTTTCCAAAATGAAAAACAGCATTCTGATAGACAGTCACCTGATCTCTTTTCTTTTAATGTGAAAGGGAAGTTGAGAGCTTTTTCTGCATACTTGGAAAGCAAATTGTCAATGTCTTCTACAGTAAAACCAATTTCCTGCCCAGCTAAGAGCTGGTGCAGTGTCTGCACAGCAACAGCTACCCAGTCCACCTTCATATTCATGAGCAGCTGTTCCAGCATGAGCAGTGGCCTTGAAGAGAGGTGGAAGTAGTTAACACGGGAGAGCTCAGGCAGAGTCAGCAGCACCTGAGACACAAGAAAAAAGTGTATGACAAAATTATATACCTTCAAATATGTGTTTCTGTGAGATTAAAGACAAGAAACCAACAAAGTAGCTTATACAGAGAATGGAATAACAGCTAGAGGCAAAAAAAAGGAGGTGGGACTTCTCAGACCTATTTCTACTTCTCTTATAGAATTACTGAGAGGATTTGCAGAAATGACTTAGTTTCCACTTTCCATTCTATAAAACACTGCCTCATTTCAGAGGATATTGAAGAGTGGAAAACTTTTTGTGACCCTGTGACAAGTATGTTGTAGCAGACTACAGCACATTCTCTTATTAAAATAAGCTTATAAAAAGCATATTAGCCCAATCCTTATCCTTCCATCATTTGAGAAAATGTTAGGAGGAGAAAAAAAAGAGCAATTCTCCTCTAGATGGACAGCTAACATGAACACTTTTCAAATTAAATCATGTCTTCCAAAGGAGCAAGTAAAGAAACAGGAAGCCCAGCAGAATATTTTTGTGGCACACACAGGAGCAAGCTGCTATTTATTTACAGTCCTACTCCAAAACAGACATTACCAAAAGCACTGCATTTTGTTTACATGTAAAGCATTCAACCAAGGTAATCTACTGATTAATGCATCTGTTCCCAGACTGAGCAAAGAACTGCAAAGATAATGGCCACCCAGGAAAAGGAGTGATACTGTCTACCTCCAGAAGACACATGGGAGAAACATGAAGTGTGAAAGACCATTTTACAGGTGGGCATATGTAGGACACAGAGAGTAAGTTGAGGATACTTTCCTCTTCATCTGGGACAAGGGTAGCAACTGTTCAGATGGACACAATTTTATTCCACCCTACCCTCTTTTAGCCTGGGTGTTCCTCCACTCCCTACAGCTCAAACACAAGACTGCTCTGTTTGTACTGGGAGTTAGAATCACCTCATAATATGGAACTGCAAAGATGGAGAAGGGAAGAGAAGTTTTAAGCCATCTCTAACTTTCCTTTGGATCCTGAGACTCAGGATCTTAGACTGACATGGTGAGAATGCTCTGGTAATACCTGTAGACATTTTATATTATGGAAATACAATGCATTATAAAATTGCTGATACAATTTTCTATCGCCATTAATCCCTCAGCGCAGGAGTTTTCCTCACCTTGGATCCTATGCAGAGCGCCTGGATTTCATTGCGGCGTGCTGTTGTCAGACTGGTGTAGAAGTGAGCTGTGAGGTAATCAGCCAAGAAGTGAGAGGCTGCCAAGTTCGGATGCTGGTCAAGGGACTGTTCACTGATGGCAAGGCAAATACCAGGGTCTTCAATTCTTTGTAAAAGCTACAAAACCAAACAAATACTGTGAAACCCTACAACATTCCTGAAAGGCAGCCTTACAAAGGCTGTGACAGACTACTACCCTACAATGTTCCAGCAAGCAAGTTAATTGGTACAAGTGTCTTATAGATATAAGGATGATTTCAGTAACCCATTTATAGACTACTCACTGCCTATTTTCTCCATTTATTAAGCAAAATATTAAGCAATGAATAGGACAGAAGGTGTATTGATCAGAAGTCTTCACTTTGCTTTGAGAGTATTTTCAAAGCCACGTAGCCTGAGAGAGCCTCCACTTTATTTTACACTCTCTAAGTGACAGTTTCATGATTATGAAAACCAAAAACGTTCACACCTTACTAATTTGGGCACTGAAGCACAACTGACCAGTTCATGTTGTTAGTTTCACTTCTGGTTCTTCTACTTATGCAGCAGAGACACATTTCATTTTTTCATTTTTACTTTTTCAAATAAAAGGAGCCTTGTATTTCCATGCAAGTGACATTAATAAATTCCAAGAATTAGATTGCCAAGCTCAATTTTCACTTAAGCAGAAGAGTGGAAAGCCAGGATCCTGAATGCGTATCTAAGCAAACAGCATCACCTAAGGGTGGACCCAAAGAGACCATGAAAACACACACAAAGAAGGCAGGGAAAACAGTTGTCAACTTATTTGACCTGTGGATATAAGGCTGAGAGAGTCTTGCTATTACCTGCAATGCTTTTTCCATGTCTCCCATCTCCAGTAAGTGGAGAAGGTGCTCACGGTGAAGGTTGATCAAGTCTTCTCTTGGGACAGGATACAAATGTCCCCATTCCTCACACAACTCATAATCCTAAAGAGTTTTAAAAAAATAAGTTAGTTAAAAGGACAAACTATGCCCTTCCTGATACAGTTGTTTCTCCCAAAGTTCTGATCAACTCCAAGAAATTCTACACCGTAGACTTCTCTCCCACAGAGTAAAAGTAAATAATTACATTGAGAAGGGTGAGAAGATGATAGCAATTTTTTGTTAGTCACAGCCTGCACTGAAAATACTTTCTCATCTCAAGGTATACAAGTTGGTTTTTTAGAAAGATACTTTTAAAACCAGCCAGATCTACAATGTTAGCAGTTACTTAATAATTAAGTCTGTATTATGCCCAAAGTAATGCTATTTTAAAATCTTCAAAACTGTAAAAGAAAAGAACAGGTCATATCTCAGCAACAAATATAGGTCTGTGTTTAATGTCACAATTTACAGGTAGTTAGCAATTCTTAAGTTTAAGTTATAACTTGCTGCAGCACAGAACTGAGTAAAGAAATCCCTCCTCCCAAGGTAATCGTTGATCTGTGTCTTAAGATGCTATTTCAATGAGTTTATCTACTCAAAGTTTAATGCATTCTAATTCAACACAATTCACATAATGAGGCCTAACCTTTGCTTTCAGAATGATATTCATCACGGTCTGGGGGTCATCACTGCAGGCTTTTTTCAGATCTTGCCAGTCATTCCACAACGGCTCATTTTGCACATTCAGAATCTGAAAAAGTTCATGTTAAGTAGCACAAATTTTAAAAGCTTAATCTGCAGCAATCAGGAGCCCATGAAAACAGATGAGCTGATCACATCACAAGCTGCTCCACTAAAAGAAAAAGTCAAAACCCAGCATTTACCTTTAGGCCTTTTCAGGGACGATGCCATGCCCTTGCACTCAAAAAAACCCTATGGAATTTTCTCAGAGGCATGAGTATACAAAGCACATTGTCCTAGTGCTTTTTTTGCTCTGTTTGGCTTCACAGTCCATGCTAAACTCCAGGCCTGCCTGTCTGACTCAGCTTGGGTTGAGGTACTTGCACTACCCTGCGGTTACAAGAACAGACTGCAATACAAACTAGTTCATTAGACTACTAGTCTTGTACACTGTCTGCATTTCTCAAACTTATAAATTGATGAAATTCCATGGAAAGCTTCCAGAGAGGCTGTAGGATTTATACAGAAGGGGAAAAAAATACTTTGCAAAAGAAGCAGACTGACACAAATGATTATATCCAATCATGTTTGCAGACCTAACAGGAAAGTGGGAAAGTTATGAAGGACAGAAGTTGAGTGCTGCTGGATGCAATAGTACTTAACATGAACTGTTTTGGATGAAAGACCTGAAAAGCTATTATGATCAAAAACCAAGGGCTAAAACTTTTCAGAGGGCAAGCACATTTGCTTCCTGCTGCCCATTTAATCTCACTGGTTATTTGAAGAATGACTTTATACCTTTTGATAAACCTGAAGTTCTTTCTTCCTGCTCTGCAGACTGGCTTTCAGTTCATCGGTTACATCCTGGTCAGAAATGCAATAAGCCAAGATTTCCAAACAGGCATCAAGGGGCCATTTGTCCAGACAGCGCAGGGCCAGCCTACTTCTCAACATTGCATTTTTTACCTGGAACAAGTATTGCCAACCATCCTTATCTATGGAGGAAACAAAACACTAGTTTGAAATTCAGTTTCTATAATTTAGAAAACTTAAAAAAAAATACTTGACCTTACTGGACCACATCATCAAAACAGTACAGCGCTGAAAAAGCTATGTTAGAGTGAACACAAGCATCAGACTCTTGGGAAGCAACCAAAGTTAGCATCAGAGATTTACTATTCAGACTCCAAAAGATGCCTCCTTTCATGGGACACGTCATCTATGCATGATAATGACACTGCTGTAAGAGACGTTCCATTAACAGTACAATGATTACTGCCTCCTAATGTATTCAGCACTTCACATAAAAATAACACCACAGATGTATTCCAGTTCTCTTGTACTAAATTAGTCAGGATTTGTACATTTGCAAAACAAAGTACACCATAAGAGAAAGAAAATTCAGCATGAAGGAAGGAAAAGGATCTATTTCTGTCTCTGGATTTGACTGAGGACCACTACTTTACTTTCTACCTCTTGATCCAGGCTGCATTCTTCATTAAAAAGAAAAAAGATGAAGGAAAAAGAAGCCTGACTTAATACTTCTTACCTTCAGCAGCTGCACAGCTCAGCACAGCATCCTTCACATTGACCTCTTCCTCTACATTCTGGCTGTACAGATCCAAGACCCTCAGAGCCCTGTTCCAATCCTTTGCAGCAAGAGCTTGTTCAAAGACTTCCATTAGTACTTTAACAGCTGTAGTGGAATGCAGTCCTAGGAGAACCAGAGATATATACATCTTGCCAGAGAGTAGAGTAGCCAAACTGCTACCTTCCTCTTGATTTTGAAGGGGCTCGATCATAGCAAGAAAAAATCGTTCCAATATTGGAAACTCCTTCAGCAATGCCTCACACTCCTTGGAAATCTGTTCCAAACCTAAGGGCACCTCCCGTTTGCCCCGAAACTCCATCCAAGACAAACTTGATTTGTGAATTTTCTGTATATTAGATGCACTTAGACATGCCACTGTGGCCATTAGCTTTGACTGAGACTTTAGGAAGTCCAGGGAGGAAGCAGTCAGTGTGTGCTGGCTCAAGTCATTCAGAGAGGATGCGGCCTGAGTGGATATATCCTCAGAGGTCTCTGCAGAATTGTGAACAGGTATTTCAACATCTGGCAGGCACTGGCAGGCACACTGGTGTGCCAAGTTGCTAATGTTTGTCAGGAGAGATTTTGCCTGGCTGTTTCGTCTTGCACTGCACAAGGACAGAGGCTCACAGCAACAGTTAACAATAACTTGCTGCACATTCAAGTTCAACTCTTCTTTAGCTAAGAGTGAAGAAAGTCTGTAGGATTGAAAACAGAACTGTCTTACTCAGCACATAGAACAGGTACTTTTATTTAGATAGATTAGAAAGATCTATTTAGATAGATTAGAAAGATTTTATTTCATAAATCTTTCAAATGCTTTGAGAACACAAGCCCCCTAATACTCTTCACAGATACATAAGGATTACATATCCTATTTTTATTCAGCATGGAAAAAAGCATAGAGAATGACATTGATAACTCAGAGGTTATGCTGCCATTCCTTTACAGAAAAGGAACTTACTCCTCAAACATTGACTTCTACCAATGCAAACCAGGGCAAGAGTCATGTCCAGTATTCCTAATAAGCCCTACTGGTCTATTTCATTTTATTATATTGCTAAGCTGCAAGTGAACTCCCCTGAACTGTCACACATTCAGTTAAAAAAATAAATGCACTCTCACATCACAACAGAGAGTAATTGTTAAAAATATGGAGCCACTGTTTTCCCTGTGAAAAATCTTTGGGTTGGTGGAGAAGCCACTGACTAAGCTTCTCCCTGCACACCAATCCTTGCAGCATCAAGTGATCAGCTGGTGGGATGCAGCAGGCTGTACCTGTACTACCTGTGACAAGTAGCCACAGAAGAATTCACTCCAGTCTGAGGTAAAAAAATCAACAACATCAAAATAACGTACAGAAGTATATAATCTGAAAAGCACCAACCTGCCAGGATGAACTTGCCTCTCAAAAACAAGCTGGGAAAGCAGCTGAGATGGACTCTGCTGTAAGAGTATGAAAGGGTTCCCCACTTTTAGTTCTGCAGATGCATCTTTTTAAAAAAGAATCAGAATATTTATTATAATACAAGCACATTAGCTGAATACACTGACCAACTCTTATTTTAGAAACACGGATTTTAAAAGCCTCAGTCTGAAACCTCTTTGATTGAATCCACAAAGGTCTAAATTCACATTAGAGTGCTAAATCCAGAGTAAATTGCAAGGCACTTGTGATTACGATATGCCTCTCAAATGGGGCACCACCGGCTCACATTTTGCTAGACCTATTACCAGTACATGCAGAGTGGAGATTCTTTGGCCTTTAAGCCAGATCTAGGTGCAAACAGTTTAGCAACTCTACTTCAAACTTTCACCAAAATATGTATTTGTGGTATGGTTTCTGAGGGGCCTCTGGATGTAGATTAGTGAGACCAAGCTATATTCAAGTCAGTTATCAAAGGCAGAGGGACCTCATAGATGTACAGCTACTTTTACAAAAGGAGTGAAACCCTGGCCACCATTGCTGAAAAGAATTTGTATCCACTACCAAGTTATGTCAGGTTAACTCTGAACATATCCTCATGAGTTACCTTTTCCTTTTATCTTCCAGTACAATAAAATTTCCCCAAAACTCACCCAGCCCTTAAATATTGTGCAATTTTTGGCTTTGGCAGTTAGTCAGTGAGGACTGAATCATGTCCAGGCAGAAGTTGCAGTTGCCATGGCAGTGACCTGAGCTGAACCAGCATGTCTGTAAATGGATCTTTGCCCTTTTTTTTTATCCTCTTGGGAAGGTATTCTCTGAAATCAGTACTGTGGTATTTTATAGTAGTGCAGCTCAATTAGTGTCAACTTTAAAAAAACAGACAAGCATTTTTTCTCCTAGCACAGTGAATTGTTCTGTTCTTCTGACAGCTCTATGTGCTGATAGTGCATTCCTTTCCATGGACCACCATCACCTGCTGATTCTATGAAAAAATTCTGCCTGGTTACCTCTGCATGGCCTCCTACACATTGTTGCTTATCCCTGTGGAGCAGAAGGGCACTTGCTGCCTCTAGGGAAGCTGTAAAGCATGATGATCCACTGAAAAAAATCAATCTCATCTCACGGTGTAGTACTAAGAATTTTTGTAGGTGTGGGTTTGTTTTGTTTAAATGGAGTGCAGAATCTGGTCTCATTTTCCTACTGCCATCAGCTATTTTTATCTGAGCTGTGGGTGGCCTAGGTGTTAAGAAACAAAATTTTAAAAATGAAATAATCAGTTGAAAGTAAAAGATCTGACTACACCCAGGTAGGCATGTTTGGCAAGGCACCATTTCTTGCACAACTACTTTCCAGAATCAGGCCAGACTACATAGTCCGAGTATCTGCACCCAGGCTCAGACTGTTCCATAAACCCCTTACCTAGCTCCGCATTCAGGCTTCGTAATGCAACAGCAGCCAGTGTAGTGATGTAGTCAAGGAAGACCTTCATATAATTTGTCTGCATATTGCTCTCTGGCATGGTTTGGGCATGTTGGTCAAGAGTTCTCAGAAGGAGCTGTGTTTGATTCCAAACCAGGTGCTTCTCCAGCTCTGCAGGTTTGAGAGAGGCCTGCTCCACCAAGGTGCCAAGAAGACTTCCTTTAGAGTCTGGATGAAGAGAACAGACATACATCCAAAATTCAAGAATTAAATGCCAAGAAGAAGGCAGGGGGGTGTTGGGGAGAAAAAGAGATAAATGCTTTAGTCTGGTTTCCTCTCCTCAATTACAGACCTCACTATGGGCATTACAATTTAATTGAAAGGAAGAGAAGTTTTCACAGCAGAATAAATCTATAGTTCATCTAAATTGGTAACCATGTCCCTGACATGTTAGAAATATATTAAGGCAGACCCCAAATATATCTAGTTCTGTGTTGTTAACACTTACTCTAAAACACAAGTGTTGACCAATCTTTGTGATCCACAACATTCAGTTCTTTGAGCTCACTTAAATTTTTGCTCATTAAACATTTTTAAAACACCAGAAAGCCATTTAGAAATTTGGTGAATGGAAGAAAAACAACTGAAAAACCCCACCAGTACTATATAATGAAGAGAACTGTGAGAAAAAGCAACTGCAGAAGACGTCTGGAAAGTTTTATGAAAACATTACGAAAATCAGAAAGTATTATGATGTTACAAAGGTTTTATACATTTATCTCCATTTTCTTATTAAAAAAAAGAAAAAAACAACAGTAAGGAAGGATACACCCATTTATCTATAAGTTGCCATATTAAAATACACTTAAAGAATTCCTTGATAGGACTGAAGAGAAACAGGACAAATAATAACTTCTCTAACAAGTTCAGAACTTTAGCTTTGAAAATAATATCCAGAATATAAGAATTACAGATAAATTTTACACTTCGCATTTATGATTTTCAAAATATACATTCAGGCATATGTCAAAGAGCATTACTACTAGATTTATTGTTGTCTGGAAAGGCCAAAGCAAAAATTTCAAGCCATATATCAGTCTACATGATCACAAAAATAACTCACCCACAGAACGTTCAACACACGTCAGTGCTTTTAGGATTTGGTCCAGATTTTGTGATAAAACAATTTCATTAGTAATACTTTCTTCAGTCAAGATAGGGTAGCAAGCTTGCAGAAGGTCTACAATACTGCATCGAAAATGACTCCCTATTTTCTCATCTGAGAACTCTAGAAAGAGGGAGCAAGAAACAGCAACTGTAACAAAGACAGTATTTTTTGCACAGAAAAAGGCCCACAGAACCAAAACTGTATGACAATACAACAAATTCAAAGCATTTCAGTTTATTTGGAATTGAGCTTGGGTCATGTCCCTCTCCCTTTTTTTTCTAAATGCTAAGCTAAAAAATGGAAAGTTCAAATTTCATTTGCAACAGAAGGCAAAAATTTGATTTAAGCACATTTCAACGGAAAGCCTTTATCAGCAAAGCATACTACCTGGCTTGGATTGACCTTGTGATGTACAGGAATAGTTGAGAATTTTACTTATTTGCTGGAGAACTGCTGGGAAACCTTTCACACCTTCAGCGTGCAGTAACACAAAGTCAGGTCGGTGGCCTGGAACAGTCATTGTGCAAAGGTAGACAAAGTTAGGAGTGGAAAAAGGAGAAGCTAACATGAAAGTACAAAATGAGATTTAATTAAAACTCCAGGGTTAGCACAAACAACACAGCACAGACACTTTCTCTTCCCAGACCCATGTTGATAAACACAGAAATCAAAAGCCCACCCTGAGTTTCAAGGCTGTTGTACAGTCTTCTTTCTGCTGTCTCCAAAAGCTGTTTGCAGGTCTTCCAAAGACGGCACTGAGTACAGGCTAGGTCAAACGCTGCCATTGCTGAAGGACTGAGGTCCTCAAGAACTTCCCGCAGAGGATCAGTATGTTCCAGCTGGATGTTCCTGATCCAGAAGTTTTCTTGGAGAGTAGGGGCAAGACTTCCAGAAGTTGCAAGCAATTTATCGGTAACATCCGAGATGGAATAAAATACCATACCTACATGTGTCGTCAAAACACACAATCACTAATTAAACAGCAGAATTACCTCAGATCCTGTCATGAGTAACTACCTTTTAATGCTTATAGAAAAAAATGCCATAAGTGGTCTGCTTCATGGACCAATTACCATAGAATAGGTACAATTAATTTGGCATCAGCAGTGAGTTTTAGCATCCTTAGTGTCCTTTGGACTCAAAGAACCACCATACTCTTCTGAACGAACACTGCACTCATTTTGACAGTATTCAAGTTGCCTTCTGCTGTTTTCCACTTCTCCCTCACCCTTTACGAGAAGGACTCAAAAAGCTGTGTCCTTACCAGCTGCCGCTGCATTCCCAATAGCTTGCAGAGTTGAACGGCCACTGCCAGACTTCCTGATGCCCCCAGTGCCATCTGACACTTGATTCTCAATGTTGTGCTCCACTCTTGCCATTTCTCGTACCGCCTCTTGGTAGCGCTCCATGAAAACCAATTCACCATAGCAAGGGGAAGTATCCAGATTAAACATCAAAGCCACCTTTCAAAAAAAATAACAGATGTAACTACAGAGCATGTCAAAAGAAGTTTTCGAAGGTCAAAAAGCTTTGAGGGGATTTAGAGGAGATGAAGGAATAAAATAAAACAGGTACTTTAACTGAAAAATGTCCCCACAGACACAACAGGTTGAAATGGTGCATTTTTTTCTAGAGAATATTAAGTACTTGAAAAAAAAAAAAAGACGACCTTGGAGACATTCTTCAATTACTTTTATAAAGCTCAGCTATTATTGCTTCAGGACTAGGACTGAATTAATTTCCATTAACCACACACCTTTCAGTAAATTATTTTAAACAAATTCTTATTCAGCAATGAATACCTTCTAGAAATTTAAACACAGAGTAGGTAGGGAGAGCTGTGCAAGTTCCTGTTATCAAAGCAACAACAGAACACAAACCAAGCTTAAATTCTTTATCATCAGCGATATTGAAAATCAAGGCAACAAAGCAAAACAGAATGCTTCTGTGGCCCTGTAAGTAGCGAAAAGATGAAGTGGCATGTTTGGCATCAAAAAGAACTAACGGGTTGAGCAGCAACCTGATGTCAATGAAATGCTTAAAAAATACTAACTGCTCTGGTATGGCTACCTGAAACTCAGTCAGATCACTACTTTTTGCTGAAGATCCAATCACTGATGCATCTCAAGATGTTTTTTCAGTGCATCAGACCAAAAGTCACATTGAGAAAGGTACGCACAGCTGTCATGCAGCAAAGACAAATGTGCAGTCTGCCAATTTCAAGTCTTTCTGTCTGTTATCAATACCATGAATTTAGTCTCAAACCATACCTCCTTCAAACAAATGTAATCACCACTTTGGCTCTGCTTGGGTAAGGGATATATTTGCATGTTTCTGCCAAGCTCACAAGTGGCAGCGTCATGGTTTTGAATCACTGATTAAAGAAAGCAGTTGAGATGCTGCCTCCTCATGAGACTTCACAGGAGCTCTTTGTGTTCTTCATTCATCTGGAACACTATGCTTGACTAACTCTCATCAAACTTTTGCACACTTTGAGATCCCAGGTTTAGAGAAAGTGTTTTTATATAAAAAGGCAAAAGACCATCTGAATCCTTAGGATGTTGGCTTGCAGTATCTTTGCTCCTTTTACTTGCTTCTACTTCTGAAGTGATTCTTTCACTTGGAATGTACATGCTTTAGTCCATGCTTGCTAAATGCAGAAGAAGCAGGGATTTAATTCAAAAGTCAAAATATATGCAACTCATTTACCTGATGGGCTTCTAGGAAGTTTCCTCTCAAAACACAAGAAACCAACAGTGATTCCGGAGGGGAAAGCATCATAGGAATGAGTGGGTTCTGCTGATGTGGTCTAGCCCTGCTTTCCAAATCACTCGAGCCAGATACACTACTGGTACTTCCCTCTGCAAGAGAGAATTAATCAGTATACTATTAAGGAAAACACATTTCACCGTCAGATAACAGCACTTCGTATATTTAACACAAAAATATAGGAGCAGAGTTGCAAGCAAGTTTTAGGGTAAAGAAGTCAACATAAACATCTTGCTAAAAATTCTCATAATATTTCACTATTTCATCAGAACTTCCAACTTGGATCTCATCCCAATGTAACACTGTTCAGCAGCTACATAACATGCATGCAGTGCTAGGGCACTGGTTCAATCTGGATAAAGAGAGAAGTATTGGACCTACTAAATCAAATGAAGCATGCCTAAGCATGTTTTAGGTTACATGACTACCAGTCCACCAGCTTTTTTGATGGTTTGCACATCACTACATTGCATACTGTTTCCTGCAAGCCAAAAACAGCAAGAAAAATCTAATTTTCTTATTCCAGAAGACAACATACATACGCTATTCTAACTAGAAAAAAGTCAGCCAAAAATGGGAGCTCTGAGAAGTGAAAAGTTATAATTCTGTCCGCATAGAGCAGTAATTCACATTAACTAGACAAGGAAATACTTCATCATACACACTGACAAGACAAAGAAATACTTCTTTTGCAGCTCAATACCTGAGGTACTGGTGCTTAGCTCGCTACTCGTACCTTCTAATGACAGACTGGAAGTTCCCTCTTTCCCATCTAAAATAGAAACAAATCAAAACCAGTACATTAAATACACTTTTTCTAGAAAAGGTAATTAAAACTAACTGCAAATAACAGATCAGGCAACCTCAAGAGATTTTCAAGAGTATCTCGCAAATGAGCTGCCACTGATGTCTATGACAAATGCAAAACCTGACTTGAAGAAAATGCTCGGGAAGAGACTATGTTGGGGAGGCCCATCACTGACTTATGTCAGAGACATTAGAGCTTCTCATTTTGGAACATGCTACTCCAAAACCAGACATGCCTTTTAAAGGCTGAATAGAAGGGTCAGGAACACAACATCTTCCTAAGGCTGTCAATTTATACCACAAATTCCTGCAAATTCACATCCCAGACAATATTGTGATAGGAAAGAAAATACACCAAACAGTCATTGGATAAAGTGGAGAAAGTGAAAAATTGGTACTGCAGTTCCTCTCCTGCCCCAAATCAGATTATGCAAGGAAGAAGTTATATAAACAGGTGAGCTTCAGGAAAACAACCTCAATCCAAGTGGAACTGGACTAAGATACTTCAAACCAGTTTGAAAACGAATAGAAATAAATCTAGTTTTCTACTCCTAGGCCATTAAATTTAATTGCATTCAGCTATGAGCTCAGCAAAATTATGCACAGTTCAGAGATGTCTTCTCCAAGTCACTTTTTCAACCCACCTGCTTTGTACCTTCGAGATCTACTCCGTTTCTTAAGGCTGGAGCACCTGATTAAAGAGCAGTATCTCCTGGAGGCTGCAAGCTGATGTTCTGTGAAAGATTTCATCAAAAACATTACCAAATAGCTGAACAGATCATCAACTGTTATTTGCCTACCTTGAAGAACCTAGCAGCACACCTACATAGGTAGAACTCTGATGGCAAATCTCCAAAGGAAACACTGCTGATCTCAGCTAAGAGTTCCTCTGCAGCGAAGTTTATATCAGCACCTTGATGTAATTTTGATACAATTCAGCTAAATACTATATTTTTTCACATTCACTTCCAATGTTGCTTGGAACATACTACACCTTCTACACATCTTTCATGAGTACTATGGGTCTTTTCCAACCTGACTAATTCTAACTAGACAGAAAATTAGATATAGTCTAAGTACATAAGGAGCTAGAAACAAAGCAAAAATAATAGGAATTATAATAGTAAAAGAGAGAGTTTCACTTGTTTTGCTGAAACAACTGGGTTCTTTGGCAATGCAGAGTAGTACGCACCCTGACCCAATCAACAATTTTAGAAGTAAGCAAGTAACAGGGGTGCCACAGACAGAAAATCCAAGAGATACGCAGTGTCAAAAGAAGCCAGACACCTTTCCCTAACGTTGTGATTTAAGCCCAGCTGGGCAGCAAAGCACCACACATCCTCTCATTCACTCACCTCCCCAACATATCAAATAGTTGTCATCATTTGTCAGAAGTCAGGACCCAAAACCACAGAACTCCACAGAAAGCTGCTACCTGTCCAAAAGAACATTGAAGGCTGCCTACTTAAATGTAAGTCCCATCACCCCTCCTTTACAGAGGGAGACTTGAGAAATAGTTGAACGCGAGTTTGGAAACCTGCAACATTTAAGGTCTAGACTGCCTAGTTTTACTTGGGACATAGAGCTTGCATGGTGTGAGATACACAATAAGGCACACAAGATACAAGAAGAAATCTCACAGTAGGGTAGCTAACAAGTTATAGGATATGGAGAAGGGTGGGAAACAGGTTTCTGAGCATGTTGCTCTAGCTACTCCAAGAATCACCTCAGAATAATACAATTTCCTCTGATACATGCTCTTAAAATTTCCAGACTATTCTAAATCAACAGCGTCTGTGAATGAGTTGAGACTATTTGGCTTGCACCGGATCCAACACCACCAATGCCCCTTCATATCGCTGCACTGTGACTTGTGACAAAGGGGTGGGTCAAAGACAGGCAAACAGAAGCAGTGTGAGGGGAGGGAGAAAAGAAAAAAGAAACCCAAACTTTCTGATTGGCATAGAGATTGCTCCTGTCGGAGAATGGTGCAAGAACCCGGTGATCTTCAACTAGGTCACTCTCCCATGTCTTCCAAAACATGCTCCCTCAGTAAGATGCTCAGGGAATTTAGTTTTAAGAAACACTCCCTGGATAGCTGTAACAGAACAGTGCTGATACATCAAGAAGTGCAATACAGAAAGCCTACCTGCATTTCTGTTGCTCATCACCACCTTGAATCGCCAGTGAGCTTCAGAAAGGTATTTGGAAAACTGTAACACGCGACTTCCAAAGGTATCTCTACTTGCAGAAAGATTCAAGCATTCAACAAGCTCCAGCTCTTCACGAAGCACATTACTGGAGTCCCACGGGAGAGAACTCTGAATTTCTTCCAGATGGTTGAGAAGCAATGTGAGGAAGGCATCCATGGCCACATCATCCACTAAAAATCCAGTAACATCACTGGTGAAGTGTTTCAGATCCAAGTAGTTCAGCTTAGAGGTTTCACAGCTTTTGCCACCTAATGAGTCACAAAGATCTCGGGTATCTGTGTGAACTGTCTGTTCAGCCAGCAGATGCCCCTTTAACTTCTTTTCAGCCTCTATTAGGTGCTGTGGACTTTCCGAGGTGGAAGACCGCCGACTAGCACTCCAGTCCACACTTATAGCAGAACTCTTTTTGTCAAGGTCTTCATCCTCTGCATAGTCCTCAGGTAGAGGAGTCTCAGTATAGAGGTCACCGTAGGAAATAAAAAGCAAGGAGAAAATATTCTCCAAAACCTCCAGGCGCAGAGGAGCAGGAACACTCCTTAAGAACTGCTGACACTTCACAATATACTGAGGAAATACTGAAGAGCAATCTGTAGAATTTAAAAAAAAAAAGAACATTTACTACACTTCTCAGGTGTTCCTTCCTCCCACCTGTGCCTTTTAAGGAAATCCTAGGAGCGGGAACTGTCCCAGTGTCTCAGACCCAATCATTCCTCCACAAACCAAGTAAATATATGTCCAATATTTTACATATAAAAAGGTAGTGTGCCTCCTCCCTCTGAGTAATGCCAATTACCACTCTGTTTAATGATGTGCAAATTCAAAGTACACCCACTTTAGCCACTGAATCATTTTCAGCTCTGGGAGATCGTAAGCTCTTACAAAAGCATCTCTGCCACTACCATCCTATATCTAGTATCACTTTCTTTTTGCACTATATGTTTTGTACAATTATCTTAAATGTTTTAAAACAAGGCAGGCAGCTTATTCATATCTATTATTACTAAATATAACAGCACTTCAAAGAAATGCCATTATACTTGTCTACAAAGCATCCATAGCCCACTGAGTAAAAACACCGTATGTACGCAGGGTGCAACATTATCTCAATACTAAGTGATAATTCAGAGCCCAGGAACTGGAGAAGCATAAGCTACTGAACATGAGAAAAGAGGCCAATCACCTGCTGGTTCCCCAGAAGTTGCATCCTCAGGAATATCACCCAAAAGGCTGCGTACGCAGTTCTTGCACTTGGAATGCTTATGTGAATTCACACAGAGAGCATAGATGGCATACTTCATGGCACAAAATGCTCGGAAGAGCGCCAGATTGCGTTGCTGGCTCAGGGTCTTAGGGAGTGTTGCTGCTGTGGACAGAAATCAGGGCAGTGAGGGGCAAGGAGGTAGACAAGAAAAGTCAATTTTCTCCTACAGTTCCGGGACAGCAGTATTTATCTGATTTTTCTTGCCCAATGTCACTACCATCTCATCTTTGATCTATCTCACTGTTACTTTTGGAACAAAACCCATAGGACCCAATCCACAACACATGGACACAGAAAAGTCAGGTCTGGATCTCCTTCTAAAAAGAAATTTTTCTGTGAATTTGTGTAACAGGACCTGGTGACAGCACAAAATGACCAAAATCACCTCACAATGAGTCTTATTAGAAATATGTGGTTAAGCTGTACTGCTTCATTTCAACAGAGGCACAAGCCCTCGGTCAGTTCAGTGTCTTAGAATTTTGTGTTCTAGAACACAGTAGACAAGTAGGGAGACAGCAAAGACTGGCTATGACCATAGTGAGAATACAGTATCACCACCTCTACAGATTTGTACTAATAAATAGATATCGCAGTTGAGCCTCCCCACAATGACTGGCCATATAGATCAAATGCAATCTGCAATTAATTAAAAAAAAAGTACAGTCCCACAGCGTCCTTCACATATTTATACCAAAGGCGACTTAGAGAAGTACTGCACTCACTTCTCCCTTTTTTTTTTGGAGGAAAGGTATCACATGCCAGAGACATGATCCCTTCTTAGTACAACAGAACAGCAGAACTGCGAATTATGCAAGAGTCACATCATCAGCCCCTTCACCCAGTCACACAATGCAGTGCCATATATTCTGTTCTGAATTATCCAACTACTGTACAAAGGTCAAAAAAACAAACAAAACCCACGACAAAGAAGCAAAAAAACCCCAACAATCACACACAACCACCCATGGTGTTAAATTAGTGCTTGGATTCCACTATTCTGTATTCTTATACAAGGGGTAGATTGTCCCTCTGCCTATTGTCATGCAGGGAAAGCATTACCCAAGTGGCGCTTTTTTTAAAACAAAGCACTGCTACAAAGCACAAGGTACTGATAATGTCCCCATTCAAACTCTGGGACTGAACAGCATTACCTAACTTAGAAAGTGTTTCAGCACTGTCCTCCACAAGGTTTGAGCATGATTGCAAAAAAACCACCAGTCTGAATTCTTCTGAAAACTATGGAGCCAAGACAAGAGGACTGAGAGAAAACCACTTGGAAACAATTATTCCCTATCACTAGCCATTCTCAGCTGCGACAGTGGTGGAAACTACAGACAGAACTGAGGAAAAATCCAAGTATGAATCCTCTACAGAACCCAGGGAAATGCTACAGCTCACCAGCAGCAATACATTAATATGTAGACACCCAAAAACCTCTCAATACCACTGTCTTAAGAGGGCTTCAGGTAGGTAAAGCCCAAGATCTGATAAATACAATCCTCTGAAACAGAGAAATATCTAGCTGGAGATACTACAGATACACACAGGTAATCAAAAATAAGTTTAATACACTTTTGCCTCATATGTGGAAAGACTTGGATCCAGTGAGTCTGTGTCAGTATTTGGATCTGAACCAATCCTTTTCATGCACCAATACGCTTTAATGATAAGCACTTGCTTTTCCTATGCCAAAAATTCTAACACCTTACTCCTGAATACTGTAACTTAAGAGGAAATTGCTGTCCACCATTTCTTTTGCTAGTGTGACTGATCAAAACCAGTGTTACCCACAGCCTGAACACAAGTGTCTACCAGTACCACTGCTTTGGTTACAGCACTGCAGCTGACAGATATCTATCAGAAAGAAGGGGAAGAAGGGGAATCATTGTGGTGTGGGGGGAAGAGGCCTGTTAACACTACCACATCAGATCAATCAAAACTTTTTGAGTCCTCTCTTCAAGTTTTGATCATTTTCAAGAAGATTCTAACAGACTGTGCCTATAGAATTATCAGAATTTTACATTAGTCACTGGATTGAAAAGAGGAGTACTTATCTTCTGTTAATTAGTCCATAAATTAATGTGATACAAAGAAAAAGAGAAATCACAGCTAGAATTCTTTTGCTACAGTCATGCAAAAGCTTCTAGATGATGGGAATGCTTCTTCCTCTTTTTGAAAAGTTTTGACAGAATTTAAGCAGAAGTGAAATAAAATATAAGAACTGGTTAAAAAGACTTCAACAAAACAACACCAGCAACAACAAAACAATTTCAGAAAGCAGGACACTAAAAATTAGGATTGACATAGTCTCAATCATTACATATTTTAAGACTATTCAAGACAATTGTCAGGATAATTTTAACATCAAACCCTCTAAAAGTAGGACGGGAAACCAACATCACAACTGGAAGGAGAGAAAACTGCTTCCCACTAGCTAACCTAGAAAAATCTGTGCAAGATCCATCACTGAGAGCTCTCCACACAACTCAGGTTGAAATTACCCATGTACAAATTCCATAGAAGCAATAAGGCACACAAAATTGCAGCTTCTTAGGTTCCAGTACACACAGGAAGACTGAGCTTCTATATCATTATGAAGAGGCCCTATCAGAAAACAGCTTTAAAATAGCAGCAGCTGAACCCAGACACAGGCTGCAATCAAGAGTGTCCAAGGAGAGTCACTTCTAAATGAACTAATGTTCATTTCATGCTCAGGTGTTTTCGGCACCCAACTGGAACATGGGACAAAGACAAAGACAGAAGTGAGACAGGAGTGATGTAAACACAGCCTGCAGATAAGCTTCACTGATTTAAAAATTGAAGTAAAATTGGTAGCACTTACTATTAGAAGGAAAAAAAAAATATTGTATCTTTCAAAACTGAAGAGTTTGTAGTATGAACTATCATCAATTTCATCTGGTTTTGACCCTGGATTTTAAATTTAAGTGCACAGGTGACTGAAATCCAAACATGTACTTTCCAAACTAAGGGTATTACACAGTTTAGAAGTGACAATAAGCAGCACATTTCAGAAGCATGTGCAAAGCCTTATTACCATTTTGAAAAAAGCACTTTCAGAGATTTGTCCCTGATCAAAGACATTTCACAACTCCTTCTTGGGAGACAATTTACTCCCTAAAAGAATTTTAAAATAATTTCCACATACTCTCTAGATTTCTTCCCCAAAACAGCTATCTTCCACAATTCCAGAAGCAGGTCAAAAGAACAGATTCTTCCTGGCAGAAATACTGAGCATACATACTCAATGGTCATTAGTTTTCTGTGTTCTCACAACCCGATACATTTACCCTGCATTTGTTGGTCTCTAGCAGGAACTTTTTGAAGAAGTTCAATAACATCATCCTCATTCAGTGCCAGAAGATTAGTGAGATGATGCAGAGAGTACACTGCAGTGTGGCAATCCAGACTGTGCAAGTGTTGCAAAAGAACCTTCCTTGGGACAGTAATACTGCAAGAGAGAACAAAGAGCTGGCACAGATTTAAGTCTCAGACAAGTTTAAAAACATAACTCCCACCCTAATTCTGATTGAACCTAACTACTGCAGATTAAAATAAAGAAAAAAACAACAAAGAGCATAACTGCAGTTCATGAAGCAATTTCGAGAGCTTGTGATATACAGCCACTGTCAGATGATTAGCCAAGAAAATAACACCTTTTCTATTTGCACACATGAACTAGTAGGTAGATTTGGCAAGACAGTTTGGAAAAAGTCTTTCTGATCATTTTACCTGTTTTGCAGAATGCACCATTCAAGAACTTCTAAATGAGTCCACAGCCCATCACAAAAATCTTTCAATACGGAATCATTGCACAGATCCTAAATGGAAAGACAAATAAAAGAATCTCTTTACAACAAATCCCCCGATCAGACAGCAGAACCAACCCTGTGTCACATATGGCATATTTGTAAGACTTCTTTACCCAGAGAATAACTTCCAAATACAGAAAATTGCCAATTTTATTACAAAGCCAGAAAAGGGCTATTCTGGCACAACACAGAGCTCAGTCAGCCTCCCCCTGACACTGACAGACCATGGAAAGGTGGCTACATCCACTTTCAAGATTAGCTTTTAAAACGCAAATTAACGCTTCTTAGTAACAGTCTAAAAACTAAAACTAATCATGTACTAGAACAGAAGACATAGTGGGTAGCAGACTGTTATTCTCCATGTGCTTTTCTACAACGACTGCCTGCTAAAATCAGATCTAGGAGTTTCACTTTGCAGAGGCTACTGAATAGGCAGTAACTCCCCTAGGGCAATACCAGCCTAGATCTGCACTATGACCAAGCAGTGCAAGGTTCCTTGTCTCCGCACCTCTGCCATCTAAGCCACTTGCCAGCCACAAGACATCATCTGAAGTGCAACTACACCCCCAGAGCTGGGATCCTCTCTTCTGCACAGATGAAGGCTGCCCCCAAACAAGGTGAATCTTTCACAAACAGCTCTTGTCATTCATCGTTACACTTTGAGAATGAGTATGGGGAATTTCCAAGCTACCCTGTTGCTGAACTCAGGCTAGTTGCGACCAGAATTAGTCACTGTCCAGGGATGACTCACTGGAGGAAATTTCATAAAACAAGATACCCCAGCTCTTTTCAAAACTAATCAACAACCATTGCTGTCTTTCTCTCTCTCATGTTAACAGCAAAAACTGAAGAGTTGATGCAAAAGAACCTGTCAGAGTTTCCTATGCAATCATTCTCCCTTCACAGCTGAGGAATAAGAAGAAAGGCAAGTGCCCAATAATATTACTTGCACACAACAGTTGCATCTTAACTTTCTAAATTCCATTTTGAGAAAAAACAGCATTCTCACTAAAAACTCTGTGATTTGACTTATTTTTGCAAACGAATTGCATTATCTGGACCCAGACTGGGATACTGCCATTTGCTTTCACCTGAGTTTTGTGTAGAGTCCATAGCAATGCTTTTGCTGATTCTAAGCTTTGACAATGAGTCCATCCCAGCAATACCAAGAGGCGGCTAAGTGGGCTGAATTCTCTCCTCAACAAACTGGTAAGGCTCGAGTAGTCTTCTCTTTTCAGTAAAGTTAATGCAGTCACCTAGAAAACAAAAGGAAGAAGCATTTATTTGTCCAAAATGTAGAGACCCATAATGCCTAGCAGACTGTGTAAGCAAGTAGCCATTTCAATATTAGCCTCACTAAAATAGTAAAGTTCTGCAACTGGAACTTCCCTAAACTTATATTTTCCAAACCATGAGGTTACTCATCAGTAAAGTTATCTTCAGGGAAAAAAACATCATTTCAAATGCTTACTAAAAAGGCAACTCACACTCCACGCTACGTTATCTTTACAATCCTCCTACTGATTCTGCCTCTGTCAAGGGTTTTATGTAAGGGATTTCTATAAGCACGTTACTTAGAAGTGGAAATGTGTTCAACCCTAGAAACTCACACTTTAACAGTCACCACTTCCCTGTATTCTATTTTTTGATCTATGTAAATACATTCAAACCAACTAATTCATAACAGACTATTTTTCATCAGGTCTTCAAGCTCTTTAAAACATAAATTTTACCATGCAAACTAGCCTCAGTGCCTCAAATCTACCAGAATCAGAAAAGCAAAGCCACGAGTTCAAGATCATGAGGCAAATGGTACATCCAACAAAACTGCAAGCAGAACACAGGACTTCTTAAATCCTGAAGATCTAATCTTCAGCCTGCATGAAGATCAGCTTTTCCTAAAACGTCACTGGCTGTTTTATGTTCATTACACAGCTGCAAATTTGGGAGTTATCACCAGTTACCTCCTTATTCCTATTACCCATCACCCCTTGTAAACACTATTTGAATACAAAATGATTCTGTGCACCACCAAGATATGTTCAATACAGGGACTGACTTTAGCCTCCATTGGGTTTCCCTGTTAATGATTTTATGGCTGTACCAGAATCTGTTCCAGAAAGTGCTTGCTGCTGCTCAAGCAGTAGAAATAGGCTGTCTTCCAAGAAGGAGCTCCTATGGGATCTGAGAACAAACTCATCACAGTTCGCTCTGTATCCAACTGCTCAGATGAACCTAAAAAAAACACCACAACAAGATGTTTCCAGTAGACAGGGGTACCTTCGACAGATACGTAACTGCTACTGATTTAAACTAAGAAACACTGGGCATTTTCTCAAACACTAACCAGCTGTTACATGTTAACAGTTAAGACTCTTGAGTATTGTTACTGGATAACAAGGCAGCCAAGCAGAGACAAAGGTCAGATCAGAAACCAGGAAACTCTCTGGACAGTAATTAACAGCAAGAGCCTGCTTAGCACACAGGTTGTTTGCATCAGCTCAGGTCACACTGCCTGACTTTGTTTAGCCACGCACATCTTTTCCATACGTTTCATGAATTCTCACTTGTGCTCTGAGACACTGTGCCACTTTGCAGGGCCTCAGCAAGGACTTGCCCACAGGAACTTCTCAGATCTGTGCAAAGTGAGAACTGAACTACTTCCTGTGAGAGTGAAGGTATGTGGATCTCCATTTCTCTTCCCTCACACGCAAGCACTAACTGCAGCTATTATCAGAAATGCCAGAGTTGGCCACACCAGCCTGAACTTCCCTTCAGCAACCCCTATGAGTAAAGGGAGAAGAGAGGATACAAACCCCACTGACTTACACCTCAGTGTACAGACGTGAGCAAAAGAGGGTAGGCATTCTAGCCTTTCCCTCCTTGCACACTCACCTGGCACTTTACTGACAGGATCATGGCATCACTTGTCACTCAGCTTCAGCTAAGATCCTCATAGAATATGCTGAGTTGGAAGGGACTCATCAGGATCACTGAGTTACAACTAAATGTACCAGCCACAGTGAGCTAGACAGAGGCTGTGAAGTTATGGCTGGTACAGAACCAACAGCTGGGCTCTGGCAAGAGAACAGGTAATCAAACTGCATCTTCTTTCCAGCTGGGGTATTAGCCCACTCCACATCTCCTTCCACTTTCAGAAGTTTTCCAGTATTAAGGGGTTTGAACATTTTGGGATTACTGAGATAATTGGACTGTTACTGGACAGAAACGGAACATCCTCCAACACAGAAGACTCTGAGTTGGAGGTGAACAAATAAAAACTTTATATACATATAAAGTGTCAATCTTCTAGATACAAGACAGACCTTCATCAAGAGAAATGCTGAGCAGATTGAAATAGAGCACAATGGGTGGTAAAGGAAGTGATCAAAAAAGAAGACACCATAGACTGCAGAAATGTAGAAAGAACTGCATACAGACAGAAATTTTAGCATTATCTTTCACAAGACACCATGGTTTACTGAGGCGCCTTAGTAAGAACACTGCCCGACTTCTTGACAACTCGTCTGTTTAATGCCTTAATGGTTTTGTTAAACTAGAAATTAAAACAAAGCAAAAAGTGAAACAAACCTTTTTGTATTGATTTTGACAATAAAAGTTTTTCTCTTTTTCTTTCTGTGACAACACTGCTATAAAGGCTTAACAGGCCATGGCTCTGTTTCTTCAACATACAGCTTAGTAGCTTCTCCTCCCTCAGTGGGCTTCCCTCAGCCCAGCATATATCCAAGAGCTCCCTGAACAGGTGCCTTACTTCATCTGCCTGACGCTCCACATCAAAAGTCACTATACTGAGAGCAGCATAAATCGTATCTACTAGTTCTCTTTGATCCAGTTCGGCTGAAATCTCAGAACTGCACTGGAGCCTCTGCAGAGATTTCAAGGAGTCACAAAGAAATTCAACAAAGATGTTTTGTAGAGAGCGATATTGCTGGAGTGAGGAGCTATGTGTGCCTTGTTCCTCCTGGAAGAACTCCAGCAGGGCTTTTGCCCTCTGGGGAGCCCGTAGCAAAAGCTTCCGGAGCGCTGAAACAACATCCAAACTGAATTTGTGAGAACAGTCATCTTTTCTTTTGCTGTCTGTGATGTGCTTGTTCTGGGTGCACTCAAATGCTTCAAACAGTTCCTGGTAGGGAAATAATAAGAGAGTAAGCCTTTTAGATTCCAATAATATAGGAAATTAATTATTTAAAAAACTCAGGAGAAACTTGAAAGCAAACAGATCAACTTGGAAACACCATACTACTTAGGCAATCCATTAATAATGGCCCACCTTATCCAGTATCCTTCCTAGAAGAGGGGATATGCCTGACTATGTAAAAAAAATATAAAGAATCCTATAATACACAAATACACTATAAGGACTATGTGCAAGCAAGACACCATAGTTCACAGCCAGTCCCTACGGGGTGGCTGAAGCACAGCCATATTCTACCTCTTAGCAATACACTGATGTGACTTCATAAGCTGCTAAGAGCATGATGATCAGCACCTTTGTTTTTTTATTTTAGGCCTACTTTTCCAGATTCATAGCATCTATCTACCAGCTTCATCATCCTCACCAATTTTTCAATCTTGGCAACAGATTCAGAAGCCATTTCATGGACTTCTTTCTTAAGTATCAGTAAGTTTTCTTTCTAACAGAAGCAAGCCCACAATTCCAGAACTAGGAAGGGGAAAACAAGGACAAAAAAAATCCCAGTTAGCTCTCCCAGTAAGGAGTGGGAAGGTGAGGGACAAGCCAGTTGAACAGCATTTAAGCAGCACTTGTGGCAGTTCTGGGGAGAGGTGGTTGGTGTGCGTAAAAAATGAGAAGTCCACCAACATCCTTTTTTTTTAATGTGCTGGATTAAAACACACCTCGACCTACCAACACACCTCTTACAGTAATTGTGGCAAAGAGGTTGCTGAATCTTATGTTTCTGTGCAACACTGGTGGACAGTGTGGACAATGGTGGCATCATTCATGACCTTGGCGGTTAGATGGCAACATGCACAGACTTCATTACTCATTAACAGATTTCAAGGAGATTTATTTTAATCAACATTCAAGTTTACCTCGCTTGTTTTCATCCTGTAATTGCTAATTCTGTATGCTTAAAGAAATACTGAACACCACCTCCTTATTCATATTAAAAAGCTGCAAATAGCCTCTGAATATAATAAGTTTTCAATTTCCTCTTCAAAAAAGGCAAACAAAAAAAATATATTTAAAGAGTTAGAATCTATAGGACCAGAAGCAACATATTACGACATTTCACACACCATGTCAGGTCTAAATCTGTTGTAACTAACACCAAATTAGGGTAGTTCTACCATCAGTAACATTCCTCATTTTCTGCTCTATACTTGCTTTCGATATTAATCCATCTTCGCATATTTCTGTGCACTTCTCGAATAAATCGGTCTGCACGTATTAATTAATAATGGAAAAATGGGTCCTGAACCTCAGAGTACGCATCATACCAATTACCAAACAACATCAGCAGTAACCGTGGAACATCCAAAAACTTCCAGGAAGAGGGCAAAGGGATGCATGGGAGATGAAAATTAAGATCTCAGGAGAAAGAAAAAGAAAACAGACATACTTTTAAAATGTGCTTTCTGACTATAGTTTATTTTAGCTCACAGTGGGTTTAAGGTTTATGATTATTACAGGGGTCTATGGATGCAAGACCGTGGCAAGTAGCTGCAGTCAGGTCTGCCATGTGTTAGAAATACCAAGCAGAAAAACCTGTTCCTTGCCTGTCCACATCCTCCACTCTAGCCAGAGAAATCACTCGGAGGCACATTGGATTAACCTCAGAAAGGGATCTGAATTACAGTGTCTTTCAGCTTAGAAGATTAATAACACATTAACCTATCAAGCAGTCAAGTTAGCAGCAAGCATTAACTTCCATCCCATGACCTGATGAAGTTGGGCATTCTGCACAACAAGAAGAAATAGGGACCAGAAGTAGCTCACCTTTAGGACTTCCTCAGAGACATCCTTTTGTAGTTCTTCCAAGAACACTAAAAATTCAGTTTCTCTCTGAAGAACAACTGGAACAGTTTTCTGAAACCATATGAGTATGGGAAAGATGTTTGTCAATAAAACTTTTATTTATTTACATTACCATATAAACCTATCTTAGCTATTAACATTCTGAGGCAGACTGAAATAGCTCTCTGAAGATACCTAATTCTCAGTTAAAGGCTATTGTGTAATTAGGTTCTGCTCTCACACCAGTTGATTATATTTATCCATATATTTGCAAACAGGGACAAGTGTCACTTTGTCAAGAATTACAAACCCATCAATTCCTCAGGACATTACAAAAAAATGCAAGTCTAAGTAGTGACAAGGACAAATGAATTTAAGAAAAAAGTATGCATATCCCTCACCATTTAAATCTCATAAAGAACTGTCTGATGCCTGAGCTGTTTCATTTTTAACGTAAGAAAGGTGCTACACAAATGCAGAAGCTGATACACTCCTGCTTTTCATTTATAAGAATGCTCAAACCTAAAAAGCCAAGTTCTGACATCTTGAAAAAAACACCGATTTTTCTCTCCAGCGTGAAGATTAACAGTTGTTTCTTGACAAATTTTTTAAACACAAAAGTAATGCATGTCTCCAGATACCTTGAGACTTTGATTCCATGAAATGTGGGGAAGCTTACAACTTAAATAAGCAACTGGTCAGAAATTTTGCACTTGGAAGTCAGAGCTATAAACTGCATTCGCAAGTCAGCTAGATGTTTCTGTACCTGATTCCTGGCAAGCCATTTTTCCAGCACAAGAAGCCAAAGCCATGCAGTTCTCCATGGGCTAGAATTCTGTCCCCATCTACAAAAGCAAGCACATACACTGGATTATACAAGGTCATTTCTATCCTCAAGATCCACGAGCACACTGTCAGAGATCATTTTGATTTTTGTATTTCTCTGTCTAAGATAAAAGCAAAGATGACTAAATAGCCAAAACCAAGTCAGACAGAAAAGAGGAACAAGAATATGGGTGCCGCTTGCACATTAACTCAGTGATTTCTGCTGTGCAAATAACTGCTTTTAGATCAACCAAATACTACCAGCATAGCTCTTCACAACAATGAAATTTATTTCTGGTCTAAAGTTCAGTCTGTACGGCCCTCTTTGAGCACTTCAGCAGATTTCTTTGAAATTCAACCACTTGCCAAACATTGTTATTTCCTGTTCTGTTCAGTTCTACCTGAAAAAATGAAACTAATTTTTAGGTCAGAGCAGCCCAAATGCAGCTCTATGTCCAAACTAAAAGTGAAGAAATGTACTAATTAAAAAAAGAATACCACTAATTTTTATCAGTTTTTCACATGCTCCTTATACACACACCCCAAAGTCTACACAGCTAGGGAACATATTCAGTACTGTCAAAGGGACTTGGAAAAAGAAAAAGCACAAGATAGTTTACTGTCCTTTAAAAATCTCAGCACTACTAACTAAAGCCTTTAGATGTAATAGCATAGCTATCAAAGATAAAAAGATAGAAAATGCTTATGTCTCATGACTGTTAGCAATATTTATGTAACCACCTGCACACTTTCCTCCAGACTCTTTTAACTGCTGTCAGTGTAAACTGTTTTTTAGAACCTCTTCTAAGATGTTACATGAACTTTAATGTGAAGAGGTATGATCATCTCACTAGAGAGGGGAATATGAATGTTCCCTGAAGTGCCAGTGTCACCCTTCATACGCACCTACCTGAAACTAGGATTGAGTAAAACCAATGCCATTTCAAAATCCAGTGTGAGAAAAATAAGAAGCCAACAGCATAATATGAATATTTTAGAGTTTACGTTTTTAGAAACTGTAAGGTTTTCGAGTGCTGGAAACAAGAGAACATTTTAAATAACTACAGTGCTGGTCTCTGTGATTCCGTTTCTAAATTAACCAAAGCTCAGTGTCGAAGGAATGTAATTTCAGTCCTTGTTCTTTCTCCTTCAGGAGAATCTAATAAAATCAGTTCAGAAATGCTTGCAAGTAGTTTCAAGCTTGTACCAATGACCATGTCAGCTACGTGAGTGGACACCGCCCGCCGTCCCAGTGGGCTGGGCAGCCTGCGAAGCTCTCGGGCAGTAACAATGTGTCCACGTTCAGACCACAGCACCTCGGGACACCTCCAAGGGACCGAGATAAATGCTGCTTCCCCGGCGCTACCTGGCTCCCCGCGGTCAGCACTGCGGCAGCCGCTGCCTCCGTTCCACACTCCGGCCCAGAGCCCGAGCAGCAGCGCCGGACTCACCTCACCGCCGCGGGACAAGCGACCAGCGCCTCAAGAATGGCCCCCACGCTGGCAGGGCCGTCGCCGCGGCCCTGGCTCAGCTGGGGCACGCAGGCCTGCGCCAGCTCCCAGTGCCCGCGCCGCACGCA
>JAWWMP010000165.1:30348036-30378351 GCA_035047865.1 Dendrocincla tyrannina
GTGGGGATGTACACCTGTGTGTGAGGATGTACACCTGCGTGTGGGGGTGTACAGATGTGTGTGGGGATGTACACCTGCGTGTGGGGATGTACAGATGTGTGTGGGGATGTACACCTGTGTGTGGGGATGTACACCTGTGTGGGGGGGTGTACAGATGTGTGTGGGGATGTACACCTGTGTGTGAGGATGTACACCTGCGTGTGGGGGTGTACAGATGTGTGTGGGGATGTACACCTGTGTGTGGGGAGGTACACCTGCGTGTGGGGATGTACACCTGTGTGGATGTTCACCTATGTATGCAGATATACAACTGTACACACCGAGAGAGAGAGAGAGGTGCACATACAGAGTTATATACACGTGTGTGTGTGTACATTTTCCCCTTGTATAGCTGTATAACCCTGTATGTATACCTCACTGTGGTACATATATATACAGACACATATATATCTGTACAGATATATATACACACACACACACACATCTATATATATATAGTTGTATACTCCTACAGTGTATACAACCTATATATAGGTGTATATATAGGGTGTATACACCTATACACCTGTATATACACTATTAACCTGTACATGTGTATACGCCTATAGATATAGGTGTTTATAGGGCTGCTAGTTGTCTATGTACATATTTTTACCCCTTTGAGAGAAGACAGAACTGGTGTCAATAAATACATGACTTGGGGTGTGTATGTCCTGCACCTACAAGTACAGTGTGTCATGCACACACACACATACACACGTTGAAGAGCCGTATGGACTGTGTAGGTCTGGACTGTGTAGGTACGGGCGGGCTGCCGGGGGTGCCGCTGCCGTGTCACCGCGGTCCGGGGAGCTCCCAGGGGTGCCGTGACTCAGCTGCTGCGCTGGGTGGTGTGCAGCCGGTGCTGGGCAGAGATAAGCCCCCCCCTCCTCCCTTTATTCCGGGCTTTTTGTTTGCTTTTGTACTGACACACAAAACACAGACTCCTCCGGGGGCTGCTGCGGCGAGGCAAGGGTAGGAGGCGGCGCGGTGATGACAGAGGACAGGTGTGCCAAAGTAAGTGGGCGAGGGAGTCCGCGGGGCTCCTGATCGGAAACCACGGGAAGGGAGCTGTGGCCATGTGCACATGCTGGCACCCACCAATAAGCCACGTAAGATGCTGCAGGAGTTTGTACCATTACCCCCTACAGCTCCATGACTATTTTTCACCTGTACTGTCAACTCCACCTCGGCAGATAAATGGTGCATGGACAGTCGTGCCTCTGAACTTTCCCCAGCCACGCCGGATGAGCTGTAACTGTTGAGACCATGCGTTTGTCCTTCAGTCTATTCAGTTCTGATATCCTGTGCTTTTAACGATGGTGCTGACCCTGGTGCAGCTCTGTGCAAACAATTTCTCAACTTGTACTTTCAGGTTGGGGTATTATTTTGTATCTTATCTCTTCTCTAGGCAAGGAAGGAGTTTTTAGTGGGACGTGGGACCTGTATGAGGATGAACTTCATTTATCCTGGGATCTTTTATGCTTATTACCCACTCCAATTGCTTTATCCAGTGTAAAGTATCTCCCTACAGTCAGAGTCCTTTCTTGAGAAGCTGCTTCCTTATGTAAGACATGTCAGGAGGTTAATGCTTTTCTTTTTTTACAAAGTTCAAAACATACCTGCTGGAGTATCTGCCCACTTCTGTAAGGGTAATTGTACATTATTAACAGTCAGGAGTGCTACTGCCATTTTTGAAGGTACTTTTAAATAATTTTTTTCTAATATTGACCTTGTTAGGAATTAGAAGTTTATTAATACATCTGTGACGCTGTAAAGGCAGCTGGATGTAAATATCAAGGTGGGAAAACAAATTGTATAAGGTCATCTTAGCAGAAGATACAACTAGCATATTGATATTGGGAAATGAGGTGTAGGCAAGACTTTTTATCCTGAATTTCTGTTTGTGTGTTGTGCAGGTCTTCTAGCAAAACTGTCTGAATTTTTACCTTGGAACACTGGAATGATAAAGCTCTTTTTATCTAAAACAGAGTCTGTTGTGCATTGCCTTGCAACGTTATCAGTGTTACGCAAGTTGCTAATAACGTTTGGAGTTTTATAGCAGCTTCTTTCCAAGTGAATCTGCATAGGGAGTGATTACATGCTGCTATGTAGTGTTCCAATATTTACATTTTAAAGCCATTTCTGAACATGAAGTCTCAAAACATCCCTATCACTTGTTTCCAAGCTCTCTCTTTAATATTTCCATTTAGACTATGTATTAGGTATTAGTTCCTCTGCTGACCATCAGAGCTGTTAGAGAATTACTTGGAAAAAGTAAATGTAGCTCAGATCTTTGGGAGGAGTTTGCAGCTACAGGTCTCTGTGAACAGGACAAATGCAGATCCAACAAGAAGCCATTTCTGTCTGTGAAAGAGCATGACTTTGTGAAGTCACTGTCACAACAGGACAACTGGGATCACCTGTGAGGACTTGGTCAATGTAGAGTGGCTGGCCAGCATGTGTGCTGGCTTTGCGCTTTTATAGGGAGCACAGAGGCTGCCTGGGCTGGTGTAAAGTCTGCTGATGCCGAGTTAGCCAACCTAATGGCAGTGCATTTGAGCTGGCACAGTAAGTTCATGCAGAGTCTGTGCTCTGCATCATTCTGCCACAAAGCTTTTCATCTGCTGCACGGAGCACTGGAGATTTATTATGTCACCAGATGACAGCAGCATCGCCATGTCTTCCTGGGCATGTCACCCACCCAAGCACTGTCTCTCCACCGTGCCTGCAGCACCAGCTCTGGTCCTGCAGAGTGGCGGCAGTGTCCCAAAGCAGTGGTGGCTGTTCCCAGAGCCATGCCACCAGGGCCCTCGCCACACAGATCCCTGGGGCAGGGCCACGACAGGGGCCCAGGTTGACTGGGTTGCTGCCCAGGTTGGGTAGGATGCTGCTCAGATTGGGTAGGTGGCTGCCCAGGTTGAGTGCAATGCTGCCCAGGTTGAGTGGGATGCTGCCCAGGTTGGGTGGGATGCTGCCCATGTTGGGTGGGACGCTGGCCAGGTTGTGTGGGATGCTGCCCAGGTTGGGTGGGACGCTGCCCAGGTTGGGTGGGTGGCTGTCCAGCAGTGCAAGAAATGCTTCAGGCTGGAAATATTTCTGAGTTCTCGTGTACACGCAAAAATAAAACCAAGTTATACCGGATGACCAAGGCAGGCATTCAAAGCTGGTTTGCCTGCAGCATCATCCACTGCAGCCATTTTTACTGTTCCCTGCAGGTGGAGCAATATGTTGGTGAAATTAAAGGTGGCCTGAGACCAGCCATGAAACTCACTGTCATAGGGATGGTACACTCCAACCCCAAGAGGTAGGTGAAGGGACTAGTGGAAGCTTCACTCCATCATACATGCTCCTACCTGTCTTCTAAATTTGTAAGCTTTCTTGGAGGTCTGTGCTCTTTGGAGGAATTTATGGCTTTGTTTAGTTTTCCTGCACTTAGACTAAGATTAAAAGGTCAAGGAGGAGTTCACTGTTCAGTGTTTCTGACTGCCCTGACAGGATTTTCCACTCCTTGCCCTTATCTAACATGAACTGGAAGGGAGCACACAAGTGGCATTTCTCCTCCAGGAAGAGGTACAATTCTTAACCTGCATCTTCGTTGTCTGCTGCGGGTTGGAAACACCACCATTTAAAAACACATGGCGCAGAAGGTACAGGTTTGTTGCTGTCTTTTATCTGGACAGCAGCAACTATGCTTACCATTATTGCATTACTTTATTGCATCAAGAGCTGTCATCTCCACTGGTTCCACGGGTGAAGAGTTTGCCATAACCGCTTTAGGGACACAAATGAGTACATATTGAAAGGTTTGATTTCAGTCAAGAGAGTGGGGAAGCAACATCAGAAATCACTAGCATCCTATTGGAAATTGGGGGTAGAAACAAAGACCAGCCAGGTCTCATCCCCTTCTCCAGCTTCTAAGCCTGTAGAAGTCCTGTGTGTCAGTCTGAGATGAAATCAGCAGCTGTCTCTAGTCCTTATATGCATCTGTCATGTTCACCATGTCCTTTCACATTTCTGAAAGTTCCCGTCATTTAATTGTTTTTTTCAGCTTCTCAGTGACTCTGCTCTGTGATCCAGTGGATGCAAACAAAGATGTTGGGATGTTATTTACAGTTAACTTCAGTGAGAAATCCATCACCCGAAATGCACGAATTGCTGGGAAATGGGGAAGAGAAGAGAAGACTATTCCCTACTTTCCATTTACAGCAGGTGACACATTCAAGGTAATTTTTAGGGTACTATGAAGAGGGTAGAGACAAGGAAGGGGAAAGGCTGAAGGCTATGTATGTGACCATGAATAGCGAACTACTGGCATTGCCAGGTTAACTGCTCTAGTATGGCACAGGCAGCAACAGTTCAAGCCCTGATGGGAGAGGTGAATTCCCTTCTCTAACCTTAGTGAGAGTACTCTCTGCATGGAGCTTTGCAGTACCATCTCTGCAGAGGGTAAGTTATTTATTAAGGGATTTCAGAAGACCTGGTAGACTCTCTGCTTCGCTATCGCCACCACATTTGGTTCTAAGTCCATGCTGGTGAAATCAACCCTGCTGCTGACCTCTAACACCTTCCCCTGTCCTTTTCCATTGCAGATGGAGATCTTGTGTGAACACCAGCAAATACGAGTCTTGCTTGATGGGCGGCAGCTCTGTGACTTCACTCACCGCATTCAGCCTCTGAACTTGGTGAAAGCTTTGAAGATCTCAGGGGACATCAAGCTTACCAAAGTGGCTTGAAAAAGAAGGCCACAATATCACCAGGGGACAGAGGAAAATGTACTTTCTCTTGTCTGAGAAATGTTTTATCTTTTTCCCCTGGCTGATTCTGGGGAGTTAGAACTGTATATTTTTAATTTTCTGATGTGTTTGAGATACACACTTTTCTTTTCCTCATATACAGTCAGCAATTGCAGAGCCATGGCTGGTCTGGATAAATCTTAGAGTCTTTGCTAAGATACACTTTTGGCCTCCCAAACTGCAAGATTTATGCTGCTGTGCAGTATCTCACGTCCTTATGGTTCCTTAACCCCATGGGCATGCCAGGTGGCAGAGCTCAGTCCTCTCTGCTGTTAGCCTTGTGACTAGAACTGGGCATTACGCAGGTAATGGGACTGAGAAAAGAGAAGCAGGAGATTTTCTTGGAAGTTGATGAGGGAGCCTGATGGGTCCCAGCAAGGCTCACTTTCTCAGGAGAGAATTGCTTTTTCTAGAAGCTCTGCTCAATCAGTACAAAACCATCTGTGCTTCCCAGTACAGAGCAATAAATGCCTTACCAACATCCCTGTCTCTTCCAGGTAGTTTTTGTTGAACTGAAAGGTTTCAACAGCTGTGGATTTCACAGTCTTCTCTGGACCAGCCCTAGGAAATGGTATCTATAGCTGAAACTGCATTGCCTGTTCCTGTATCTAATTAAAACTGCATCTTTGCTGTCAAACTTCTTTAAATAAGCTCTGTTAAATATTTGAACACATGTAAGTGTTGTGCTGTTATTTCATTGCTGTAACTTTAGAAGAAAGTCCTAAATACATGGCTATTCTAATAAATACATAACATATATGCTGCTTTTGACAATGAGACTTTTTTCAGTACACAACTTGGAGAACATAAAATCTGCACAGAGATGGATCTGTGGACAGAGAAGCTATCAAATTCCTCTGTGACTTCAGGGAAGATTCATAGCATGGTGCCTTCAGAGGGCTTTTGAAAGTTCTGCAGAATATGGCTGTCAGATACCGGTACTCAGATAAAAAAGGAATTTTATGAAAATAGTTTATTAGCAGGCTGTTCAGGTGTTCTAATAATTTTCCACATTCCATTTTACCCTCAGGTGTCTCAGTTTATTTAGAAATCTAAAATGATAGTGAATGAAACAATTATTTTTCATATACTCAAACTGCCCTCTGAGATAAATCATATCTCTAAAGAGCACAGGATATTCAAATGCACCATTTTTTGGGGTTGGGGTTTTTTATACTTAATGAAATCAAAGGCAAGTTGAGTAGACAAATAATCGGAAAAACAATGACTTAGGATAGAAAAAGCAATAGTCGTATCTGCTGCAATAATTCTCAGTCCAAGTGGTTCTCCAACATAAATGGATTTATGGTGATAATCAGAAGGAAAAGTCTTGCTTTTATGGCTGATTTCCTCCAATATATTCAGCACCAGCAATTGTGTGGAACTGCCACTGGTCTGGTTCGATACACAGGATCCTGTACTGCTGTGGTACATTATGAGCACAAGAGTAATCTATATAGTGGAGAGAAAGCTCCTTTGGTCTTTTCCACTGTAACAGAGAACCAAATAGTAGAGCAGGTGGGTGGACAGACAGACCTTTTGTTTGCTTTGTAATCTGATTATCCTGGCAGCTGGATTGTGGCTTAGCACAAGATTCATGTGGTATACCAAGAAAGGCAGCCTCAGACACCAGTACCTTTCACGACTTTGATGTTTCAGTCCTATCTAGTTAAGTTTATGAGCCCCCTTTATAAAGGGGAAAGGAGCAAGACATTTCTGCCTTAAGATAAAGCACAACCTGAATCTGTCAGATATGAACTGAATGCTTGTACAAAAGATTCTTTTCTTCCACACTGGAATATTGTATCTCATAATTTCTTTGTAAAGCCCCATTTGTCCGTATCCACCTATTGTCTTTTGTCTCTTGGTTAGATGGTAAATTCTTGGTGGAGAATTATTCTGGATCTACACAATTTTAAGGCATCTAGAATGCTGGTCTGCCAGGAATTGCTATGTGTTAGGGTAATTCAAATAAGAGAAATAGACTATCAAGGGGAAAACAATACTCCCAGACAATGAGAACAGGAAACTTGGTCACAAATGCAATTTGTCATTTGGCATGGAGTCCATATTACTCATGTCAGTGGTTTGATTGCCTCAATCCACTGCACTCGCTCTGCCTTGGAGCTGGCCTGGATATAATAATGAATGTCATTTTTGGTGATGATTTTGAAGAGATTGCCTTGCACATTGCCCTTCACTCCTGTGGAGAGAAAAAAAAAAAAAGATCAGGAAAGTGCGCAGAGAAGGTTTTCTGGTAGATATGAAGCTTCACAGGGAAGAATTTGAATATAGTGAATTAGGGAATCAAATCTTTCCTTTCTATTGTGGATAAGACCTCTAAATCTCTTGTGTCTTTGATTTTCCTTCTGCAAAATCCCTGGAAGTATTTTGGATAGGGCTTTGAGCATCCTGGTCTAGAGGAAGGTGACCTTGTCCATGGCAGAGGGGTTGGAACTAGATGATCTTTGGGGTCCCTTCCAACCCAACCCACTCGATGACTCTGTGATTGTATAAAAATAAAGATATAGTACGGACATTCTTGCTGTGGATTGTATGAACTATTGTGCACTATGCAACATATATAAAGTAGTCTCACTTTAGACGGAGACTATTACTTGAGTTATACACTGGAGGGATGAACTCTCTACCAGTTTGTACAGTAGATAGATATACTCGTGCCTGTATTTGGGTTCCTCTTAGCAAGGAATTCTATTGTTTGTCATGTCCCCCTGTCCCAGACCAAAGCTTTTTCAGACCTTCTCTTTGAAAGATGTTCAGTATTTGAGATCCACATGTTGTGCTTCCTGTCATAAAATAAATTGCTTTAACAGCAGAAACACTTATCTGCAAGGCCAAGGTTTTAGACAAAGGCCCAAGCTAAGCATATGCTCTATCAGAACTGTTTTTTGTATTGCTGTGTTTATGTCTCCCCTGCATTTGGGTCCTAGCAGATCAAAAAGGAAGATGTAATAGCCTACGTAGGGAAGACATGCAGAAAAGGGATGGCATCAGAGGATGCCTCAAAAGTTTGAGTTAAACAACATCCAAAGAGGTGGTGTTTCCTCTGTCTATTAACTCTGGAATATTAATCAGTGTCTTAGGACTGTCTCAGAGGTCATATGACTAAGAAAAGTCCATAAAAAGGGGAACACCCAAGATATGTGGAAAAAACACTAAAAAAAGTCACCTTTGGTGTGGACAACACAGTAGTACAGGGATTTGCGATATGACTCTTCCCTTGCTTGCAAAGGGAAATGCAGGGCCAACCCACTCGTGCATACAAACAGCCATACACACAAGCCTACACCCAAAGACCCTACTGCTGTGGCATAAGTATGTATGTATGAAAGTGTAGAGGCTCATGCTTACCTGCTGGGACTCCATTGTCCTCCAGAGCTGAGACAAGACAGCCACGAAGGGAGAATCCACCTACTGGCTTGTTTTCTTCCTGCAAAGAAAAGGGAAACAAGGCTTAGTTGGAAAATGGCATAATTTCCCAGAGCAAATATATTATTTTTATGAAGTTGGGGATGTAATGCCAGTCTTTCCAGGCGTGAAATGTCCATGTTTCAAAAGAAGTCAATTAGAACATATAATTAAATGCATTACTATATTGTTTCAGTCTTAGAAGTTTCTCTGATGTAGCTGGGCATGGTGGAGATTGGTTAAAAGCACAAGGGTAGGCAATCAGATTTAAAACTTATGTATAGTTTTAACAATTACATTGTTAAGGAAAAGAAACCTCACTGGGAAAAAGACAGGATGGAAGATGTGGGGATACAAAGTCCTACAAGGACAACCTCCTAGGGCAAGGCCAGAGAGGTCTAATTCCCCAGGAAATGGACAGAGGAACCCAGAAGGAGCTCTGTGTGTCAGAAACATTTACAGTATAATTGTATTTTCGTTATAATGTTTAGGTCTGTAAGAGAACTAGGAGTGATAGGTTCCCACTCACATACCTTAGTGGGGTCATAGTAGTGCAGAAAAGCAGGATCAGCTCTCAAAACAAACCTCCTCACCTTCCAGTTTTTCCTCTTGTGCCCCTGAAAAATGGAAGAATTAAAGTTACCACCTCCTGAAATGGCCATTTTCCTGCAGGCTGGAGGGGAGACATAAATAGGTACCAAAAAAAGAGGTTTTGGAGCTAACAGAGAAAAAATCTTTCCTGACATCTTGGTAGTTCCCAGAATTTTCTGCTTATCTTCCTTCTTCATACATAGATAGTTCCTTCCTCTCTTCCTTTCCAGTGCTGAGAACTAAGAAAGCAAAGTGACAGGACCAAACAATTATATTCCTGATTCTTGCTTTTATTATTAAATATGGGTCTCAGATTAAAAATTCATGCTGGGTATGCTCTGGGGGGATAATGTCAGGTCCTTTTTCAGCTCTTCACTCTCTCACCTGAGCCCCCTCAGGTGCTGACAGTCCAGGACAGCACTGCAAGCCTGTGCCAAGCCCTGCAAGCACCTCTTCTCCTGGAGGTTTGGTGCTGGGGCTCAGGGCCAGCCCAGGGCTGCCCCTTGCTGCTGCTGGCCATGGGAAGAAGCTCCTGGACAGCTCTCATGTCCTGTGGAGATGGAGGGGCTGGCCTTCCAGCCTGTGGGGATCCGCCAGCGCCCCACCAACCCTCATGGCACCCTGGTGGTTGGAGGAGGGAGGGTTGGGAAGCATCTGGTGATCCAGTTTGCACAACACTGGAGTTGGAGCTCTGGCTACAAAGTTCTAGAGTAGGAATATGGCCATACACGGCAGGCAGGGTTCTGTTTGCAGGTGCCTGTGTTATGCTTTGAAACAGCATGATTGCCCCTTGTCTTGTTTGTAGCAAGGGTTGGAAACTAAATCTTGCAGACCAAGGGTCAGACCCTTTAAACAATTACTGCCAACAGGTAATTGTGCCCAGAATAACTGTGCCCCAAAAAATCTGATCTCACCGCCACCAGAGCACCCACATGTACATGAGTGACTGCCCACAAGTAAATGTCCACTTCACGCAAAACTCTAGCTACTCAGCTTTGAAATTTGTCTGTGGCCAGCAAAGCATCATCACTGCTCACACTACCCTGATGGGATAGGTCAACACAGAGGGACAGTAGATCTGCTTGGAAGTGAATATGACAACTCTGGGTACGATTTGCACTTCTTGTGGGACTTTTGCTTTTGATACCGTTTTGTACTTTTCAGTATACACACAATATATACAGAATATGCAATTAATCCTGCCTGAGCAGCAAGTTCTGTAGCTCACTTCTTTATAACTAGATCCTCTTCACCTCTAATAGTAGTACTGACAGGGAAGTTAGTTCTCCTGGCCACAACTATTCAGTCATGCCTGTATTAATCACGTTTACTCTCTAAGAAGCCCTAAGAGCTGTCATTTTTCCTGTTTCCAAATGCAGGTTCAAAGACTGTGCTTACCTGTTTCACTAAGAATCCTTGCTTCACAATTGTGCCGCTTAATTCAGAGATGTTAAATTGTACCTCTTCCTTGGAACTGGTATTTTTCTTACTGTTCTCAGCCTGCAAATAGGATAAAGATGGTTTAATTTTTCTTTTTAACCTAAACACGCTTTTAAGTACAACATTTTGCATTTTATTTTCCATTTTATTTTCCTTGAGCTGTTTTTAGCTCGTACCTCCTGCGTAAATTCTGCCCCATAGCTCTGCTGCTCAGCCTTGTAGGACCAAGACTCACAGGCAGCAGGTTACAGCTGCAAAGCTGTACACTCTCCGTGCATGCACTGTGGCCCTGAGCTGTAGCAGAACCACAGCACGGCCTCCAGTACATGCAGACACAGCACTGCACTCCAGGGACACACCCCTTTTAATGCCCAATTATGTAATTTGTAGATCCCTCCATATCCATGTAGCTATTTGCCTCCAGCAAGAGTGCCAGTGTTAGTACTACTAAAAGCCTAGAGCTGCTCCTTCTGTGTTTACTTTCTCAACCTCCATATTTTGTCTTTGATCGCAAGCTCTGTGTGTCCCCTTCACCACTGCCCCAAATCAAGCGTGTGACAAGGGGCAGAGGAGGTGCCTCTGCTGGCAGCTGCATCCCTTACAAACATGTACAGTGCGGTGGAGTCGTCGAGGAATTTCTCAGAGGGGTCGCTGAAGCGCATGGCCTCGGTGCTGCGGGCTCCCACAGGCCTGATGAAGTTCTCATCCATCAGCATGGATGCCAAGGTGACGGCCTCGAATCGTGACACAGCAAAGCTATTGGAGATGAGCCAGTCCACCAGGGCAGAACCTGCAGGAAGAAAGGTAGCTCTCATACCAAGACAGCGTGCTCTTCTGAGGCAAGGCAGATGATCTCCTGCCACACAGGTTGTCACTTGCTGAAACATTTTGACACCAGCACAAAGGCTGTCAATGAAGTGCAAGGTTGACCTTGTGTGGGGTCCTATGTGTGCTTCCATACCTCCAAAGAGCCAAGAGAAAGGTGTTGGCTGCACCACTGCTTTCCACTGGGCCAGAACTGATCCCACTCTGAAGGCAGGGCAGTAGCTCCCTTGCCTCTGCAATGTGGTGTATCAGATGTGAGGTGGCTATTGGCCTGCAGTAGGCATACCTGTGAAGGTCTCTTTGTATCTGTTGCCTTGATCCAAGTTGCGGGTCAGCTTAATTCCAGTACTGCTGTCATACATTCTCTCCACTATGTCGCTGTAAATGAGAGCACAGCACATCAGTAAATGAGCAAGACAGGCAGAAATCACCACGTACCTCTGTCAGCACCTGAGGTGTCCTCATGATTACCCACATAAAGATGGGAAGCATTCTAAGTACTCCCCCAGGAGATTTGTCTAAAGCACATTCTAGGAACACTTCATTCTCCCAACAGCAGCACTAAAAAAGATGCCTCACAAAGAACCTCTTAATTTAAAGCGCTTCAAACCGATCTATAGTCAGCCTTGATTTACCTGCTCAAGGCCAATAAAATTCATGTAATTTTTCTATTTCTTAATCAGATCTCTGTTTCCTCTTGTTTAACATGATGCACCCTGGAAATCCTAGTCTGGATTCCAGCTACCAGCTTTGAAAGCTCACCAACATGGCATGAACAGTGTCACCACCCATGTTTTTCCCTCATAATTCATCCTCTGAGGTAATACATCTCCCCAGTGAGAATATTTGCACCTGAGTAGCCGTGATGTGCCAGTGCAGAATCCACATACTCCCAAAAGATGATGGGAAAAGTATGTGCCAACCTAGGGCAGGAAAGCCAGTTTAGAGGTTCCTGGCCCCATGGGAGTGGATCGGTGCACAGAGGAGCTTCCTTTGATCCTCCCCTTCCATCAGCTCAGGTGCTTTGCAAACTATAGCAATAGAAGAGGAAGAAGAAACCGCATACACTTACTGGAGGCTGATATTATCTAGCAGTTTGAAAGAGTTCTTCATTCTGTGAAGTTCTTGCACCTGTACTGGGTGACCAGCATGAATAGCTCCAGTGATGTCCAAAGCCCAGGAGTCGCGCTCCTCCCTGGAGCAACATTCAAGGAAATAGTCTGTATTGGTTTTTGTCTTTAGTTTGATAAGTAGCTGTGGAGAAAGAAGTGCAAAGCAATAACATCATTTAGCTATTTCCTTTCTCTTGTGTAAGTCCGATCCCACCTGAGCAGCTTGGAGCAATTCTTGTTTAGAAGGATGGTGGGCACAAACCTGGGGTGGGTTCCTTTGAGTTTTTTGTGTTTTTTTTCTTCTATCCCCCTCAAATCCCTGGGTTTTCAATTCCAAGAATGGTTTGCATGCATGGAGCTCATGGTACTTAAGAGAGCAGACCACAGAGATACTGGGTGACTGGAGTGTGCTGCTGACTGTGGAGCTTTTCACATGCAGGTCTCAACAACTACAAACTCTCACTAGGCTCTTTCTGCCATAGTAAGTCCTGAAATAGTCAGCAACTTCCAGAGTCATTTCCTTTCTGGCTGCACACAGAGGAAGTCTGTATTGCCACTGCCCATGGGTGAGAAGAGAAGCACAGGAGGTGCTTTCCATTCCAGAGCCCTCTGGTTGGAAATTTTCTACAGCAGCAATGTCCCAGTGGTGAAGGAAAACGGAGTCTGATCTGGCTGCCTGGGTGCACCCCATGGATACAGCCATGTTTTAAGGCAACTACCATAGATAATGTTTCCCCTTTTTCCCATCCTCAGCTTTTACTGAACTGTTCATGTCCTCTCTACAAATTGTTGGGCTGACGCATTTGCATTTTTTCAACCAACTGTGTGCATGGGAGTAGTGATTTTTTTTGGATTTTTTGTTAATGGCTGTGACTCACATTTGGGTACAGGGAAGAGCAAAGACACGACAAGGGAGTTCATTGCTTGTCCTGGTTACATTGCTAGTGGTAGCTTGCTTTTGGCTGGGCCTAATTCTGGGAGCACCCCAGTGGTATGGTTGCAGTAATCAAAGAAGTTAGGAGGAGAGCAGAAGACTAGGGAGAAGTTAGAAAGTGAGTGACATTGAGAAGAGATATATATTTTCAGTCATACCGGTCTGTTCTCATATTCGAGGCATGGACAAGTAATAGTGCAGCCATCCAAAAGAATCCTGCCCTTTGGAGAAGGCTCCTTCTTGCCTCCTTCAATTTTGTAATACAGCAGCTTATCCTGAAGCAGAACAAACCATCTCACTTTCCAGTTACGAACAATGTGTCCCTAGAGGGGAAGACATATGCATAGCAAACTTTAACACAAGCACTGAGAAATGACTATATTTTCTTGTTTTTTTCTCCTTCTTTTTGGTTTGGCGTGAAAATACCTTAAACTAATAGGAAACTATATGAAAAGAAACAAAAAGTCATCATGAATCCAGTTCTCCCTGAAATATATGTTTTTAATAACAAAATAGAACAGTTCCATCACTATAAGCTCACAGAGCAACAGAAAGGTGCTTTGCTCTTTCTTCAACAAGGAAAACAACTTTTCTGGCAAGAATTGTTTCTTGCAAAAGCTCACATGAATTATTTCAAAGAGCTCTGATTTAGGTGCACACCTGTCTGCTGACAGTACAGGCAGGAATGGGGCTAAACATGAAATGTGTGAGGGCTCTTGACAACCAATTCCTCTTTCACAGTAACCCTGGGTGCTGTCTTTTTTTCCTTCATTTTCATGTGTTTCTAGATGCCAAGTGTTTTTGCAAATGCTTGGCTTGATGAATTGGCTTTTCCTTACCTCCCCTCTTACTACTAATGAGGAGTTCATTTCTATCCTACCTGCCTCTGATCTCCTGGGTTAAACATTCCCTGTGCTATTGTTCCCTGCAAAAGAAATATGTTTTTTAATGACAAAAGACTGAATGAAGGCTGCTGTCGAATGCCTCCTGGGTTATACTGGAATGCAGACAAAACCTCCTATTTCCCCTCTGTAAACAGCCCCCAGCTCTCTTTAGTCTGGCTAAAGGACAGCAAAGCCAGCGAGGGCTGGCACTGGCAGGCTCAGTCCTGCCTGATGGTGTCAGGTCCAGCTTTGCTGTGTGAGGAGCTGACTTGTGTTGCTACAGGCAATGGAGCATTACAGCCAGCAGGCAAAGCACGGAGCAGAGGAAGCTCTGACACCTGGGAGAGGGTGGGCATGGCTAGAAGAAAGGAACATGTAAGGCCCAGTTGTGGCAGGAGTCAAAGCTCATTAATTCTCTGTGAATAAAGGGGAAACTCAGCAATTTCCAAGTAAAGATGATGTAATGAGTCTCTAAAATCTAGGGCACTTTAGATCTAATGGCTTGTAGTCTATACTAAATACAATTTATCTAGCTTGGGTTTGTTCTCTCCTTCCCTTTGCATTCTTCAGAGCCAAAAAATACAACTATAGCTCAGAGAGCAGACCAAGAGCTGAGACTGCTCTGTCCTTTCTGCAGAAGAGAGGAAGGGGAATAGCCCCTTCCCCACACAGAGCATGGTTTCATGTGGCCAGTGAGGGGCTGGGAGTCCTGCCAGAAAAGCTCCTGACCAGGATTACCTTCATGTTAGCACCAGAAACACTGCCACGTACTGTAGAAAAGCATTTCCCAAGGCGTGGCAAAGCTTTGAACAAACCTCTGAATCACACTTTTTATACGAAATCAAGGACCGTATTAATCACTGAGACAGGGTCTTGGTACTAAGAGCAGTTATGTCCCTTGCTAAATTGCATTCTTGTGACCCAGCTATGACTGACTTGATCCTACAGGGAGAAGCACTGGGAAGTCTGAAATCCGTGACACTATGTTTCAGCTCTTTTTGTCACATTTTGGCTTGAGGTTATGGAAGAAAGAAGTTATTTCAAATGCATTTTTATGTTTGCATTGCTCTGATCCCCTTCAAAAAGGATAATCTGTTCTCCATTCTCTCATAAGAAATGGGAACCTTTGCTCAGCTGGATCACTCAAGACACAAGCTATTGTAAGAGACTGCCAGAACATCTCCCCTCTCTGTCCTGCCTTGGCTGGTTCCCCTGCGTGCTCTTCGCAGAGGTGTGTGCGGGGTGCAGACATATTGGCTTTCTACTTCAGCAATCCTGATAGCTAATTCACTTTCCTCTAGGCCAATGCCAGCACAGGGAAACTTGAGGGTGGGTCTTGAACACCTGCAGTTCATGCAGCTCCCCTGGCAGGCATCTGCACAAACCTGGAGGAGCTCATTTCCCAGGAGAGGGCAGGAGCCCCTCACACCCAGCACCCAACAGGCTGCCTTGCCACGAGCCCTGGCTCGATGCAATCCCTGCGCAGGGGTTATTCCACATCTGAGCAGAACCGCACGAAGGGGAACCGGAGCACTTACCCGTTTGACAAGGAAGCCTTCCTTCAGGACTCCAGCTTCTTCCTGCATCATGGCCAGCAGGGAAGAGAGCAGAGCTGCCGCCGAGAATTGCCTGAGCCCTGGCAGCCTGTCCCTCTGCACATGATTTGTTTAAGAAAGCTCATTTTTCTTTGCTCCCCTCCTCCTCCAATGTGACGCATTCTCCCTTTCCTGGTTTTTTATTCCCTCCCTACCTGTGAGATATTAGTTAAGCAGTAAGCTGGCTCATACATTATCTGCCCTCTGGGAAGTAAAACAAAGGGATATGTTAAACGACTTGAAAGAATTCCACAGAATTTAGTAGAGAAAAAAAACACCACAGAGTGAGCTGGCCAATATAAGCAGCTATATGATGACAAACCAGGTATTGCATGGGAGGGAGAAGTAGAATTATAAAACAACATCCCTCAAAACTTCAGACTAATCAACCTGCTTAAAATTTCTCATCTAACAAACACATCTCACAGGAATTCTACAGATCAGCACACTATATAACATATAGAATATTATGATTACAAGGAGACTTACAAACCTTACAGTAACTTCTTCTGCTGGAAATTTATTTTACCCTAGAAGCCCCAAAGCACGTAAAAGTCCACTCTACTTTCAGTGACCTCTGGGCATGTAAACGAGGACTCTCAGCCTAATATCCTAAATCTGTACATAAATGGGCTTTTAGTAAAGCAGCTCGATTCATGAACACTGTGCAGTGACCTCTTGTGCCTCCTGAGCACCTCTGAAAGAGTGCCTTTGTGTGTCTGAATACAAGCTTAGATGTTTATTGTATTTTTGAAGACTTTCTCTTTTGTCCTGATGAAATAAACCAGTATTAGTATTTCAGACAGTACTGCTGTTCAGAAACGATAGCCGTAGCTGCACTTTGCATTCCCTGACTTGTTCTAAAATTAAGGTGATATATGTGGGCAGAGCTATGGCTGTGATAAGAAGTATAGAGTATAACAAATAAAAGCACTCGTTGCTATGTAAAGAGTCCAAAGGTCAGGAAGACAAAGTGACTCAAATATTACAGGGTACACTTTTATGCACCAAGGAAAAGGCACAAACAAATAATTTCTCCACCTTTATGTTATAAGAATAGCAAGACAGAAGAATTGAAACTGACATGGTACTGGAGAGAACCCAGAGAAGAGTCCTGCAGACACTGTGAGACTACAATGGGTTACTGAACACTACTTGAAGTCAGAAAAAATTGATCCTGGATAAAGACAAAACATGCTGGCCAAGATTTCCAAAGCAGGGTGGCCCATACGGAAGTTACCTACGTAGCTCCTACTGTACACCCTTTGACTCTTGGGAAAAAAGCAGGCAGCCATGAGGAAACTGGGTGCATAAATCATATCCCAGTATGTTTGTTCTTCAATCCACCTAAAGTAAGTACAGTAAGTTTAATAGAACATTTAGAAGAGTATTTTTTTGCTGCTAGTATGTAGTACTTCAAAAGTTACCAATACATATTTTTGCAATTTTAAAAAAATATTCTTTTGCCTTAAAATAAGGCAGAAATTAACTGAATGTATTTCTTTTAATTGAAAAAATAATCTCATCTCTGTGCGTATACATATATATGCGTGTACATAAAAGCTGTATCCAGAAGCAGAATCTTGGAAAAAAACCCGATGCAGTCAGCAGAAAACATAAAGAAGACCATTTTCAGCTCACAATGTTCTGTACATCAGAATTAAAATGGAGAAAAAAGATAGAAGAAAACTTGAGTCCAGGCACACAAGAGACATTACTGCTGCATGTATTTTCTGGACATATATATTCCTTTATATAACCAGCTCCAGGAATACAGTGTTCCACTGTCTGGTATTTGAGGTCTGGCTTCACATTGTTCAACTTGTTACTGCAGGCAATTTATTACACGGTGCTATTTCATACTAGAGAGGGCAGGCAGGAGCTTGCAGGGGGCTCTCACTCAGTGATCTCAGAATTGTTCCATACCCAGTCCTTGCCGAAGATCTCACAACCTCTTTTTCTCCAGCGTGCAGACCACCCACAACCCTGCAAATGCATCTTGGCAAAATTAAAACAACAACAAAGAATTCTATTGTCAAACTGGTGGTGAATGGTGAAGCAAACGTTGCTTTAGGTGGTCATTAAACAATAGGTTTTGTATCTACTACTTTTTATCATTTAGAGTCTTCACTTCCTTCCATACCTCAAAGTACTTCAATAATTTGCATATTTGATACACAGACCCCTTCCTCCCATCTCATTCCGTAGTTAATCGAGGCTGAAAAACTGCCCATATATTGCTCCCTGGGGCTGGGCAAACACAGATCTTGCAGGGTCATATAGTGTAAAATGAGTCAGTAGATCTGGGCTGCTGTATTCACCCATGGGCTGGGAAGGCAAGTTCTGGCATTGAACTCCTCTGGTGGGAAAGGACGTGCTTCATTTGACCTATATAAAACTAGGGAGCTCTATGTCAAGTCTTCTGGGGGACTTAAAGCCATTGATGGGAGGAGTACCCATGTCCTCAGATTCATTTTAGAGTGTTTTCCACATGTCAGTGTACTATTATCACAAAAGGAACAGTTGAGTGCTTGACATTTTCTTCCATTCAAAGTGACCTCAAAATACTTTATGTGACAGAATATGCATCAGGAGGGCCAGGAAGAGCCAGTGTGAAGACCACAGGGTGCTGCTCAGGGTTCTAGGGCAGGGCAGGAACAGGCAGCTCTGGGTGCAGACTGTGCTATTTCACCCGGCTGACCTGGCAGACATTGCCGGTTCCTCCCAGTCAGTCCTTGAAGAAGCCAGAAAGAGCTGATTAAGAGAACCTGCCCAAAGGAAACCCCCGTTGTGTGCTCTGCAATGCTCGGTGTCCAGCATCATGGCACACGGGCCATTGCATATGCCAGCTTTTTCAAACCAGCTTGTGAAGGTGCCAGGTCTTTGCCCTCCAGTGTAAACTCTATTAAATATTTAGTTCTTTAGTGAATAAGGGATGAAAGATGATGAAAACAAACCGCATCAAAACAAAGAATGATGGAACATTTCTAGATAAAAGTGAAAGACAACAAGCATTCAAAAGAATTCTGAGGTAACAGCACTTTTAAAATTAACTGTAGAAAGGTGGACTATTTGGAAAGTTGTTTAATTGTCTAGGCTCCGGAATAACAAAAAAAACCTATCAGAAATTAAAACCCAGAGTTCAGATTCTGCTAGGAAGAACAATATGCCAGCTCCACTGCATCTAAAGAAAAAACCCAACGACCAGAATGAAAGAGAAAACAGCAAGACGTTGTCACTGTATTAAAAACCAGACAAAACAGAACAGCCACAAGCAAGCGGAGCATCCCTTCTGCTGCAGCCACTATTTCCTCTCAGCAGAAACAGGACATAGGGCATTACTGGACTTTGTGCCTGACCTGAGCCAGTACCCGTTTAGGGTTTTTTTTTAATGAGTCCTTATTGGATGCTATAAATAAAACTCTTCCCAAGCTGTCAATCTTACAAAATTAATTTTGGGTACGAAAGTCAAGCTGAGATCCTTACAATTAACACATCAGGCCAAGCCCTATTCACAGGTTATACCTGTACTCTTCCACTGACTACATGAGTGCAAGTGGAGATGTTGGCCTTGTGATTACAACTGAGTCAACAGCACAGCAGCTAATGAGCAGCAGGGATGTGCTATCCAGCTTTAGCAACTCAACAAAGACACTCACACAAAACCCAGACCCTTATTTCAAGCACTTGGTAAGCACAGACACTTCCACAAATAGAAGAGACGGGTTGAGATAGAAGGTATCATCTCAGCAACTCTTAATGATCCTCAACTAATGGAGCACAACTGAACCCCAGTACTCTCTTATGCACTCCTTGCTGAAAGGCCTCCAAAATGCCAACCGACCTTACACCTCCTCCTTCACACTTCTGCAACGCAGGAGCAGGATCCACCAGGCTGTCTTTTTTTGTTTAAGCCTCTTGGTCAAAATTTGCTTGGGAGAACAAATCAGGAGAGCCCGGTTTTATCTGCCAGGAGAGCAAGTGATTGAAATGCATTTATCTGAACCCATTTTGTTATTGTCCTCACCATACTGCTCCTTTTTTTCAGGCACTCTGACACAGAATTGTGCCCACCAGAGTGCTCCAGCTCTAATTAGAAAGGCTATGAAAGCCACTGAACAAAGTTAGCAAACTTTTGCCTAAGTTACTGACAGAAACAATGCTCACCTATTGACACACCAAAACAACTCCTGGAGATTATAACAGCTGTGATCCCTTCTTAGCACTCCTTTCGTCCTTGGAGTACATGTGGATCATTTTCCAGTGCTTTCCTTTACAGCATTATTTCGGCATGCAGATCACATGGTGACAGTTTTAAAACACTTTGCTCTTTAGTCTGAGTACCCACCTGCTATGTTTAATTCAAGTCAAATCAGTATTTTAACCAATGGGCAGAGTTTGGAAAACCTGTTCAAACAGGAAACTTACATTCTCAAAAGGCTGTCATGCACAGCTGCTGAAAAGACAATTTGAGAAAATAACCATTAAAAAAATATTTGTTATTCATTCTGTGATGGCACATTCAAGAATTTTCCAACATTCTGCAAAGACTGAAAGTTATTTAACCTTTTTGGCTTTGCATTACTCTTAAGAGTTGGGTACATGTGAACCTCTCTGACACTCCAGCATGGATTGCAATATACATGCCCTTTGGGAATGCCTTTTGTGGCAACACCACAGAGCAGTTACATCGTTTGTACTGTGTCAGTATTAAGAATTCCTATTTAAGGCTCAGTGCCTCATTTTTCATGCATTTTTCCTCTGGCAGCACAAACGAAGAAAAAAAGGAGATGAGCAATATGGGGCATGAGAATAAAAAAAAAAAGATATGAACACATTAAAAAATTTAGCAGTTTGGAAAGGTTACTTAAACAAACCAAACTTCCAGCTCAATTACCAGTGACAAGGAAAACAGGATTAATAATTCCAATTTAGAAAGCAAAAGTAAACAGGTTGTTTCTAGAGTGAATAGCTCAGTCCAGTATAAATGGGATTTAGAGCAGGCAGAACAAGATCATGCAGCAGTGAGCTCATAAGACAGTGCTGCCCATTTTCAAGTATCGGTAAGTTCATTAGGGTTCCTGCTATACTCACCTATAGGAGCAAAGTGCAGGTATACATAATTTTTCATTTATCAGCTATGTTTATTGGAATGGTAACAAGATATTTTCAAAGTTTTCAAGTTCTCAGTCCCTAAATTCAGATGATCAACAAAGGAAATGCTCATTTAAACGAGTCGGCATCAACAAACTTGCAAGACAATAATTTTGTTCCACTCATTCTTGGCTTGGTTTAAAGCAAACAAAAGAAAGACCTTTCAGTGTTAAAGGGGAGTCACCCATTGATCATACTTGTCCAGGTTTTATATTCATACCATTCTAGGCCATGTGATAAAAGAGCAGAAAAATTCCCCAAACCTTAGAGTTACATAGCCCAGAAATTTATTGAATATTTGGTCAAATACATTCTGTATAGAACTTGGTTTTGCTGCTCCCAGGAAAGATCATTAAGAGATGCACTGAGCTGTAATCGCTAATTAGGAATTTTTATCTACGCAAGTGTTAAGCATGGGGCTGCAAATGCCTTCTGGCCAGATCTGTCTTGAATTTGACTAGGAACCTCCCTTTCAAAGGATTCAATCTGCATTATGTTGTTGCATCAAATGTTCTTTAGAAGAGCCTTTTACATTTTGGTCTTTTTAAAACAGTAAAACACTTCAAGTATTTGCATTTGAAGTTTTCAATACTGGAAAATATTTAGTCCAGAGTATTTGCAACGGGGCTTCTAATTTTTTATACCCTCTCTCTTTTAAGTATTCCAGAACATTTAGTCTTCAGTTTTGGCTTCCATTTCCTCAGCATCATCATCCCCATCCACTTCAGCATTTTCCCTCTCCAGCCTTTCCAACTGCCTCGCAAGCTCAGTCTCATCTGTGTCAGTAACCACCTTAGGCTGAAAAAAACCAAACCAGAACACACGATAAACAGTCATAAAGAAACATCACACAGATTTGTAGAGTTTTATTCTACATAAAGAGCAAGAGATAAAATGCATCCTGAAGTCACACAATAACCCAGAAAACCCAGAAAAATTAGAATTTTTGGCCATTTGTTTATTTAAGGAACATGGAAGTTCAAGGTTTTTTTTTTTTATTACTTTTTTGCTAAAATTTCTTGTAGCACTACTGATCTGGCTCTACTTTAGGAATATTACAAGGAAAAAAAATTGTAGTTCAGAATGTAATTTGTTCTTACCTCCATTTGCACATTAAAGACTCCTCTCTTCTCCTCAATTTTTTCTTTAATTACAGCCATGGCTTGATTCAGAACTGACAGTCCTTCAGTTCTCTCCAGTGTTGTTGTAGTCATCACATAACGAGGAGGGGCTATCAGATTAATCTATCACATTGTAGGGATTGGGGGAAACAAGCAAACTCAGTAACAAAGCCAAAGATGGTACGTCTATTTAGACAAAACAATTTAAAGTGTTATAACCTGTACTTTTCCTTATGATAACTAGAAGAAACTATTATAAGAAATAATTTTCAAACAAGGGAGTACTTTCAAGCTTTTTTAAAAACACTTCTTCAATAATACACTTAATACCCTAAAATTGTTGGGGAAGAAAAACTAGGCCTGGGTACAGTACCTATTCTACCAAGAGTCAAACGTAAGTAGAGGAAACTCCTTTTCTTACACAATCTTATACCTGCAAATAAAATTTACTGCTCCCTACTTAAGGCTGCATAAAGGAACAGGAGGTATGTAGTGTGCCAATACTGGACCTGAATAAATTGAACAGAGGAAGTCCAGCTTTCTGAACTTCAAAAGCCACTGCAGAGTCATACGAACAACTGCCAGCACACAGCTGAAAGGAAGTGTGTTACAGACCTGCCAGAGAAGAACTGGAAAGCAGGCACATGGCTTCCCAGGCTCAGGTAGGTGATTGTGAGAAGTGCCATTGCATGCTACTGGTACATGAGGGCATCAGAAAACTTTGCTTTTGAATCCACTAAGAGTGACACTTACTTTAATGGGCATGTTCTCCGTGGAACAGTTCAAGCCTGCTCTCAAAGCTTCTTTTACTGCATCTATGCCTTCATAACCATAACAGGCCACCTCAATATCTAGGACAGAGAAATACAAATAACGGAACTTTGAGGTTACCAAAAGCTGCAAAATCTTTAAAGCTTTTTAACTTTAAATCTTTTTAGCACCCAATGTTTATCCACAATGAGAGCCTCAGTAGCTCCCAAACCTGAGAAAGGTATTACACTTGCTTGACTTCTAAGTCAAAGCAAAAGTCTTCGTAAATTCTTTAGTTATACAATGTTTTACGCTGTGCTTTGAAAAGCCAAGACACAAAATTAGACACTCACATTCACACCAAATAAATTCAACAGGAATAATTATGTATTTCACATGGAGAGATGAAGATATAAAAGCAATAAGTATCAGAGAAAACAAAAGATCAGGATAAGTCAAACTTGAAAAGGAACACATCCACAATTTATGGAATTCTCTCAGCCATTACAACAGAAGCAGAGAGGTAACACTTAAGCATTAAAATTTCTTTTTATAAGGTAAATTATATTAACATACAATTAAAACAATAGTTAGCCATAGCTTTCTGTTTGGAAATTTGTATCTGTAATACCCTGATCAGTGTAAAGATTAAGATTTCTTTACCTATGCAGCAATGGTACAAGACTAAGCTATAAAGAATTTGGTCTGACTTCCAGGTGACTCACAACCTGCTCATTCTCAGCTATCAGAAACAAGTTCATGGAGAGGCATCCCAGTCAGCCTCAGGATGAGAACACAAGCCAGTGGTAAGTTTCCACCCTTGTCTTGATGACAAAATTAATGACTTAGACTATCAGAACAAAATAGGCCACACAATGGAAGTAAGAACACATGCCCATCAAGTAACTATTTTCAGAACTCATGAAGTGCTATTCATGCTTGCAATTTCATTCTTCATGGCAGTCAAATCCTACTTACTTTTTTGAAGCCTATGTTTAGTCCTGGCAGTCTAAAGTAATAGAGAATTTTTCATGACCTTAGTTTTTGTACTCTTTTCTTAACTTTAGTGTCATGTGAATAAGGCTTATCTTTTCTCTCCACAGTAACAAACAAGCGTCAATGCTCTTCAACATACCCTTGCAGAGCAGAGGCAATTTCTCAATCTGGTTAAAAATGTGACTCTGTTACACTATCTGTTTAATAGCAAGTGTACCTTTAGTCTGTTGAGTTGGCTGTACAGCCAGATTTCCAGTTTTGAAGTGTCTTCCTAAGTAATGCAGTCATGTACTCTTCCTGCCCACACTGAACTAGTAAGAGACAAACTAGCTCATATGCTTTATGAACACATTAGAGATGTGCTAGGCCTGAGCTGATATATCCTGCTGAATGGTTTGCAATCAAGCAGCTGGAAATGGTATTTTCATCTGTCCATGGACAAGTGGCTAAAATATATCCTATAGCTATGCTGACAGATCAATCATCCTGTCAGGGAACCAATTAATTTAAAACTCTGAAGAGGGAAAAAGGATGCAGTAATAACTATAAAATATTTAAATTCATTGTGTGCCAATGCAATATGACAGACTGCATTATATACCATGACAAGCACTTTGTGTTCCAAGGAATTTACAGTTCGGGAGGAAAAATAAATGCTAAACCATCTTGTGCTTTGGGATGGAACCCACTTAGACATTTCGAAAGCAATCCTTGATTAAGGTGTCTTAATTCTGAACAGTTCCACTCCAATAGCAGCATTATGAACCACTAGTTTTAACTGAATTTAGAGTTTGCAACATGATACACTATCTTGACTTAAGCGTCAAGATGTGTTCAATGGGCACCTGGGAAGAACTCACCAGCTCGGATTTTGACTGCTTGCGGTGTCAGACGTCTGTTAATGTTGTCAATCAACACACGCCTCTCCTCCTCTGTCAGATCCAGGCTATCCAGGATTGCAGGGTCTCTGAGCCAAGCAAAGCAATGTTATAGAAGTTATACTCAAGTGGAACATGACACAACATTAACTTCTGGTACTATTTCTATATTCTTACGAATAATCCTAGATATCTTCTAGGTAAAGAAAACAGGGAAGTTTCTTAAGAGCCCATTGAAATACTGGAAGAAAATAACCACACCTATTTTCAAAATATTTTCTATTCCAAACAAAGCAGATAAGTAGTTTACTTCATGTGTTCCTGAAAATAATTGTCTGAATGATTTTTGAGGGTTACTTAAAGCAGAGGAATGACTTCTGGCCCGCTTCATTTGCGTATGTTACAAGGAATGAGACAAGTATCTGTAGATATTTATGTTTCCTTCAATATGAAGGTAAACCGGTATCACATGAAAGGGAATCCATGGTGAATCGAGGGGTTTTGAATTATTTTAGTGTTTCATTCCAACACAAGATTTTTGTAATTCTACAAAGTAACCTACAGTCATTTCATGTTATTCCGTACTCATTTTAACAGTAACTAGATCAGACATTTATCTTCTGGCTACAATCTTGGCTAAAGAAAAGGCTAAAGACTTTTTAATTTGCAAGCTGATAGTTTAAAATTCAGACGTCACAGAAGCAAACTCCTCTGCTGTTTACCAATATAAATTGCTTGAAGAAATGGTGCCAATTTTCTACTGCTGTATTAAACTTATCCCAAATATATCTGAAACAGAGAACATAACCAAAAAAACACACAAAACCTGTTGCTATTCTGCAGAGACAGAAGCTGCAGTTTTCTGAAAAAAATACCAGATCACCTACAATACTACCAACAGACAACATGTTTAGTCCAAGTGAGGACACAAGCTGTCTCTTATCCCAAAACACAGAGATGGTTTTAAGCTAATAAAAAATACTATCAAGAACCTTCCTGACGTCAAGGCAATTTCTAAAAGTTTTATTACTGCCATCTAGTGTTCAACTCCAATTCATCACTGACTGGTTTATGTGGCATAAAAGAGTAAAATTGAAAGTGTTTATTGAGAAATCTAGTTTTGGATTGACAATTTCACAATGGATTCTTTAGAGGGAAGCCAAATATTTTAATTCTGAAAGCAGATGACAATACCAGACTCTACTGAAAACATAAATGCAATCTATCTTAGTGCATATTTCCTTAGCATCACAATTTCCACCTCTTTCTGTTAATAATTCCATTTCTAAGTTCATGGTTCCATTCTTTAACTTGGTAAGTGTAGAGAAGCAGCAAGCCAGCTTGTTGCATTTGAAAAAGAAATAAGCTGCCTGTGCAGTGGAAGAGTGACAGTGAGCCCTGAGCAGAAATATTTTCAGACACAGAGCTAGGTATTTCTGATAAAATCTGCTTGGGACTAAAAACAGGCAAATTCTGACGGACAAACCAAGATCAGTGCTTTTTCCTGTTAGAAATGTCACAGGCTTATCTGCAGCAATAAAAATCTCTCCAACGTTTGTAGTCGTGTTTCTTTTATACTTAAAACATTATTAACCAATGCTTTGGTATTTCTCCATATCAAATTCAATTACTGCCTTAAAAACCTGACGTGCACAGAGTGGCAGACTCAAAGACGGATAAAAACGAGTCGCCTCTGATCCTTCTTTCTCAAGAGTATCAGGAACTTGAAAAAAGCAATGAGACAGAGAAACCTACAGTAAGCTACTGGAAGGCTGATAGAAAAATTTACTAGGTTTACTTGACTAGTGTATTCTCGAACCTGACTCTGGGAAAGAAACCCAAACAAAACAACCTAAAGAACATGATGATGAATCTGTTTCAGGAAACACTGCTCTGCAATTTGAAATAAGCCCCTAGAAGTATAGATGTCCTTACGAGACTGCATGCTTGAATGCATCATAGGCACCATATCCTGGTCTTTTGTACTTGTCATCAAATACCCAGGCAGTTCTCTGGAACAGACTCTCAAGTTGCTCGTCCTTAGTGTACTCCAAGACTTCAGCAACGTGGCGAAGGATGCTGTAAACCTGGAACACAGGAGTGTGACAGAACCCAAAGCAAATACTGAAAGCAGACAAAAATTTCTACTCAGAAGTGTTAAGACCACACAGCAGTAAAGATGGGAGACTGAAACTACGTGCATGCCTTTTCAATAAATAGTTGCTCACAGTGTGCTAAACCAGCATATACTTTTGGGTTTAAATATTGTCATTTCAATATACCTCTTTGCATCATAAATTTTCAACTGACATCTTTCTTCATCTATCCATTAAGTAAGAAGCAGCTTGCCAGAGAACTCATGGATGAACAAGTTATATATCCTTGCATGGGTAAATGAGAATCAGAATATGCCTAATACATGAAAACAATACTTTATTTTCATATTATCTTACATCTGCATTTTGGTTGTTCAAGAAAAAAGCTGGAAATACATAGTACCTGAATATAGCAAGGCAACTTACAGTCTTTGATTTTGTGAATTTGTCTTCACATTTGATTGCCTCCTCTGGAGAAACTCTTCTTTTTGACAAGTCAATATAACCTATAGGGGAAGATGATTTTGAAAGTGTTAGCCATTGTGCAAACTAAGTCTGACTGCTTCAAGAGGAACTCCTAAAGAACAAACACTTGGGTCAGGATATGCCTCTTGCCTACACTATTCATAGTTTAATCCATTAAGGATTGGTCTTGTTACTAACTGTGATCCAAATTAGGATATAAAATTATTCTTTCAACTGTAAATAATTACAATAGCAATTATTTTGCACAGTGTTCTTTTCAATTACTGCCTTAATGTTTTCTCTGCAAACTTTGAATAAATTTTCCTAGTATCTTAGCAATCTGTGATGCATTTGTACACTGCCATGCACAGTTTGGGAACAAAAGCATACCAGCATACAAGGAAGCAAGTTTAATGCATATTTTTGTAGTGTTCAATGCAATGTCACTCAAGGCTGGCACTCCATCAGTTTAGTTCTGAATGGTTTCCTAACAAAATAGGCTCGGCCTGAAATTCTGACTCTAACTTCTTGGACACCCTTTTGTCAGAGATGCCCATGAAAAAAATTTCTTTTGAATGACCTCTTCTAAATTTGAAAGGACCTCCACCTACTTCTCACAAACTATAGGTTTCCCAATAGATTCAATAAAAGACCACTAGGTGAATCCCAGATGTGCTTCTCTGTTAGTATGAGAAAAAAATTAATTTGTAAAATGAAGTATTCTTTCATTAGAAATGCTGGGAAACTTACTTCAGATCTGTCTGAAATAAGTTTATTCTTGTCTTTCTTTCCTCTCTGCTTTTCCTTATCCTGTCATTCATTACTTAACCTGAGTTAACTGCAGTTTCAAAAGTATTCTAGAAAAGCATATTACTTGAGAAACGTCATACCAAGAGTAACATTTCCAGGGTATGTGCTTAGTGTTTATTATTTCTTTATACCTGGATATAGATTTTCGAGATTGCATGGAATAGTATTATCAAAATTCAACATGTTCTATAGAGAAAATATATTAAAAAAGCCTTCAAAGATTCAGATGTTCGAAAGACAGGAAGAGACAAAGTTGCCTGTACAATCTCAACTTGCACCTTACAGAGGTCATGTGGCACAATAATTACATACTTGTCATCTATTTTATTGACAAGGTTTGAGACTTGTTAATGAACAGGATACACCGTGAGCACTAAATGCGTAGCATCTAGATTTTTATCTCTACAGAAAATGATCCTTCTCTTCAGTTAAGACTTAGGAGTTATCAAAAGAAAATTCCACTTCATTATGGTTTGTTGACTGAACTGGGGAGGACCGACTTGAGCAAATCTTTACTGATGTCATTTACTTTCACTAACTCAATTCCCAAAGAACACAGAGGAACAGAATGATCACAGGCACCAGATGGCACAACGATTGTCTTTTTTGCTTAAGCGCCCCAAAAAAAGTAGCCTTGGCAAAACCCACAAATACCTAAACCACTTAGTTTATCTGCACTTCTCTCTCTGAATTCAATCTCAGCATAGCTCACGATATCCCCAATACCTTTCTCTTTGTCAACTCTGATGACCACGACACATTCGTTCCTCCCGATGCGGATGAGTTTGTTAATGGAGCGAATACGTCTCCTGGACAGCTCGCTGAGCAGGATCATGCCTTCAATGTTGTTGTATTCCAGCAGGCTGACGTAGGCTCCCATTTCAGCAATGGACCTGACATTGACCATCACTACATCTTCCACCTCGGGAAATTTATGCTGGTAGAATCTACAGCTTAGTCCCGGCATTCTGGAATTTGAGCACAAAACCCAAAGGTTTCATTTCACAGTACATCACTGCCTTCTTCTACAAACATGGCAATAAATCTGCAAAGACTGACAAGGATAGAATAAAAACACTGACACAAAACATTGCAAATTAGTGTAATCCTTGTGCTTAGGAATTAATAGAAATTACATAATACATTAACTAGTATTTCAAGTAGTATTACCACAACCATTTGCTAAGAAGCTAATTTTTTGCACTAAAGTAGAAAAAACTTGCTATTCAGACCTCATTATCTACTTCAACTGTTGTACTGCCTATACACAGCACACTGGAGAGGCTTCAAGTGGTGGAAAGGTGGCACTTGCACTCATCTAAATCCATGAGGTTGTGTAACATTTTCAATTGGCTTGTAAGAGCAGGAGGACATGGGAGAGAAGAAGCCTGCAGTGCTCACGAAGGTTTTTGTGTGCACATGATAAGACAGCACGTGAGGCTAAGAAAATAAAAGGTGGAGGGAAGTTTTTGTAGCGCTGAGGAGGAGCAGACTCCAGAAAATGAGTTCTTAAACTCAGCTCAAGACGTTTGGGACAATCCTGTAAGACCTGCTCCCAGAGGCCAACTGTCAGCAAAGAAAGCAAAGGCATTAATCAGAACAGAACTAGCCTGGCCTGAATGAAGTACTAAAAAGGAAAAAAAAAAACACATCCCAACAGACTGCTAGTCAGAAGGGAAGGAAAAAAACCCCATAATACAGGAGAAAACCCCAGGATTCCTTCATTATACATTCAAAAAAGACTTCATAACCAAGTAGTGGTTAATGGAGGAATGCTTAAACTGCTACACTTTTCTGATCATGAATCCACATGCCTTTAAATTTCTAATAAGGTTAGTTAAATTTCTGCTGTCTATGCCTTTAAGTTTTACACAGGGAATTTTCTACAGCAGTAGGAGCCTATGACACAGCGTCAAACACATCACTCCTTTGGAAGGTTTGTTGTAGTCACCATTTTGAAGTTTTAGTCCTGATCTTTACAGCAATAGCTAAATGCAGGTAATGCCAAACGCTACGTACACATGGCCACCCAATGCAGAACACTGTCCACCCTTATCTGCCTTAACTTTCAGAAAGGGGAAATACAGACTACCAAAGGATTATAAAAACACTCCTCTAAAAGCCTTGTATAAACTTCACAGACTTTGAAGCTGAACATGGAACTCCCAAGGTTACAAAAAAGAATTCACAGCTCGCTTTTCTAGTCCGCTCAGTGCAGCTCCGTCCAGGTACCTACAGGTACTTATGGGACACATAAGAAGCTGCGCCGCCGAGCAGCACCGCCGGGCCTCGGCGGGCGAGAGCGGCCGGACACCGCCCCGCACTCACACGGCCTGTGCTCCGGCCTCCTGGGGAGGCTGCCCCGCCAACACCACAGCGCCCGCCGCGGCCGCGGCCCTG
>JAWWMP010000165.1:30379374-30446452 GCA_035047865.1 Dendrocincla tyrannina
CGACGCTCTTCCGATCTCAGCCGCAGGCCGCCCCCGGTGCCCCCGCCGTGCCCGCTCGGGAGGCCCGTCAGCCCGCGGAGCGCCGCGGCAGGGCCGGCACAGACAGCGGGTGCGGTGTCTGGAACAGGGCAATGCGCAAAGCTGAGTGGAAACAGAGCGTTCTGTAAAATGAATGGGTGAGGGGAGGGTGGGCAGATGGAGCCACGCTGATGATAGTGCTGTGCAAGAGCTTGGCCGTAAAGTGTTAAAGGAGGAAGTAAAATGCGCAAATTGTAGTGGACAGTCAGGTAATTTTCCAGGCCCTGGCAGCAGACTATTTGTCATTAGATCATATGTCTCGTGACATGGCTTGCAAAAATGCCAACACTGAACAAACTCCAGCAATTGAATAAAACTGCAGTTTTAATAATGCTGCTCAGTTTCTCTTCAGAACCCTCCGGGACAGAAAGGCTTTGACTTAGGGTGACAAGCTGTTTCAAGTCTTGCATAAAAGTGGGTTGATGCCTGCATGTAGTCTTTATAAAAACATGCCTTGCAGGACAGAAAGCCTCAAATGTAACATGATAATTATTCCCCCATGTGTGAGCTCAGAACACGTAAAGTAATAGTTTAAATGGAAAGATTAATATATTACTTGGTAAAGGTTCTGATTTCAAACTTAATTCTGAAATGAACTCTTGCATACACAGAAATGAATTATTGCATACACTAAGTCATCTGGTCTGACTCCTGCTCTTTTCATTCAGCTTACACGTCCAAGAGGGGGCACTTCAATCACTTTTTAAAGGTATCTGGTTTTGTGGGCTGATACATCACTGTGGCAGGAGGGTGGTCAGGTACAAAGGCTTAATATTTACAAGCATTGTTTCAAATGAGGTAATAGACCAATAATGTGGCTCGTGTGTCCAAAGGAATGTAAGTTAGAATGGTAAAATAAAAATGGCCTGTGTCTGCAGCAATTAATTTTCTTAACTGACAGAAGAGAACTTCCCAAGGTTTGCTTTCTCTGTTGGTTTGGGGATTTTTTAATCTTTATCAAGTGACTTTCTGGTATGAGCCCGTTCTGTGCTGGATATCATCAATTCCAGAAACTACTCAGTCTCCTTGAGAGTAAACAAGACTTTGTTTAGTGCACTCTCAGAGCCTGTGAAATCTTGTTCGAACTAGAAGGCCAGCCAGTCTCTGGCAGGTAGGGAACAGAAGGAGCAAGTTAGTCCAAGGTGGTGACAAGACACCTGCTTGTTGGGAAAGTGGCCTTTTTACTCTGATTCTTTCCTTTTCAGTCATAAACATTCATAAAGTATTTGTGGTTTTGAAGTATTTGGTAGATGTTAATGGAGCTATTCTCATCACATGCCAGTAGATGTGGACAGGAATGGACTCCACTGTGTAGATAGAATCTTAATTGTACTTAGTTTTTCCAAAGTCAGAGAGGAAGTGTATAAGGACTTGACTTGAGCATTGTCCTTTGTGCACAGTGGCTGCATGTACAAAGTGGTAGCTTAAGTTAGCACAGCCTCTTCTTCTTTGGTAGTATAACTCCTGCTAGTCTAGTTAACTTTAATCAAAAAAGATTGTTCAAATTAAAATACACTCTACAGCAGAGAAGGAAGCAAGGTTTGGATCCTTCTTCAGTGCATAATTTCATACAAGAAACCTCTAAGTGTTCTGCTGGTAATAAAGGATATACAAAGCTACAGCTAACTAATTGCTGCTTCAATTGCTGCTGCTTTTGATTGTCTTAAATAGCTTGTAAATCTCCTATGCAGCATAGGAAGATAAGGAATTATTGTGCTTTCTGACCGTCTTCAAACCAGAATGTACAGGTGCTGTATCTTCCTGCTCTGTAAAATCAGAACACAGCATCAACAGTTATGGTCACATGAAAAATTTGCTATGTTGTCTGATTTTGAGAAGGTGACATAGCAGTAAAAAAGCTTAGAAGCAATACCAGTGTCACACTAACAGTGGGGTTTTGGGGTACTTTGGATTCTAGTACTTGTAAGTCATCAAGAAAAATTAGAACTTTTATTTCCTATTAAGGAAGCACTGAAGAATGCTTTGTCAATTTTCCATGAGCTTTGACCTTGCAGATAATAACCTTGTGGTTCTCATTTATGATGGAGACAAATATACTAAATTCCCTTGATTTTAAACGGGAATATAAAATCCTGAAGTGGCCATCCTGTTCTACTGCAGTGATGTTTCTGATTGCTTCATCATTTCAGTCGCATCCATGTTGGAAAGCTTTGCATACATTTTTTACTAATCCCTTCAGATGATGCAGGATATATTTATTTATTCCTCTGTTTAACAGGGCTCAGACCATCATGAAGGCTCGTTTAAAAGGAGCCCAAACAGGTCGTAACCTCTTGAAAAAAAAATCTGATGCTTTGACACTTCGATTCAGGCAGATCCTGAAGAAAATTATTGAGGTAAATTAGAATTTTCCTTTGTTTGGCTTACTTTATTTGAAATCTGTCTGTTCTGTCAGTTGTGAATTCTTGTTCTGCTAACTTCTTTAGGGAGGGTGGAACACAGGGCAGCCTTGTGGATAACTTATTTTTTGTGAGACCACTGAGGACACATGAGCAGAATTATGTTTTTCTGGCTGCAGTGATATGGAAATTTGGAAGAGTTAATATTCTTCACCTCTTTCCAGACAGTCTTAGGTTCTGCTTTCTTTTGTGTCCCAAGTTCCCTATCATCTCTTCTATACTGTGGGGATTTCGCTCTGATGCTGCCAAATAGTTTAGGAGTGGTCTGTAGCCCCATTTTTGTTGCTTTATCCAGCTTAAGAGCATACTGCAGATCTATAGTGTTTCCTGCATGACTAGGTACACCAGCAGGCAGAAGTTTTGTCCAGATAGAACTTGTTCCTTTATGAGGGAACAGAGTCCTGCTCCTTCCTCTGCAACATGGATGACAAATCTAAGACACACAGTAGAGCCTAACATGGCCTGTTCTGTTCCACCATGCCAGATGGGTTTTGGTTGTACTGTTTTGGCTGCAACTGCTGCAATATCCACAGTTAGCTGTAGTGCTTTGTTGCCACGCTGTAGACAAGCTTTTGTCACTCTGTATCATTGTTTCCTACAGATTGTCTAACACTCAAAGGCTCTGGTTTCTCAACAGCGTGTGTTTTAGCTACAAGGGCTACAAATATGTGGAAATTGGGAAAAAAATGGAGAAGGAGGAGAGTGCAGCTTCACAAAGCTGAATATATGTGTACGCTGAAAAACAACTTCATCTGTCTCATAGTGTTCCATACAATGTGAAGGAAGAGTGTTTTCCTACTGAGCCACTGTATTGTTGTGATTTAACCCCCACATAATAGAATTTTATGATTCTTAAGACAGGCAAGTCTTTTGGAATTTCTGTGAATTCTACCCTGGGTCAGTGAAATAGCTGAAATATTTCTTTTCAGTCACCTGAGAATTTCAATTTTCTTCTCTTTATGCTGTTGGTTATTTATCCTGGAAAAGGAGTAATGATGTGCCTTATATTTGCTGCCTGTTTATTTTTTAATTTTTGTTTAAACAGACCAAGATGCTGATGGGTGAGGTGATGAGAGAAGCTGCCTTTTCACTTGCTGAGGCAAAGTTTACAGCAGGAGATTTCAGGTGAGGATTGCTGAGCTTGTAGATGTCCTACTCATGGGAAAGAGCGATCAACAAATTATTTTCTCTTGGAAAAAACAAGGTAGAATTCTTAAATACACTTTAAAACAAGAAGAAGAAGAAGAAGACAGTGGACAAGGTAGGACAGGATGAACTGAATTCCATTAGGTAAAGGTGGGAGACATCACTCCAGGAGAGAGATAATTTGCATGATGAAAACATACACTCCACTAGAACCTAGACAAAGTGGAAAGACTAAAACAATTTACTTTATCTACAAGTCCTTGATTTGAAAAGGTGTTGATTCTTGCAGCTTGGAATAAAAACTGTAGGGAAGTGAGAATTTATAGCAGAGTATTGGGGTATTTGTTAATTTGGTTTTGCTTGTGAATTTGAGGGATGTGTGTTCTTTTCTCTTGATAAGTCACACAGTAATTTTACCAGTTGTTCTGATCTCCTGTCTCAGTGACCTCTTGTCTCACCAGGGCTAGTGAGGACTGTATGCCAGAGGGGAAACAAATCTTCTTCCTCCAGTAGGATATTTTTAACTGTATCTTAATAAATTACAGTTCTGTCTAGGGTGTTTGTGTAATTCATTCAAGTGTGCACAGACCTTGTGGAATGAAGCTGGGGAAGTGTTAATGATTCAGCTGATGGTACTACCAACTCATGGGGAAGAACTGAGTGATCAGACACAGTAGTAATGTGTGTGCTGCTGAAGGAAAGTCTTTTTGCCCTTTCCTATGGATATAGTGCTGGTCTGTTTCCTGTCCTAACTAGTCACAGTGTTTAGCTATAAACAGGAGTCAGACTCCACCCTGTAAAGTAAACTGGACTTCAGCAGAAGACTTAGCTACAGTGACCTGTGTTCTTGGAAGACCTTAAGATACTTCAGAATTTTTCAAGATTAATTGCTGTACAAGCTCAAGTTTAATAATATGCTAGTTAGTGGGTGATCAGACTCATTGCTGTTCTGAAAGAACAAATAAGTACAAACTAAAATGAACAAAATGGTGTGGCCTTGGTCTGCATTAAAGCCTTGAAATTTCTTCACTTGAAGTGGGAGAAGAGTCTCATGGTTTGATTAGACACTATGTTATTAAAATGGTTTTCCAGATAACTGGCTAGTTTTAGCTGTGCTTTATATACTTGGTCTAAGACATTTTTAAAGTTACATTTCACAGACTCTGTGTCTTTTACATTTACAAACATTGCTGGAAAACTATTTCTTTTGAAGCTTCTCTGTTAAGTTTCAAAGTCTGTGCAATGAATTGCGTAGAGAACTGAGCTGACAATAATTTCCAGGTCTTTACAGCTGTTTGATAACTGCTTATCTTGTAATGATGAGTTAATGAACTGCTTCAGCTTTCCCGATTCATATGTATGTTTTCTTCCTTGCAGTACCACTGTGATCCAAAATGTGAACAAGGCACAAGTCAAGATCAGAGCTAAAAAAGACAATGTAGCAGGTGACTTTTCTAGGCCATGAGTATTTCAACTCATAAGGGAGTTGTGGAAGGAGACTTGGAAATATGCAGGAATGTATCCAAACAGTCTCCTCTTCTTTATTTCTCATATTTATCTAGCAGTAGGAACACTTGTAATCAGTTGGGGTTTTTCTGCATGTACAGCATATGATTTTTATATTTAGTTATTTACCTCTCATAAAATTAAATGAATGTGTATAAACTGCAGTCCAATTTCTAGAGCTTTGGACAAAGTATAAATTCCATTGATGATTACTGAAAAATAGATCAGAAAATTAAGTAATAAAATGAAATAAATTTCAGGCAATTAAGAATCAGTAATTGTCTATGAAGAAAACAAGAAAGATGATTGAATGCTTAAAATATTCCTTAAGCAAAGGGAACACATTACCGAACAGAAACATAATAAAACTGACCACTGAGTAAATTGGGATACTTCCCTGTATTTGTCATGGGTCTAGATCTCCGTGATCTCAACACAATTCGGAAGTTTCATGTTATATGTCAGCACCAGCATGACTGAATTGTTCCAAGCCATATAGGAAGATTTTGAAAAATAATCTCACAAAGTAAGAAGCAAATGGGGGTAAAAGTGAGTTGTACTTAAGAAATCTGTAACTCTTTATATCTCTTACACACATTTTTGTTCACTCTTGTCAGGTGTAACCTTGCCAGTTTTTGAGCATTACCAGGAAGGAGGGGACAGTAAGTACAAACCAAGTGTTTTTTGTCTTGCATGTACTTACAGCTATTCCATGCTAATACAAAAATACTTGTCATGTCTTGATGGCAAGTCAATTTACATTGTAGGCATGGATGTACTTATTTCCTTTGGTGCTTTGCCCTTTTCCTGTGACATGGAGGGATTATTAGGGACTATAGTGGATCCTACTTTTCTAAATCAATGAGTTTTTCAGATGAGAAGACTTGTCTTGAATTACCAGACTTTGAGAATTCTAAGTCTTACTGTGGACATGCACAACAATGATCTGTAGTAACATAAACCACTGTAAAGACAATTTGTTAATGGGCAAAGGCTTTAGCTTCTCACTTGCTGAGCTGTATCACTGTAAAGTAGTCATTTTTATCTAGTAAAAAAACACTCTAGTAGCAATAGTAACAAAATTTATTCTTTTTCAGGCTATGAGCTGACTGGCTTGGCCAGAGGTGGAGAACAGTTGGCTAAGCTGAAGAGGAACTATGCCAAAGCTGTGGAGCTGCTTGTGGAACTGGCCTCCTTACAGGTTGGTGGGAAGTAAAAAAAAAGGGTGTAATTGGTTTCTCACTTTTCTGAAAGTAACATGTCTCAGTAATTATAACTTAATCTAGTCCCAGTGCTGCACAAAGTTGCAAACCTATTTTATCCATAGAACAGTTATACTACCTCTTCAAAGAAGTCCTCATTCCTTAATGCTGCTTCTTTGGAGAGCTGGTATTTGTAACTGCTCCCGTGCAGTATTCAGTGTGTTAGTGACAGTTTAAAAAATTCTGCTTCTCTCGAGGACAGTCTGTAAAAGCTACGTTATAGACTTGGCTTTCAAGTGCTGTTTGCTTTTGTGCATAGAATTGGTGGAAATGCAGAATTTGTCCTGTTATGTATTAATTATTTAATCCCATTCCATCAGACATCCTTCATTACTTTGGATGAAGCCATTAAAATAACAAACAGACGCGTGAATGCAATTGAACATGGTGAGTATTTTTCTGTTTACGATGCATAGCATTTTTCTGCCTCCATGCAAGATGAGGAGCAGGGTCATGGAAGCCACTCTTTCAACCTCTTGCTTGTTAGTACAATTTTTTACCAGTTCAAGAACTCTTTCTAGAAAGCATTACAATGAAGCATATTGCAACAAAAAAAAATTAAAAGCCCAGTGGAATGGACTAGAGTACACAGATAAATTAATATGCAAACATGAGAAAGTAATCAGGAAATTGTATTGAGAACCTGTAGAACAAAAGCTTCACAAACGTGTTCTGGAGTCTTTGCTAGTGACTTTCATTTAATTGGTCAGGTCTGTTGACTAGAAGCAAAAGATAAGATGTTTCTAATAGCTAGCATAATAAACTTCAAATAACTTTAAAATATTTTTAACTTTAAATCACTTTAATAAACTTCCAAACTGTAATAGTGGTGCCCAGCGAAGAGCTCTTGACTTTTTGTTGGTTTTGGATGGAACAGTCCTTATGTCAATACCCTGGTGTTTTTCTTTGACGTGAATTCTTTATCCCTCATCTTCTTGCCATTTCTTAAGTACTACTACAACTAGAATGTTGCTGGGATTCCTTTTGGGCAGTGTCCAGGGTGCTTTGATGATTTCAAGTTCCTTTCTGACTTTATAGCTTGGATTTAATCATCTCTGCATGGATGCAGTAACTTCAGTCCATGTTTCTAAAACAGTCCTTTTCAGTACTGTTTTCCATGGTCTGGTTCCGTTGAGCATGCAGGCCTTAACTGCACCCTGAGAATTTTACTTAGAAAAGGTCTCCTCTGCAGCCTTCCAAATAACACTGGTAGTGTTGGTAAAAGAGGTTCTGACACATAGCTTGTCCAGTTGAGTGTTAAAGTTGTATTTAATGTCTTCTCTCTTCCCTTGTGATACGGTTATGTTTGACTTTTTATGTATGACTTTTTAAACTAATTCTGAGAGTAAAAGTGCTATACTGAAGTTTCTGAAAGAATGTGATGGAAGAACATAGTTTTAATTCAAATTTTGCCCACCTCTTGCAGGTTTTTTTTGACCACTTCCATAGGAAAAAGAGACCTTACCAGCAATCAGGGATCAGTGCTTCCTGGTTCCATTGCGTCTTTAAGAGAACCTGCTGTGTGAGATTCTGTGATGTTCAGAGTCCTAGTTTAGTTCTGAACTTACAAAGAAAACAATCTTGTGTACTTGTCCATCAGGAAATAGTGTGATCTTCATGAAAGACATAAATTTCCCCTAGCCAAAAGAATTACTAGACTGACTTCAAACAACATCTGTGCACTGCATTATATAACTTCCTGGCTAATATCACAGCAGTCCAACAACTTCCTTATTTATGTTTTCAGTGATTATTCCCCGGATCGAGCGTACTCTCTCTTACATCATCACAGAACTGGATGAACGGGAACGAGAGGAATTCTACAGGTGAATATCTAGACTAGACGGGTCTCTTTCTGAAATAGACTGTTCCTCAGAAGAGATTTAGGAGAACTAGTCACCAAATCTGGCAGCAAACATTGTTAAACATGACCTCATTCTTACTGCATGTTGAATTTCCAGAGCTGGGCACCTGGATATCTGCAATTATTTGTCTGAAAGTTGCAAATGAATCCCGAACCCTAAGTTGTACATAGCTGTCATCACTCTTCCAGAGGGAATGCTGTACCATGGTACACTGAGGTGTTCTGCCTTAAGGACACCTCTGCCGTAGAGGTCACTGTTCTGGGCTACCTGAAGCAAAAGTGTCAAACCTAAAATGAATGAAAGAGGACAACTTCATTAAAGACAAGTGGAGTAGTATAATGTAGGCTTTAGAGTCAAGAATATAATGTATAGTTTGGATGGAGTTTTTCAATTACAGCAGCTAGCAATAAAAGTCTTCTATTTTTGCCATTTTGCCAAATTTGCCATTTTTACAGAATTTTTGTTTCCTGGGGAACTTTTCCAGGCAGCTTTATCATATCCAAATTGTATGGCATCTTTACTGCTAGCCTTTTATGAAAACATATTTGTTTCACAGATAAACCATGTTTGCTCTTCACAGGCTAAAGAAGATCCAGGAAAAGAAAAAAGTATTGAAAGAAAAATCTGATCAAGAACGGGAGTTGCGAAGGGCAGCTGGTGGGGAAATTGAACCAGCCAATCTCTTAGCAGAAGAGAAGGATGAAGACCTTCTCTTTGAGTAACCCTAAACAGTTGTGTATGGAGCAGGGGGCCCAGAATACAGAATGTCCAATTACAACGTAATTCAAGACATGCTGCCTACAATATACTTACGTGGCTTCTCATTTGGTGTCCAAGTCTTGAGTTGAATGGATTGTGGATTTCTCCTGGGAGATTAGAAATCTGGGAACTTGACTACAGCACAGGAGGAAAAGGAGAGATGGGTCAGATGCTTTACTATCAGGAAAGCCTTCTATTGCATGCTCAGCCTGTTTCTTCACGTAGTGGGAATGACTGCTGATGGCTGCATAGCTCCAGATTTGCCCAATCAGATTCCTCTTAAATTGCTCCCCTTCCTTTTTTAGGCAGAGGAAAATGCCACTTAGGGAGAGAGATGCCTGTCATGTTCTTTACTGCTGAACTATTAATGTTCAAGTTGCTTAAAGCCAGTATTGGCATGACTGAAGTCAAATGCCAGTAAAGGAAACTAGTTTTCTAACCTGTTGAAATCCACAGTCTTCTGTGATATATTTTTGTTGCACGATTGCTACCATTGGCCTAAAACATCTGTGTTTTTAATTAGAGGTTCTGCCAAGTTGTGTACTCTCTGTGCTAGAAACAAGTGTGAATTTTAAATATTAAAATACCTGGTGTCTGGCTCAAGTTGCTAGAAGATGGTCTTAAAAGCTTGTTGTGTTGATTTCAAAATAAAACCTCTGCTCAGTTTGAAGGGCGGTTTTCCTAAAGACAGAATCATGTTTTCAACTTGACCCAGCACTTAACTGCAGATGCTGGGTAGGTGCAAGGTAATGAATTTCTACTAACACCGTTAAAGTCATTTTAGAATTGTATGAAGCACAAGGTCACTCTTGAAGCTGAACAGTAAGTCCATGCTATGCTGTAAGATGCAGACTAGCTTGAAAGAGAGACATTATAGCTCTGTGGACCTCTCCCACGGGATGGACGGTGTGAGAAGGAGCACAGAATATCCTCTGGGGCACTGATGTTCCACTGTGCTTCACACATTCAGCACAGTGGCAGAAAGAAGACTCCCAAGATCCACTATGAGAAGTAAAATTGTACAGTGATTTATTTTAATCTAGAAATATTTTACATTTTTACATTAGTGTGCAGTTCATGGTGTCTCAAAATAGAGTGCAGATAAATGTATAAAAGTACAATGTGGGGCTAACCACAGGTCTCCGTAAAATTACCTTAATTATTTAAGGCATGAAACCCCCCATCTAATATTTTTAAAAGTCACATTTAATTACATTCAAAAATGCTTTTATGCAGTTCAGCTAACATTTATTTTTAATTAAATCTGGACTGGTAAAAATGCAGATACCCTCATTTCAGTCTGATACAGCTCACTACGAAGCCTGTGATAATGCTGAAGAGTTCCACCAGTGAAGTCTGCATGTTTTCTTTCACTCTCGAGGGAACTAGCACACATTCTTCATTAAAGAAAACAGAATAATTTCCTACACCAGGTAGTTCCAGGTCCAAGCTGGCAGCAAATGGACAGCCAGGTACTTATTTCAGTGCTTCTCAAGCCCTTCCTTTCAGCAGGAGACACAGCTAACACTGGTTATAAACTATCATAGCACCTCTCTACATCGATGTCAGCAAATATAGTGTGCCTTGGGAATTAAGAGAGTAAAGTTGAACTTCAAGCAATATGCTTTAAATCTACATTCAAAAGCTCATGTGTATAAAAACATTCTGTACAACATTTCAGAAAAACTGGGGAGACAAACTGGTGAAATAACATTAATGGCATGATTCACTGAGACTGATGCTGCCTATGAACACTGAAGATCTCGGGGGGTTCAGCAACCACCTTGAGTTGATTGTGACTGCAAGAATTTGGACAGCATCTGTGTAACTGAGTTAGGTTACCCTTACTCGACACATTTTACTGCTTTCCACCTTGTCCAGCTATGAAACAGTCAATACCCAGAAGCCTAAAACATCTGCAATCATCTTTCTTACAAAAAGGGTAGAATTGCAACAGTATTTCCAATATACCTGAACACTACAGTTGCCATAAACTATGGATGAAACCGAGAACATGCCTGCAATGTGAGGCAAAAAGCCACTATTTTGAATATCCAGCCCGTAGGCCAACAGCTAGCACATTACTATTTCTAACACTAAAATTCAAGTTTGCACCCGCTTTTCTTTCTGAAGTGTCATTACTTATCCCTGCTAATTGCTTAATTGCTTTTCAGTCCTAAATACTAGTTAAACCAGCAAATAATTTTGCTTTCTAATAAGATAGGAATGCACTCTATACTTCCATTTTTCAATACAAAAATGTACTGGATATTAGTTCAGTATCTAGGATAGTTACCTGACAATTCCTTTGTATCTGCTCTATACTTTGAGCTCTCTAACTGTGGGTATGAATTTGTTCCATTAACATTTGAAGAAAGAATATATGCAAGACAAAATGGAAAACATTAACTACTTCTTCTTAACATTAGATGGGAGTGAACTACACATTGACATAAGGTCCAGTGTTTTACCTGTAGGAACAAAGAAACACTATGGCTAAGATGAAGAGAGATTCACAGTTAAGGTTCTTTGTGCTACCCAAAACCAGAACAGCCAAGATCCTGCTATCCAGTTAGTGCCAGCAACAACAGCCCTACTGCAGATGCACAGCCTTAGTAGTTAAACCTGCACGGCCAGAATCATTTGAGGATGCAGAGATGTTCTGATTTGCTTTGCAGAATGCACTAGGATACAGAGAGATCTTGCCTTTTGTTCCCTCGTTTCAAGTTTTTTGTTTGTTTTAACCATCAAAAATATTCCCCTTTCTTGTGACTTCTCAGTCAGTTACCAGTGTTTTACACATATTTTCACTGCAGTACTGAGGAAATGCAGGACAATATGTTGGCTAGAGAATTACAATATTCATAACACAGTAGCTACATTCAGCTATTTTAATTCCAGTTAGTTGTCCATTAGTCCAACAGCCACAACATTAACCATTTGCAGAGATTAAAAAACCCCACTGTTTTCCAATGTTCAGCATATCAGTCTATTTTAGTCAGTATTTGTTATAAAATATGAAAATTTCAGTTGACTTTCAAGCAGCATGTTTTGTAACTATACATTTTCACAAAAATATAACCTCTGCTTTTCTAAATATCTCTATAGATCTGTGGAAAACAGCGGCTCTGATCAGTCAATCAGTGTTTTAAAGAAAATACCATAAAAATATCACATCTAAAAGATTAATATAATAGTCATCTTTGATTGGACCTAGAATTACTGTGCAGTCAAATCCAATTTTAAAAGTCTGACTAAAAAGACACAAGGATTGAAATATTTACATTATACACATTTTCCAATTACAGTGCTATTAGAAAGTGGAATGTTTTGAGAATTAAAATATTAACTCAATCTTCACAGGGCAGCTCCAGACCAGAGCAGCATCTTCATTCTGTATATTTTTTGAACAGGAGAGGTTTCTCATTAACATTTTTCATGTGTAGATTATTTCTCTGCCCAATAATCTGTAGAATTATTCTTCTGAATTAGCATCATGTTCCACAAAGTCATTAAGTTAAGTGTTAAATAACATTCATATTTATAACTATGTGACAGCATGGACTATATATATATACACACAAACACTTAAAATCTTTGTTGTATGAGTGATTTTATGTTAAAAAAGGTGGATTTCTGTATAAAAGTAGCTGCTAGAAAAACATCTATCTAAAGCCTTAGAATTTAGTAATTGACACAGTCTCCATTTCTAGACCAGAGGGAAAGAAAGCTTGAACAATCTTTAGATCTTCAGTTAAACTGGCTCACAAGATGACAAGCGTATTTTTCAGTAATACGCACTTTCACTGGCAAAGGATGCAGCCACTGAGGTCTAGAGTTCACATGCATTTATGCTAGAATTGGGCAGGCCTACACACAATCTCCTTGGGAAGATAACTCGATTAAAGTCTGCTTGTCCCTTGGAACCGCTCTCATCGTAGCCAGGTAGAGGGCACCCACTGGGGTTCTGTGTCAAGCTTGTTTATTAACCGAAGTAACTCTTGATATGCCTTATCAAGGTCAGAATTCACAACTGCTGTATCAAAGTAGTGGCCATTGTTCTGTTCCATCTCCCTTGTCTTCTCTATGATTTCTCTCAGCTCTTCTGGCTGCAATGAAAAACAGAGTTAAGTGTAGGTGTGTAAGCCCTTCACTCACAATAATAAGGAGCAGGGAAAGGTAACAACTCGACTTTTTTTTATACCAATGCTCATGGTGTCGCTATTGGCTACAGAAAGGCTTACAGTTGCACTGAACCATGACATATTTGAAAGCTAAGGGCATTCAAGACAATCCTGTCTGATTGGCTCTTAAGTGGCAAACTGTAAATAACTGCCCCAGGCTGAGGAAAACAAGGAAGATCCAGCACTGCTCATTGCACAACACTGATCTTACTGAGGTTCTTAGAGCATGTTTCTGAAAAATAAGTGAGGTTGCTAAGCTCATTATCCTTCTGAAAAAGACTGGAGATGGCAGAGATCGTGTGAGAGAAAGGCTAAACGGTGTAGAATAAGACAACATTCCTGTGAAGATGCAGCACTACAAACACCAAACAGCCAAAGGTGACTGCTGTCACTGGTGGAAACGATTCAATACACAGCAGTGGGTACCACAGTGAGAGTTATATGTTTAAGCTGACGAAATCACCGTAACATCAGGTAAATAACATGGCAGGAAAATGGAAAACACCATTTGGGAGCTTGAAGGGACTATGTCAAAAGCAAGAATACTGCAGAGGTACATAAATGATACAAAGGGAGAAGTAGAAATGGTTTGCTTTACTTCAGATTTCTTTTTACAATTAGATACTAGAAGGGTGTTTGTTTTACTCTTCTGAAACTTGTTTTTGTATTGCATAAATATTCAGGTACAATTTTTGAGTCAAATTTTCTAGCGAGGATATTTGCAAAAGCCTTCAAGATTTTTTTTCTTAGTCATTATATCCTCTTGACAAAATCAAAGTAACACCCAGGCATACATCAAGAAATACCCTTTGTTTTATCCGTAAGAGTGTGTACCCAACTGAAATAAATACAACTCCTATACAATTAATCAGAAAGAAAACAGGCATTCTTTAACACCAAGAAATGCATTCCTTTTTATTGCAAATGGATTCCTTGACTACTGCAATAAAAATCCAGAATCTACGTAAGATGCAATATTTATATAAAAAAAAGTTCTGTTAATTGCATAAACTTGAAGCAGGAAACATACCCATTTAAAGGCTATGATTACATTTGACTCAGGAACCAGGGGGAAAGTAAAAAAGGTAAACCAGAAAAATCCCTCTGTTTTAACACTTGGACTTCAATGGACTTCTAGCTCTTACATCCAAGGAATAAATCACCCTTGCATCAAACAAGGAGAGCAAAACAGCACAGCCATAGAACATGGTGGGGTATGATCCCTGACCAACATCCGTGTCAGGAGTCCCTTTGAGTTATGCTGGGAACAATGTTTTTCCTCAGTATGGGCTGCATCATGCTCAGTTAGTACCCTGAAGACATCATGGTGCAAAGTGCTCCCAAGCAATCACTGCAGGGTAGATTTCAGTTAGAAAGCTCACAATGAACCTATTTCACTGCCCTAGCAATAAGCACGCTGTATCTCGTAAGTTGATAATGAACTTTTCTGAGCTTTCAGATGTCCTGGCTTTCAGGTCCATTCTGGAGAACTACCTTCTCAGTAACTAAACTAGATCTGAACTGGATAAGCTCAAATCTTGGATATGACTCTGGCTGAAATGTGAAAAGTGATCAAGCATTAAAATAATTTTATCTGAAGTGTTTTGAATTTTCAAGCAAATTCTTTTCCAAGGGCAAGTAAATTCTCAAAAGAAAAACAGATCCTTTGCTCCGTAGAAATACTCCCCAGTTTACTTGAGGACAAAGCTGGGTTTTCCACAGTTTTGAAAGAGAAGTTCATATTCTTGTACCCAAAGGCAGAAGCACCCTGAACCCTCCCCTGAGTCTGGTCTGCCTACTGATGCGGAGCACACCGGCCCCAGCCACACCACTGCACTGCACTGGCAATCATCACCGTGCACCAGCACCGTGTCCCACTTCCAGACAAAGGGAACCCACTTGTTTATCAAACCCACCATGGCTTCACAAGGGTAGGACCACTTACCTTTGGGTTTTTCCCTTCTTTGGCCAATAAAGCACGTAGTCTCTCTTGTGAAGGTGGGGCAACAAATATAATATATGGCTTCAAGTCAGAGTTACGTAGTGTCTTCAGTGACTGCAGAAATAGGATTTATTAAATATTTAACAGCTCCACTCATGAAAAGGGGATTTAATGATGCACTGTTCACATGCTATAATTGATAATATACTCTTCAAACATGACAACTGTACAATATATTAACAGCAATATAATTAACTGTAGTAGTATTATCACCACTAACAGTTCAGCCACCTTTTCCTACGAAATTGATATTCCAACATTTTTCAGCTTCATGGAACTAAAGCATTTACTTTTGTTCAAGAACATTCATCATAACTAAACTGAAGGAACAGATCTCTTGGTATCCAAAAGCAAAGAAAAAGTCACCTACATTGAAGTAAGTATCCTCAGAAGGCTAAGGAATGGTATCAGCTATGAACAGAGAGAAGAGCCTTTAAATACTACACTTTACTTGAAAAATTAGTTTAACCATTTCTGTTTTGAAGATTAAAATACAAGGTATCAGATGAACTACTACTGTATGCATAGCATTTTGCTTTGCCAGGTTACATTTATACTGAGAGACAGGAAATAAAGAAAACCAAACTGTTGTTTGGTTTTCCCAAAAGGCTCACTCTCTGTGTCTCAGGACAATTTGTCTCTGAAATAGATTTTTACAGTTACAGAATTAGATTTTAAATTTTTTTAATTAAATTTTTAAAGACTTTCAAAGAATTTTCATCTCATGACATGCTTTGCAATACCCATGAGCTATTCTAGTAAAGTATCACATGGTCCCAGTTACTAACTGATGACTGCTAATAGCTTCAATACTACCAGACTTTACTGATGTGTCTGAGTTTTAGGGCTCCTTTGGCAGATCTAGAACAGCAGTAAAGCTCACATATCATATGTATCAGAAAACAGGCTGTGTTCCAGGACTCTGCCTCTTTCCATGTTTGACTAAATTTCCAAGCTGAGGTCTGTAAGCATAGTTTTCCTCTCCATAACACAAGGTCACAACTAAACAGCTTTTCAATACTGTTGATGTGATGTAATCCTGAAGTGGATTTGTAAAACTGCATGAACATTCCCAAAACACATTTTCTAAGTATAATCACAATTTCCTTTCCATCTTCAAAAACCTCAGAGCTCACAGAATAATTGGAAGACTAAGAGACGCAAATCTTATTTTAATTCATTTTTTAAAATTCAGATTGTTTCCAGATACTTAAAGCTGGTGAAAACTCAGGTCCCTATTGCCTGTAGCAGATAAAGATGTGCATATTTGCAAATAAGGAATAAGAAGGCCGTATTCATAATATGCTGAATAGAGTCAACTGAACATCACTGAAAGAAAACTTGGAATAAACATGAATGTGGACCTTGAAAATACACTCATTTTATATAAACCAAACAGAGCTCTAGAGATTCTCACAGCAGCTTCTGCAATTAAAACACGACAGCAATATTTTGGCCATACCTGGGTATGAAGATTTAAAAGGCATATCTTGCCTGAGTTGATTACTTGCCGCACGGAGTCTATGCTAGTGCCATAGAGGTTCTTTTCAAACTCTCCATATTCAATGAACTTCCCTGCAGCTATGTCACTCTCAAATGCCTGTCGGGAAATGAAATGGTAATCCCTGCCAGCTGCTTCAGTCTCCCGCCTACTCCGAGTCGTATCTATAAGCAAGAGTGACAAACAAGACATTGACACAGTGATACCCCTGTTGAACTGAAGAAATCAGCATTTCTCTTGGGAGACATGTTGCTAATCAAGGGAAAAAACCCACTAACATTTGAAACATTCAAGAAATCCATGTGTTTTATTTTCTACAATAAATGTCCATGGTCAGATTAAGTTGTCAAACAATTTACAGGTTTCATTTACCTTATCTAGAGAAAAAACCCAGTAAACTATGAAAGGAATAGTTTTAACAGTGTAGCTGTGTTCTGAATGTAAAAACAGCCATTAGTTGTTTATAACTATATTGTTAAGCTGTTTGTAAACATAATCTAGGTTACATTAGACATTAAAAATATGATATTCACTGGAATATAAGTAGTTTGGGAAAGTACTAGAGCCACCTAAATTTACGTTTATGTGGGACATTTGGTTAAAATTCTTTGCCCAATATAGCAAGGTTTTTTTTAAACTTCTACAACTCACTCCAGTTTTATGCAGACTTCTGTAACTCACCTCAATTTTATGCAAACTGAAATAAATGCATACCTTTATAACACTATGTTGAGACACTGGATTTGCATTAACTTACCAAGGCTGTTTTTTGCCATACAAGAGGTCACTTCACTTGTCCATTTTTCAAGAGTTCAATATTCCCTGCTCAAAACCCCCAACCTCCTTCCTAATTGCTATTTTCAACACAACAGGGCTTGTCTGCAGACCACGTTTAGAGGACAGCACCTTATCTGCGTGCCCAACTCACGTGGAACCGCAGAGGCGAAGCGCTCCACCTCGTTGTTCAGAAGTCTCTGCCGCAGCTCGTTCTGGCCGCAGTTCTGTGGGCCGATCAGAACAATGGGCCGTTTCCTGTTTGCTGGTTGGTGATACAGCGACATTTCCTCGTAGGTCAAAATCTCCTCATTGTCGTAATCTTGAGAGAGAGCAATAAAACAGTCACAACATACTTTGCTAATAGCTGCATGGACTGCCTGTCAGGCAGCTCCCCATTCTCTGCCCAGCATCTGACTCTAAGTCAAAGCAGCAGAACCCCAAAGATCATCCCTCGCTCAGTAAGATCAGAATTTTTCCCCCTGTTTGGGAAAGAAAATGTGTCTTCACTTGCTATTACTCATCTAAGTAGTAGTATAAATTCAGGAAACAACTTGCTTGCCAAGGAACAATTTTCTAGTACAAGAATAACACTTTATACCCAAGACCAACAAAAATCACCCCAATCCCAAAGTACTTTCATAAGAATATAGTATAAATAGCCTATAAAATATTTGTGGAGAAAGTTTCCATTTACTAATCTTAATTATGCAGAGTGAGATGACATTACAAAATCATACTAAATTAGTTGATGATTATAAAATTATGAGTGCTTCTACACCTAAAAAGCAATGTCTTTTACTCCTACAATCTGACTTTTACTAAAGACACTTAAATGACCCTACAAATCTTACTACTCTTGGACAGAACTTCATCAGCTGGTATTTCTAACATCACAGCCTCAATTTCAGCATTCTTTTCACAAGGCTATTTGTGGAATCTTTTATAATGGCTTTTAAGAACAAATACTCTGGAAAAGGATGTTGCTTACCATCATTTTTATTTGCATTGTATAAAATCTTCTTCCGTTTCTTTTTGTTTTTCTTCGCGCACCAGAGTTTTCCTAAAAATTTTATTTCCAAAATAAAAATCATCACAATCAAACACCATACAGTAAAAATCTTCCTCTTCCACCCACCATCTGGATCTTTAAAGTGGATAATTTATTCTGCAGTATTGAAAAGGTACAATATTCTTCAGCTGATTACAATGGTCTGGTGTACAAAGCAAATGGTGCCCGTCAAGGACTTCAACTAAGTCACAGCGGACAAAATTCTTTAAGACAAAAGGGTTTTCCAAATTACCTACATCATCCTAATTACACTGCACATAGTTATGAAAAATCCCACCTGATTTATACAACTAAGCGCTAAATTTAGACCTGTAATTACATGAAGACTTTCAAAGAATCATCCCACTTGTATTACAAAAAAATCAGAAGAATTTTCTACAACTCCACAACGAGTTTCCGTATATATCACTAATTAGCACCTCCATAAGAAGTTTTTTTCCTTGGAAAGCATATATCCAACCTGATTTTTCAGGCTCCTTGTCTTCTTCTATGGTTTGTTTCATTGCTTCTCTTTGTTGCTGAAAACTTTTTCCTTGATGCATTAAAAAAAAAAGAGCACAAGAGCCATTAATATTTAGAAACCATTTCCATGCTTTTTCATAATGACTTAACTCATTTGACTTTTTCCTAAGCTTTTACATCTCTGAAGATTCTAGTAGAGTAATACAAAAGAAATTTTAAAAGTTATTAAAATTTAAAAAGAGAAACTAACACTTCTGCAAAACTTATTACTTAAAAAATATATTCATCAAGAAAGATTGCAGAGCATTAGTGCTATACTGGACAGTTATGCCTGAAAAGTTAGAACTACTGGAAAGACTACATTTTTCCACTATGATGATATGGTTTTCTAATTATTTTTGTTTGTCAGTTGTGTTCTATTTATACTAAATATTTTGAATGTCATCTTGAACTTCTTCTTTAAAAAGATTGGTCTATAATTAGATCAGTGTTTCTCTCAACTTATTCAAACATCATAAAGTAAGAGTGTGATATTTTATGGAATTTGAAGTCTTGTTCACTGTGTTTAACAGATCAGCAGATCTTTAATGGACTAGAGCACAGTAATACCGCAATGCAAAAATTATAAACTGTCTTCAGTGTCTGAAACCCTTGTTCCTGGAAGGGCCCCAACAGTGAGAAAGGACGCCTGACTGCTACAAGTAACTAAAGCCTTTTGCTAAGGGAAATCCTGCAGAAAAGTCATGACAGAAAAGGGACTATAACAAGGAGTTTATCTGAACAAAGTGAGAAACCTAACAGCTGTGCCCCCCTCCAGAGAACAAGCAGGCTGCTGTCCCAGGTCTCTGCTGCAGCCAGAGGGAACTCTGAATCCACAGAGTCCCCAGGACAGAAGAATAAAGGAAGAGGAGAGTAGCTCTTGAAAGGTGAACTGCAGTGAAAGCTGTAGCTTTACTCTGCATTTAACATCTATACGAGGCTATGCCTCTAAAAGATCGACTTTTAAATGAATTATATAACCAGCAGCAGGTTCTGCTGTGAAAGGTTCAAAGTCAGACATATTTGAGGCAATTGATATTTAAAGGTATACAAGTCTTTGAAAACCTGAATATCTCCCGTGGCTACGAGAACTACTGACTGCCAAGCTTTCTCTAGAACTTGATTTACCAGGGATAAGGCCTGCCAATGGCTGGTTATCTTCATCTCCATCTCTGTAAGCCTGCCACCAGTTTGGATCTTCTTGACTGATCACATGGAGAATATCTCCTTTTTGAAAAGACAGGCCTAGCTCTCGGCAGGGGACATAAGGGTCATCAGAGGGATCGTAGTCAAAATGCGCTTTCACATGTATCTATGGGAGATCAAACGTAAAATCAGAAGAAAAAGACTCCAGTGACTTCTGAAGAATTACACCCCATTACACCCATTCCATGACCGCACTGGAGCTCTGGTATATAAAAACTCCAAGATTCTATAAAATGCAAACTTTGTCTGTGGCCTGCAGGAGTAGCGAAAGGAACACATGACCTAGGCTAGCAATGGAAATGACACATTTTTGCAAGGCTGGACATAAAGGCTTGAATTTAACTCTTGTTAGTTCTGAAGTCAATGCAATTTCCTCGCCATTTGAGGAGGCATCCTCACCTCAAGCTACTGATTTAAGTTCTTTGCATTCAAAAATTATCAGAGGTATTCTGATTGGTTAAAGTACCTAATAAACACACAGACTGAAAGTCCATTTGCTGGACTTTAAGTGAAGTTTCACTTGTACAATATTTTGCCCCCAGTCACTAAATAGTGGGTATTCTTTCTTCAAACAGTTAAAACCATCTCAAGAAAAGTATGTTGACAAAAAGATAACATAGCTTTCAGTATACAAACTTTTCCTCCCAAAGCATATTTGCAAGTTCCATCAATCCAATTTTTAAAACGTACGTGCATATACGTGTATGTAAAAAAGAGAAATTCATAAATTCAAAATAAATTCAGAACCACACAAAGTTCTACTTTCAAAATCTCCCACTCTCTTAGAAACTCAGTTAAAATCATACTAAGAGTTTCAGCTTAAGACATCAATCATTTTCAACATTTAATTCAGGTGTCAGTCTGGTAACAAATCGATTTAAATGGTTAAGTTTTGGTTTTGTTCCACAGTGTATTTGAGCTACAGAAGAATGTTCTAGGCATTACTGGTAAAATGAAGTATGTATCACCAAGCACAAGAACACAAGCAGAGCTACTTACAACTGTCTCCTTCGCAGGAGGTGGCTTGCTCTGCTGACTGGGAATCAAGACAAAGGTCAGAGTACCATGCATGTCGGCCTGAGGGAAAAAAGAGACTCTTCATATACAGTATCAAAATATGGCTTAATCTTAAGAGTTTTAATAAATAACATATTGCAGAAAATGCTTTAAAAATTCCCATAAATGGTTGTCCCTAACAGTGCATCATTTACTCTTTAACTGGTTTCAAATCTATAGTACAGATACAGATGCAGTGATTCTGTCAGGCTAGAAAGCCAAATGCTGATACTAAGATTTTAAAAGTCTAGCATTCTATAAAATATTTTTATTTGAAATGGACCAGCTGCAATTCCGTCAAGCAGAGACAGGAGAAATGGATAATAATATTCTACTGTTCTGTTCAAAAATACCAACAGGCAGATCTACACTGGGAAGAAAAAATATATTAAAAAATTATTTTTCTAGAATTGTTTAAATGAAAGAGTATTTTCAAATCTAAACATTTCTACTGTGATTTCATGCTGTTAACATTATTAAAGAATACACAACACTGTTTAAAAATTTAACTAACATACTCAAATCCTGTATATGTAAAGCACTTGATATCAACATTGTAGTCATGCTTGCTAATAAAGTAGAGCATAATAAATGTCCTGTCTTTAAAGAATTCGTCTCTGTTTGCATACTTTTGCATGCAGAGTATGTTTGCACATATAATATCTAGATAAAATGCAAGTGCCAACCTGTGACAAGGTCCACAGGTGTTTCACTTCCTATACCCCATTCCATGAAGAGTAACACAACAATTTATCTTGTATAAAACAAATATAAAAGCAAATTCTATCTCAAAAAAATCAGATCTAAGGCTTAAATAAAGTAAACACAACTGCACATAACATGATGAGGCTGCAGGAAAACAAAATCCACATATATCAGCGTGCACAGTTCCATGACGAATGTATATCATCTCACAGTGATCATGTGAATAGTCTAGTCTAAAGTCGCATGTAGTTTATTATAATTTCAGTAGCAAGTAATGAGGTAAAATTAAGGAGGAAAGTAATTTCCTTCTCATTTTAAGTATTTTGGGAGGTCTGAAGTATTTTAAAACTTCACTTCCACATTAAAAAATACAAATGACAACATATAAAGAGTTAAAAGTAGTATTTTAAATTAATTGTATTAAAACTGTATTTTAGAAAAACACATAAGTTTGTGTTTATGTTTTTTAATTTTCTGCAAGTAAATTTCTCTTATGTACTGTGGCTTGAAATCTTTTATTCTTTAACCCTAAGTTGCAGGAGCTGCTCAGGAGCAAAACAGGCTCTCTGCAGAGAACTAAACTGCCAGAGTTGAATTACCTGTTAATCACCTACCAAACACTCTTTCCAGACGTATAGGACTTAGCTAAATATGTCCTTAAAAAAACAACCAACCAACCAAAAAAAACCCCAGTTGGCAATGGAGACAATTACAGAATATGAAGTATCTGAAACGCCTCTGATCCAAAAAACACATGGACATTGAAGGCTTTTCAAAGAACTGTAAGAATCTTTCAAAATGGCTTAAAAATTAAAAACAATAGAAAGCCCCACCAAACTCCACACATTTCTTCCTCTACCTCCTTACACTTGACCTCACTGCATGAATTAGCTGAAAAATTCTACCAACAATTTTCAGAAAAAAGTCCAACTGAAGATGGAAATTGTCCATTAAAAGCTAGTGTCTTAGTGTAGTACCGTAACATAACTTCATGTCTGGATAGTGCTGCCTATTCTTCCTACAATGACACAATTTACAGCAGAACCCCGGTCTTTGTCCTGATTCTGATATGTCTGTACAGCAAAAAACTACTAAGTAATTCGAAGATTTACTAAATACATTTTTCCTCTTTTTTTTCCACCAAGAACCCTATTAAGTAAGTGCTTGATGATACTTCCAATGTTTTGTGTCAAAGTTACAAATTCACTTCGAAAAAACTTGTCATTTTCATCTGTTTTCACTTGGACAGAATGGTCTTACCTGCTGCAATCAGACCACAGATTGATAGTCAGGTCCCAGGTGTCCCATCTTGGACACTGACCCAAAGTAGGTGCCAGGGGAAAGTGTAAAACAAGAGCAACTGGGCAACAGAAAATACCGGTAATTGCCAGCTTTTGATGTTCTGTCTCACAGGGCCTTTTTGAGTGAGGATCTCTGCATTTACTAGTTCCTGGTGGATTTTTTTGCCTGCAGTTTTGCCTAGCTGCTTTTGAAGTGAAGTATAAATCTTGTCATGAATGGTGTAATAAACAGAGAAATGTCTGTGACAGCAAACTGCTAGACAGAAGGGCTTTTATCAGGAGGGAAAGAGTAAGAAGACTAGTCATGTAAAAGTCCCATGTGATGCAATTTGTGGTGGGTTAAGTCCAGTCTGGCCAGCAACCTAAGCACCTACCCTCTCCTAGCACACTCCCCCTTCACAGCAGCATGGGGCAGAGAATCAGAAGACCAAATGCAAGAAAGAAATCTCATGGGTCAAGGTAAAGACAGTTTAATAAGTGAAGGGGAAAAACTCCAACCCATTAAGTGATGCAAAAGCAATCACTCACCACGCGGTTTTTACTGTTCAGCATGATGTTACATGGCAAGATACATCACTGTGGTCAGTTCGAGTCAGCTGTCTCAGCTGTGCCCCCTCCCAGCCTTCTGCTCACCCCAGCCTGCTTGTAGGCAGGGCACAGATTGAGAAGCAGAGAAGGCCTTGACAGTGTGCAAGCAGTGTTGAGCAACAGCTAAAACACTGGTGCGTTATCAACACCGTTTCAGCCTAAACCCAGCCAAAACCATAAGCTGCTATGAAGAAAATTACCTCCACCCCAGCCACACACTACCACAATCACACAGCCACACGTTTATTAATTGTGGCCTCAACCAGAGACAAAGATGAAAAAACAAGGCTTTTCAGAGCTAAACAAAGGTTTTTTTAGAAATCATTATAATTAAGTCTAAAGGTAAAGCTTGATTCTTCCACATTTGTAGGCTTCATTTTTGCAGATAACTGCCATTATACTTATCAGTATCATCTTATGCATCAGAGAGAACATTTGAAATGGTCCTTCACATATGAACACCAGCTACCAGAAAGAATATACTTTTGAAGCTAAATGAGTAAAATGACAAGCAGAGCGAACAGGCTTTAGACTTATGAGTATTTACTGCAGGGAAAACAAGAAGTGCTCTAACTCACCAGCAAGTCAAAAACTTCATTGACATCTTTTCCACGAATCTCAATGCCATTGATCTCCAGAACTTCATCCCCTTCATGTAACAGCCCACTCTTCTCTGCAGCACCCCCTTTCACTATTCGACTAATGATAACAGAATCCATTTCATTGCGAACAGTAGCACCCTGTGTAGTACAACACATTCTGAATTTATTATATATACGAAAATCAAAGCCATCTATTGTATATACTCCAAGCCAGTCGAGGAACTATGCAGAAAGAGAATGCAAGCCACAGCTCAGATGCATACACCCAGTGCTCCAGATCAAAAAACCACTGCTTAACTCCTTCAAGCTACACTAAAAACTGAGGAATTTCATTGCTCCACGCCTTAAGATTCATTATTTTATTTTAGAAACATAGTCCTAAGGATACATTCATTTGAAAGATGCAAATAGAAGATGACAATCGCTTAAAAAAACCCAAAAACCAAAACTAGAAACCAACCAGCCAAAAAACCCCCCACCTGCTTGGCACAAGGCTCTAAGCTGCCCTTCAGCCAAGCTTGGGATAGTGACTCGTGTCAAGGACATCTGTCCAAATCCAAGCTGACGGAAGTCGCACAGACTTTACATGTTTGTACAGCTACTGCTAAACGAAGTCAAAGACAGGGGTACTGCCTGTGACTGCTTCTCATTTTGGAGGGAAGGAGGGAGAGTGTTTACACATTAAACATCACCTTCATTTTCAAATTCCAAAAGTCTCATAGCAACGTGAAACTGACAAAAAAGCTGACTTCTTTACACGTAGCTCAGGGAGCACCAGTACTTACCAATGGAATATCCCGGGCTTTCTCAATGCGAACTATTTTCACTGTCTCCCCTCCATACACTCCAACATTCTCATAAATCTTTTCATCTGTCATAGGCTCTGGTTGCATTTCTTGTTCTGCAACTTTATCATGAGCTAGTAAAAGTGCCTGGTGTTAAACAAAATCAGTGCAGTTACAGACAATTTCACACTTGATATGTATACAAAATAGTGCAGTTCAACAAAATTCAGAAATTTCATCAGGCTCTGCAGGTTACAAAATATTACAAACTCACTCAAGCCATTAAAAAAAAAATTATCACAGCTATGTAGCAGCTACTGCTTTTCCAAACTTTCCTTTCAGATTGGAAAATAATAAAAAAGCAACTTCGAACATAACTGTGATGGTTCTTCTAGCTTCCCCATACTAAAAAACTCAGACACTAGTTTACTGTGTATGTGACTGCAAACTCAGTCATAGTAAGTTTTGAAGTGAAAATTACTTTTACATCACCACTCCAGGATCAAATTCCCTTTATGCACCCTATGGTAAGCATGAAACAACTGTCAACGTAAAAAGAGATAAGCAAAGCAGCGTTGCCGTGTCCCTATAGATCAACTGCTATATTGTTTACATGCAAATTACACTGCAATACTTGTAGACTGCACCAATGCTGAATACATCACAAACTACACTTCATTAGAAATTTCCATTAGTTTCTGGAAATTGGAAACTCCTCATCCTAGAAAAATGAGGGTTGAGGAATAAAATCCATCCTTGCCCAGTCAGCCCAAGACCATCAAGAAATACATCCATTAGATTAGAAGTTTCATTTTGTTTTACCTGCATGTGAGGAGCATTCAGCAAAGCATTAAGCTCCTGTCCATCCTTATGGTGGCTGGGTTTCAAAACACTTTGTACCTAAAAAGAAATCAAGTAGTAAAACTCTTAATCTACCCAGTGATTTATGAACCCTTCCTCTCTATTCCAGCACAATCCCCTGCTTGCAATTACTCCTTTTACTGACAGGAAATACCCACATAGTTACATTGGCTGTGGATCGTACTTAATTTGGTACACAACAGGAAAACATGCAATGAGACCACAGGACCAATCCAGCACATCTTGCCTCAGTAATTATCTACCAAATCTAAACTGGTACCCAGTACATCACACAGATTTGTCAATACCAGGGACTGGCAATGAGCTCAGGTTTCACAAAGACGCACACAAAAAAAATTAAACTCTAAGAAGTTAGTGAAAGTTAGTGATTTCATGTTAGCGAAATCAGTCACGATGAAGTGTATTATGTGAATATGTTGAGCTTTTAAACTGGAATAATTTCTTACTAACATGACTAGCCTTCCTCTTCCTTAAAAGCAGACTACAATATCCTTATTATGCAAACTACTTCCACCACCATCAAGATCAGAGATTCCAAGACAGGTTTTGCAATGCATCTGGAGCTCCTGTTTCAGGAAGCATACAAATCAAAACTTCAAAAGGTCCCTCCCTGAAAACCTGGATTCTTTGGCGAGTTCCCAAGTAGTGTGTACCTTAACACAAGGACAGGTTTTGCTCAAGCAGCTTCAGTTGCCAAAATAGGTTTTCTTTCTCATACAGTTACCAAAAAAGTCTTGCTATCATATCCTGCAGATCCTGGTATGCTCACAGAGAAAGCAAGGAGCAGGGAAGTCCTTCTTATGTAAAGGTGAGGCTGAAGATACTGTCCACAGCCATTATCCTCTCTCCTCATCTGACCAAAGGCACACGAGTCCAACAGCACAAATGAACGCAGACAGATCAAGAGCAGATTATACATATCAGAGCAGCACCTTTCAAAGAGCTACAAAACATCTTTTTTTCAAGAGCTTTTTACTCTTACAAATGAGGTAATGTGGCACCAGAGAATCAAGAAACCAAGAGTTTCAAAGAGAAAATAATTAAGGGTTTTGTATGATCCAACAATATCTAAAGGTCTGGGAAAGCCTCTATCCTAGGAGCAATTATTTACAGAAATGCCAACACCTCTCTTGGATGCTACCAGATGACAGTACTGAAAACAGTCAAGATAATTTCAAATTCTAGCAGAAGCCTCTAAACGAACTGTTCCCATGCAGCAAGATCCTCAAATCGCCAACCAAACCCTGCCACACAGAACAAGTTCCCGTGCTTAGCAATAAACCTGGTGTAACCTCCAAAAGTCTTCCTTCTGACATCCCTAGAGCAAGTCTCATGGTGAACAAATGTAGTGTAGCACAGAACAGCCAAACGAGAAAACAGATTTAAATAACAGACAACAGAAAGAATTCAGCTTCACAGAGGCCTGACTTCAGTGATATCTCTGAATTAGCCAGGAAGCTATTATGCCTGGCTTTGACTGAATTTTAGGGTGTCATAGCAGACAGAGCACTGTAAAAGACATATTTAACAAGTATTCCTGAGTAAAGAGAAAAGATTCTTCTACACGAAAGACTTTCTCACAGAGATTTATGTAAGATCCCTAACTTTCAAGGGACTTTGAATTCCTTTACTGTAGAAGCCACAAGAAGCTTTAAAGCCTTATTTATCCAATCTTTATGACCTTTTTACAGGAAAACCTACTCAGAGAGCAACTTGAAGTCCTGCAAGTAAGACAACCTTCCAAATGGAAGGTCAGAGGCTGGGGATTTGACAGTAGAAAAGAAAGCAACCTGGTCCAACCAGTTATTCTGTGTGCAGTGAACATCCCTTATTCAAGTTGAATTTCTGCTTTGAATAATTTGATTATTCAAAACTTTAATAGCTCCCCATTCCTTTAAGAGAAAGATACATCTTTTATTTGCTTATTTAATGAAGCAATAGGAAAGCTTCAAGCTGCCAAATAAAACACTTATTACACCAGTACTGCTGCATGTCAGAGTCCTTTGCAACTCATGATAATGAATCTCACAGCTTTATCAGAGTAAGAAATTTGAAGCAGCCAGTCATTCCAGATGTGTAGAAGTGATACACAACATATAGCAAAGGCAATCCATGCCAAACATGTGGCAATAATTGTATTTTCTTAACCCTTCAGACTAGTTTTTATTGTTGATTATGTTAACTTCAGTTCAAGCAGCTCCTCAAAAGCTATCAATTTGGTTTCATTACACATGCCAAGTCTGGAGGCATGTATGGTGGAGGCATGTGCTGGAGTGATATTAAACATTCAGAATTTAACTGCACCTACCAAACCCTGTCGTTTACTCTCAGGTGAGCAAGACTGTCAGATGGAATATATCTACACATTCTGGTGCACTTACACCAGAAGTTACAAGCTTCCAGTGTATCCCCTCAAAAGTATTGGTCTGGTTTATTTGCCTGAATTTGCAGAAGCAAACAGTAACAAATTCAAAACATTTAGAAACATTGCCTATAAAAATTGAGCCTATTAAGTATATTTAATAGCAATAACATCTTTAAGGTATTTGGTATGTGTTGTTACAGGCCAAAAATTATAAACTGTCCTGAATGCTGCATCAAATATTCTTACAAGGTCAAGGTTCAGACAATGTTCCCATAATCCTTGCCCCCATCTTGGTCAAGTTTAAATGGATTTAAAATCAATTTAATTACATCTGATGTTTACTGGCTATTTTTATTTAAGACTTGGAGCACACCCCATTACATGAAGATAAGCTTTCTCAAATAAATTCCTTAAGCTCAAGTGCTTCATTCCACTTTTTAAATTCAATTAAAGTTTCATTTAAAAAAAAAAAAAAAAAAAGGAAAAATCTTGAGCTGTTTGTGTCTGGTTATCAGAGTTGGTGGGAAAAATTAACTGTACAGGTGTACTACTAATTAAAGTATTTTCTAAAGAGGACTAGAAAATTAAAAAAAGTATGAAATACTTTAACTAGTATTAATTTTTACTTTTTTTTTTTAAAGTGAGGATGTTTCAAGTGCATTATGAAATTGTGTTGCAAACTGTCCTTGCCTGTTAGAGCTCTTCTCCTCCACAGCACAAAGCCTCAAAAGCAAAACATGTCTGTAGCTTTAAATTAGGGCACACACTCCAAAACAGTTTCAGAGTTATACACTGTCACTGATGACCTGTGCACTAAAATGTACACACTGGCACTACCTGCCATTTAAAATTAATGTCATCCACGTATCTGCTATTTTTCTTTCTTGTAATGTCTTGTGGCTTTATCATCAAGATGTTATCAGTATCTTAACTCGAGGCCTGAAGTAAGTAAATGAATTGCTTTAGGGGGGAGCTTCCCACGCCTATGCTTAGGGATGGAAAAAGCAACAGACAACCGAAAATCAGAGTACAAGAAAACACTGGAGCATGCAAGATAAGTCACATTGTCAGGGTTAAAAAAAACCCCCACACCAACAAACCCCCAAAAAAACCAAAACAAAATCACCACCAACTTTTCCTAAAGCAGAAATAATTTCCTCCCATACTGCTACCAGAACAAAAACAGAAGTATTTCCAAAATGAATAAAAGATCTGAAAACCAAACACAAGATCTTCTGTTCAGGCAAGACAAGAAAATACAGGATGATGTGAATGAAGGCCTCAAGGTGTTCCTCTTGAGATGCTTCTGTCAGACAGAGATACTTGTCCTGAATTTCTGGCTCTATCATTTTAGGATGTTATTTAACATATTGCAAAATGCAAGGCACTTAAACACATGAGAAGCTGAATCACTGAGCAACTAGATTACATCTGAAAATGGGAACAGACATATGCAAAATATTAACTTTTCAGGAATTTCAAGGCTGGACGAGACAGGAATGGGAGATGAATCAAAATGAGTGCAGTGATATGTTTGCCTTTTATGTAATTGTCTTGTGGGTGATGATCAATTGCGTTGCTTTAAAAATTTTGGATTAATGAAATATTTTCTTTTTGCTTAACCTTCTTCATGGACAGGTAAGAGACACAAAACTGGCTTTGCACCACCTTCTGATTTTAGGATTTACCAAATCACCTGAAAAAAAGAGAAGAATATGTTGGGAAGGTAAGGGGTAGCGAAAAATGGAGAGGAATATGAAATTTTGAAAACAGACCTAGAGTTTTCCTAGGTGTATTTTCTTCTTGGAAATTTCTATTAAGTAGTAAATAAAAGGACATTATACTCATGAAGGGAGAAAACCAGCTTTCTTAAGAGTTAAATCTGCAACATCCTGTATTCCAAAAGAAGTTTCAGTACTTCAGGCTTGTACCGAATAAAGTCCCAAACTTGGCCTATATAAAGGGGATGTTTGGGGAAGTAGCTTACAAACAGAAGTTAACTGCTGCAGTTCCTTCAGACTCACAGACACTGACGAAGCCCAGTGAGGATTCTGAAGCAGCCTACAGGCTGATGAGTAAGGCAGAGGGAAGCTCATACCTAAAATACTCCCACAGTCTTACTGACAAACCGAAACAGGAAAAACCTAAGCTGCAGTTTAATCAGCACATGCACCTTTAGATAGCATTTAAATGATGTCCCTCAAGAATCAGTAATTTCTCCTGCAAAAGAACTTCAAGCCTGCTACAATGCTGTTGACTTACAAAGTTAAAGCCTAGAAAAAGCAAGGGGTGTGGAAAAAGCTGTTAAAAACTGCTTCAGGCAGAAAGAAAACCAGATACCAAAACAAACCAACAAACCCAAAAAAGGCCACCAACACCCACAACCTGCTGCCACACCGAAATGCTCCAACCGATGTAGCTGAGCCAGCTGGGTTTGCTGAGTGCTAAATGCTGGAGCCTTTACCCAGCCTCTGGATCTGGTTCTGCTGAACTGCAGTGCTAGACTTGCACTGACGCTGCTATTCAAGCTATTTAGTTCAAAGTTAACAGGCATATATTCATCTAAGATGTGGCCATGTTTCACTGCAATATATACATGAACCAGGCCATGGAAAATTGTGACAAAAGCTACTGAAAAACCCCTCAGAACATTTTAACAATTTCTAAAAAACATCAGATCTTACGAAAAAGCTGCCATCTACCAGACAAAAAATTACACGTAATCTAACCATCATAGCAGTAATTAAAACATTGAAATGAAGTATTAAGGGATCTGTTGTTCACTTTTAAAGCAGAATGCTTGTTTCCAGTGTAGTTGTATTTTCAAAGATGCCTCCCAGCCTAAGAATCATGATTCAATTCAGAGGAAACTCACAGTAAGAAGGAACCGTAACTCGATCCCCGAATGTTTGAAATAGAGTACCAATGGAAAGAATTAGATTTTCACAACTGCTCCCTTTTCCTATGTTTAAATATAGTACCTTCTCTGTTACATATCTATCCATGGTAAAAATGGAGTCCTTGTCCCCAAAATATTTTTGTGGTTACTGTTTGGAAATCTGGAAAAACCGGACACAGCAATCAGTGACTATTATAATTCCTTTCATATTCAACATTCACTAACTCAGACAAGCTTGACAAGTACGTATTTCATCAGCAGCTATGATTATAGGTTTCATATATATCACAGGGATGCATACTGTACATACCTCTTGTGCTAGTTCATGTGCATTGGAGATGAGAGGATACGGAGGGCTGGCTTTGTTCATGTGCACTGTAACAGCATTGTGTATCTTAAACGCATTCTGAAAATCATTATTTTGAACAAGCTGTACAATGAGCGAGATATCTTCTTGGCTCTGAGGGTCTACCAAAATGTGCTGGATATGCTTAAGAGACGTTAACAGGTCTTCCACTTCTAGGTAAGAAATAACAAAATACAAATAAGATACGAGTTAACAAGATTAATAATTAAGCAATGTTTATATTAAGATTTATACCAAATTTTTTTCGCTGTTCAGTTTTTAAATCAGTATTGATGCATGCAAGTCTATCAGTTACCCATTATTCCCTCTTAATGTTTTGTAGCAGAATATAACAATCAAAAAAGCACAAAAAAGCACAAAAAAATCCCATAACTGCAGCTCACGTATAGTTAAATGCGAAAGAGGGATAAACTTCAATAATAAAATAACCACTTTGATCAGCTAATCTTGATGCATTGAATATTCACTGATACTTTGATCCACGTTTCCATGTGCATCTGCCACATATGGCAGATATATATGTATCTCAACTAAATATTGTTTACTTGTAGAATGAATGTTTGATAAGTAAACTACACTCAACTTATAAACACAAAACTATGCTCAGTCTTAGCACATGAAAATAAAAAGGATAAAAAATATCATCTATGAACATCTGTAAGTTTCAAAAGTTATCTACACCAGATGAAAGTCCACATCTTTTATCTAGACTATGAGTTCTCCTTGGGCAATAAAATATTTTAACGTATTTTAATATGTTACATTTTAATAACCAGTTTCTACATGCTTGCAGAATGCTACATATGTACTACATTCTTGAGTTTCAAGACCTGATCTGATGCTTTACATGTGCTTTACAAAGACTTTTGTATTTTTTTAAAGCAATCCAAATTTCTGCAAAGTATTGTCACTTCTCAATACTAAGTATTTGAGAAACTACCTAACATTAGGAGTACGAATCACACCAGGTGAAAAATCCTCAAGCAGACCAAAAAAAACAGTGGATGCTTTGAGACTGAAATAAGGTCCATGTTTTCACACATTATCTGAAAAAAATCTGTTCAGCTGCAAGAGGCTGGCCAGCTGATTTATATCCTAATAAATGCAAGTAAGCTGGAATGTTTGAATCCTGGTATTTATAAAAAAATGAATAACAAAGAAAATCAAATTTTAAAACTTTCAGTTGATACTGAGGTCAATGTTCCTCACTGACGACAAAATACCAACTTTAAGAATGATTTAGCTTTTAGCAATCTTCATTTATTCATTATGAACTAGTAACATTAGGAACCCTATGAAGACATCAGCTTAAGTTGCTTTTTACATGAACAAATGATCATAGATACTGTTAACTAACATACTTGACTTTCCGTCAAGAAGTGTCCCTTACGTAATTTTAACCTCAAATTCATCAGAACGCAAGCCCAGACTCAAAATTGTTGAGCACAAGATGAAAAATCGTTGATAAATGGGCACGTGAAAACTGTAAAACCGAGTAAAATATGCATTTCAAACAAGTTTAATGGTTTTAATTTTGTATAAACCATACCTACATATCTGTTGCCAATTCTGAATTTGCAAGTTAGTCTTTTGTATTATAAAAGGAAACAAACAAGCCAGAGCTACTACTCTTTACTGTCTGCAGGACAAAAACAACAACAACAAAAATAATAAAAACCCCTCCCAAACCATTTCATATGTGCTAAAATCATCCTACCCAGCAAAGGCCAAGGGCTTCTTCCTGTAACCACCAAGGAAACAAAGGGCAGTAGGTGCACAGAAAGCCTGGATATCGGCTGTGCAGGATCTTCCACCGGTGAAATTCAGCACAGCTCAGAACACTCATTAAGGTAGCCAATGTCTCCCTAGGAAACTGTATATTCAATATACTCCCTATCACATCAGGAGAAGGGCCATTTGGGGAGAAGGATAAAGAACTCTCTACAAGTGAGAATATTTGCTAAACAAGATGATGTCAGCTGGCAAAACTCTCATCAAGTGGAGTATGCAAAGAACCAAAGTACCTCTGCGACTCGTTCTCTCAAGTCTGAGGAAATGCACTATTTTCAAGCATTAAGAGACAACAAGTGTGTAAAACAGATGTTATTGTATAGCTCCTGCTGATAGCTGCTTAATTGAAAAGCATACCAACTCAAAGTTCTGCTATTTGTTACTGTTGTTGGATTCAAAAAGCAGTGAGGTGTTAGAAGACCTTGATTTTTTCCTAACTCTTCCTATGCATTAATTATCTTATTCCATTATTTCTGAATTATCTCTCCTCCCTTATTATACCTGAAAATTCACATACATACATACACACACAACTCTTTCTAATATATAAGTTCATAGAGAAAGAGTCATATTATTCTGCATCTATGACAAAGACATCCTGCTCCTAGGTGCCTTTATATAGTCTCTTTTCAGTACTTTGCTTGTTCCTTCTGGGTTACCCTTCCTTACAAACTATTCCAGTACTCTCCTCCCTGTATAATTCCCTTCTACAGTGAGGCTTCATCTGCTGAATGCCAAAGCCTCATACCAAGTGATTTCCCCACCTACCACAAAACAGCAAACAAATACCCCCCTCACCACAATTATAAAAGAGAAACAGTGCTTGAAAGGAGTGAAAATAAATATTCCTCACAAGATAGCTATCAATTTCCGAGTCACTTGTTTAATAAAAACCCATGCACACAAACCCACATACAAATCTGGCTTTATGCATACTTAATTCTCTCTAGGGTCCTGCTTTTAAATTCTAGATCACAGATTAGATTTTGGTGCAGGGTTTGGTTTTCTTTTTTTTGTTGATTTTGGTATTTTTAAAATAACAATAATTTAAAAACAAAAAAAAGCCAGATAACTAAAGACTGACTCTCCAGATCTTTCCTATTTAAAAGTTGTCTTGAGGAAAAAAGGTTCAGTAAAAGACTAACATCTGCATTTACTCACAGAAAAGTCAAGGTTCTTTTGCAGAACAAGTCCTTTTTTTAATCGCAGATCAATGAGCAATCAAATAGTGATTTTTGTCAAGTCTTCTTTTACAAGAAGTGTTGCAGCCTTTTTTCCATTAGTCTATGAAATGGCTGGAATGTGACTGAGCCCTGTGCAATATACACATTAATCAAAACACTGCCAGAGCAAAGTATGCAATGTAGGGGAGGACCCGCAGTCACAGCTTAACATGGTTAATGAGTAAGCATGTTTAACATGATTAGAAAATGAAGAAAAGAAAAGAGATGATGTTTATCACCTTAAACAAAAAGTTAAGAATGGCAAGCTTAAGAAGATAGGCTTTTTTGTATGTCAGCACCAATATCTTCATTCCCAAGCTTTTTTATAGATCCCTGGATACTCTGTGTGCTGGTGCTAGCACTTTAATGCTCCAAATATACAATGAATCACAGGGCTAAGAAAAGCAGTTTTATATAAAACAGTATTTCTGAAAATGTACTTATATTTATAAATAAGTTTTGTCCAAGGTATAAAAGCAAAAAATAGACACTTTTTCCCTAAAAAAATTTCACTTTAGCCAGAAACGATTTATTTCCATGAAATGTTAGTTACTCAGTGAACTAAATTACCTGAATGAACTGCAGCAAACAAAAAAAGTCTGCATTTTATAGAAGCATTCTGCTGCAAAAAGACAGTTAAATACTTGAATACTTAAATACCATGTTCTCGGTGCCGAGAATGTTATTTTCATTGAGACAGCTGTCTAAATTATATATTGTTTTGATAACAAACATGCCCTTTAAAATTCTTCTGTTTAAGTGTCCTGCTTTATTTTTATAAATAAAATCTGATTTCTTTAGTCTGCATTTTTTTAATGAAGAAAATGTTAAAGACTGGGCAAAGATCTGCTAAATTAGACAATGGCACTTACAAAATGTTTTCAGAACTACAAATACAGACACTCAGGTCAATATTCTTACTTAAATGACATATCTTCAGAAGAAGGACACACACAAGCAAAATTAAGATCAATATTTTAAAAAACACCGAACAAGGGTAGTTTAACATCTCTATAACTGACTAGCACCTGTCCAAGCTTATTTCAGGTTTTCCTAACTACGCTCAGAGATTTGTCAAAGTGTCTAAGCACTCTAACCTGCACAGCCAAAGTGGAAAGAAGGTAAGAGCAGGAACAGTGTAGATCACAAATTCAGTATAGCCAAAGCGACAAATGGAAAAAAATTCACATACTAGTAGGTGTTTTTTTTATAAAGTCACAGGCTAGCAAGTTTCTTGGAGACCAAAAAGTTGTATATATAAATTTTAAAAAATCTGGTCTCTCTAATTCAGGTTTTGAATAAAAAAGCAAAAGTATTAACAATAATGGACTCAAATCCTCTCAATGAATCCATATTATTCTGTAAGTCTATGTGCGTATATTAATATATATTCAAAAGGCAATATCCCTAGCCCTGATATAATCAGAAACAGACACTTTTCAGAATAAAAAAAGCATTCTTCTTTTGAAATGTAGCATTAGTGTCAGATTAATCCAGAAACTGGACGGGCTTAAAGTAGAGGAAATTTTGGGAAGATTTCAAGCTATTACAGGAGCACTTTGTTAAATTTAAAATTTAACTCAGGTTTTGATAGCACGAATGACTGAACAGAGATTCTTTAGGGGCTATATAGGTTCAAAGACTACAGTATTTAATTTAGAACTACTTTTTCCTATGTTTGCAACAACTCAACATCACAGTTGGATATAATCAAAGGCACCACTCAATCACAGAATCACAGAGTGGGTCATGTGGTCCAACCTCCCTGCTCAAACAGGGTCATCCCACAGCACATTGCACAGGATTGAGTTCAGATGGTTCTTGAATGCCTCCAGTGAGGGAGACTCCACAACCTCTCCGGGCAATCTGTTCCAGGGTGCAGACACCCACACATAAGGAAGCTCTTCCTCATGTTCAGGTGGAACTTCCTGTGCCTCAGTTCTGCTTGTTGCCTCCTGTCCTATTGCTTGGCACCACTAATAAGAGCCTGGATCCATCCCCTTGCCACCCTCCCTTCAGATACTGACAGACCTGGATAAGGTCCCTTCACAGTCATCTCTTCTCAAGGCTGAACAGACCCAGCTCCCTCAGCCTTTCCTCACAAGAGATGCTCTAGTCCTTTAATCACCTTTGTCACCCTCCACTGGAACTGCTCCAGGACCTCCATGTCTCTCCTGTACTGAGGAGCCCAGCACTCCAGCTGAGGCCTCACCAGGGGCTGAGTAGAGGGGGAGGGTCATCTCCCTCGACCTGCTGGCCATGCTCTTCCTGATGCACCCCAGGATACCACTGGCCTTCTTGGCCACAAGGACACACTGCTGGCTCATGGAGTGCTAAACTATACATCTTCTCTTCTTGAATCTTAAGTCTACCCAATCCAACAACAAAAAGACCCAAGCTTTGATTACAAAAGTGGAGCTTGTTTTCATGGACAAATCACCTAGTCATTCTCCTTCAAGATGCATCTTACACATTGCTATTTTCTAATTTACCTCTTTTCACATACAAACCTCTATATTCTTCTTGTCTCCAGTTTTTGGTGTTTCTCTTCTTACATCAAGTACCCACAGAATCCTAGCTTCCATTCCCATCAATTGCCCCCCTTCTATTCTTGCTGAGCCAAAAGTAGTTTCCTCCTTCCAGCTCTTCACAAATACTTTCTCTGACAGTCCTCGAGCTTCCCCCACGGCCTATACAATTTTTAACTCCTCACTAAGAAATTTTAAAACCTGCCTTTCATCATCATAGTTATTTCTTTACCATTATCTCTCCTGTTCAAATAGCTTCAGCCACCTCCAGCTCCTTACTGGTTCTCAAGTGTGTCAGACCCATACACATTACTCCTTTCTCATCCCTACCAGCTTCCATGGCTAGCTGTTTTGGCCACTGGTTTTCACCCAGCTCTCCCTCCAAGTTCTCAGCATCTCAGGCAGGAGACCTAGGCCCAGCTTTCTAATTCCAAGCTACTCTTTCCTCCCTTCTGCAGTTCCAGTTTCCAATTCCTCTAGTACTAAGTCTTCAGAGCTTTTGGCCACTGTGGCTAAGCAAATCCCAAATGAAGTCACTTCTACTATATGATGTCCATCTTTGCATCTTCTGCTTCATGCTTTCTCTAAGAAGAGAAATTCACAATCAAATACCTAACACTTCATAAAGTTAAGGACAGAATCTGCTTCTTATAAGGAGATGCCTCAGACAGAAGCTGACAGACCATTCACTAAAACAAGGCACACCTGCCTTGTTTGTAAATGACCATGCTTTCCTCAGGAGGTTGAACAGGATGACTTCCTGATGACCCTTTCAAGCTAAATTTTCCTAAAGACGGATTTGTACAATAAGGATTACCAGAGGTTATGGAGCTGAGACATGTCTTTAGCAGAAATGTTGCTTGGGCACACAAACAGATGAAGTAAAAAAATAACAAATTGGCAATTTCATACCTATTTTTCACTCTGCGTTCTCAAATACCAGCCAATAGGAAAAAAAACCCCAAAAACGCACGAATCTTTAGTGCTGCCCAAAAAAAGAGCTGCCTTTTTAAAGCAGTCTGGATCTCCAAACAGGTAGAGATCTGGAAATCTGAACTGGACTCCCACAAACTCCAAGTGCCTCTTTTTCAGTCTAGAGACACAACACATTTTATTTCAAGAGATACTTATGTTTGAGGAAGAAAAGTTAGAAACTTTTTCTACACAAGCACAGTTAAAACAATGACAGCTATGAAATCAAAAGTTTCAGCATCTACTTCTTTAAAAATTATTGACATTACATTTTCACCAATGTCTAAGGGCCAAGGTAAGCAGATTTTCATTATCAACTTTAAGAGAGGTACTGGTGTGACATTTATATTAGATGACAATTGACAATGCAAGACAGAGTGATAAAAAAATACCAGCATATTCCTCTTTAGAATATCAAAAACACTTGCATTTTTATTTTAAATAACAGTTTGCGTTTATTCATTGCTTATTCTGGTCTGTGGTTCATCAAACATCATAAAACTGGGTATTTCTTGCATCGTTTTCCTCAGCCTTAACAGGATAAAGACATCAAGTAAATTCATTAGTTACCTACAGGATATTTACTTTTGAAAAACCATTTCCTGAGGCACCTGATGTTTGACCAAATAAAAAAAACCCAAACCACCACAAATCCAAAGGACCAGACTTTTAAATCTATATAGGAAAAATTAGCTGAGTTAAGTTTTCAGTGGCCTAAAAGAACACTAATATCAACTGAATATTTACTCCATTAGCCCACTCAGTGCATTTTACCTACCTAGTGTCTTCACAGTGTAATGAGGACTCTCCAAAACAATTCCTTCTTCTGTGTCAAATATTGGATTATCTATCCCAGTTTTAGGAGGAATTTGTGCTAGTTTCTTTAGCCTCATGGAAGCAGTAAGGTCCAGTTCTTGCTTCTTTCCCTCTTCTTCTCGTCTGCGCCGTATGTCCTCCTGTTGCTGACGGATTCGCTCAAGTTGAGCACTCCGCCGCATGGGCATCATCCTGGAGCCCAAATCCCCAGGGCAATCAACAGCCATCTCTCTGTGCTTCTGAGGCTCCTCAGGACATGCAAGATCCACATTTTTTGTCTCATTGTCAGAATCTTCTGTGATATGTCCATTCATATGAGAAGTTGTCATGATTATTTGCAATTATGCTTGTGTTCTTCAAACAGAAATGCTGCTGTTTGGCCAGTTTTCGTTATAATGTTGTGTGAAATCCATTATAAATTCAGAAATATTTCCTTTCCATCACAAGATGCTTGAGAAACATCCAGGAGGAAAATCTAATGAAAGATATTCAAAGAAGTTAATGAGTAACTGCATTAATAAGAAAACACCTAAGGTCCCCAGGCATCAGGACAATGGAACTTTTCGTTCATATTTACATAGTGCTTCTTCCCCTACTAAGAACTACATAATCCTCAAATCTTTTTCACACATTTTAGTAAACTTCAGGTACCAGCGTAGAAAAGGAGCACTGCTCAAACTAATACTAAGGTCTCTGACATTCCCCAGTGAAAGCAGTAGTGATTCTGCACTAAACAACTGCAATATCAGCAATATCAGTTTTCTTGAGTTCCCACCCAGTTTGAATTTTTCTTTCATTCTTAAAAATTCTAACACAAACCATGCTTACAATCCTACAAACACGAAATATGCAAAACTTGTATGAACAACCTATTCATAAGACATTTAGGATGTTAAAACATAACTAAAGATATTTGCATTTATTGTTCATAAATTGAGGCATTTTTATGTGAACATTGCTTCTCAGGTTCAGAGAAGACAGGTCTGGCATAGAGGTCTCCCAAAAGATACTATCTAAAGCAGTCTAGAGCTGCACTTACACATTTCCAAGTCAAGTCCTAGCATAAGGGTTGGACAGTTCTGGTCAGCAGCTACTCTTAATACTTCCTATAGGTATGCATTAAAGCAGGAAGGATTAAATACAAAAGTAAAAATCCTTGTGTGGGTGTACAGACATACAGATTTGGCAGGGAATAATAATCCATTTCTACAGTCAAGTAGTAACATTCCACTATACTCCATCCACTTAATCCAGTTTCTTATTCCTGATGATTCAGACTAAGAGCTTAGGTGTCCTGATAAATATAACCACTCAGCTCTTGAATACACAGAAGCGTGTTTTATGCCACATCGCTGTTCTGTATCACAAAGGCAGTGATACATTATCCTCAAACTGTCTAACTGAAACATCATAAAATTAATGAATAGTTGTGTACTGTATTAGCAATATACTTAATTTTTCAAGTTCCTTTTAATATTTTTTTTTAAATTACTGAAAGGAAATACTAAAAAATATCTCAAAGTTTTATTATACACTGGATACACTGGAAGCATCAGGCCACAAAACCCCCTAAAACAACCACCAGCTTTCTTAAATCAAATGTTGTTGTTTAGAAAAGGAAGAGAAAGATGCTTATGTTGTAATTAAGCTCAGAATTAAATATCTGTAGTAGTGTTCTGGAGGAGCAGCAATAGAAACTCCTACACAAGTTTCTGCCAGCTTGCAATTCCAAATAAGTACAACTTCTCATTTTCCTAAGGAGTAGTACACAGCTACATATGGCAACAACAAAACAATTTCCTGTACTTGATTCCTGTTCAGCCACTACTAAAATCTTCAAAGAAGAAAATTAAAACATTTCTATAGTAGTAAAGATCCTTTTGGCCCTTACAAGACACTTAATTGCACTGTACTGATATGTTCAACATTCAGTGCCCAACACTCCCACATTCAGAAAAAAGCCACACACAACAAAGAAGCCAATCAAAACCTGCATGGTACTGGGGCCAGCACTGCACGCACTTCACAATTATTTGATGCCTGTAAAGCTTTCAGATAGCGTCCAATTTAAAAAAAACCCAGCTTTTCAAAGAATAAAGTCACAAAGTTAGCATTCAGACAGCGTTATATGAAGCACCACATTAAAAAGAATGGTTTCCGAAATTCAGAGAAAGGCAGGTAATTTAGCAAAATGATCCTCGAAAAGCCACTTTTCTCCTTCTGAAAAGGCAACTGCGCCATACGGAAATACCAATCCCCAAAAAGGAAGTCTCATTAAATACAATAAAATTGCAAAGAACACTAATTCAGCTGTGGGTGGAAGATTAATTCAAATTCTTTTTCATGCACGTTGTATTGGTCATAGCTTGTCTGAAGACTGAGCCTTTTCAAAGTTACACTCATTTCTTTTCAACTCTGACAAGCTGAACAAAACCTCACATTCCTCAGTCTATATGGTACAACCAACAGCTGTTGAAACAATTTGAGGGAATGAATAACATCCATTTAATCAGCACTAAAGAAGTCAAAACCAATATCTGAGGATATGCAAGAAGTAAAATGCAACTTTACACTCAATCATGTGTAAGCTAAACAATGTCACACTCACTAAAGAATCTTAATCAGAAAAGAATCATCAGAAAATTCAGCTGATGACAAATATTTAATAACCCATCAAAAATATTTACAGTAAGATTAGCTACATCTCCTCCACTACATTTCAAAGTACCAGCTCAAAAAGGGCACACCAAAACTTCATGTATTTGTATGTAGAATGAGAAGATTTTAAGTCTCTTTAGTTTATTAATAAGCAGTGAAGACCAGAGAAACAAAAATATGGTTTGAAGTAAATATTAAAAGGCAACCTTAGTAACATTGCTTACATTTTCAGTAGAAGCTGCATGCAAGTCACAAAGGATATATAAATTCTTGGAACAGGGTAATCAAGACATTTAAGCAGGCCGTGATAATTGCCGCTTACATTCAGTATTTAAGATCCAAGTCAACCAGACCCCCTAAATATAACTAGTTGGTAATCCATAAAAGCATAGGCATGCTGCAAATCTGGAATGCTGAACAACTTCCTTTAATCAGAGAACTTCTGATCATGGGTGTCCCTTTCCAAGCCTAAGCCCGCTCTTCCTTCTGCTGTCTCAGGTCTGCATCAGACATTATAAATCCTCATCTCCAACAGTTTGGGAAAAATGCTACTGCCCTTTTGCAACAAATGAAATAAGCACATGAGGAAAAAAATTCAGATCAGCTCATAGTCCCTCTCTACAATAGTCCTAAGGATATAAAATGTAAAAAACGACAATGATGAAGTGTTAACTTGGTCCTCAAATTAAGGTGTGGCATAGCTGAAACTAAAAATAAGATTCAGCTTAAGGCAGGTACCAGGAAAAGAAAATTTTATTCTGAATAATAAGCATGGCATCAAAAGTCTTATGATGAATAACTTCAGAAACTGTTCTCACGGCTTTTCTTTCTCAAAGTTTCTTTTACAATTTTAAAAATTCCACAATAGCAACAGTAAAGAAAGGTAGCTATGCCAGGTCTGTTCTCTGCAAGTTGTGGATCAACCAATAAAACAGCTTTTCAGCCAAACACAAACTTACTTTGCTAAATTAATACTTCGAACTATGGAGGAAAATTTACAGACATACTCACTAACTTCTACTACTTCATATGTACAATCTATATAACAACATTTGTAATCAAGATAATTCTTTCCACTGTAGAACTTGGTAGTAACAGTTTCTATACTCTTTAGACATGTACAAGTCCCTGTTACACAGTGTGGTTGCTCAGAGTTTAATAGGGTTAAATTGCAGCTTTGATCATCTTCCTTTGAACTGCTGATATCTAGTCACAGAATCTTCATATTTCCACAAAACATGTAGAGCTTTCCAAATAAAGCAGATTTACAACTCTACCTGTCCAACTTCATATCACAAGTCTTACCAACACAGTTCTGGAAAGTGTATGTGGAAGTCTCTTCTTCACAGATTACTTTTATTTTCAGCCTAAGAGGAGAGTTTCTATAAACTGATGTTAGCACAGATGTGGAGAAAGAGTACTTCAGTCACTCTGATCACCACCAGGCATCATACAAGACTCTAATTGTGAAGTTAATTGTGAAGTAATTATGAACAGCAAACAAACCATATTTCTGGTGCAAGTTCAAAACAACAAAATTAAAGAAAAAAATCATAATTACTGTCTAGATAAATATACCTGCTGTTCTCAAAAATACTGTATTTTACACACCACCAATCATTCTTCATGCTGACCTCTAACAATGTTAGGCTTTTATTATCTTTTTAAACACCCTGAATACACCAAACAAAGCAGAGACCTCAAAAGCTCTGTCGAAGAACAAACATACCTAAATGTGATCACCTTGGTATGCAAGGTGGATGCTGGTATAGAATACATATGGACAGGGACAGCAAGAGAAGTGCTGTAAGGTGGTTTAGGTTTTCACTTGCTTCCTGGGGACTGTGGCTGGTGTGCATAGCAATCCTAATTGTTTTAACAATTAAATTCTGTACAGTAAAATTAAATTTGTCTTGCTTCAGCAACTTCCAAAGAGCAAAAATGACGTTTTCTGGAGGCTGAGGCTTTGTGTTACATTTCGATGGTGTTTAAAATTCTTTCAGTGCCAGAAGTATGATTAGACCTGATAGTTCCCTTTTTAAAATTCATTAAAGCTACATATTCTGAATGACTGCAAAGAAGTTCAGTGCTTACCTCCAACTGAATTTCATTAGGTTTGGCACAGATGAGAGGATAAAAGCCCAACCTACAACTGTAATTATAATATAAACACAAGAAATATATATTCAACATCAGCACAGTGGAAAAGATTTATCATCAGCTTAAAGCCATATACTACAACTGACATGGTATATTAAAACACTAATTAAAAACAACTGGAATTCTAGGCTGCTGAAGTGAAGTAGATGTTAGATTAAAATCACATAAAAGATGTTTCCTGATATCTGAACTACTAATAAAATATAGCATAAAATTATGGTACAGATCTCTGCCATGTATTACTAATGCCTCACATAATGCTGTGTCTTCTGGTATTTCTACTCAGTACTTCAGATTTCTAAGGAAGCAAACCCCAAGTCATAAAAATCAGAAAATAACAAAGTAAAACACTTCCACAAATGGAAGTTCAGTATGGGAAAAAAAATAATTCCCAGCTTTCCTTGCATAATTTCCCATGCACTGTTTTTTCTTCAATGGTGAATTCTTTCAAGAGAATCTGCAAAATTAAGAGACTTGGAAGCCAATTACATAAAGAAAAACACAACACAAACCACACTGCCCAGCATAAAATTAACCACTACTTGATGAAAGCTACAGATTGGATTTTACAATAGAAAATACTTCAGATATTTCCTGTGGACCTTAATAGTACCTGAAATAACTGGAGTAGCCTGATGCTTTTCCAAAAATAAGTAAAAGGTACAAAACCTATGACAACTTGATACTTTTTCCCTTCAATTAAAAAAAATTCTATAATAGAAAAAACAATTAGCTTTACACTAGCTTTGCAACACAATCAAGAATGTGACTTCTGGTACAGGGGTTTTTTTTCAGTCTACTGTTATTATTTAGACTATTCTTTCCTGTAATTAGATGTTCTAGCACACACTTGGTACTGGAAGAAATCTCTTCCTTTAATATCCAGCTGTCTCCTAGTTCTAATAATTTCAGAACAGAGTTCATTATAACACCTGTCAACCACAGTAACTAAGTATATGGGGATTTCAAAGGGCTTTCAGACATGCCAAGAGATATTAACATTCCATGCTTACTTAAATGTGCAAGACATGTGGATCAACAGCAAAAAGAGCTAACCCCTCAAAACAAACGTAATTTTCACTGTTAGCACTTTCTAAATTACATTTATAGAAGATAAAGAACAATGTTAACTTGCAACATTAAAGAACAGAGAAATTGATGAAATTGAAAATTCAGATTTTAAGGTTAAATTCCAATTTCATAAATTGTATCAACAAATTGCTCAACATGCAAACCTGGGAAGTTATAAGCATATTTTTGTATCACACTGGTATTACATCTAACGACTGCAGTCTCTTCAGACATTTAACTTTATTAGACTTGTTTATCTGTTAATGTAGTGGCATCAATCAAAAAATTTACAGCTGGCCAGTCTGCACTATCAACTCCAAAAGACACAGGGCTACTCCCTACAAAACAGATGTGCACAAAGTGTTTTCCATGCATCAATGGGAGAAGTACATCATGTCAATCAACATCCATATCCCTCGGACCTCTCTACAGCAACTGCACCTTGGCAGTAATATATGCAAGACACCTTTGCAGCCGCCATTTGAAGAGGGAGGAACAATTAAAGCTGATTTAAATTCTTGCCAATCTCTCTCTGAAAAACAAGTGCTGCATGCTCTATTAGCAGCAGCCTGCCTTGGTTAGTATTGCCACAGTGAGCTCCTTTAATCGGTTCAAAGTCATAGCACAGATCAAACAGAACCACTCCAAGGGAAGCTTTCTTCAGTCATAACAAATCTGACTTTCTACTGCGTTTACCAATGCTTTTTTTCCCAGTTACATGAACAATTAAAATGCTTCTAAAGTCGACTGAGATTAAAAACAATTGCTGAAAATGCTAAGAAGAAACATCTCATATGTCATAATTCCTTTTGTTTTAAATATACACAACCACTTACACACCGTCATTAATTTCTGCTTTTTAGACCAGATGAAAAATAGACAGGAAGGGGGACAAAGTTTCAGCTGGGGTGAGAGGGAATGACAAAAGAAACAAACTTGAGCAGGCTTCAAGGAGCTTATTGCTAAAAATGACAGCTAGGCAGGAAAACTTAAAAGACTCTTGCCAAGGTCACTTAAGCGTATTTCACAATTCAGTAATATAGTATTTAGGTTCTGTTCATGTTTTGCCAACTGTTTACTCAATAAAGCCCTGACATAGTTGAACACTTACGTGCTGACAAGGCCTAAACTGTGGTGAGGAGCACAGCAGGGGGCAGTCTCTGAAGCAACTAATGAAAACCCGAGGAAAAAAAAAAAGAACAAAGCTGTTTCAAAAAGGAGCTCACAGAAACATCCAATGCTGCAGCTCATTAAATGGTCCGACACCCACATCCCCCCAAAAGAGCACAAAGATATACCACCCTAGCATCCCACCAGCCTTAGATTAATAGGCTACAACTATACATACATTTGAATACCCATATCTAATCAAGTCTTTAGCAACAACAATCCCTGCGACAAGAAACATTTCTTTTACACACAGATATGAGTGGATAACATGGATGTCTACAGGCTGCAATGAAAAGATGATCGAACAGTGAAAGAAAAAAGGAATTACCTTAATTTAGCAGATACTTTAAATGTTTAGAAATCTTCAAGCATAACAAATGAAGAGTAAAGAAATTCCTAGAATTCCAGGGATTGTTAACAGATCTCACAGGACAGCCAGAAGCATGATAACAAGACAGTTATTTCTTATCACCTATTCCCAGTTAAGACTTCAGCTTTCTTTGTCTTAAAAGTAAATATGCCTGTCCTCACTTTAAACAGTAGTTATATTCTCCGTGAAATTAAAAATACTGCTGCTGTTTTAGTTCTCTAATAAGATTCCCCTACCCCCTTCAAATTGTATCCTTGTTTGCTCAGGCTCTTGCACCCTGATCTCATTTTAATCTCCATATTTTTTAGTATGTTATTTTTAATGCCAACGCTTGCCACTCCTTCACTATGTAAAACATAGTGTTAATAGTAAACACTCACTTCAAATAGGTGACTGAAGCAAAACTAAACTAAGCCCAAGCTGAAAATATAATGCTCCAGAATTTACATCTCATCTAGCATTTCATTTCATACAAAATGGCATTAGTTTAGTCCTCCACAGCAAGTTATCCTTAAGCCGTATTTACAAATTCTAGAGAAAGATAAATTTCTTCCTTAGCTATGTTTTAAGATTCCAATACCTGCTGAATTCAATAAACACATTTAGAAACATCATCTAAATAAAATGGGAATATAGCTATTCCTCTAAAGCTTTCATTCAAAAGCACCAAAATGTTAGCTATCGAATTGAACAGTCTTTAGAGAGTATGTAGGGATCAAGACTGTCTTCTAATTTTATGACTGAGCTGTAGGCTTTGCAAGTCCAAAAACGCAAGGTCTCACAACATTATGTAACAAAGATCCACGTGCTAGTTTCTTCCATGTGGTCATCCTCCTCAGGCTCCTTTCAACTCTATTTTGCAATATTAACAATGTGTGTTGGCAGTGATTTTTAACGTGTTTTTTTTTTTTTTTAAATTATCCCTAATGATTTAACGTGATTAGCCCTGTCACTATATTATTCATAGGTATGTGGGAGGGGAGGGGACAGCGATCTTCTGACTTTTTTTTCTGACTACGAAAGTAAGTTGAGACTACTAGAGACAGACATTTTGAAAAACAGAACATAAATCACAAACCTATACAACTGATGAACTCTGCACTTCACAGAACTCACAGTAACTTACATACCACAAACTCAGAACAACCATACTCCCTTTGAGCTTTTCTCTAGTTATTTATAGGGAAGAAAATCCCAAACCACAAACTATTTTAGCTGCTCAGGTCTCTGATGCCACAAGCTTTTAATTTCTAAACTCATCTGAGATCGTGGTGACTGTTTCATTGAGCAAATCCCAAAAAAACTGCTGCAAAAATGTTAAGATTTTCCTTCTGAAGTATTTTCTCTTTATGGGCATAATTCCCTAAGGTTTTCTCTTTCTAATTAATATAATCTGTAGTTGATTTTTCTGAAGGACACTGCAAGGAAGGCATACCAGTCATGCATGTCGATTTTTTCTCTGATATCCATTTCAATATTACTACTAAAATGAGATGTCCTGTCAGACAAAGATGACAGAAGCCTTTGCTACTACAGAAGAAAAAAAACCATCCTCAGTCAGTATAAGTTGAACGGATAACTATGGTGAATAGATCCCCCAAAGAATCAACTGGTGACAGTCGAAGTTTGCAGAGGATTATGCTTAACTGAATCTGTGCCCAGGAAATCTGCTGGGACGCTTCTCACTGCTGAGAAGACAAGTAGCAAAGTCAGAACACAAAACTGTGCAGACTGAAACAACTGTTCATAATTTGCAGTGCCATGCTTTCTTTACACTGTATCAATCACATTACTTAATATTCGCAAACACATTTCAGTGATTTCTTCAGGGAACTCACATAATTCATGTTTGTGCACAGCTAACTCCCTGACTGCTAGAGCAGAACGAAGCTGACTAGGCTTTCAAGGGTGCCCTACTTTTGCATCCTTCCAAACAGAATTCATAGTTCATGAATTTATGACAAGAACCAACAAAAAAGACTGTCAGTATGATTCCTTGGACCATTAAGCTGTGCTAGTTTGCTGCTGCCAAAGACCTGCAGTCCCATAACTCTTGCTCTTGACTGCTTCCTTACCCTCTCCACATTTGGGCTGTACAGCCATTACCTTCACTGATAACTCTGAAGTTTGTCAAATCTGTCACTGTCATTTTAATTCAACAAGATTGGAGAACGTCACAAAATACTTTTGGTTGGTTGGTTTTGGTCAAATTAACATGCTAAACCAGATCATAATAATGTGAAAGGTGACAAGACTGGCACAAGGGTTAGGAGCAAGCGGTTGAGACCAGGCAGGTAAAGAGGTGAGGAGAGAGACAAGGAGAAACTCCTTGCCTCAGCAGCAGAGAAAACTCCAAATGGGACTGCAACTCATGGAACCATATTCTGTGAGTTCACCCACTTTCCCTTGCCCCTCCCACAAATTTCATAAACAGCTACTGATTCTTTTGATCCTAAAAAACACAAACAAAAATAATAAAAAAAGACCAAAAAAACCCCCAACCACCACAGAAAAGCAACCACACAACTACAACTATTTGTATCTCTTCCTGATGATGTAAACAGGACAGTTAAAAGAAAGTATTGGTTTCTCTTCAAAAGCATACTCTGAAACACTGTGGGTGTAAAGCACCACCAAATTTGCATTTATCTTTCATGATATTTCCTCCCAAATAAAAATGGACATTAGACATCCAAGTGTTTAACATGGTGAGTTCAACATCTGAACATCTCTGCACATTCATTACTTTGAGATACTCAACTAGTATTGTCAATTTATAGTCTTTGTGTAAATAGCATAAACACACTAGATGAGAATCCATGACTAAGAGGCAAAAGCGCTTTTTTTGTTTGTTTTTTGCTTTGCAGTGGGCAGCAATAACAGAAAAATCCTAACTTTCTGGGCACTTGCAGCAGAAGGCATAAAACAATACACTTAGTAGCTGAACACTAACAGAAATAAAAGTACCACCTCAGGCATACAATGGAATTCATATATGGATAAGCACTTGGGAATTAAAAAAATTTACAAATCACCCTTCCCAGTATTTATCCCAATGATCTGTTAAACTCATGGGAACAATGCCAACCATGACCAAAGAACTCGTGCTGATTCCTTGGTCATATTACAGGGCAAGGCTGCCAAATGAACTTATACCATCCAGTAACTTAAAACACAGACCCCAAGGAAAACCCATAATACAATATTTTATGTAGACTATTACCAAAATTTCACTATCGGATATGAAAATCAAATGCTCTGTAAATAACTTACATTACCAGACTTCCTAGTAAAATTGCATGAGAAAGCTTCAAAAGGCTATGAACACATAATATTATAGAGACCTTCTGTACCTTATAAAAACAGTCTCTTTCTTTACTATTAAATCTAAGTGGACCCTTGGCCCTAATCTTAGCAACCTGTTACACAAATTGACATAAAATCCTGACAGGAACAAATTCACTTCTGCAAACTGAACTCAAGAACACTGTGGCTGCAGAGCTCTTTTACTACATCAAAGAAAGTATATTCGGTTTCTGAAACCTTGTTAAAGTACGTGTTATTTTTATTAAGAAAACATCAGAAATTTGTGATAAACTCACAGCAAGACTCCTTTTTGTGTGACGGCAGGCAATTTTTTTTTGGGATGAAGTGGTGCAATAATCCTGTCTAGAAAACCATGTGATCACTTGAGCTGTTGAACTAATATATTAAACATCACTATGCAAGTCAGGGAAAAACACTGGCAAGCTATGTGACCTAAGTCCCTCCTCAGAACTCTCAAGTCATGCTAAGGAACAAAGATTCAACACTTAGCAAAGCGGAATTCCGCTGAAACCTTTCTTTGCCTAAGATCACAGAATGAATCTTTTATTGCAATGAACTTCCAACACATCATTTGAACCTGAGGAAGTATTTCCCCTCAGTTCTTACACTAATCAAGCTGAAGATGACTCTTCAAATGGTGGCATTATAAACTCTGTTTAAAACCTTTTCTTTCTTTGGTAGCATCTTTAAAGCCTTCTTCTCCTCACCAAACTGTGAGTTGAAAGCTGAGTACTGACATTTCTTTCTTATCCAAAAAAAATTCTCTGTCAACTTTAATATTCAGTGAAATGGATAAAGACTGAAATGTATGTTAACCAGTACTTTACACTGGCTTGTATTAACAAGTACACAATAAGTCATAAAAAAACCCCAAAACCAAACATAAATTTTGCTGCATCATTAGAACTTTATGAAGCATCTGACAACTACAACTAGTTCCATAAACTCATATTACCTACTACTACCCACTGTAATAAAGAAAATGGTAACAGCAGGAGAAAAAGGAAATCATAATCCAGACACAGCCAGTCACTCTTCCCAGTTTTACGTACAAGCTCAAAATTCCCTGATTTGTCCTTGCTTTATCTTTCATGCATCTTTATTGTCTCACAACAGAAACAAGTTTCTCAACAGAGAAGTAGAAAAGAGATAACTTACTTGGATGTCACTTTGAAATGAGTGCGCATAAAAATAAAGTTGAATCAAAATCTAATGGATGCAAGATAAGGAAGCTTCTCTAGCACATAGTCTTTCTTCTGGTGCTAATGTCAGAACTCAGCAATTTAGAAAATCTGTAATAGGAAAATGGGAAGGGAGGTAAGAATACCTTCAACTGATGAAAGCTGAATATCTTTGCATTTCACCACTGAGTAAATTGCAGAGGTATTATACAAAAAGCCACTAAACATTAAGAATACATTCAAAAAAATGTACAGAACAATACGTGAAAAACCCATCACACCCCCAAATCCCTTAAACAAATACCTAAAAATTAAGCTTGTACAAGTTATACATAACAGTGATGCAAACATTTATATGCATTAAATCAACATAGCTGATAAATCTCTTTAAAGAAAACATCACCACGGTTTACTATCCCAATATTTATAATTGGTCATCAGGTACTTCTGAATCAGAAAGAACTCGGTGTCCCAAATCCTGAAGATGTGAACTGCAAACTGACTCATTTATAGCCACTTGTTTAGTTTCGTTCCAGAATCACCATAACACAAACTCCTTTGGAACACAAATTAGAAGTTTGAGCTTCATAAGAACACATTGATGCCATCCAACTGAACACAAACTGCTATTAAATTCAAAACTCTAGAGCCAAATTTCCCTAATTAAGCTTATCTAAGAATGTAAGCAGCATATTTGGCAGTTCTGCTCTGGGTTAAAGAATAAAGCCTTCAGTAAATTAGTCTTTAAAAGGTTTTACTATACTAATCCTTTGAATAAAAAGAACTGTAACACTCTGGGCATAAGGTATTTCTGAAATTCACATTTGCATAACTGTAAAAATACGAACTTTTGAGTGAAAGTATTACATTCTAACTCCTTCAGCAAAATGAGAATCCGGGATGCTGCCCTCTCATGCTGAGACCACACAGACAGGTGTTTTTCTCTAGAGGTGGAGACAAATCAGTGACCTAACACCAGTCTTACATACAAGGCTGCATTGGCACTATGACACCAAAGCATTACAGAAAACTGTTACAATTATGAAGTTATCCTAAGCAAAACTGATTTAAAACATACCACAAATACTGGCAATTCACCATCAATAACAGTCAGGACAGCTTGAAATATTCTTAGCACTTTTGACCCAAAAGTGGTAGCCTTGCCCTATTGCAAAAGCAGGTGTCAACACTGCAGTTGCTGCTCCAGACCACCACCAGAAGCTGCACACAATATGAATGCTAAAGAAGACCTACCTTATTCTCCTCTGAGAGAAGCCAGAAAAAGTAATGCAAATGCAGGGGAGGAAATGGGGAGAAAAATGGGGAGAGTCTAGAGCTAAACGATATACAGAGAAGCTCATTATTGAAGAAACCAGAGTAATTTTTCATTCAAGCAGAACAGCAACGTCGAAGTACTCTAAATTCCATGCTTATATAAAAAGCAGAATCCAGTGTCAAAGGGTAAGGCTAAGATAACAGAACAGACAGCAAGAACACTAACTGAATATGAGACTCAGGGCCAATATCAGCATTTCTGTAGGCTGCTTGGGAAGCTGCCACTGTCTTTACACAAAGTTTTCAGATCAAAGAGGTCAGCCAAATGGGAATAGAAAAGAGTGAAAGCTGTGGTCCACTGGAAGAGATAAACTCTCTTTTCTCTCTGTGACAGGGCAGTGGAAAGAAAGAAAGTGTATTTTCTCTGATTCAGGTATGAACCAGAAATATAATGAAAAGCAAAGTGGAAAGGTTATAACCACCCAGTCTAGTGCATCTACTCTGTGAGCAACTGAAAAAAGCCACACATTTTGAAGACAAAACTCCAAATATCACTCTGAAGCACCAGGGCAGCAACAAGAGCACAACACTCTTACCCTTCACTGCACTGACCTCAAGAAACAGGCAGGTTTATTCAGCCCCTAAGCATAGCATCTGACAGGCTGCAAGTACTCCAGTTGCTACCTATCTGTGCATTCGTCATTGCTAAGTTTGAAAATATTTGATTCTTCTCTTGTCTAGCAATTTGAGGAGCCTTGACCAGCTGAAACGGAAGACTAGGTTTCCTAAAGATACTTTTTCAAGGTTTCCCAGCAGCAAATTCTCACAATGCACTGAAGCAGCACAGTGGGAAACTCCAGAGTGCAGCAACACACACCACCCATGCCTCAACAAGCACCTACATCCACCTTTCAGAAAAATCTGGAGTTACAGCCTCTACTTCTTCCTACCAGTTTTCCCACGTGAACTTACGATATGATTCTGCAAGATGGAGGCATCCTTTACTTTATTCCCAAATCCCCTTCCCCACTTATCTTTACACTGGCTTTGGCATCACTAGAGCTCTCCATGAGGCATCTTATGGGAATAAAGTGCCGGAAAACAAACCCAAGAGAAAGATACCTCCCATTCTCAGTAGCAAAACGCTCTGAGATCATGAGAGATCACCTACACATAAAACAGGGGTCTCTCCATCACCAAACTTATTGCAATTTTTCATAACACAGCTTTTTAAAAGCTAAACTTCTATAAACTCTTATTGGGTATAGAGTAGACTGCTTATACCCCCAAAAATACACCAAATCTGCACGCAAAAAAATTGTATATGCTTGAGTGTTTAAGGGATAGAACAAATAAAATGCAAAACCATTCCAGAATTGCGCTGCGTGATCAGCAACAAATGATTCAGGAATAAAGAAGTACCCCATGGTAGCAGACAGAAATTAAGACACGATTATCCTGCATGTCAGATAAAAATCAAGATGCCAGTGAATGCTCTATGCTTTCTCCATTTTAGAATAACTTTACAAACATGGATTTAAGAGTAGGATTAGGATGCTTGGGTGCAACATACAAATGTTTTTGTATGGATTTTCTGGTCTCTGGTAAAAATAAAAATCATAGAATCTATTAGAATGCAATCCAATAATGTTACGCAATACAAACAAGACTACTATTTATGCAGTTTTCTTGATGTCTACCTGAATTGTTGCAGACTATTTTAAATTACTTGCAGTCAGTGGCATTTTCTTAAATGTATTCTGTCACATTATGAGCAAAATACTTGATTCTTTCTGCTAAAACAGAAACTAGCCTCTATTAAAATAAATCAATCAACATAATTTATAAAAGATAGGGAGCTTCAGCTTTCTCTTATGTAAGGAAATGAAGCACACCTTCATCCAGAATAGATTCTGCTCATTTTCTTAAAAGAACTGGAAGGGTCTAAAGACCAGTAGTGTAAATTAGAAAGACACAACAAAATTTACACATGAAACAAAAGAAATACACAAACAGATGTATGGGGAAGGAATAGCCTACAGAAGTTAAATAATTTATTTTTAATTTAAAGGGTTATTTGACAAAAGTTGAGAGCAAAAAAGTGGTTTGGTTACAACAGTCATTAAGATTTTACTAAGGGCAGTGCATGAAAGGAACCAAATAGCTGTGTAAACTGAAAAAGACACGCACATATACAAGGATATCATTTTAGTCAACTAATCACACAGCTATAGCAGATAAACAGTACTGTTATGGCAATGTTGCTGGCTCCCTTCATCCCCCATGTCAAGGGGAATGGTGTCAGGAGCTCAGACTGTCTCAACCATTATTTTTTTTACCACAGGACCGAGGGAGTATAATCAAGAGGACTGACATGACCACAGATCAATTACGAACAGTTTTCTAGCACAATGTTCAAAGTACCATTCAGCATAATCCTGAAGCAAAATGCATTTAAAATCTGCAATAAAAATATTGTAGCCAACATTCCCAGTGAGCAGTAAGAGACAGGGAAACTGCATAGTGGCAAAGCCCGCAGACACGAGTTGAGAGGACTAAAATCAAGTGACACGGGGAAGTTCCTGGGTCCAGAACGACCGGCCATGACCTAAAAATTAATAAACCATGCCAAATTTATTTTCTGTCTCTGCTATGCTAACTGGGCTCTCCAAGTTCTTGACAACTCATTAGCTCAGGCACCTGCATTTTAATCACAAGTAAAGAGAACAGGGCTCTCCGAAAGCAGACTGCTCCTTCCCTGGCACTCCAGTGCATCCGGCCGTATGGCTCTGCAGGGTGCTGGCCAGGTGACAGGTTATTGACTGGGCACCAACCTTATATTTTTTTTATTCACTAGAACATGCAATTGTTGTTTCTACAGACAACAAACAGACTAATTATGAAGCCACTGAATATGGTCTTTCAGGAAAACTCGGGTAGACTGAAAATACTATTAACAAAGAATTTTAACTGAGACTGGCAATGCCACATATGAGGCCAGTAAAATCAGTGCGGGAATTATTTTCTCATAGTAAGAAAGTTCCAAAGTAACAGTAGATGCTACAGTTCTGTATTTCCCAAAAGTACAAAAGCAAATCTTTGTGGCTTAAGAGTTCCTCACAAGAGAGTTGCAGAAATATGAAGCAGTATGTTTTCTAAAAAGCCCAACAGGTCAGCCCAACTTAATGCAGCAGGCACACTGTGAACAGCACTGTACCTTACTTGAAAGCAGCCTCTGTGGTGATTGTCCTAACGCCTCACAGACAGGTTTTCACTAACAGCTCTGCATACTGCTTTCTTTTTCAGCACGCCTTCTGAGAACTCGTTACATGCACTCTGTGTGATACAAGGGAAAAAAAGCAACATTCCAAGACTATGCTTTAAAATTTTGCAGAGTCAGAACATAGATTCTTACTCTAAGGAAGCATTTAATACTGAGAATTTTACAGAGACGGAAAAAAAGACCTCTAAAAAAAAAAAAACCGCAAAACCATATACTTTTCCTGAGCAAGCCATGAACTCTGTGGTGACCTTACCATTTTGTCTGGAACCTGAGCATATAAAACAGTAGGCACTTTTTCAAATCATGTCAGAAGAATACTGGCCCCCTGAACAAGAGCTGCAAGACTGTTCACATGGCAATTACAGGGGCAGGAGCCGATCTCCTCTCTGATCACCAGTGATGGGACCCAAGGCAATAGGATGAAGTTGTGTCAGGGGAGGTTTAGGTTGGGTATCAGAACAAGGTTCCTCACGCAGAGAGTGACTGGGCACTGGAACAGGTTCCCCAGGGTGGTTACAGCACCAGCCTGAAGCATGTGGACAACACTCAGGCACATGGTGTGATTCTTGGGGCATCCTGTGTAGGGTCAGGAGTTGGATTCGATGGTCCCTGTGTGTCCCTTCCAACGCAGGATATTCTACAATTCTATCCTCAAAACAACCAACTGGGTCACTGGGTTTAATCTTTAGTGCTAAAGCAACCATGTTAGTGAGGCAAATCAAAGCGGGTGTATCTGATTTTCAGTGAGTCTTGATGGAATTTCTAAACTTTATAACTACGTTTTACCATCAGCTACTAAGGAAATAGAAACAAATTTTGGGCTGTAAATTAGCTCTCATTCATTATTTCTGTTTTGTCACTTCAAATGCTTATCACAATGCAATTTAGGTCAGGTTATAACCTTAAATCCATTTGAAAATTATCACTCCAGCAGCCATTGATGATGGCTAATGACCAAGGAAACACAACCCTTACAATAACACATTCAATTTTTCAAATGAAGTCTACATTTTTTGCTTCAAACTCCAGAAATTTACAATTTTTGAGATCAAATCAGCCATTTTATCTTTATGACTTATCTGTTTAGCAGAGACATTCTGTTAATAAAATGGTTTTATTCCACTTAAAGAAAGCATTTGAGAGTAGCTGTAGTTCTCAGGTCCTCAGAGACTGCAAATTATCTCAGCAACACAGGCAGAGAATTTTCTTCCAGCACTATCAAGGCTAGAATGCCTGCAATAACAAAACCTATTTTTGAAAAGCAGAAATAATAAAGCAAAAATAGGGAAGTTTAGATATGCCACAGTTTGGTAAGTTTTAGGCATCCCACAGACAGTCCACCACTTCCAGGAATTCTGAAACTGGAACCTAAAGCTTCACATGCCTTTTTCCAATGGACCAATTTGTTGGAAGATACTTGTCTATCTGAGATGTATTTTTACCTGAAGCAGCTCACATTTTATATTAGAAATCTATTTAGTCTGATTTATCTAGAGAACTTCCATGAGAATCAGCATTCATAACCTTTTTTATTCTTGAATTCTAAATTTATGAAGAGATATAATTTCCATATATTTAGTTATCATTCACAGATTAAAAATACACCGAGTTACAGAAAGAAATCATGTTACAAATTAACTATTGCAATCAGAATCTATTATTTGAGGTCAATGAGATTTGTGAATACCTTCATGCTCCACTAACTCAAATCATTCTAAGTATGCACCTATACTCTTTCAAGACCAGTTCTGGAATTCTGAATACAAACAAGGGGTATTTATTAGAGAACTTTTGGTTTTAACAAGCTAAACCCATGAACATACTTTTAATGCTTTCTTATTCCTCTGAACTTTAAGCACCTATTCACATAGCTCCTATGCACAATATTTCAATGTTAGAGTAACAGGTCTTAAAATGTTTTACCAAGGTCTCTATTTGGCTTTTGGTTCTGCACACCTTATAGTTCTGTGTATTGAATTGATGCAGTGCATTTCTGGATGGTTTAGCTCTTAAAACAAAAATTTTCAGAAACAAAGCTGTATGAATACACTAATATAATGACACATGGATCCATAACACCTGAAATCATGCAATGGTCAGTAATAATATGCTTGCTTATGGATTTCTCAAAGTACAAGTCAGAAGTTAAACACGGAACTTGTTGTGAAGAGATTATAAAATACAGCCAATTATTATATCTCCTTGTGGTTTGTTTTTTTTTTATTTCAAACAAAGAAGAAAATAAAGCTTCATAAGAGGCTGAACTAAAAGAACAGCAAGCTTAAATTAAAGATGCTGATAGACAAGCTCTAGAAAATCTTGTTGTATCAGATTAAGTTACTATCCTCAGCTGTAGGCTCTGCTCTCATCAGAAGTCACTGATTCCAAAAGTAGAATTGTCAGAGGAAACAGGTGCTGACCACTCAGCCACCTCCGTGCTAAGACTAGCACTGTAGTTTGGGTCAGACAGCACAGCATGAACTGTTATGACCACGGAACAAGCACTTCTGTTAACTCTGCAAATGAACTAGAGCAGAGAAAGGTATAAAACTGACATCACCAAAGCTGAGATTTCCCAGAGCTATAACTGCAATCTACATTTCTTCTGAAGGAGCAGAATTGGCTGTGTCAATTGTTACAAATCCATTCAAGACCAAAAAACAAGCTCTTGCCAGAAAGTGTCAGAAGCACAATGTGAATGGTTAAACAAGTAGTAATTAAGTTTAACAGGCACTGATTAGTCATGTTATGTACTTTAAAAGGTAAATATTCAATTTCAAGTTAGCTTTAAGAAATCAGGAACTGAAGATTTGTATGGAATTGTAATTATCACATGAAGTCCCAACTACAAAAGCTTTAGGAAGCACTAACACACGTAATACCAAATGAACAGCATTAAATATGCCTCTAAGATTTGACAAGAGTGTGACTTAAGAGGGAACACAAACTAGCTTACACTTACTACCAAATCATTTAGGTATGCAGCTGCATTCATTAAATATTTACGTAGAAAAGACTTAAAAAATATTGACATAAGGAGAAACTGTATGAAGTTCTCACCAAGGGAAGTCAGAAACTGGCTTAGGGAACAAAGCATATGTATATTCAAATTTTCAACTCAAGTTGTTAAATTTTAAAAAACATATATGCAAATATTTAATACTCTACAGAAGTTGTATTGCAGATTTTATACAATCCATTAAATAAAATTCTTATGACCTTAGTAGTTATTACGATGAAATATATAAAATGTTTATGTCACATAAGATTTATAAGTTATGAACTACTACTGATCAGCCATGGAAACCACACTCAAGGCTTCAAAAAGAGTTTTGTACATAATAAGCAGGCCTAACTTAATTTCTCCAGATTGTCCCGTCCCAACTTTAACTGAGGTATTCAGCTTCTAAGATTGCTTTTCCGAACAAGTGCATCATACAGATTCCAAGTTCAGCATCATGCAGATGCATTTATAACACAGGGCCCTACCCTGCTTTGCACACTGGCCACTGATCGAAACTGAGATCACCACAGAATTCTAAATATGACATTTCATTTTAGCAGAAAGGAATCCACGATTACTGCGATATTATATTGTTGCTGTAGTGTTTTGTTAATCTCTTACTGAGATTTTTCAATAACATAGAAGCACCCTAGTGTGTTGGACCAACGGTCCATCAAGACCCAAAAGTCCCCATCTGACAGTGGCACAACCAGACGTGTTGTTTAGGGATAACTTGCCCATCCAGAAGTTCAACGATTGCAGGACTTTCCTGCATGGTACTACATCCTTGACTATTCAATGATGAATGATTAAATATATCTGTCAATAGATCTGTTTGCCTGGAAATCTGTATAACCACATTTCTGAACTTGTTGATACTGATTGTCTCCACAAACTGCTATGGCAACAAATGTCAGTAGTTCCCATAGTATGTGAAGTAACAGCTTCATTTACCTGTTTCAAACCTATAATACTGAACAACTGCATCCTGCATTTTTAAGATCCACTGCCTCCATGGGTTTTTTGCGTGTTTTTTTTTTTTTTTTTTTTTTTTTCTCTAAAATCTCCATGCCTTCCCCTTTCAGCTGTGGGGTTCCTGCCTTTCCAGTATCTTCTTGCAAAGCTCCCCGGCTTTGTTGCCCTTGTCTATCTTTTTTACTTCTGCTGCATATTCCTTTAAATGCTGAGACCTGAACGGTATACAAGAACGAAGACAGCAGGGTTTTGCATAGTTGCAATATGATGTCTTCTGTCATCTTAATGCCTTTCCTGATATATTTAGCATTTTTTTTAGCTTTGTGGCTGTCACTCACACTACATACAGCATAGCAGACACTATGGTTAAAGATAACTTTTTTGACAGTTCTACAAAAACCAGGAGTTTGGTTGAATTTTATTGCACTTCACAAATATCTAATCATCCCACCACTCATTAAAAATTATTTCTTGAACTCCTAGCACTGAATTACTCTGCTTTGCACAGCACTAGATAACAGTCATCATTATGTCCCATAAAAAGCAGTATTTCTGCTTAACTTCACTCTTATTACAGAAAAAAATTTCCACTGAAATAGAACAGGTATCTTTGAATATTTCAAAGCTGTAATGAGAGGTAAGAGAACACAAGCATGAGAAGATCAAAAGGAGAACCAGGACTGCCAAAGGAAAGAAATGCTAAGAATAGGTACTGTTTCGTAAGCCAATCCATCCTGAAGACACAAGGTACACAAGGCAATAATCAATAATATGATGAGAAAAAAAAAAAGATTTAACAGAGTATAGAAATTGTGTGATCCAACACACAGAATCTTTTTTTTCTTCCCAATATTGCCCATCTTCTGTATTTAAAGAGAGGAGGCTGAGAAACCGATGTTTGGAGGTCTGCAGAGAAAAAAAATGTATGAGGAGCAACAGAAAATGTGCCAAAAAAGCAGCCTCAAAAATATAAGTTCACACTAAACCAGGAAATACCTAAGAAAAACAATATATCATGTCTCTTCAAAACTGATCATATATGACTAGTCACTAATTGGAGTAACTTTACTAGTCTGAATACATAAAAAAATCAAAAAGGAAAGTTTAACCTAAAAAATACTTCATAATCTATAAACAAAAAAACCAATTCTTAACTGCTGCTTCAAAATATCATATAATTAGATGCCCTCTTTTTCAGTCAAGAAGAAATAGCTCTCCATTGCACTTCATTTTGACCTCTCCTTACTTCAAAATTAGCAAGAGCTTAAAGAAAGTAATGACCTACAAAATACACCAAAATAACCAGTCTTTAGATGAAGAGCTTTTTGACTGTTATGTTATCCTAAAATCATCCTCAGGATTTTTCCTTTTGGGAGGAGGGACAAGTGACATTTCCTTTTTCAATTCCTAGCTTTCCTTGGGATACACTTTCAGTCCTTAATATTTACATCTTGCTTGAGGAGCTAATGAAGAAAGAAGAAATTTAAGTAAGCTAAAAGGCAGAAAAGTGTCTACTTGACTGTAGAATCCTCAGATTGCCACCGTGCTCCTCTTTCCACTGAAGCCTTCTCAGAGTTCTCATTTAGCCCCCACTGTATCAGTTGAAGCAGCACACTTTGCCAGGAAGTGGTTGGCGACAATAGTAAAAATCTTGAGAGGAGATCACAGCATACACTAAACAAATATGCTATGAACAGGCAAGAATTAAATTGATAATTCTGTAAAAAAAGTCTAAAACTCTAATAAGAACTTAGGCTCAAATGGATTTTTGGTGCTGTTTACACTCTTAAAAAAAATAAATATGTGAAATAGACTATTCCACTTGTCGAAAGCAAAACCAATAGTGCTGGGCTCAAAAGTCATTTAGTCAGGCAGCCCAAGAAGACAATGTCGAGCTGATCAGCTTTTACCTCACTTTACACTAAGACACAGTGCTAATTCCTCCCCGTAAGTAATTAGGTTACTAATTTAGAACATACCTTGATTACTGAAAAAAAACCCTAAAGGGTAAGAGCTTGTTTTATACTCTTGTACAACAATAATCACCACCTTCAAACGCATGTATCTCAGTTCCATTTCAACCCAATTTCCTTACCTCCTGCACTTGAGGACTTCTAACACTGCTCAAACAAAATGTAAATGCCACTGCAATTTCAGCACCACTCGATCCTACAGGAACTGATCCTGCAGAAAGCACGTGATGTCCACTAATGCTATATTGTCCCACTAACAGAGGACTAAGTTTGTCTGCTGGCATCACATAGCCTTTCGGACACCATGATGAAGAGATTTGCTCTCTGAAAGCAACAATACACATCCAGAAGAAGTAAAACCAATATGATACACACCTACACAACCCAAACCCTCATCTGTTTGAAAGCTCAATGCTTTTAACCCAAAAGCTTGAACTTTGCCTTCAGAGATGACAGAGCCTTTAGAAAGTAAGCCATACTAGAGGAATTAGCAACATGCTCTCAGCCAATACAAGACATGCAGTTAATTTCTACAGCATACAATGCAGTTATCTGTAACACAGTTTTTCTACAAAAGCAACTTTAATTTTCTTAGCCAAGGTACACTGAATTACTCTGTGATTAATCTACCTCAAGTTTCATTAACAGTAGCTGACAAGTAAATGGCAATTTGATAAGACAAAGAAGCAATCACAAGTTCTCAACCACAACACTGCAGGAGCACTTCATGATCTCATATTAAGGTGAGGCCTTAGCTTTATACACAAAGGCATCGCATTCTAAAGAAAAAGCTGTCATGGTATCTGCTATGCTAAAGAATTAAACTCAATACTACAAACACCATGTAGAAAAACAGGCTCTCCTCCCTAGTCTTTCTCCTCTGCCACGCTGCAGACCAGCTTCTAAATAAGTGATTAACAGAGAAGGCAATACCAAAGCATACTACCTTCATTGACCTTAATTGTGAAGATCATCCCAGTTAAGAGAACACTTGGGTTTACATTTGAATATTCAGATGAGAGCTGACTTGCTTATCTCTGCCACCCAAGCCATGATCAAGATTTGGCTCCAGGGAAACATCAAAAATAATTTCTCTCCATAGTGTTCTCCCCAAGACACCATGCCAGTTATATTTGACCTGCCTCCAGCCCTGAACAAGGTGAACATTTTAAAGTTTCATTCCTCTGTAGTATACACTTCAATAAACACAAGTCACTCCTATGGCTAACAACAGCTCTCCTATGTGTCACTGGCATTTTTTACAATACACTGTTAAAATGAGAAGTGCCTTTTTTAGGCCTTAGCATACCTTGTCCTCCTTTGAGCTCACACATTTGTACTCGGAACTCCACTCAACATTACTGGTACCTAAATGAATACTTTTTCAGCCTCTCCTTCCTGACACTTATCCTTGGAAAAAGACTCAGAATGCATACAGCCACCTCCCAGTACCACTGCCAGGTCAAAGAGCAGATGCTGAGGTTGCACTGGCACTTCCCAGTTACCAAAGGTTCATGGTTTTGCTGAATTGAACTTTTCTTGAGAGCTTGGAAGAAACCACGGAGCAACCTCACATTACACAAATAAAACAATTCACACCGACTGTTCAGTTGATGCATGTACACAGGTTGTCACTAACGTACTGACTATTGTCACACTTGGGTACTTCTAATACCTTTTGTAAAGGACCAATACATTGTTTTAATATATCCTTGCCAGAAATCATTCCCCATTTTAAACTGGTTTCTCCCCAAAAAACCCCACATTTGAGAGTCTTGCAAATTACCTCTTATGACTAAATAATCAACTATGAACTTCCAACAGTCTCCCCAGAAGATGAATCCTGATACAAGAATGAAACTAAGGGTTTGGTTTCTATCTTATTTTTCTTAAGGGTTATCTTTTCCCAGAATTTCTATCTAGCATTTATTCTTCTGTTAGACCTCTGCAGGACATGAGGAGTTTACTGTCTATGCTGATAAAGTATAGTGACTTCAGACATCAAAGTTTATGATTAACTACCATGAGCTGCACTGTCATATGCATCAACTGTCAAGCCTTTTCTCTAACCCTAGGGTGAAAATTTTAAAAAATAAAACACTAGAGACAAAATCAAGTATTAAAAATGTTAGCATAAAATCACATTAATTATTTTTAACTCATTATTTTTTCTTTAGAAGACAATTATGGCCAACTAGAACAGACACATGATGCAACAAGCAAATCACTTAAGGAAACACAAGACACTAAGGTGACCTTAATACAACAGTTAATAATTATAAGTATGTTGAAACAATTATATTTCTCTCTCTAATTATTTGGCATCTTATAAGAAAGCAGAATTAGATCCACAAGAAAAATCTAAATATTATGCCACCTACTAGACCCCATAACCCACAGATAAGCAAGCAAGCTCTGTTCTACAATAAAAAGGGCACATTATAGGTGCTGTTCAAATATCTAATATTCAACATCAGTAGGAATTGGCCAAGTCAGCCAAGAATAAACAAAGATCAGAGATTTAAGTCTCCAGAATTCCATATCATGCCGGGGAGACAAAAAAACCATCCCCAAGAAAAATCCCTTTCGTTTACTTTTTCAACACTTCGCCTGTAACAAGGAGACTTGTGTTCATATCGTCAATTTGTACTTGATCAAACTAGTCCCTGGGCTACATATGCCATTCTCTCTTTTCCTAAGCAAATACTACTCCTCAAGAATGACCTAGCTGGTGCCTAGAAGCACTTCACACCCAAACACGCAAGTGGCCTGGCAGCTAAGGCATGCCCTTTGGGAACTGGCAGCTCCCCCAAAGAGTAGAAGGATTTGAACCCAAATCTCAACATGCTGGGTGGGTACTTAAACCATTTATGCATCTGTAAAGAATTCAACATCACATCCTTTTTCTGTCAAGAGCTAAGTGTGCAAGATTAGGCCTTTCTGTGTTTCCTGCTTCACAGAACAGAAGCATTCCTTGTAGAAGTGTGCATTATTAATGGTATTCCTGTTTGCTTTCTAACTTAACTGATGCAAACTTTGAGAGTTACAGCATTTTTTCCTTCCCACAAAGCTTTGTGTTAGTGTGCAATTAAGACACCCCAGCAGCATAAAACAAGTCTTACCAACACACGCACACAGCTGATCACTTCTGGCTAAAAAAGGCACCAAACCCCCCAAACTTACTTTAAAATAGTCTGTGACATAAAATGTTTATTCAGTTCTAATTTCCTCTTTCTTCTGCTCCATACTTTAGCCTGAACCATACTTGAGACATTTTGTGTAGCTTGTCTAGCTATACTGGGAGTGCAGGAAGGAGGAGGTGTACCTAAAATACACCTGTTGTCAGAATAGGTGTATTGAAGAAAGATCCAGAGTACGTAACTGCACTAGAAAAGCAATTCTGCCAGCATACCTGATGTTAAACCATCACATAAACTGTTTCCAGAGTTTCCTACCACAAATATGGCTGCAAACCTTTCCAAATATACAAATGCCTCTCCTTACCCACTAATAAAAGGAAAACAAGAGAGGAGTATTTAATTAATATTTACAAAAAGTCTTGAGGTTTCCAAATGCATCACCAAGGCAGTAATTAGTCTTCCAAACACCGTAATGTCAAGTCTTTCTGCAACATTACCTCTCATACTGAGAAAGTACTTAAAAAAAGTCAATTGCTAGAACTTTTAAAAATTTTAAACATGACACATGAACACAAATACAAATCCTGTTATCTAAGAAATGCCAGACTGAAATTTTATCTTTCAGCATTCCAAAAAAAAAAACCACTTTAAAAGGAACACATTTAAAGGGAAAAAACAACCAGTAGCTGAAACAGGTAGTTACAACTGTTAGGAGCTGATGTTAAGTGTAAGGACACATTGTAACAGAAGCTGCATCAAAAAATGCTACAGGTTTTTTAAAAGCCTGCAATTCAAAATATAGAAAGAGATTTAAACTAAAACGCAGCAAATTGAGGTGTTAAGAAAATGTAACTATTTACACGGGAAAATAAACAGATGCACATGAACTTCAGAGTACATTAACCGCTCTGTGTCCACAGTCCTTGGTATGAATGCTAACCTCTACACTGCATTTTTACTGCTTCTATGTCACACACTGCTGTGGTACCAAAGGATGCCCCTCAATGGCCCGAGGAACTCCTGCAGACTCCTCAGGCAGATAAATAAGTCTAGTGAAGAAACTTTAACAAAAACTAAGTAAAATTACAGTATTGATCATCACCTACTTCTATACAGAAAAAAATTACCATCCACTGTTATTCCATACATTGCAAGGCAACATGACATACATTGGAAGGATGTACAATCTGAAAGAACTACTTTGAAAAGAGTTCAGTGGTCATTTATTAACATTTCGCTCTATATAAGTTTATTAACAGTAACATAAATTAAACATTCTGCTACAGTGCTTCGAAGTGCTGTAATATTTGTGATACCTTGTTAAAATTATCGACTATACTAACCATTAGCTAAGCTTTTAACGTGTAAAATAGTTAACTAGAAAAGAGCTTACATGTGTATAAACCAACCAGACTAAAGTGTTTGACATTCAGATTAGTAATAACAGCTCTAATACGATCATAAGAAAAAAACCTCTATTTTTTGTGAAAATTTGGACAACAGATTAAAACCAAAAGCTTGCGGACTCAGATGCCTAAAGGCAATACAAAGATAGCCTATTTTTGACAAAGTCAGGAAAAACACCTCAATCCTCCAAAAAGGCAGAGAGGTCTCTTTAAGGCATAGGAAGCTGTACACTGAAGCAGCAAACACATAGAAAAGATCACCATCGGTCACTTGTTAGAAATCTGATTGCAGTCATTGATAAATCATCATGCACAAAACCCCCTTCCAGCACTGGTTGATATTTGTCCCCCGTAATATTCCTCATTAAGTTATTTTCCGTTGATCTGTCCCGTGTGAGACACCTAAAAACGCTATTATAAATATTTTCAAAGCGGCCCAAGAGCAGTTAATTCAGTTTTCTCACGCGGTCCGCCTCGCCAGGCGCAGTGCCCGCGTTCTTTGTTCCTCGGCTGCGCAGTGTCTCCCAGGGCACAGGCTCTGCAGGGGCAGCACCAGCGGGGCACCAGGGCATCCATGCCCCTGCAGCCTCTGGGGACACGGCGCTGCTCGGCCGGGCTGGGGCTGACTGCTGCCCGCTCTAAGACACACCGCGAGCCCACCGTGTTCAACCTGTTTCAGCTTCGCCCCGCGAAGCTTCACACACCAAACCGAGGGAGCCTCTTTACAGGGGCACCGTCTCCAAACACAGGGCTCAGGGGGTCAGAAGTGCAGAGCACGGGGCCTCAGGTTTCGCCCCTCGCTGAGACACAAACACCCCCTGCTGTAAGAGCGCACAGCCCGGCGCTCCCTCGCCCCTCCCGGGCCTGCTCGCGGGGGCACCCGGGGGAGGCACGGCCAGGGATGCAGGGCGGGGGTGCAGGGCGCCCCC
>JAWWMP010000165.1:30459895-30543049 GCA_035047865.1 Dendrocincla tyrannina
GCCAATATATGAAGCCTTTCTATTCTGATTGCTTTACTACTTCTCTGTTACAGTTTTCACAATAAAATCACAAAAATACAATATTGTAGCACTAAGCACCAGGAAAATACAATTTAGATGTTTGACACTATACGCATGTCATGAATTATTTTAAAATGCAAGAAATTAATTTGAAATTAGTGTAATTAACCTAGTGCACAAATTTGTTATTGCTGATTAAATAATATGTCACTATTTGTCTCCATTTCATGTGGAGCACTAAAATAAGTACTTGAGTATGTACTAACTTATATCTGCTCATAGCCCACTGCTTTCTGTCAGTACTCCCATTTCTTCTCAGTGCTAACTCACCAGGTAAGTTCTAGATGCTTCAGGTGGGATGTCTGCTGTGAGAGTTTCCAGATGTTTGTTATACTTTGCCGTGGGGACATGGGTACCTCGTGTGCTGTCAGGAGCACACTGAGCAATGGGGAACAGGGACTGACAGCACTGAGGCCAGTGGTCACATGGTTCGTTGGTTATGGATAGAAATTGGTTCCCCTTTTTCATTAACCTGAACAAAACAAATAAAAGCCCCATCCATGCTGACATTTGTCATATCATCTATCAGAGAATGTTACCAAAATATTTAATGGTGTTTTGTCGTGGTGCTCTAGAGCTTACGTACTGTGCTGGTGAGGAGAGAGGGGAAACGTGCAATAAGGAGACAGAAACATGCATGAATGAAAGGATAAAGGAGGACTGGAAATCACTTGTGTAATCAAAATCATTGGATATCTGATTGCTGTGGTCAGTAAGCTCTGAAGTATCATTATAATAAATTTCTCATAGTGTAAAGGTGATGGAAGAGACAGTTCTGATGATTCACTGTCTTTGCCAGCATTACTGTGATGTTAACAGGACCTGTTTATGAACCAGAATCCTGCTAGGTGCTGTACTACAACAGGCTGGAGAAAGAGCCCACGTAATTTATGAGTAAGACATGAACTTACAGAAAGAGAAAAATGAGAAAATAAAAGGAGATAAGAATAAGCTGGTAAGTAAGATTGAATCACATTACATACCATTTTCAGGGTTTGGTTTTGACAGCCATCAGAGAAAAAGTGGGACCTAAGAAGGAATTTGAGGGATGACAGTGGAGTAAATTTGCACTAAATGTGAGAGAGAGCATGTAAAAAAGGAACAAAGGCTATTTTAAAATTTTGTTCTAATGTAAATGAGTTATTTTCTTGAGTTGATTGCTTAGGGCAACTGCCTCCTTTGTAGTAAATGAGATCTGATAAAAAAAAGCAGGGATAAATCATAAAGTACCCTGAAAATGGAGATTCATAGCTGATTAACATTCTGCATGTGTACCAACAATGAAAGATTTAATTAATCCAGCCAAGACCAAAGGATGTCACAATTATTACAAAGCGAGGTAATGAAACCCTATGAAAAACACCGTTGTGATACTTCATGTGAATAGAATTCATGTATTTCAGACATGCTGTGAATATGGAGTTGTAGGAGTGTAAACTGTTGCCAGAGTCCTGCAGGGTTCTTTGGGCAGTGCTTTAGGTGACAGGCAGGGTAGTGATACTGCCTGCAAGGGTGCTGGAAGTTGGAAGTGGTGGGAGGTTGCCTGGGGAAGGCTGACTGATTTTGGCTGGGTTCAATTGACATTGGTGGCTAAAACCCTTAATGAGGTAGCAGAGAACCACCAGTTTTTCTACAACAGCCCTAGCTGCTGCTACAGGAAGGAGTAGCGGCTGAGAAGGGAGAGTGAAAACATAATTCTTTGACCTTCTCTAATTTGTAGCATTGCTGTTGATGATTTTCTGAACAACTGCCTTTAAAATGTGAGCAGAATGAGTCTATAAGAGAAGGGAAATATTCCCATATGTGTGTAGTAAACAGAGAACAATATTAGTGAGAGAACAAAACAGAACAATAATAGTGAGAATAACCTGTGAGCTGGGGTAGGAAAAAAAGGTAATATTCTCCTTGGCTAAGAAGTCTCAAGAACACCCATAATGGGCATCTGACTTGAACTGATGTTCTTAAAATCAAACTTGTTATTCATTTTGCCTATCCACAAAATAAAAATAAATTTACAAGTTAAAGGCAAGAGCTATAAAAAAGCTTATATGTCAAATTAAAAAAACAAAACCCCAAAAAACAACACCCCCCCCCTCCCACCTGTTAGGCTTTATTATACTATGAAACAGCAGAACCTCTTCCCCCAAACACGCATTTTTAAGAACATGCAATCTCAAGTTCAAAAGGGAACTTTGTGAGGCTTTCTAACAGCTCTCAACTCCTCTTTTTATGTAAAGAAAAAGGGCCTGTGAATCTATAACACTGATTTGCACATGCAGTTCTTCAATATATTCTTTTTGTTTATAAGTAATCTTATGTAATTTTGACACTGTTAAGGCAATTTTTAAATTGATGTATTTTTTACATCAGCATAGTGACATACTTTGCCAATAACAGTAGAAACACTTGGGCTGTTCTCAATGCTACATGGTGACTTCTGTCTTTGCACCTTTTGGAACACATGTTTTTGTCAGGCATCAAGAAGAGGGCAGGACTCAGGCACTGCTCTGAAATAGAAATTCTCTAGCAGCTGATCAAGCTAACTTTAACACAAAAGCTGGAGAACAAGTAACAAAATGAATTCCCTCACTGAGGGGAAAACCACAAACATTCAAAGCTAATAATTAATTACATTTTATAAGTCTATTAAACATGTAATTTCTATTAACATAAGTGATGGAATGCCAAGGAGAATAGAAATACCTTGCCACTAATCTTTTTAAAAAATAGATGTAATAGACATCTGCTTCCCATTCATACCTTGTTTCCCTTAGGTCCATCCATTTCTTATGCAGAGGATATGAAGAGAGGACACAAGTGCACTGGGCCTTTCTGCAGAGGCCACTGGAGTTTTCCCGGTATACAAAACCACAACTGGCACAATCTTGATGATATGGTTTCCCTGGTTGAGTTTATTTAAGTGATGATATGAAGAGAAGTGGTGCTTGACTGCACCTACATGAGGCAGCAAGTTTTGTCCAGTAGGGTGGTTTGGAAGAACTCAGCCCAGTCACTGCTGATGCTGCAGTGTATCTCCAGTCCTAGCAGTAATTCCACTTCTTGGCTGCATCATGGCATAGAGGTAACAGGTAGCTTGGATTTATCTGTAACACAAGGACGTTAAGGGCACAATAACATCAGAGATGTTTACATAGGTGTTGTCTGTGTGGTGCAGGCTGCCAAAGAACAGCAAGTTCTGCTGGTCTGCTCCATGAGGGATGATGAGCTGGGAGCCAAGGATGGCCTCAGCAGAGGCATTGCTTTGAACAGTCAAGGCACAGTCCTGCAGAATTCCCATGGGCTAAGGATGGTGGTAACAGGATGTGCTGGCAGGTGCAGACAAGACGCATGGCAGAGTGTATGGGGTGGGGATCCCAGCTGAGGCTGGTCACAGCAATTAAGGCCTATTGGGGCACTCAGGGCCCTGGTCCAAGAGTTAATGAGCCAATTTAAACTGGAGCTTGTATTCATGTGTCTTGCTCTGGATACACAACACTCACACAAACACAGACAGCACCAATGGCCTCATCCTTGTTTGCCTCTCTGGCTGATCAGGATGGAGATCTGTTACTGGGCAATACAAACATGTATACAATGTGTATTCCATCAGCAGCTGAGCTCAGATAGTCTCTCCAGTATCTGGCCTCTGGAAACCAGTATCCCCAGCTCCTGGCATTTGGATATTATGAGCCACTGAGACTGCAGTTCCTCTCTTGTTGCTGATACAGACCCCTCGCTCAGACACAAGTGCACATATGATGGGCCTTTGATGGGCTGATGGCTCCTGTGATGGGCTTGGGAGAGGCTGGGGCAGGGTGTTATTTGGGTTTGCCCACCCACCATGCTCTCTATAATCCTTTGGGTTTTATCCCACCTCTTAACAAAGGACTGGTTTTTGGCTTTTGTCTTTGTTTGTTTTGTTTTTGTTTTCGTCTACCCCTCATCACTACCTCTTAGAAAAACTCCCGTTAATGGAGAAGGCTGCAGCATGACTCCTTAGCTACACAGACTGCCAAGAGCATATTAAATCCTATTTCCTGCTCTGTTTTCTAGCTTTTCATAGCACTTTGGGCAAATTGATTGGATTTAGCCATTAGGGAGTAAATGACAGAAAATCAGTCATGGCTGGAAAGTGCCAGCTATCTTTTATTTAGATGGGCTCGAGTACCATTGCAGCTGCATGTGTTCCTCTCTGCCCCCCCCGCCCCCAACAGACTTGAAGATAAATAGCTCTTAGGCCATTTTTATTTTCATTAATCAATACTTTTAGTGATGAATAGCTACCTAGCTCTAAAACAAGAGTCCTGGCAGGCTGTGCCAGGACTACCCTGCTGTAATCAGCATTGGCTCCAGTTACCTCGCTTACGTGTTCCGGTGAGCAAATTCCCTTGAATGCCCCTAACCACGTAGCTCTGCAGAGCCACATCCCAAGAGATGGACCACCAGTCTTCACCATGAACAAGCCTCTTCCAGCAGCCTCAGCCTAATATTAGAAAGCTATAGGAAAATATTAAGCCTATTTCCCTTCTGCGTAGCATCTCCATGTATGTGTGAGGATGGTCATGGCCATCTGGCAGTTCTCCAAAGCAATGCAACAGCACCTTAAAAAGAGCACAGCTGAAGAGGCTGTCAGCAGCAGTGAGCTATCCAGCGGGCAATTAACCACATGAAAAGATCAGGCATAATAAGGTAAAGTATCAATATTACAGCATGGCTGTCAAGCCACCAAAGCAGGTCTTTTCATGCAATATAGAACAGATCCTCAGCTGAGGAGTTTCCATTATCAGATTGAACTAAAGTCAGCTAAATTACAGGAAGATGCCCATTTACCAGAACCAAGAACTGCAGATAGATCATTCCAAATTTAGTGCAAGTGAGTTAAAATAGCTAAGGAAATTCAACACAGATGAAAGTAAAATGACTCCTATGAGGAGAATATTTTACTAAACTGTAATTATAATTACTGTGCCTAGGTTGACTACTACCAATAAAACACGAGAATTTAGTGTTATCCATATTTTAAGATCCCTAAAAATACACTGGTCAGAAGCATGGAAGAACAAAAATTATTAGGAAGTAGAGAACAAACAGAAGTAATCATCATGTGGTTACATGAGATAGTCGTGCCTTTTAAAATGTATGCAGTTCTGATCTTGTTTTAGACAGATATAGTAAACCTGAAGAGGGTGCAAAGAGGAGCAACAGGGATGGGTGATAGGGTGTAAGTGGTTTAGGGGTTACAGAGATAGTGCTGGGTTTATGGTTGGACTTGATGATTTTAAAGGTCTCCTCCAGTCTTGATGATTCTGTGATAGGGATCATCCAATTTACAGACTCTTGGATATGGGCTGTGACCACAAAGGGCAGACTACGTAAGTTAGGACTTTTAGGATGATAGCCATCTATAAAGCTATGGGTGGCAAAGTGAGGGTGACTTTGCCTGCTCCAAAGCAAAAGCTAAGAGGCACCAAACAGAATTAGGAGGTGGCAGATTCACAATAAAGTAGAGGGGATGCTGCTTCACACTGTGAAACGTGGGATTTCTTGCCACAAATACTGTGGTAGTATTTGGAAGATGGATAATTATCCACTTGCCATACATTTATTCTTCTCTTGAGATGTGAACTACTGGCCACTTCTTTTGCACAGGGCCAATTTAAAAAAAATAAAATCCAGAAGTGCACAGGGCACACACTGCAGGGACATTTCTGGCATTGTTTCCTTCTCCATACTTTCTTAAGTAGTCCCCTTCTCCTGTTAGTACCAGCCATTGCCAGTGTAGAAAGGTGTGTTTGCAAATATCTATGTTGGCTTCTCCTTGGCCCAGTGTCTGGTCTGCACATTATTGCAAAACTGGGTCCCCCTTAGTGGTCCAACCAGCACAATGTTTCATAATGATGAAGTCACTGGTGACTTTGCCACAGCAGACAAGCATTCCACTTCGGAAATGCTCTTGTCAGAGATGGAATACTGTGTTGTTTTTTAAAAGCTTTCCATCCTTGATACGCTGTCATTTGCCCTGCTGATCTTTCCGATTTCTGTTGGGTAATGGCATCCTTTCAGTCCATCTTGGACAACAGAAAAAAGCATGAGAATGCCAGGTACCAGCAGAAACCACTTTAACATGCTTCCTTGTCAATCCAGTAGGACAGATTTTCCTGGGCTAGTGGCTGGTAACATGTAAGTGTTGCAATATCACTTTTTATCTTTTTTCTTAATGGAAGCAAATGCATCTGGTAGATTTTGCAGATGTATATATGCATAGACACACTGACCTTCCATTTCTCTTGTACTTTTCTTGAAATTACTTTCCTTTTGAATCCCTGGTTATCAAGATCATGCCAGTAGAGTTGCTTTTTTTGGTACGCTCTGTGGATTATCACAGATTATCTGTGGAGCTACTAGTGTACAATAAGATTTCAGTCTTGCTTGTGAATTAACTTGGCAAAAATAAAGTAGTTGGCCTGTATTTTTAAATAAACTGGGTCCATGGAAGTGCAGAAGTCCTTGCACAGGGACAGGGACAGAGCAGTCTGGATGTTGCTGTACACTGGTGGAATGGAGCAAGTCATCCGAGCCAGACCAGTCTAACAACTAGAGAGCTACTGAGCCTCTGTGCATCCCCCTTTTGAGGGCTTTATATTCCAAGGGCTTTATCAGCTTGTGTACAATATGGCACAAATGCACAGAGCAAGTCTTAATCTAATGCTGAATGACTCGCTAAGCCCTTTCAGAAAACATGCAACTAGCAGCAGCTCACGAGGTTGTAACATTTGCAAAATGTGCAGGCTTTTCCTCCCCACAAATTACCCACGATTTGTCTGCATTTCAATGCTGAATTTAAATCCAGCGTAGCTATTCATCTTTCCGAGGGGAGGCTGGCATAGATTTAGTAGAAAACAACAGTCCAGTTTGAAAAAAAACAACAACCAAACACAAAAAAATTCCATAAAAGAAAACACAGAAGAAACAACAGTGTGAATTTTTTCACTCTGAGTAAATACAGGGGTCCAGCTGCTGACAGTATCATGCTGAAAGTGTGGAACTGCTGTGCTTTGTCTTTTGAGACTGGCTGACTCTAGGAAGGTGAAGGGGTTACAGTTATTAAAGATCATGTTCTTCATCTTGAGGTTAAGGCACTTAATTGTGACTTATGGACCAAATACTGCTATGGGAAAGTATACCTTGTTCTACAGATTGCTGCTTTAATGATCACCAGCTGCTACAACTGTTCTTTCCATTGCAAACCCTTTGTCTTCATCAATAGTTGTGACTTTGACCACCTTGATGTCCTGCTCTCCTACAACTGACTGTCTTCTTTGACTACAGGCAAAAATGCCCTTTGATGTCTAGCAAGGAGTCCCAGAGTTCAGCTTTTTCATGGGAAACACCAGCTGGCTTTAACTTCAGGAAGGAGACTATCATAGATATAATGCGTTTAAGCAGAGTTTCTTACCTGGACTTTTGGGAAATGTGTAAAATAATCTCACAAAAGAAATATTAGGTTGAAAATATATTCCTCAATTTATTTGGGATAAAAGTCTATTAGAAATGTTTGTAAAGTGTCAGCAAAAATGACATGATTTTCATGATTGTTTTTCCCCCCCCCTTTATACATAGCATTGTGCCAACTCTTCTCAGCGACATTTGTAATTGTAAACCAGACCTAAGATTTTTCTGGCTAGGTTTTCTCTTTTATCTTCGTCTAGCATCTCTGACTGCATGAACAATCTTCCCTCAGGTTGTTGTTACTGGGGTCCTTTATAATTTTCTGATTTTCATTATATATGCTCCCTATAATAACCCTTAACTATATAATAAAACAATCCTTTGGATTACAATAGGCAGTGCTCTGCATTATTTCTCAGAGATGAGTCAACTCTCTCTTCCTTCTTCTGTGATTTACAACATTGGTATGGTAAACACAGCCACCCATGAATTTAATTTGGTACCATCCTGCTGCTACACAGAGCGATCACAAATGTGGACATGCAGTCCAGAACAAAGAAATATGATCAGCAAGCTGTGTTACTCTTTTTCTGAATGATCAGTCCCTGGATTGCCTTCAAACACAGCATATGCCCCCCTGCCTTCAACCTTTGCCATGGCCTGTGCACCGCACAGCAAACAAGGCATTTGGGTTTGAAACCAGCCTTAGGGATGCCCTCTGCAGTTATCATAGAAATACAGCTCTGGCCCATTGCAGCAGTCAGGATTAACACCCAGTGTTCTGTGTTCTCCCTGACTGTCTTCAAAAAATACTACAGACAAATGTTCTGGCTTCATGAATGGAGTTGATGGGATAGCATTTTACCCACCAACTCCAAGAAGTAAGCTGTTGTAGGGCACCGCAATAGTCTTAATCCCAGATAAAATGTGAAAATACCAAAATACATAATCTGGTGAGATCTGAAAAATCTGTATCTCATAGGGGGGAAAAAAAAAGAAAAAGAACACCATCAAATTCCACACAGTGCAGCACAAGGGCTGTTTGCAATTGCTATGCAATTTTGATGGGAAAGAGAGTATTCTCCAGCTTTGACCAGTCCAATTGTAAACCCCACCCACCAAAGAGTGCTTCCATTTTGTCCCTTGGGAGGTGAGTGAGAGCTCATTCTGTAGTTGCAGTTCACTCATGATAATGTACATGAAGGAAAGCCCCATATGATTTCTCTTTCTTCCTATCCTCTTCCCCCACCCCAAATACCCTCTTAAATCCCTACTTTTCTGTTTCAAACAACAAGGCTGAACAGGTGAAATTTTAAATAATGATTGAGGATTTTTTTATTCATTTAAGTTTCAATATCATTACAGAAAATGTTATGGTACAGAGTTGTTTAACATTAGTTTTATTTCTTTGCTCATTTAATTTCCACACGAATGCTGGTAACACTAATATCTGTACAAGATCAGTCTTTGATTTTTTTTAGTTTTTAGTTCTGTACATTTTTAAATGTATTGGTTAAAAAGGCTGTCAGCACTTAAGGAAGCAGTTTTTTTGTTTGTTGAAATAAAAGGTATCCAGTTACTGCCCAAGAGTACTGAGCTGGGTGGCTGCTGGGATGAGAGATCCCTGAATGCGCAGCGAGGTGAGGAAACCTCGGGGCTTCATTGGGTTCCCAGTGCAGCCACTCCGCTTTTGGCACTGTGCACATCAACACGAGATACAAGATAAAGAACAAGCAGAAGCTCTCTGTGAAGCGGTTATGAAGCATACTAATAAGGGAAATCCAAGTGTTGTCTACGCTAGTATAAATAAGCAGACAGCCTTGTTTTAAGAGCATAAGTAGTTGTATCTTAAAGATGAGAAAAAACACAAGTTCTGCAGGCACCTACTGCTGTCTACTAAAAGCTACCGCTATTAGAACTAGCATTGAACACACAAAGCAATTGCAAGGAAAGGAAAAAGTTGCTTTGATATAATCAGAATAAATTTCTTTGTTAAGATTTGTTTTAAAGTTTTTTTTAAAAGGTATTTATTTAAATTCCATTTGAAATATATTTCAAGATGTTGACTATACTGATCAACTTTTATCCAAATCAGAAAAACTAGCTGTGCCGTTGCATATTACAGGATACAGTCAATGATATGTGGACATGCATCAAAGCTTCGCTCTTGCTGGTGACATCATAGCCTTCCAATGACCATGACATCAACCACCTCCCCCTTGTGAAGCTCCACATACTGCTCTGTCTTTGGAGGTAGCATCAACAGTCCATTGGCACTGCGCATACTCATCAGACGACTGCTCATCTGATTCCCTGCAGGAGAGAGAGAACAATTTCAGTCAAGCCTTCAGTTAGTTCCAAATGCTGCAACACATCATGCAACAAACAAAAGCAGTTATTACAAAGATGTTTATGTGGCTAACTTACACAGCTGGGATCTTCCCACTCCAAGGTGAATGGAAACAGGGAACTCTGTGGAGAAGGCAGCCTCTCATCGGCCTAGCTCTCAAAATTGTGACTCCCTTTGCTGATTGCTTTTCTATCCAGCCTTCCACATTATCTAAACCATGTATTTTGTCCTAGTAAATTGCTTTTCTGTTTGAATTTCTAATCCTACCAAAATTACTTTATTTTTCTACTTGTATTCCTAAATCCAGTTGTACAAACAAAATCAGCACAGTCTAGAATATTTTTAATGTACTGTTATAGAGTAGGTTTGATTAACTTTATTATCTCTGATTAGAATCATTTAGGTTGGACAAAATCTTCAAGATCATTGGGTCCAACCTTTGACCAAAGACCACCATTTCACTAAACCATAGCACTAACTGTCAAGTCCAGTTGTTTGTGGAACACTTCCAGGGATGGTGACTCCACTTCCCTGGGCAGTCTGTTCCAATGCTTGACTACCCTTGCAGTGAAGAAATTCCTCCCGATGTCCTACCTGAACCTCCCCTGGCACAGCTTGAGGCCATTTCCTCTCCTCTTGTCCAGCTCCTGTCCAACCCCAGCTCCCTCAGCCTCTCCTCACAAGCCCTCTGCTCCAGACCCTTCACCAGCTCCGCTGCCCTTCCCTGGATCCTCTCCAGACCCTCAGTATCTTTCTCACAGTGAGGGCCACAGAACTGGACAGAGCACTTGAGGTGCAGCCTCACCAGTGCCAGTGCAGGGGGACAATCACTGCCCTGGTCCTGCTGGCCACACTATTGCTGATGCAGGCCAGGATGCCATTGGCCTTCTTGGCCACCTGGGCACACTGCTGGCTCATGTTCAGCTGCTGTTGACCAGCACCCCCAGGCTCTTTTCTGCTGGGCTGTGGCATACTCCTGTTTAGCATTAGTAGCTTAGCACTAGTAGCTAAAATAGTTGAAGTCTTAGGCCACAAGAGCTGACAGAGTAAACTTTTCGATAAAATCGATGCTGCTAACACAGAACTAGCTGAATCTGGCAGATACGAGCACAATGAAAAAGACAAGAATCAAGGAAACAATTCCATGAGAATAAGGTAACTTCAGAAGAAGGCCAGCCCAGCAACAAAGAAAACCAGTAAGAAATCAAGAGACCACCAACTAGAACTAAGTGTCTGGACTTTGAGATTGAGTGCTGGGTGGTACAAGTATAATCGGAGGGTGTGATCTGGGGTAGGAGTCCCTCTCCAGAGACACCCAGCTCAAGCTGTACCCTGAGAACTAATGAAAGAGGAATTCAAAACCTTCACCTGGACTTTAGGTTTTCCAGTGGGATCCTGGGGTTGGACCCTGTTATGTGTGTTGGCTGTGTAAAATTCCATAACACAAACCATCTCAAAAGAATGGGTTTCTCTGGGACACTGAGCTTCACAACACATGCTGAATATGAACAGTATCATATTGGTTGTATTGACAAAACCAAAATATACTATAAAAAGTAATTCCCTTTACTTTCTTGGTTTTCAGACTTCCAGATTGACAGAGAAACCATTCCATACAGTCTATTTGTGTAGGGAAAGAACTGATGTACAGCAGAACAGAGTTAAACCAAATACTTCACTGTAGAATGTATGTAATAACTTGACTTATAGCTGGAAATGTGTCAGAAGCTGTGTGATGGAGGCAATGGTAAGAACTTTCTCTGAGGAAGCAGTCAGGAACTAGTATTTTCCCTGTGGAGACCCATATACAGTGCTTTGTATTAATCAATTTGGAGGTACCAAAAAGGCAATTAGTTGTTTAAGGACCTGACTCTCTTGAGAAACTGTCAGTGTCAGCCTTCTAGCAGTACACAGTTAAAAAAGTATTAGAAACTAGTATTTACCTCAACTGCAGCCGAGTATGACTAATAAGGCCTTGGTCAACTTTAAGAGAACATAAACAGCCTCTTCTATCTCTTCTGCTTTTCCAGTTCGGCTAAAATTACACTTCTTTTATTTGTACTGCTCCTAGGTATGCCCCAACTCGTGCTTGTTTAGTACATGCACAACAGCAAAAGGAGCCAAATGTGCCTGAGTGCAAGTAAGCATGGTGGTTGTTTATAAAAAGGAATGTGTGCACATCTGCAAGCACACAGGAGCAGTGTGTGTGTGTGTGTGTGTGTGAAAAGTCAGGTTATTAAAATAAAGGAAATTTTAATGGTTAGGTTGGCAAGTTGTATCATGACTGAATTTTGTACTAATGTACGTGTACGGGGGCACAAATATGTCAGCAAATCAGTCTGCATAGAAAAGGTTATATGAAAAAACCTGTGCACAGGCTTGGTTGTTTTTAGACATGTATGTAGGAAGGCAAGGCCCTGTGTGAGTGCCTGTCAGTCTGTGTGACTGGGCACTAACCTGTACTCTGTGCCCAAGGTAGTGGTTCTTGATGATGCCAAGTCAGTATGCACCGATGATATTCTGGGCGGGGGTCCAATTTCACATCACATGATAACTGCAGAAGAAAAAGAAAGGGTGAACATGTCATAAATTCAGAACATGCACGCACTGTCTAAGCTAGTGGAACAATCTGCTCAATTGTTTTTCCTTAAAAACAGTCTTTTGAAAATCTTGCATTTTGAGGTGAAATGGTATCTAGTGCAAAATTCAAAGCTGTAGGAGGCACAGACTGCAGTATTTAAGGCAAGTACAACTGTGATATTATAATATCAAAGTGTGTGATGGAGTCTACATGCATTAAGTGGAATATTCCAAAACTGTTCCTTTACTGAGAGTTTACAGATAGCATTTCACCAGAAAAAAAGCATTTCTGGTCTCTGGATTACGTTGTATAAAAATGCTGTTCACATTGAAAATCATGCTAGCTCTGACAAAAGGGAAATGGCCATTCTTGGAAATGAGAAGACATACAGGAAATTGCTCACAATGGAATTTAATGGAATACATTGGAAAATTCATGCAAAAGTGAAAGTTACTACAAATTGCTCTCTGCTTTAGAGTATTTTAGCTGTGAGACAAAGAAAAATGTGGATGCTTGAGGAAGTGCAAAAGAGAGACAGAATAATCAGTAAGAGACAAGCACATAGCCAAGAACACTAGGAAAGCTACAAAAGGTGATGTGTTCTTGGTACATTATTTGAATCAAAAATAGAAGAAGAATACATTATAATAACATGCCTTGCATCTATATTAAATAGAATTACAATATCCACGATATATAAGAAGACTGAAAAGAATATTTTAAGGGATTTATATTGCTTAGGGTGGAGGTCATGTGGGTTGCTTATAGAGATAACAGAAAGACTTTGAAGTTTGTATTTTCTATCATTAATACAAAACTATCCAGCTCTAGGTATTCACAGATTACTTTGCATTTTTACCACAGGTTAAAACAAATGTTTCCTTAAACAGGACAGTGTCCTTCCTGCTTCACTGTCAAGTATCTCTGTGTCTGTATACCTTTCTCCTTTAGATGGCCATCTACCTTTCAGAAATTATGGGGCTGATTATTAACAATGTCAATCTCTGACAATTAACAGAGATTGAGACTGTAACTCTGTGTGAACTTTCTTCAACTGCCAGAACTACTCTAGGGCTCAGATTCCCCAAGCACATCGATCTTTCAGAGCCCAAAAAGCTGTGGTTCAATATCTTGAGAGAATTTTTAAACAGAGAACAAGCTTCTTACCCTGGCTTTGATGATGGTGGGCCGAGGATCCAGGATACCCTGCATTTTCCTCAGTGCAGGAACAACAAAGAGATTGCAGGTGACAACAGCTGACACGGGGTTGCCTGTAGAACAAAGAACAGGTGGTGGTGACTCCCTCTTGATTTACTCTGTGAATTTCTCCAAATGAACTCATGCTTTTACAGCAGTTTCACTCTAAAGGACTCTACAGGGCTTTCCACACTATGTACAGCAAATGTTTCATTCAAGACTGCAGTGGCATGTGGCAAATACACCTGCTGAAAGCTACACTTTGGATGATGGTGTGCTGAAATCCTGCTCTGACCAGAACTGCCCCACGTTCCTCAGGCCCCACCATTTGCCTCTGTTCTTCCATGATCTTTGTCCTATGCCAAGATTTGTCTGGGGCTGGGGCAGAGTTTATTGTGTACAGGTATTGGTTCTACCTCACAGGGCTCTCAATTCATGGTTAATGGTTCCCAGGCACATGGAAAAATAACTTTCAATTCCCTAACAGAGTGGAAAAATGCTTCAGCACAAATTCTAAGGAGAATTCTACTGATTTATATATTTTCTGTTGACGCACAACAGAGGTGTATGACCACCTGTCAAACACCCATGTCTTACACATCTGGACTTCTCTGGATGACAGTTTTAAAATAAATACTATGATCAGACAGAGGTTCCATTGATCTCTCCCTGGAAGAAAATGTACTACAGCAACTAAAGAAAGAGAAGGTAAAAGCACTGGAGATACATCTGAAAACCACCAGCTTATCAAGAGCAGGATTCCTTGTGTTGTCAAAATCCATGGGAAGTCAGAGTGATAACAATAAAATAAATTCCTCCTGATCTAGGAAGACAGAGAACCTTAAGTAAATGTTTATTCTGAATGGATGCTTTCCCGGGGCACGCAGCAGCAGTGGTGCTGGTGTGCTGCCCTCTTTTGGTTCCACAGCAGGAGCATGATAAACAAAAGTATTCCATGGCACATTCCTTGGCGCTCCCTCATTTTTGTCTCTGCTTTCTGTATGTCAGAGGGATGCACTGATTTACACACACACACAGGATATTTACTGTGAAGTTGGAGGGAGCTGTAGGAAAAAACACCCTCATAAAAACCCTAAGGAAATTGTAGGATGGAAGAAATCATAAGACTGGTACACCAGCAACTTCTGAGCACAGGAACAAAGGAGAACTCCTTAGTACATTCCTGTAAGCCCATTTCTGCTGGAAATTTCTGAGAAAATCTTACAGGTACCTTCCTTAGGGATGCCAACACCAGGCATAGGTTCTGTAAAATGTCACTATTCTTTTTCATGTCTGTCATCTCTCCACAGCAACAAAAGTAACCCACAAAACATCTCACCTGGGAGCGCAAAGATTATTTTTCTTACGCCGTCAATATCCAGAGTTGCAAAAGTTGTTGGCAGGCTATGGAAAAGGAAAGTTATTTAATATCTGCATTAGACTTTGACTTAACATTACTATATTATTTAAAACATTTGTAAAATAAAACAAAACAGAGTATCTGTCTCTCAGCAGATTACTAGCACCTGCTGATTATTCCATACTGGAGGTATAATCCTCTCTTTGTGCTGACCGAACAATTAGTTTTTCTTGATATTCAGCTAGTAAGTGTTAAGCAGAGGAGTTTTCTCCTGGAGAGGAAACATCTAAAAGGAGATGAACTAGTAACTAAAAATCTATTTCTAGCATTGTCTTTATGCTAGAAGCCAATCAACAAAGAAGTAATACTGAAATTATGCAATTACAGAGCTGCATTTGTTTTTCATGTAAGGGTCTCCACATTTTTGAACATTAGTGACTCTAATCCTCTTACTCCAGTCTCTATCTACAGCAGTATTTCTGAGCAGCAAATGCTAGCTAGTCTGCAGATGAACAAATTCAGATACACAGCCAGAGCTGCAGCCAGGTAAGACCCAGGTCCATCAGTGGAGAGTTTTCTTTGCCTTTCAGAGCTGCTCCTGAGTGATCTTTAGTGGCTTGTCATGAGGACTATTACAGTTATACAAAGAGAACAGCGAAGCAGGCTCAAGAATGTGGCTGGTAAAGAAAAGGGACTCATTCATGAAAAAGGAATTCTGTACACCTATGTTAATATAATCATTTTAAACATTAGAAATTATACCTTATAGGAGCAATGATAGGCTGGGTTCCTTGGCTTCATCTTGAGCTGACTGCTATCACCTGGTCAGCAGATGATAGCTGATGACCAGAAGCAGCTTTGGAGATTTGCCACACTTTGATCATTACCACCTAGTTTTGTATCTGCTAAGGCTGATCAATATCCTATTTTACCAGGGGAAGTCAGTGTTTGATGTTTCTATTTCAAAATGTCTCTAACACAATGGGAACTATATACCAGACCTCCAACTCTTATAACCAGTGCACAAACCAAGGCACAAAGAAATCTAATTGCTAATTCATATTTACTGGAAACTCTGAATTCTCATATGAGATTTCAACACCATCATTGGTGAAGTCTTCCAGTACTTTTTTCTGGCAGTGCTGCTAGGCTAGATATAACCATAGATGAGCTCAGCAACTTTCAGATCAAGTGGAGGGATGGTAAATCCCAAGTGTCACTCTACATTCATGTAGCACATCAAAACACAGGCACACAACAAATTCTGACTTTGCTCTTGGAACTCACTCAAGGGATGTTTTCCCAATATGATAATCACAATTCATATCTAAGGTTCTTTTAAGGCACAGTTAATAACACCCAAGATACAATATTTGCTATTGCACTACAGCCAATGAAGATAGAGTGCTTAGATTAAGAACAGATGACCCAATGTTTTAATAGCAGTAAGAAATACCTTTCTTGTGGCATAAAATAAAAATTGACATTTGGGGAAGAAAAAGATTTCTGAAAGTTTTTTAGCTAGTTATTAAAAGTTTATTGCTACCAGTCTACAGAGGGATCACCAGAAGAAAGAATTATGTTTGCTTTCAGATAAGCCAGAACCAGAATTTAATATCTTGAATTCTCTAAATGGGGCTATCCATTCTTGTCAGCAGCAGAGGCTGGAGTGCAGATCTCAATTCTGGGACTCCCCTACACTAATTGTAGCAGTGTGACAAGCAGTGAGCAATTTCCATGCCTGGGCTACATCCACCATGTGAAGAAACATGCTTTTGGCTCACTCGCTCCTTTCATGGAAGGGAGGTGGTGGTAGCAGCAGCACAAGCACCAAGCCCACATGCACGCTTTACTGGATTGGATGCAGAGGCAGTAGAAGTATTTCTCTGCTTTCACAGCAAACACTCGCCTTCAGTTCTACTCCCTGACAACAGTTATGGACTAGAAGGAATCATTTCTCACATCTGTGCTTGGTCTTGTATTGCTGGACCATGCCAACCTGGCTTGCAAACAAGCCACACTCCCCAGCGTGTGAGGCAGAGCCCCAGACATCCTTCCACTACTGCACTGCGAAAGGAACTCTCTATTTCAATCCATGCAGCTTTCATTTCCTCTACAAAGCACACTCCCAGACCCATCAATGAGCAGTGCTACAGCAAAGGAAAGCAGTGCTGAAACAGTTTTCTGAGGTGAAGTAAACACAGGAAGGATTGTGCGTACTTAAAAAGTACTATGCTCAATACACCAGTTAGACAAAGCTTTGTAAACTGGCTGTCATTTCACCCCTCTCAGGGAATTGCTTGTTTGTAGGAAGATAGTTTATGCAAATTTTGAAGTGAAATAAGATACTCTCTAAGCAAAGTAGCCATTTAATGTCCTTACATTTTCTGGTTATTTCCTAACCACGCCAGTGAGAGCTCTGTGATCACACTGAAGACTGTAGGGATATTTATACCATGTTGCTTTCCCATCAACCCCCAAAACCTGATTTGCAACAGTTTTAAGAGAAGTATCTCCTAGTGATAAAAAGTAATCTTTTTTCACCAGTTGATTTCACCCATAAAGATGACAACTAATCGGAATAGCACCAATTTTGCTTCTTTTCCCATATATATATCTCCTGTGGTTTATAGTATATTTGGAAAACTGAAATCTGCTGAAGCACATCATTAGGATATTTGACCCAATATTGCCTCCTTCTAGGCTGCCTAAACAGAAAGATTTCTTACCCTGGTTTCATAAAAACTCTGCCGAAGTGAATCTGTGCGTGAAGATCAATATCCAGCACCTGTTTAAGATAGTCCTGTTTAAATGAGAAAAAAAAAAATCAATTAAGTAACATTAAAGTGGCTTTACATCATCTAAGCATTCAAAGCAATTAATTAAAATCAAGTGAAGATGAAAGATTTTCCATATCCTGAAAGTGCTACAGTCCAGTGGGGAATTTTCAGTATTTGAAAGGAAGGAGTTTTCAAAAAGAAGAGGTAAAGAACAGACTCATTTTAGGTGTCCAACCAGACTCCATGGGGACACAGTAACATATTTATTTAAAAGTCATCTGCAGCATCAGAATCTTAAAGGACCCCACAAACACATACTACTACAACATTCTCTATGTGAAAGATGGAAACCTTTTATGGTTCAAAATTAAGACTTAAAATCATCAAGTTATTTAACTTTTGCCATGGAAGCTACATGTCAGTAGATTTAGAGATCTCCTACTACTTTTGAAATCAAGACTGTGCTGTACTGTTGAAATCATAGTTTTCCAGCATACTGTAATTATTGTAATTTCCTGGGGACATGGTCTAATTCACAGTGGTTGTATTTTACATTCCTTAGAAAGGAAAAACCGTGGGTGGCTTGTGCATGAATTCAAGTTAAATGATTTTGCATAAACACAATTGATCCAGTTATTAAACCAAATTGAATTACTTGTTTAGTCTTTATAGAAGATTGCTGTGCTTAAAGATATAGTACCCAATCTGTTGTGTTTAGTGAGGTTAAAGACACAAGCCATAACAGTCATCTATTTTCCTGTCTCTCTTTTTGTGTGTGTGTGTGTGTGTGTACTCAAATACTTGAAAAGCAGCAACTCATTTCAGCCAGGCATGAATTCTCAATTATTGATCACATTAACTCCATTTTTACTTTCTATTTACGTTTTGGATGTTCACAGTTACTGCATTAAAACTGTAGAAAGCTCAGTATCAGAGGGCAGAGCATCAGTGGAATACAGACTGTTGACTTTATGCTGTTGCCTCAAATTCAGAGCGGGGAGAAATCAGCCAGAAGGCATGAATGCCTGTAAGACCACTCACATCCTGGTGTTGCTGTGTCTGCACTGTGTTGCTACTCTCCCAATTTAAAGACCAGCACTTGTCCTTGGTTATTTTTCTAAGAATACTGAAAACAATTGGAGTAATTGAAAGTAATTGGCACTCGTTTAACTAATTACCCATTTTCATGATGTATCCAACAATATGATTTCTACTCAAAAGTGACAAAAAGTCATGTTTGCCATCTCCTAATGACTGTCTTTAGTATCAGTTATAAAAGGAGAGATGTTTCTTTTACCTGCCAAACTCACAGATTCAGCCTGGGATCAAAAAGTAATCTGAGTTTTCCTTCGCATAAGTCATGATTAATAAATGTCCTGCAGGTTCATCTACGCCCCACCAGCATCTGTGTATCCCTATTTTCTTTGATGGTTTTGGCACAGGGATTACCAACAGGAACTCAATCAACAATTCTGTTAATGATTCAAAAGGCAAATATATCAGCTCACTGGGACTCGTATGTATTGCCTCTGTAGGACTACCAGGCGCAAAATGTGATATAACTATTTTTGTAACAGATAGAGCTTTGGCACATTCAGGGAACAGATGTGCTGAGTGAAAAAGAGTTATTTATATACTTGGGTTGCTCTTCCAAGTACTTATAAAGTACCTGAGTTCTATCTATATTTTACCTACTCTAAGAATAAAACGAAGTCTGTTGCCTGCATGTGCTATTAACCAGGCACCTTCCTCATCGTAACTACATAAATTATTCTTTAAATAAAAACACATTTGCAAATCACTCACATCAAGTATTAAAATCTTCTCTGTTGTACTATGTTTAATATAGTACAGTAACAAGAACAAAGGGAATGAGGATAGCATTGAAGAGTATTTCTTAATTAATTCACATATAAGTGTTCCAACAGAAGTATGATCCCTTTTTAACAAACATTAATACAAAGGTAGTAGCTCTGATGACAGACTCTGGCTTGAAATTCTTATTTATATTGTAGCAAGTCATACTTAAATTCAGCATACCTTTTCCCCCATAGATACACCTCCTGATGTAATGATCACATCAGCACGGCTGATACCCTCATTCAGTGCATTCAGTAAATCATCTGGGCTACAGGAAAGAACAGGCAAACAGGTTAGTGGCATGGAACTATTATGCACTGTAATGTGAGTGTCTGTGTGCACACATACAAGATGCATATATACACATGTGCTTTAGGAAAGAGATATTTGCTCTAAAATAATACATTTTCCTTCTTAAGACTCCACACTGTTCAATTCAAGTCAAAACCTGCAATCTCATTAAGTGAATGCAACACTGTTTGGCACCTTTCTGTCTAAGAGCTTTGCAAGAGGAACAGTGGGATACTTTAGATCAGGACTGAAGAGTGTTAACACAAGTGTCTAAGAGTACGCAATTGGCACAGTAGGTAGCAACACAAATTATGGTTTAGATGAACTGACAGGGCTATATAAAGGGACCTGACACATGAAAATTACTGGCCACCAAGCAGGCTTATTTAATGTGTGCAAAAATGGGGGTAAGGCTCCACTTTAAAATTCAATCACTGAAAGAGCGGGAGTAAATCCTTGCCTTCTGTATTAGAGGGCTGTGCAGCAAATCCAGATGTACATCCACTTTATGTTGAAAAAGCACAATCCATCTTGTTCAAGAGTCTATTCACCTTCATGAGAAACAGTGTAAGGGGGCTACAGTCCTCCACACAAAGAGCATAACTGTGTAGGTGAAGGATGCAGGTGTCCTCTTTTCTTTCTATTTTAGATCTAAACTGGAAATTTGGAAGTGGGCATTAGATATCTAAGAGCAGTACTGATGCTCATACAGAGCTTCAAGGCATGCAGTGGAGAAACTTGGTAATACAACTCACAAAAGACCAAAGGAATCCAAAAGAATTTCCAACACATTAAATGCATACTTTGCATTTAACATTTGTGAACTGACCAGAAGTTGACTGATGAAGTTGAAGGATGACCTTATGTAACGTTTCTTCAACAGTATGTTTTCACTTCAGTGATCCTGAAAGTGTTTCATGAGAGGCTCTTTCTACTTAGAATGCAACTGAAAGAATGAGCAGTAATGCTAGCAACTGTTTGAAGAACTTCACCTGGAATACAGCACCTCAGGTAGATGTATTATATTACAATTACAAAATGCCATTATGGGTTGTCAAGGCTTTGCAGTGTGAAAATGGCATGTGGGCTATCCTTTGGGAACTTTGACTATATTTCACTAAAAGGTAGAACCAGTGCAATTATTTTGGAATTTGAGCTGAAACCAGGAAAATTAGAAATAGTATGCAAGGCCTAGTTAATCTTTCAGAGACTAGCAGAAATTGTACGTTTCAAAAGGTCTCAGAAAGAAAAATTCTTTCTTCTGAACATCAATTCTTTGCCCATGGTTTAATGAAATATACACAGCAGTTAGCATGACATGGTGCTGTGTGCACTACAATTTATGTGACACAAGAATGCCTGCACTCCTCTCTGAGGAGGTATCTCAAGTGCATCCAGCCCTGCACACTCCTCATCTCCTCCCCAGAGAGCCCGCAGGTGTCCTCTACCCTGGTCATACCCTACAGGCAGAAAGATTCAAGACCCTTTCTCCACTATGTCCAGTGACTGAAGCCGCATTCTCTTTGGCATCACAGTGTGGTTATCCTGCAAACTGTTATTATTTGTATGGGGTTACATCCACTCTTTAGGGTCATATTGTTTTGTTAGAGGTAGGCAACAAGCTACAGCAGAGAGAAGGGCAGACTGCTGGTGCTGTAGACTGTAATCAATAAGACAGAATTATACACTGCCCTTTTTTTAAAGGAAACAGTGGCTGCAAATATTGTGTCATGCCATCATGACTTTTATTTAGGGTACTGGGTGTCTTGGGTACTCTTAATGGCCTACAATGAATGGCTGAACTCTTCTTTGGGAGAAAATATAAAACATATGGACTCAAGCAAAACCGTCTCCTTTATTCTTTAGGAAACAGAGACATTTCATTAGCTGCCCCTTCTGAAATCTCAAGATCATTTTTCCCCCAAATGCAGCAAAAGTCTCTGCTATTTACTGAAGGAAAACAGAAAGAAGCAAGTCTGCTGTTGGCTACTGTATCTTCTTCAGAACCAATTGTTTCATATTGATTGTCTAAGTAGTATCTGTATGTAAAAAGATATTGTTTAAGACTATAATGGAGTTTGTAATAGGAAGTCTCTCAAGATCTAGGTATTTCTTAATCCTTGCCAATGAGGGTACAGATTGGAATGCAGCAAGGAATACATATTCCCTGCACATATTGGCATTCCTGACACTCAACAGTCAGAGACTCAGGCCACTATTACTAGCCTAAGAGTGCTTTCAGTACATTCTACCTATTAGGCTGTGATGGAGCTGAGGACCTTATTTGGAGCTCGCTCCAGGCTGTTTCATTTTATCTTGTTTAATTATTTAGAAGTTATCCATAGGTAGCAAGACCTCCTGTGTCTCAGGACATGCTCATTCTAAATTATGAAATGTGCTTGCTTTAGCTTGTGGTTGGAGAATAATAGAAGGACAGTAAAAAGCAAACAAGTATTTATTTAACTGTTGTTAGAGTTAAATAGAATGGAAGTGCTGCTACTTCCATACTGAACATATATATGTGTTTGTATATTATAAAATTAACAAAGGAAAAAAACCAAACAATTACCCCCTCCCCAATAAGCCCAAACTTACAACCAGGTCAGGACTCAATTCACCCCCTTTCTTTATGAGGGTAGAGGATCACTGGAGTAGTTCATCATTCAGTTTTTTATTATGTCATGTAAAAAGTTGAATATCACTGGACTTGGTGCATTTCTTGAGCATTTCCAGTAGAATGATCCATAAAATACATACTTTTCTTTACCATCTGCATAATGCAAGGCATTTAAAAATTCTACCTTTAAAACTTTATCCAACCAATGGCACAGCATATCATCCTTAGATAGTTGCAAAATGCATTTAATTCTTCCAAAATGAAAGATGTGATAGAAATTTTATTGTAATAAACTGAATGATTGTTAGTTTGGGTTTTGCTCTGAAGAAAGGAGACATTTGCAGAATTCCCCCCCCGCCTTTGCAGAAAGTGTCTCTCCTCTTGCCGTTTTTGGCAGTTTTCTTTTTGTCACTTAGGTCTGCCTGACTTCATGAAGTACTTCAGGCTGGTAGTTCCATGACTCTGCAGTTAGCACTAAGCACTCCTTACAGGAGTCACCTGCTGTAATCTTCAAACACTATAGCAAACACTTTCCTTGACTTTGGTGATTTAATGCAGAGAGTTATTACTCAACTTGCATATTAACACATATTTGAAATAGCCAGATAACAAGATACTACTACTTGTTTCATTTGATGTGTAACAGTGAACAGCTTCTCCTCTGGACTGACATGAAAAGGGTATAAATAATTGAAGACTATTAAATTCTGAAAGAATAGACAAGATAACTTTGGCATCTGAGCATAACACAAGAAGACAGTTCTAAAAGGCATGTGACAAATCACCATGAAGCTGAGAAAGGTACAGATCAGGTGGTGTATTCTGGAGCCCTAGCTATTGCTAGGGGCAGGATACTGCATTAGCTAGACTAATGGTCTAATTTACCATGATAAAGCCTTTCAAATATCTTGTCAAAGTGCTATTCTTGGACTTTTCCCCTTCATGGACAGAACTGTGACAGGTGCTCAGATATAATGGTGAATACCTTAATCAGTGTAAAGTAGATTTTGATGTGAAGTCTCATTTCTAGATGGGAAAACTATTCTGTTTCATTTGGTGATTTTCAAAGTCACAGTGACACTGTGCACAAAAAGAGATTGTGCTTTTCTAACATGCTGCAACTTATTTAAAAAGTTATACTCTGTATGTTTCAGATCACATCTGAGTATCTTCTCTAAATATCTTGAAGAAAAGTTGTTCTATAAGGACTGCATAGTTTATTAAACTATTCATATAGATAAATAAGGACAAATCCAAACTTTCAACATCCAGAGCATATTGTGTCTGCACAAATATTATTATACATTATTATTATTATACATTTTTAAACTGCAGACATAATGACTTGCACAAAGAATGCATGTGTTTTTAATATATCTTTATATTCTCTGCTAATTTTGCTAGTTTGATAAACAGAGTATCTACTTTACTACCTCAATTTCTGGATCTTTTTTGTTCAGTTTCATGGAACAGAATGAGCATTTCAATCTGGAAATTAGGTGGAGTGTAACTTGTATAATGGCAGCAGCATGCATCCAGTAAGCAGATGCATAACAGTACAGCTGACATGCCACTTGATTTCATTAATTTCAAGACAGGGCTTGCAGGATGGCAGTATAGCAGAATAAGAACACATTCTGGGTTCATGAAAAATTCTGATGATCAAGACTAGTTTGTGGAAAATGTATGCAACATTTGATTACTGAGCCATCTTTGAATTGAAAAGATATACAGAAAGGCTTAAGAACTTGAACAAGAAAATAATGCAAGCCTCATTAAAATAGACATCAGCCATGTAGATTATCTTTTTGCTCTCAACAGAAATAGCTACATTACAGTCAAGACTGAAGAATTCTCTATGTTTTAAGTGCCATTTTGAAGTACCCTAAATTACAGTGTAATTTTCTCTTTCAAATAGAAATTGATGTCAGTTAATTCACTTTTGTTGATCCTATTGTTGTGCTTCACTGTCATTAATTATAGATCTGTCAGCTTTTCCTGTGATACAACCCTGAACAGCAGCAGCTTGATACATGCAATTAAACTACTCAGTTTTATAATTTAATTTAGAAAACAAATAACAGCAAATGGTGTTCTGCATCACCTTCCACTCTGGAGTAAATTGAGTGATCCCCATTAAAATCGAACTGCAGCCTTTAGCTAGGACTGACTTAGCAAGCCATTGCCACAGTACAAAATCCATAGTTCATTACTAATTCCCAGGACCATTTCTACCATGCTCTTTGCCACAGCAGTCTCGTTCATTCATTCAAATTAACCTCATTACCTCACAGCCATTCCAGTCCTTGCTGCCCACTGCCACACACATCCATTACTATTGGGTGGCTAATAAAAACATTTGAGATTGTTGTAGTTTCCTATTCAGCACCCTGGGTTTTTATTAACACAGATCTTCTGGAAACCTGTACTTGCAAAATTTGTGCATGCAAACCAACACAGCACCTTAAACCTGTGTGCTTCACAGATATACTGGACACAGGTACAGGAAGATACACATGCACCATAATGCACCAGATGCATGCAGAAGTGTCTACAGTGAGTTCAAAAGCTCAGAAGCAGAGCTGGGTACCCCTTCTTGCCTACTGTTTTATTTGAAAGTATCTCAAGTTATGTGCTGAAAGCCACGATCCTTAACAGATTCAGAGGAGCTACTGATTCCTAGACACAGTGAGGCTGGAAGTGCCCGCAGTGGTCCTACACCAATCACCCTGAAGACCAAGTAGACCAGCTGCTCCTCTAAACTCCAGTACTTGACTGCAAACTTCAAAAGGCTCCGTGCCATCTGGAGGTGCCCTGCATTTAGCACGTTCTGGCCATGTCCCCACAGTCTGAGAACAGGGGTTTGTACTCGTTTTGTGGCTTCTGAGATCTCTTTTCTGCTAAACACAAGTCCCAGAAGAAGAAAAGGTTCAACTGAAGTACAAGGACCTGCCAGAAATTTCCCTTACATGCAAAGATCCCTTTCAGGCTTCTACTTCTACATCAGAAAAAAACCCAAAACCCCTCGAAAAAACCAAGGAATTTACCAAAGAAAAACTTTCATCAAATAACCAAGACACTGTACATATTGTACTCAGAGATCTCATCAAGCTCAATGACATTTCTTTTTGAGGAAAGATGGGAAAGGGATTTGATCTTTTACGATTAATGCTTATTTTTCTTCTGCTGCTCATTCAGTTGAGGTGGCAGATTACAAAATGAAAAGATAAATGCATCTAGGCATAAAGACAAAGTCTGTCACCCACTTCTCACCTCATGGCCAAGAGGAATATTTTGCATATCATTAATTTCCAGGATGCGAAGTGGTGAATAGATGTGATATTAGGTTTAGCCAATTAATATTCAACCTCTGTAGAATATAATACTGAATGTAAATCAATGAATATATTTCAATAAATGTAATTCAATTAATGAATATTTGAATGTAATAGGAATTCTTTGTTTTGACTAGTATGGTTTTTGAAAGCAGAAGAAAATCCAATTTTGATTGTGTACGTAGTAACATATGGACACCCTTGTGAAACTGTATTTGTTTCGAAATTCTCAAGTGTATTTCACCATGTTCTCATAATGTTTCTTCCCTCTACCTTCTGTGGTATTTCCCTGAATCACTTTGAACAGATGCAATATGTTTTCCCTAGGAATATAGGCCAGCTTGTAAGGAAAGCTGGAATAATTACACCAGCTTTTGGCTTGTTCACTATGACTATGTAAGTTTTGTCTGTTGATAGTAACATAAAAAAATTTGTCTTTGGTACTTTTTGCTGCTCCTTTTATTGCTAATGCATATAAGAATGATATTTGCAAAGTAATTTTCATGTTACATTTATGAACTCCAAGAGATTTTGGTTGGAGTTCTTCATTAGAGGTCTTCAACTCTTTTGCTGAAGTTACCATAAGATCTGTTTAATGCTTTGACATTTTCTCTGTATCTGGATGATAACATATTTTTCTCCACTGTTTCCATGAACTGTTTCAAAAGATTCCCACCCATACATATGCCAGAATGACAAAAGACTGGAGAGGTCAGAAAAACAGATAGCCATGGGAGTGCTGCAGGAAAGTCTCATGCTGTAGAAGCCAGGTGTTTATGTACTACAGGGCACATTCCTGCATGAAGGGTCCTGTATCACGTTCTCATCTGCTGCCTGTGTATATTCACCTGCAAGCACTTGCTTGTGAATTGCAGGGACTTTGTCCATCAATGCCGAAAGAACAGGACCAAAGCTTTGATAATGGTTGTCTTCAGGTGCTGTGCCATTGTACTAACCTGTGAGCACTTTATTCACTCTAAATGCAAGATAATGTATGTTTCCTCTGAATGTAAGAAGCAGCCTGAGAATGGCTGGTTTCCACTAATTAAAAAATTATCTCTGGCTATTTTAGTGTCTGAGGACAATGAACCTACTTACCAAGAATCCATTAGTTTTTCCAATAAATTGGATGGGACTACACTGGTAAGGATTTTTATTTTATCTTCCTTCTTACAAAGGAAGTGAATCAATATGGATTCACTGAAAAGTCTGCACTTTTGGAGTGGAAAATATTCTACAGCTGTAGCTGAAATAATAAGACTGAAGATTACACCACACAATACAATAATCAATGCCAAAGACATGTCAGTGCCCTGGTGAGTCTGAAGGGCAACTGTGGTTCTCCAATTATTTCATTCAGAGCACTCAGGACATATGAGAATTGGCTTATATTGACATAATTGAAGTTAAAATAATATGGTGGATGTAATTAGTGCCAGTCATTTATATAAAGCAAACAGTATTTCCTTATGCCAAATTGATTGCCAAATCTGACACATGATGAAATGGTATTGTTATCATGGAATGTCTCACCATTTCATTTTACTTTAGCTTCAATTTTAAGTAAATTTTAAATAAATTTAAAATGAATTTTAAGAAAATTCATCCCCCCTGTAAACTGCTATTGAACTACAATATGTCTCTGTGACAGACAGAAATGCAGTTCCCTCAAAGTAATGACTCAGAATGAAGGCTTTCTTTAGAAAGCTCCAACTTTTACACAGTCATTACTTAATCACTTGAAAAAATGTCTGTCTCCAGGAAAAAAATGACTTGAAAGCCACAGGTCAGAGACAATATAAAAAGACTTTTTAAAATTCTGTGTCATCAGCCATGTCATAAAAGAAAATGCTAGATTTTAGAAAATGTCAAATGAGATGATATCAATTTTTGTTTATTAAAACATAATACAAATTCCCTAAGAAGAATAAACCACAGTATTAGAAATAAGTGAAGAGAAGGAACTGAGAAACTTAATCCTGTTTGAGACCTGGAACTCAAATGGCCACAACAACCCCATGGAGCACTACAGGCTGGGGGCAGAGTGACTGGAAAGCTGCCCAGCAGAAAAGGGCCTGGGGGCGCTGGTCAACATGAGCCAGCAGTGTGCCCAGGTGGCCAAGAAGGCCAATGGCATCCTGGCCTGCATCAGCAATAGTGTGGCCAGCAGGACCAGGGCAGTGATTGTCCCCCTGCACTGGCACTGGTGAGGCTGCACCTCAAGTGCTCTGTCCAGTTCTGTGCCCCTCACTGTGAGAAAGATACTGAGGGTCTGGAGAGGATCCAGGGAAGGGCAACAGAGCTGGTGAAGCATTTTCTTATTGCTCACACTTTGGGCAGTAAGGCTTATTTTAGGGGCTGTTTTTTTGGTTGATGCTTGCCCTAGCACTGCTTAGAAGAGCCCAAAGGCTCATTTAGTGTTTCATGCTACTAGTGATGATGTGTGAACTGACTTGCTTGAGGAATTCCAAGTTGATCATCTGCTGGTAGATTCCAGCTTCTAAGTAATTTCAGAAAAAGCACACAGTCTATATCAGATTCTTCATATTAATCTAAAATGTTTTAAAGACTGCAGGTTTTTGTAAATTAATTGCAGTTAAGTTTTTTGGGATGTGTAGAGCATAGCAAAAGATTGTAGTGGGTTGAGCTCTTTAGTCCATTTCACAAGGAAAACCTAGATTTAGGACAACCTGGCTTCAGCATGAACAATGAATTGCTAAACAAGACCAAGTTTTTTGAGAGCTAAGGATATGGCAAATTGATTCAGCAGTTAGAACAGAAACTTGTTTTTCCAGCATGCAAAGTGAACACTAAGCTATAACCCAATCCTTCAAGCCTTTGTTATAAAAATAGGTCCATTTATCCCAGTAAGGATCCTCATGTCTGAAGTCTTCAGGAACAGAATAATCTATAGGATTTTCCTTACTTTTCTACCTATTTTTAACTCCTACAAGAATGAAACTATGCCATTTTTTCCCTCTTTGTTAATGGAGGAAATGTCAGGTGGTTTATCCTCCCTCTCTTATCACTCCTGCCCTTTTGGCCTGTCTGTGTTAGAGGGCAAGTACTGTGAATTAATCTATATTATTAAGGCAACTCCTTAAGTAAGACGTATATAATTGTACATTTTGGAAAAAATGCTTAGTGGGTAGTTTAGAGATGTCATGAGTGTTTCAGTTAGTCTGCTTTAGAGATGATCAGCATAGCAGTGGAAAACCAAGTCTGTGGATGTCATAGAATCACTGAATATCCTGGGTTGGAAGGGACCCACAAAGACCACTGAAGTCCAACTCCTGCCATGACTGAAGAGTCATAACAGTGACTTCCCTGGAGTTTTATTCTACTCCTACCTTCAAGCAGGTTTTTTCCTAATTTGCTCTGTTTGTAGAAGGGAAAAGCCTTGATGTATAAAGATGTTTGCTGCTACTGACGAGTAATGTAAACATTCTTGACACTAACCGAATTTTAATTTTATCCATGTTGTGGAGCCATGTAAGTCTACAGTGCACTGGTGCATAAGAACTTAACTGACAAGGCAGTGTTACTTAATGGACAGAAGAAAACACCATTTGCTTCTGTATGGCAACCATTGGAAGAATCCATGCTCCGAGCTCTGCACTGACAGACACCCAGTCGAGCCTGCCTGTGAGCATGCATGTGCCTCAACATCCCAAGTGTTTTAAAAACAGTGCTCACCAATCTGGTAGGCCTGTCTCCGCAGTGTTCTGGAAGCTCTGTGTCCCTTCTTCTTTAAAAACATCTGGCTTCCTGAGGGTAAAGGAAGCAGAAGGGGTATAATAAAGAGCCAGGGAAGGAGAGAGTCTCCTGGGGTAAAAGGGAAGCTCTGTGCCCAGCTGTGTCCCCCTTGGTGGCTCTGAATATTCAAAATAACCATGGGAAATGCTTCCTCTTTGCAAGGCCAGCCCATGGGAGAGAAAGGGATTGCATGGGAACAACTTTCTATGACAGTTTGGACTGGCTTCTCACAAGGATTGAAAAGTGAAGTTATGGGAAGGATTTAGGCTCAACTGGGCACACCAACAATGCATTGTTAATTTTCCCTTGCAGAATCTGTGGAGAAACTTCTTTACTCTTGACTTCCAAACAAGGCAAAATGAAGTGTTACACAACTTGACATTTTGAAAGGAGGACCACAGATATGGGAAAATATTTGGAGATGGGCCCCATTGAAACATTTTTACTCACACTTTTAGCTTCTTATTCAGGAAATGGGTCTCAGGGCATAACAACTGTCACCTTCTTGACTACAAGGGGGAAAGAACTATTTATCCTAATTTTGTAACTCCATAGTCAATAAAGATGCCACTTCATTCATGAGAAGCTTCATACCCAGCAACCCTTCTGCAAGAGGCAGGATTAGAAAAAATGTCCAAAACTGAGAAAGTTACTCTTATCAGGACCTTATTTAAAATGATTAATGTTTTCCTATGAACTCCCATTTTATGGAGGCAGCATTACCTTCTACATAGACTTCTTTTAAGTCAGTTTTGCTGCAAAGAAACTACTTTTAGATAGTGTGCTTTGTAGCAGAAATATGAAATAAATACAAAACAATGTTTTTATACTCTTAAATGTAGGAGAATTAAATGTAAAATGTAAAAAATCTTCATTTGGCATGAAGATATATAAATATACCTTTAAAAAACCCCTAAAATAAGATATTAAAGACTGAAATGGACCATGTCGTGACTCATCATTGCACAATTCTTGAGCTGTTTCTTCTTATCAGCTGGCTGGACTGGTTAGCAACAAGTCAACCTCCCTCCCCAGCGGCCAGCCCAGGCTCAGCTCATCCTGCCCCCAGCAGGGTCAGCCTGGCATTTCAAAGATCGCTCCTGGGCACACACAGGACCTGCATGGCCAGTGGGAGCAAAACACTGGGCCAGAGCCCCGGCATTATGGCTATACTGTTACACACGCACACGGCCACTGCTACCGTGAAATCAAAAACCCTGTTTTATTCACCTTGTAAATCCATGCCAAGCTTCTTCTCATAGGTCATCACAGAAAGCATCTGTGGGATCAGATGCACGCTAATGTTGCATGAAAGTAATGGAATAATACTAAAACTATTCAGGTTGTAAGTTTAGATATCCATTTCTTTCTGACAGGTTTCCCAGGACAGCCATTTCATAGAAAGGCTTCAGTCCCTCATTTGTTCTTCTATTGATTGCCAGACAACAAAGTCAATCTTTATTTCTCAAAAATAGGGTCACTGTGTCAGGAAGTGACACACGAAAGACATTCAGGTTTCATAAATAATCCCAGTTTCTGGTTTACTCATCAACATTACGGAACAGTCTCAAAAAAACAAACCTTTTTCCAGCATGATGCTAAGCTCTGTTTTATTTCTGCTGGTACTGATCTTCTGAGTTTGTGCTTCTACTACATATTGTCCATTAGTATAAAATGAAAATTAATTTCATTTTATAATGATTTTTATTTAGGATAGTCTGAGAACCTCCCTGAACTTGCTCCTGTTTGAACTGTGAATAAATACCCAATCTCACTTTGAAATGAGTATCTATCAAAGCACTTGATACAGTTTCATAATAACTAATTACTATCTCTGTTAAAATCATGCTTTACGTACAGTGGGAGTTAGTCTAACTTGAACACATAGGCATGGCTGCTGAAATAGAAACTTTATCCAGTTTATTCTCCACGTGGCTCAGTACTACTGGAATGTAATCAAGTCATCTTGTAAGAATGTCTTGTTGAACTAAACAGCCTGAGTTCTAACACTTTTGAGTACACAGCCCATCTTTCAACCACTTCAGAAATTTAATGGTTCTTGTCCTGGGAATACAACGGTAAGGTTAAAAATAACCTTCCAAGAGACTTAGCTCTTTATACATGTGCTATAATTTGAATTTAGATGATTCTTCAATCTTTTCCTAAATTGTTATTTCTCAGGATATAATCCTCATGTAAATTTTACTTACATTTTTTAGTCCTATATATATTCATACTTGGCTGTATTAACAATATACTTAAACAGCTTGTCTAAGTGATTCCCACCGCTGACACAGTGACCCATTTCAATGTTCACATTTCTATGATTGTTCAGTATCTATTGCCTTTATTAGTTTTAATTATTTTCTTCTAGGGTATTAATAGTAAAATTTCAATCTTCAAAAATTTCTCAGTGACTTGGGCACCTAAATTCCTATATATGCTCTAGGTATTAACACGGTTGAAAGTCACTTAAGTGAATGGTATTTTGACCTCTAGAAGCTTAAGCTCTCTTGAAACCAGAGGTTATGAGGAAAACTATGTCTCCAAGTACTTTTAAAATTGTTAACAGAGTCTCTAAAATAGACCATAGTAATTTTTATTTCCATCCAACAAATAGATTTCTCTCTGTTTTCAAAGATAGGATTTTCACAGCATTCTGTCCTCTTTTATTATTTGCTGTTCAGTGTCATGTTGTACTACTGGGCTGCAATCCTATAAATGCTAATTCAGGAAGAAGCTCATGCTTGTGTTGAAGACAGGAGAATGACACACAGCCGTGCATTAGCTTTGCACCTGTCATCTCTACAGCATGATATTTCATTACCCGTCACACTACGTAGTTTCCTGCTACCACAGGAGATTCCCGGGGACTTGCACTGTCCCATTTCCTAAGTTCTTTCTATCACCTCTCTTTGGCTCAGACATTTCTTTGTGTTTTCTGAACATATGCATTAGATGAAATAACTTGTCAATATGACAACTTACTTGAAGATTCCCCTAGTGATTACCAAGAGTTGTTGTGATAGATATTAAACATTTCTGCTTGAAAAGGAGAATATTCTTGACAGGGCACAATGAAGGAGGCAACCTCCATATCTGAATCACCTTCAAACCACTACCCTGTGTCCCTGCATTCACTAGGCTACGATCACACTTTATAACACCGTCATTCTTTGAGCAGATCTAGAACTGAAGTCACTTTAGCAAAAACTAATATTGTGACATTTAATTTAAGGCCTTTTCTCTAACAAGCATTCTGTTGCAGTTATTTGTTAAATGGCACTATGGCTACTACTACTACTACTTTTGTCTGCAGTAAGTGGATTGTACCCAGGCTGGGCGTTAAACTGGCGCAGGGAGAGGCTAAGATTCTGTGCCTGACTTCTACCTATAATTCATATGCTAACTCATATGATCACATATGCAGGCTGATATTGCAGGAGAAATTCTGGAGTTGGAGAAGTTTCTCTGCTCTTCTCCCTCCACTCCAGATGTTCCATCAGAATTACAATACTGGTAATTACATGCAACCCACTGAAGCAGAAAAGATTTAAATCTTTTTTTTTGGATGGCAAACATAAAATTCATGCAGACTAAACCCTTCGGTAAGATCTCAGTATTCCTTCCAAAATACGAAGAGACTCTTTCACAGCCTTTATTTTAGGGATATCATAGAGTAATGCCATCACAATAGTCAGGGTGATTTTTAAGAGGTGTACATGTCATTTAGGAGCTCTATGTCAAACAATACGTCAAAGAAGGGAGGCATATACATAACAGACGAAAGACTTTTAATGTAGAAAAGTTCTCATAGGCTTTTGGGATTTGTCTCATAGGATTTAATAACTATTCAGATAAATTTTTAAAGCAAGTGAACAGATAATGTGAATTTCCTAAATTCTTCTCCTAAGGAGAAAGAGATTCTGTCTCTCTCCACTGTGAAATCACAGGCTCACAAATGTAAATGCAGCTGGAAGCAGCTGATGTTATACACATCTCACAGAAAAATGGTAAGGTAATTAGAAAATAGGGAAAAGAATGCAGAGAAGGGGGAAATGCACTCATGTAAACAAAGGTAGAAATAGAGGAAATTGAATTCGTTACCTACGTGATCGAAATCCTTTAGCAAGTTTAATAAGAGAGTCTCTCAGAAGAAAAGCTGCCAGAATGGAAGAAGACATTCTAAAACAGAGGTCCACGCTAAGGCAGATTTTGCTAGGGCTAAACTTCACACTTCAAACAAACAGTGAATAAAAAGAACAACACAAATGAAACAATCAGACACAAAAATATCCTGATAATTAAGACTTCTACAGATCAGATCAGAGATAAAACTCTTTTTATCAGTGGGTTCTAAAGAGCCAAATAATTTCATAGACCAAGCAAAAGAAATTAAATAAAAAGCCTTTTTAACTCGGTCTTATTACTAGGAGGCAACACTCAAAAGTACATTGAAATAACAGCTTTAACTGGCCAGTTATTATGTTAATTTTTTAGCAAGTGATTCTGAGGTTCAGACAAAAATGTAAGACACGACTGTAAGAACAACATCAGAACGGTTCCTGCTTTTCTTGGTTTAGCATTTGTTTCTTGTCTTTGGAGTAGTTCTGGAAATGGATATCTCTTCCACTTTACTCAGAGATGTGTGCCTTTCAAACAGTTTGGCTTTTTGTGCTAAGAACACAAGCAGAGAAAATCTTGGCTTCTGTCCACACATAACTTCTTGTGTAGTATCCCCAGGTCTGATGTTTTCTCCTATTTCTTTCTTCTAGGATTTAAATTGCGAACTTTATGTGTTTTCGAATTGCTGTTTTAAATTTTGAATATTGAGTCACATATACCATTTATGAGAACAGAAACAATGACAACCTGAGAAATCATTAAAATGCTTCCAAAAGAAATAAAATATTGGTTTCAAATGAAAATACAACTGTAGGCTGATACTTGAATGATCAGTTCAAAATGTAACTTCACATATGATTAATATGCAAAGGCATTTTTAAAATGTTTCTAACTACTCTTCAGACATTCTGTGTGCTTCCCTATCCTTTCACATATTTTCTTGGAATGCGTTTACATTTGTCACAGTCCTGGGCTTTGAATCTGCTGGGTAAGCTACTTTTTTACCTAAACACCTCTGAGTGATTCATACTCTGAAATGACATACAGGAATACTGACCTCTAAGTTTACCTTTGCAAATACTACTCTAAACCAATTTTCATGCTTGAATATTAGATCTGCAAATATGACTGAACAGGATTTATATATAAGAAAAAGAAATAGGAAAAAAACACCCTAAATCTAAAGTATGGGAAGGAAGAAATACATTATCATGACACATTAAAAAAAAAGGACAAGTTTTTAATTTTTCCTTTGAAAGTATGTTTGCTAGTATTTTTACTGCACCTGTAGATATTGCAGGCATTACAGATATATAAAATATTTCTATTTTTCAATGTCTGGCTAAATTTTATACATACAAAATACACATATACATGAGCACACACAAACACACATAATCTATGGTTTAACTTCAGTAAACCATAAAACAGACACTGAAGGCTTGTTCATATTTTCTACAAATGTGCTAACTAAAGTGTCAAAATTTTACCCTCTCTGGTAAGTCTATTGCATTTGTTCAAGTGCCATGGTACTCCACCAGCTCAGTCATGTTAGTCTGAAACATACATCCTGAAATATTGACATAGGTAACGCTCTGTTAGTAGCTTTATTATGTAATAACACCATACTTCTTATCAAACTAATTTACACAATCAGATTTTCCTTTTGACTGAAACAGAACTGCAGATGCATTTTGCTGTAGATACATGGATTGGGCATGTGAGTGTGGAAGAACAGCAGAAGACTTTCTAAGACTGAACCTTGATACCAGATGCAGAAGATTTTTGGCAAGTCGACAGTACTGAATTATTCTTTCAAAACGTACAGCAAAGTACAAAATCACTCTACAACTGGAGGCTCATTATTTCTATTGTATGAGCTAAAGTAACTGCCTTTGGAGAAGTGACTCCAGAAGCATAAAACCAAAAAAGCACGAAACCAAGTTTAAAAAGAACTCTTGTTATCTTTGCCAAGGTAATGATATCTCAAGACTCAGAGATCATCTTAATAGGTAGGATTCGAAAGTATCAACCTCTTTCATAACTGAAAGCAAAGCTGCAGACACTACTTTGGAGTGATATATAGGTTTGCTGTCTGGTTTTCGGCTAGCACCCAACAAGTAAAAATGGGTCACAAAACATATTTGTAAAAAGAACAGAAAAGTAAAAAAATTCTCTTGGGCCTTACATCTCACTACAGGAAAGACACTCCAAAGCTGGGGGAGGATGTGGAGCACAAGTCCTGTGAGGAGCAGCTGAGGGAGCTGGGATTGTTTATCCTGGAGAAGAGGAGGCTCAGGGGGAACCTTATCGCTCTCTACAAATACCTCAACGGAGGTTGTAGCCAGGTGGGGGTTGGTCTCTTCTCCCAGGCAACCAGTGACAGATGAGAGGAGGTGGCCTCAAGTTGCACCAGGAGAGGTATAGATCAGATCCTTTCTTAATCAAAAAGATTATCAAGCACTGGACAGGGTGCCCAGGAAAGTGATGGAGTTTCCATCCCTGGAGGTATTTAAAGACGTAAAGATATGGCATGGTTTAGGGACATGGTTTGGTGGTGGGCTTTTCAGTGCTGGGTTGGACTTGAAGACCTTCAAGGTCTTTTCCATCCTAAATGATTCAATGATTCTAAAGTTGTTTGTTATTTATTACTGGGAGCTTTCAAGATTATTTATCTTCACAGACACTCCATGCCTAGGAGGTCATAGAAAAAAATTCCTGAAGGCAATGGAGTACATAGCCACAGTTTTGTACAATGACCTCACGTTAAACTCTCCATTTGATAATGTTGACTTTATAGAGAAGTTAAGACTATACCTATTTGATTAGGACAAGGCCATAAACAACAAACAAGCTTCGCACTCTTATTTTTCCAGAGGGGACTACCAGGGAAGTAGTCCATTGGATTATCACATTGCTAATGACAGTAAGTAAGTTGTCATTGACAGTAATGTTCATAATAGTAGCTGTTACTTTTGGTCCTGCAGGTGGTAAAAAGTTCCATCTACACTATTTTGCTGGAGAAAACCCCTGTCAATCCTTCTTTTACACAGAGATGACTCTCAGGAGCTGAGAGCCCTTTTGTGGCTGTTTTCGTTTTTCTCAGCTATGCAAATCTAGAATCCGATCTCTGGATATAATAGTTTTATTTGAAAACTTCTCTGCCTATGTTTTGAAGTGTAAGAAGGGCCTTATAACACAGAAAACACTCTAGAGACCCAGGATATTTAGATACCATTCTCAGAAAGAACCGTCTCACAAGTTTAGACTCTGTTTGTATGACATTACAACCTGAAATTGAAAGGGGCAGGAGGTTTTAGATATTTATTGCTCTTTGGAACAGCAATGGTGTTTTGCTAGGCCAGAGAAGCAAAAATGATGCCTGGATGCAGTGAGAGTATCCAGAAGGGTTTGTTTTCCCTAAGATCACAACTACAGCCGCTGGCTGCTGTTTGTCACACTCCCTGTATGAACACTTCATTTCCTGCAGCCACCAGGCAGGTTAGTTTCATTACTGTAAAACTATGCAGTGGTTGGGCCATTCATATACTTTCTGTCAAGCTAGTGATGTTTTGTATTGAATACTGCCCTAGGGAAGGCTGGGTTTGAAATGACCTGTTCCCTTGCAGTAACCTTGTCTCCCTGGCTGGGACTCTGCCATCAATCACTGTGAAATGTGGGTGTGAAACTACTATAATCTCCTGTCTGCTTTTTTTCTTTCTTTTTTTTCCCCCCACTTTTAACTATCCAGTTGGACAACCTGAAAAACTCCCTATCAAACCAAGTCTCTCAATTGGTTTCATACCCAAATAAAGAAATAAGAAAGTCTTCAAAGACCTTCTGGGGCTTGATAAATTAGGAAATATGCTAAGAAACTCAAGTCATGGATGGCAGGCACTTCACAGTCTTGCAAAGGACAAAAAACTGAACAATTTAATCACTTATCCTAGAGCCCTCAACAGACAGGACTTCACTAGCACTGGGAAACAAGGAGCAATCACTGTCAGATGAACAGATAGACTGATCAGTAGGGTGCACTCTGTGGTAATAAAAGTAGAGAGACCGGTAAACTTCTTAAAAAAAAAAGATCCTTTTCTTCCACATATTTCTGTAAATGTTGAGCAACATACAGCAGTGGGGCCTTCCTCAAAAAACAATTGCTCAGATCTCACAAAATTTTATACTATAAATTAATTTGGCATGGACAACTCTGAGACAAACTTTCCTTCTCCCTTTATTGTGTCAGAAAAAAAGTATAGCTATTGTAGAATTGTCTCCTCTACTGTGTATTAAGTATAGTGCTTGGAATGACACTGCAGCAATAATAGATATCTGTGTCAACAAACGGAAGGCAAAACAAAAACACTATCACATAAAAAGGGTGAAATACCTTCTCCAAGATGTGCCCTGTCACAGCACTGTGATGCTTGCAATGAGTGACATTTTCTCTGGTATTTCTTTTTTCCATGGATGCCATACAGTGCATCGCATGAATATGAAGTGACATCTTTACTAACATGTGGTACTTACTTATCACCCACAATTCCCAGGTTGATTGTTGGATAGCCATGTTCTTGGATTGTAGCTAGCAGAGTTGAACGGTTACTGTCCCGAATCTTCCCTGGTAAAAGGTCATCTTCAGGATTCAGTAGCTATAAAACCAGAAACACTCTCAGTCAATCTTCTTGGAATACTGTGTCTTTACACAGCTGAGAATTTTATTCTTCACATTGGACAGGATATTTTTAAACCCATATCATAAAATGTATGTATAAAGTGATTTAGTGAATTTAAATTAATAAGATACGTAATGTGCTTGTCCAGTCCTCCACATTCCTAGTGGTTCATGTCTGCAAAACCTTCTTTCTCCTTATGAGTGCTTGGCTTCTAATCTCAAACATCAGCAATGAAAACAAAACAAAAGAAGTTTCCAGGTCTTAAAGGCACTTCATGGATGTTGCTAATCAGGTCTAAAGGTATTAAAGGAATATTGAAGTTCATTGTCTACTTACCCATATGTAACAATACATTGTTACAAAAATGTAACAATCTGCATTGGATTAACAGACAGAAGCTTAAAGCTTAGTTCTTGTATCACTTGCTGCTTCAGGTGAAAAACTTTCTCTCAAGATAGTATAATGGCAATTGCCTTACATGTGTCATGCATTTTGGAAGCTAAACTACAAAACATACATATGTAAACATATGCTTTATATATATTAGGAACTCTTGTAGGATAGAGAAGGACAATACAATATTGACAGACGGTAAATTATAATACAACCAATAAGAATGTATCTGTCAAAATTACAGCAACAACATCAGGTAGTAAGGTAAGAGTAACCAAAATTGCAGCAAAGCTAAATTTTATGCTTCGGCTAGCAGCTCTGTTTCTGTGCAGACTTTCATTAGATGTTTAAGAAACCCACTGTGTAGGATCTTTTCTAACATGAAACAGAATGCTCAAAAGGTAAAGGACCCTTTAATGACCCATAAGAATCTTCAATCACACAGAAGTCACTAATCAGAAAATCTTCATCTCTAATCCTTGCAGCACCATGGATTTATTCTTCAATCAGCCATGTTTCCTGCATGCCACACCCTGTCTGCGCTATGAAATCTGGCAAGGCTGGCCTCAGCCACCCACAGTACCCAGCAGTCACCACCACTGGGGTTGCAGAAGTTGCAAGGACACCACCAGATGACAAAATTCAATATACTTTCAAAATCTGTTGAAATTCAATATATTCAAGCTGTATGAAAATACAGCTATTGAGTTATTGTTTGTGTCTGTATTTCAAGAAGTTTATCTCAAGGGACAGTCAAAATTTCACACTGTCTTTAAACTTAAGCTGATTTTATCTCAGCCCATACGTTCTTTTGGTTTTGCTCTTCCTATTCTTTCTCTGTCCTGCTGCGGGAGAGAATGAGCAACAATAGGTAAAACTAGTAAATGAAGTTAATCTTGAACCTGATTTTTCTGATGTAGTTAAGATACGACAATTAGAAAGCTGGTCTGGAGTTCTATCAACAGGAGAGTCTGGATTTCAACATATGTCACCGTTAGAAAAAATATTAAGGCTTGATACTACAGCAAGGCATTTGGTAGTACTATTCAGTTTTCAAAGACAGGTTATCTGCCATTTGCACTGTAGCTATTCTTCAGTCATGACTGGCAGTATGAATTAAAACCCTGAACGACTGCACAGCTTTTCCCTTGCTGGCAGGAGGAAAGCATCTGGAACATGGTTGGATACATTATCAAAATTTTGGCAAAGACAGCGTGTGAGAACTGTGAGAGAGCACTTGAGGGAGAAAACACAAGCAGGTGATCATGGGTTCATCCCTCACAAAGGTACGTCATGTCAGCATGGACTGCAGTTCAGAAAGTGAGTTTGCTTGGAAACAGGGTGGAAGTCAATACCCAAAACACTGTCCTAAAGAAGACATAGTATTTCAGACCATAATTCTAAACGAACTTTTTTTACCTCATTCCCTGTTGACATTACTGCAACCACTGGAAACTTGTTAACTTCTACTTCGGTCACTCCAACAGTTGCTAAGAGACCAATCTCAGATGGACCCATGTGGGTTCCTTTAGCCAGCACACATTCACCTCTTTTAATGTCATGTCCTATAGGTCTGAAAATCATAGCACAGAAAACAAACACAAAAGGGAAACAGAATGAGATTCAAAGTTTCTTTCCTTGATTAGTCTTACTCCAGGGTGAGGAGTATCCATGGATATTCATCAGTCAGATTGTCAAAATGTCTGCACTACTCATGGTTACAAAATGACTTTAAAAATCGTTTACAGAGATATTTTAGTGTTTTTAGATACAGACCTGATATCTTGGCCTGGTCGAGCTTGCACCAGGATTCGAACCTCTAGTTCTTCAGTGCCCTACAAACACAAGGACATCAAATACAGTCAGCTGAGCTACTCAAAGATTAATGTTTCATTTCTCAGAAGTCTACGCAGCTTACAGCACTCATTACACTGAGACCTTATGGTTTAAGCATCATATTGCTCTCTTGGTTTGTCTGTCAAGGTTGTAATACAATGTGTGCTAAAACTGAACAGTATTATAAGAAATTCTCTCTTTGATGAGCTCACCAGGGAAGGGCCAGCACCGAATATGTAGTTTCCACCTCCTGTTTTTCTTTTTTAATGATACCTGTGTTTATATATCTTTCCTATGTCTGTTGATTCTTTCAATGAGTGGATCCTTTCTACTTCTCTCAGCCAAGCTGATCTGGCTGAACAATTTCAAAGATGGCCCTTCAAAAAGAACATGAGTCTGACAGAAGATGCTGTATGCTCTAGCTGTTTCAGGATCTTCATGTAGAGTCTTGTAGTGGAAACTCCTATTTGAGAACCCTGTACGAATCAGAAAGAGGCTTATTCATCTTGTTGATTTACTGTGATCCAGAGGCAGCGGCCTGAAAAGTCTGATGCGTTTTCTTCTTCAGATTGTCCATGGTTTGGTGATCCATTCAATGCCAATAAATGGCACACAATCTATATTGTTAATATTGAAGCCCTGCAGGTGGGTTGATGATATATACACACAGCTTTGAGATGGTGCCAGCCTGTCAGTAGCACTAAATCTAAACTTACTTAGAACGGAATAGATTTCGTTTTTACGTTATCACATAGTGCTTCATATTTAACTGCCTCAAAGTTATAACTCAAACACTGATATTACAGGACAAACAAGGCATTTCAGTGTCACTTGGAATTTTTACAGGAATGATAGTGTTGTATAGGACACTGGGACTCTCGTCTTTTCTTAAAAGGTGATAAGGACAGCATTTTCTGAGTTCAAACTAAGTGCTTTAAACTTAAGGCCCCAAAGTCAAAGTTAATGAACATGTTATTATAGATCGTGATTCTGTTTACATACTGTGAAAATTTAAACCACTGAAAACCAGAAAAGAACTAATAAAAAAAATTCTTACTTAATCCCAGTATTTTCAAAATACACTTTTACTGCAAATCCTGTTTCTTTTATACCTGCTCTTCTTGTATAAGAGAAGAGGTGATTTCTGGCTCTGAGTGTTCAAAATGGCTGTGCTGATGCCTTTTATCCCCCTTATTGCCATCTGAGGATGTAAAAGACACTTGAGGCTTGTGATAAAAATTTGGGGTGATGGTTAGTCTGAGAATTATTTTATTTTTACGACACTCTGGAATGGTTGCCCAGTCATGGAGATTTGAAATTTCTGTATCTTTGGTAACATTTAAAGAGAGAGAGGAAGATTTTAAGCAAACCAAGAGGAGAGCCAATGATACACCTGAGTAACAGAGAAGGTCCTATTTAGGACTCCTGGATCAGGACAAACAAGAAAAAGAAAAAGCTTTTGAGGAATTCAGTAACTGCAGGTCTGAAAAGCACTGTGGGCCATGTGAGTGTGGACAATGTGGTGATGTGCAGAGATTGCTATTTATGGAACTGATGGATATCTGAGAACGCCTCCGGAATTCAAGACAATTCAAGGGAGCTAAAGACAGGGCTTGCAGAGAGGTATGGCATTATACTGAGAACATCCTTCACTTGGTGTGTGTCAGGCAGCATTCTTCTTGCTGTGTATGAATATATTTGGAATACATCTGAGTGGTTTGTTCTGAAGGCTGTTAACAGTCAGCATCCATACTGATACACTGATGCTCGGCCTTGATGCAGGATCTAACTCTTGTTTTTGTTTATCGCACTGGCCTCCTTTCTCCTACAAGGTGACATAAAAACTCAAAATAAAAAGGGTGTAGATATGTTTCTCAGTTATTGTGCATTTGGCAAGAATTTTTCTTCCTGATGGACTGCTGTAATTCCCTTTAAACCTAAGACTTCTACAGTCATCTGGGGAATGCTTGTTAAATTTCAGTACTGCTACAACTGGAAGTCCAGAAGTGAGATCCTTTTAAAAATAATCTCTTTTCAAAGAAGACTTTTTAGATGTTAGAGATTTCATTTTAGTTAAATCCCAGCCCTGAAGGAGTTCTTAGCACTAAAAGGAAAAATATTCTTGAAAGATGTAGCCATCCAGACATGAAAAGGGAGAAAAAAATAACATATGAATTAAACTATACTAATTATTATGAGCAGGATTAGCAGAGCGGTGTATTCAAAGACAACCTGAAACCGAAGAGTTCTACCTCACACTTACAGGCAGGAAAAAGAAGCTGAAGGTGGCTGACCATTCACAGAAAGAACCTGAGTTTAAGCACACAACAAATAACCTGTTCTCACATGCAGAGGAGAACATGCACATAAACAGTGGAAGACAGGTCAGAGATCCAAAGAAGTTGAAAATACCAGGTTATCACGTGTGTTGCTCCGCAATGTCGCAGTTCCCTCATCATGAGGTGGGCAGTGGCCACAAAAAACTTGCTCACTAAGGCTAATGGAATGATTAATAAGCAGGGAAGGCAACGGTGTATTTTACAGGAAGATACAATCTATACATACCCATCTGTGACCTCAAAGCAGAATTGACTCAATAATTTCTTTGATAGGAAGAAGGGCAGCCTAGACAGCTTGCTGAGTCATTAGATGTAAAGTCTCTGCATTTACAGTAATAAGGCATGAGAAAGGCTCATGAGAGTATGGTTCAGTTTTTGCTGTCTTCATCAGCTTTGAACACTCGAATTCATCTGCCTACACCCCGGCTGCAGTCAAAGGATAGCTATGGTGAAGTAGAACAGCTTGTCAGAACAGCAACAGAGGAGCAAAGACTGATTTGAGCAGAGAACCACACACAGCGCTTATTCCAAAACTGAACTTGGAAGCTGTGTCAACAAGAGACGTATCTTCTTGCCTTAAAATCTCTCAGATGACAGCAAACATGATGATGGTGTCCTGAAATCACAGCTGGGTAAGTGAAAGTAATGATTCACAAGGAATTCTCTGAACACAACGGAAGTCTAAGATGGATTCTTTGAAATAAAGTTGTCTATAGAGAGCTCCTGTGCTTCATAAAAAGCACATTTTACTTTGTTAAGACAACTGTGCATACAGAATTAGTACTACACTACTCATCTTTTTTTCTGTGGTATTTTGCAGCATCTGTAAGGTAGTGCTCTAATATGAATTACAGGTATGCTGGAAAATCCGTTCAAGTCGAACAGTTAAGTCTGCTTTCTGGAAGCATATGTACCTTATCCATTTCCTGAGGAATTTCCTTCATTTTCAGTGGTCCTATATTTAGCAATTTTCTTATTTTAAAGCAGCACAAAGGTCTATTTAAAAAGCTTAATTGTGGTTTAAAAACATTTGGGAGGGACTCACTTCACCTGTTTCATAATAAAAACCCTTACTCTAAACAGATGCATTGGAAGGTATGTATAGAAGACATATTCTCCAAAATCCACCAAATGCGTCTTTGCAGAAATGAAATCAACTCTGATAATACAGAACTATCTTCACAGCAAAGTTTAAAAGACCCCATATCATCCCACGGATTTTGCAGAACTTAAAACATTTCACTTTCCTACACAAAATCATCTTCAGCTTTAATTACCTCACCAGTAATGCCACATTGCAATATTTCAATGTATTATTCTGGGATCAATACGCAATTTAAGAAAATGTTTCCTCTTCTTCCTTGGTGAGATTTCCACTACTCTCTATTTTAAAATGTGATTACAGTAGGCACTTAAATTGGACTGTAGTTAGGGATCCCCAGAAGACATTTGCCTTTCACTCAAATTATGCTCCCAGATATTTACGTGTCAGCATTCAACAACTTTGATGAAAAATCAGTCAGAACAGGTAGCTCTGTGGTACTGTTATCACAGCCCGAAAAAGTGAGAATTGCCACTTTGGAACTGATGAGAAAATCCTCAAACTTCTGTGATTATCAAAGAGCTTTTCTGCAGAACTATCTTTCCTATTTACAGGATTGTATCATGAGCCATTTTCTGCTGCACAAAAGAAAAATGAGTTCTGTAACTTGTGACTCACATCATCTGATTCCCTGATGAGCTCTGTATCTTCCACTTGCACCACTGCATCAGCACCGCATGGAATTGGAGCACCGGTTGTAACGCGCATTACCTGACCCGGCATCACAGTCTGTGTTGGCTGAAAAATAAAAAAACAGAAACTAAGCTACTTCTGAAAAAAAAATAAAATTTGAAAGCATTTAAACTTTATGCAAATAACCTGAAAGACTAGAATTCTTATTTGCAGCATGATTTTTGATAGACTGTGAGTGATATCAACAGGGACAATAAACTCCAATGTATTTAAAGATCATTAGGTCTTTGCTTCACATCTGACTTTATTTACATGACCACATATTAGGTGGTTTCACTTTTTTCCCCCTTGGATTTCTATCACAAGAATAACTTCCAGAAGGAGCAGTATACTGATACTCCGTCTGGCTCAGAAAAATAACTGTCTCAGAAATTTAAGTTAGATGGTGGCCTTCTTGAAACTTAGATGTGCAAAAATCTAGTAGTTCTTTGTACATAAACATTTTTGCAGAGTACTCTAGTCCCCAGGGTTGAAATTTATTTGCTTTGGTTTGGTTGGATTTTTCTTCTGTTTTGTTTTACCAACACACTATATATGGAAAACCAACAGCTTGTAAGCATAGTAATGTAACCAGCTGCTTCATTTTTAAGCTGATTTCCTCATACGGAGAGACAGCTCAATACTAGTTCAAGGAGAATATCTATCTTTGTGAGGTCAGTTTAGCATAGCCTAAAATTGGTAATATCCTACAATTATATAAAGTCGCAGGACATGAGAAAGTTTCAGCAGAAGCAATACAAAGAATAGAAGAATATCAGAGCAACATGATAAAACAAATGACATGTTTTTAATAATATTCCTCACCAGGCAGACTGTTTTAACATGTACTTTTCAAAATCCAGAGTAAAATTGTAGTTGACCATAATGACTTTATAAATAACCAATTAAAGCAAAATTTCTTAAAAAAATGCCATTAAAAGAAGCTGATATGATGACTGAGATTTCATTGATGACTCTCCATGGCAGTTTAAATAAGCCTGCCTCATTTAGGCTTTGCTGTTATTAGTGAACATGAGCTACACACACATCTACGCAGCTGAGATCAGAGCAACATATTCTGTATGTGTCACACATATAATTCATGTGCAGATCGACTCCATATTCCATTGGCAGAATTGGAATACATCCAGGACTTCTCAAACTGTGATTAGCACACATTTGACAGCAGCCCACAGGCCTGCAGGCAGTCTTGCCTAGGCACTGGCACCTGTCCTGCCCTGCAGGCATTTACTCCCTGACTTCAGACACCTGCAAACTCTAGACCAGTGGCCAGTGTTTAAGCTGCACAAAACTATTGGCCTTGCCCATTCTACTACTCCACTTCAGCACTGTCATAATCTCTGAAAGATGAGTATTATTTGGAAATGTGTGTATTTCAAAGAGTACTTATTGGGACAGAAGGTTACCACAGTATCACAGTTGACCTATGCATCCCGAGAAACAACTGAGCCTGGAGCTGATTGAATCTTGACTCTTTTCTACAGGCAATGTAAATCTAACATCCTTCAGGAAGAACATAAATAAAATGCTAAAATAAAAAAAAAAAAAATCACACTTGCCATATGTCACGGTTAGTGTGTTTTTAGGGCAAGATTCATGCTATCCTAAAGTAGGTATCTAAACCAGATGACAGAAAGATTATACTTTTTAAAAATGGTATTTATTCCCCACCACAGACTAGGCAAGGAGCTGTGGATGGATAGCAGAGATACTACCATTTAAACTGAAGCTGCTTAAAAGGGAAAATAATGTTGTCTAGTGTGTATTTTGATTTTTAGGAAAATAAAATGTTGCAAAAGGTAAAGCTTATGCCTTGGATTATGGGAGCTATTTTGCATATTGCTGTAGATATAAGCTAAAGATTTATTACAAATAGGTAATATTGTTTTGAACTTACTAAGTATTGATGACCTCAGCGACAATTTTCAGAGGAACAATGTACTGCATAAAAAAAATTTCTCCCATTTAAAAAGCACCACAAAGAATACAAAATGTCTACACTGACTGCCACAAATCAGTGCCTATGGTGATAAAATACGCTTAACTAACCATGCTTTTGGAGTTTATTATTAGATGAGTTAATTTTTTGAGATGCAATGATGTGATACATTTAAACAAATTTATGTTACAATAACAACTGCTGTTAGAATTGGTTATGTTGCTCATATATTTAATTTCGTTTTTTGTTCTCCGTGAATTTGATCAGATTAACTTTATGAGCAAAAGTCAACCACCGTATTTGTGTGTGAAACTCCAGGGCTGTGTTCTTCTGTGCTAGAGACTATGACAATAAAGAAATGATTGCTTCTCAGAAATCATATTAATATACAACAATTTCACAGAAGCTCTTTTAAAGGTCTTTGAGATCTTCCCTTTACCTAGAACAGGGCAATACTGGTTTTTGTCCTTTATCTTCATCACTGATAATCTATTCACTTTTAGTCACTGAAAAAAAACCATAAATAATCTACTGAGCACAGCACCCATCTCAGGAATCTTCTCTTACACATGATTACACATCTCCTGTGTGATTTACAACGACCCATACTCCCTGCTATAAAAAGGCCCAAGTCAATGGAACTGTGGAAAATGTCTGTTTTTCATCCTGTAATGTAGCTGGCTAGTCAAGTGTCTCTTACAGACATCTTTAGAAAGCCTTGCAGGAAATGCTATGCTCCAAGTGTGTAAGTCTATAGGAAGAAAACCATTCTTCCCCACGTGTTTCAAAGGCCATGGGGATGGCTCATCACTAGTAATCTCCAGCGTGCCCTAACCTTCCCAAAACTGGATAGTGGCTCAAAGTTTTCCTCAATACAAAACAAAAAATGGTTGTTAACATAAATATGACTAACTGGATATGGAATTCAGAAAATAGTCCAACTTGGACTATTTAAAAATTGACACAGAAATGTCCAACTTGGCTATATGGCTGCCCTGTAATTCTCAGTCCCATTTTCTTCCTTTCGACTTAGTACTTACATAACCTTCTTCCCTACAGGAGGAGCCAAACCTAAACCTATTTTGAACTCCCTGCTGTGAATCATTCTGTTAATTGGTCTGTAACATGAAAAGCAGAATGTTGCTGCTGAGAGTGGCTGAAGGGTGAAATGAGACTGAGGAGCCTTCCAAGGCTATAAATAATTTCTTGGGAAGGAGATGAACCTGAAGATGTGTTGGCCCAAGAAAAAACTCTGACCAATTATTCAGAGGTCAACAGCCTCGTTTTTCTAACTTGCCTCTGGTATTTTCAGAAATACACTTTTTCTGCATGCCTCCTCCCACCCAATTTTTGTTCCTTGCCAGAGAGGCTTCCAATTCCCAGTAATATGGGAGGACAGTGCATCTCTGCAGAGAGACATTTGTGAGCTCTTGAACTTTGTAGGAGGGAAGCAAGTTCCCTTTTGCCCTTTTATCTGTTGTACAAACCTGCTGAACTGAGTAGCACACTGAAACACTTTAGAGCTCTAATGGGCAGTCCTCCCCTTTAGAGACAGCTTCAACAGTACGGCTTTGAAGCACCGCTGTGCTGTGGTATTTAACTAGCACAATGATAATATTGATGACAGGGGAATAATGATAGGAGTGATAATTCAGCGGGTTGCTCTGCTGAGTCTTGCTATTTGATAGTGACCATAAAAAGGGTTTCTGGACTAACACTCAAAAATGCAGTCAGGAAGGGCTAAAAATATAAAGCAGGTTAAAAAAAATGCTGAATTCATTATCTTCTTTTTTTTTGTATTTAAAGTAGTTTTACGTATTTTGTGCAACAGATTCATTAATCCGAGTTCACATGAATATCAGTATTGAGGTGCCTGTTACACTGAAGTATAATTCATGGTGATGGATGGGACTTAAAGCAAAAATAATTTTCACAGTTCTCTGTATCTATCATGATTAGCCAAATTAAATGTCTGTTACACATTTAGAGGCAGATCAACTCCGTTTAAAAAAAATGGAATAATCCTGCAAGTGGTAATACTTCTAAATCCTGACACAACTTTTGAAATACGTCAATTTTACTTGGACTTTTTAGTTTAGAAGTCAGAATGGAATCACTGTAAAATTCTCATTTAAACCAATCAATCCTTTGTTTTGCCTGCTACTTTCTCCATCATTTCACATACAATACACAGAATTATAAACTGGGACTTGAAACAGCTGGAGAAATATTTTGGATTAACTCATGGTCTCCTAAACAGAAGGTGGCAGGTATAATTAAACTCACAGAATAACAGTGGTTGAACATAACCAATTTATTTCCTATTACCTCCATACTGACACAGGAATGTCATTAAATGTAGTCTTGAGTTTTAGAGCAAATCACAAACTGTGTCTACACAGGTATATTTATAGAGCACAGAAGGTCACAAATTAGTCCTGCCTCAACTTGCTCTTAAAATCAATCCATATAGCTACTAAGGTGCACACTCTTCTCAAACCAGCCCCAAACATGGCTGCTGTACTGGCAGGCTTCTTCAAGATTGTTCTGATCATTACCTATCTTTAAAAGCTTCATGCTAAATTCTTACACTTCATTCTGCAGGTATCAGTGTGAACCCCAAATGCAAGCATCTTATGGAAACAGTTACTGGGCTGACATCTTCTAAAAATCTGTCAGCAAGAAGGGTTAATCAAGCTTTTCTTTGCTTATGAATTGTCGCATCACTAGAAATCTTGTGTCCTCAAACGCTGTACTAGGGCAGAACATTACTGTATGCACTCCTATCAGACATGTCAGCACAATGCTCTGAAGTATTTTGGGATATCCTTGTTAGTTCCTTACATAACTGTACTACCTCACTTTCTGAAATCATGTCCCAAGGCACACAGCAGGAGGGTTGGTACAGCTGTGTCCTAGTTCACGCCACATCCAAGAATATTGAATATGGGAGCACTAGCAAGGCTTGTAAAAAGACAAAGCAAAATCTGACAGAAGAAAAATACGTAAAAAAAAAAAAAAAAAGAAAAGAAATTGTGCTCACCTGCTCACCAGCCTGGGATTCCCCTATGATGAATCGATCTCCTGGGCCATCAGCAGCTGTTAAGATGGACAATAGAAATGGTAAAGGCTGAACCAAAACAGATGATGGCATCATAAATTAAGAACAGGAGAAGCAAAGATGATTTAAGATTCAGTTCTTCAGTGTCAGCATGACTAAGGTTATAGAAGTTCTGCAAACATTTTACATTTTAGGTACTTTTGAGTTGTTTTTATTATTTTGAAAATTACAGGTTCTAGAGAACGGTGAGTTTTTACCTGAAAATTTCTGGGCAATATGAGATCAAGTAAATGGAGATTAGGAAGAATTACATTAAAACTAAAGATTTAAGAACGTTCATGAGATCATTTTTCTAAAAATTTCCACCATGAGCAAATCTTTTTTGTGAAAGCGACACAGGGGAATCACATGTTTTGTAAGTGTACTATGTACCTCTTTCTCTAGACAACAATGGAATAGTGACATTTCTAGATTCTATCTCTGTCTTTGGAGGAAAACGTGGACAAGTGCAATGGTTACAGACTGCACCGATGACTATACAGGTCTGAAGAGCAATAGGGCTAAGATAATGCAGTGTGGACTGGCACATTAGAAGTCTGAGTCCTGTTCCTTTCTTTAACTTTAGATTAGCACTGATCTAGCTACATTACACTTCTCACTGAAGCAATACTGAAAATTAGCAGTCAGAGATCACTGATATAACAAGTCTCCAGGACTTCCAATTCAGCAAATCTGTCCTTTTACAGGGACAAAAAAGGCACAATTACTTACGAAATTTAAGCTCCTGTCTGCCTCAAAGGTCTCTCAGCAAGTTGCATTCATGGTATTATAGACTTTACCATGATATAAACCAAGTATGAGGCACAAGCAACTCTGCCTTTCCAAGCACAGCAGTCATGTTGCCAAGAGTGTTCAGAGAAACCGTGTCTGTATGATCACATTTAAATATGTACTATTATTAATTTTAAATCTGTAGTTGTCAAAAGTTGATTTCCTAGAGATGAAGTCTAATCAGTGACAACCTTTATCTTAATACCTTTTGTTTTACTTCAGAAACCCTGAGTATACACCTACATAGCCTTATATTGAGAAGAACTGCTTTCAGGAAGGATACCCATTCAGTCTGCATAAGGATTTATCACATTTGTACTCAGGCATTGGCTGCAGCTCTGCAGATAATTATCTATGGTACTTAGTCATGTTTGAATACTAATAACCTAACTTTAGAAGCCTACCAAACATACTAATCTACGAGCTTTAGAACAAAATCTAAAAGAAGAAAGTAGAAAAGGACTTTTCAACTAGTTGTCCTTGAATAATGAATGTAATAGTAGCGAAAAGAGTTGTCAGACCTTCACTGAAAAAAATGCACTTGGATGATCCAGCAAAAGAAGAGAAAGAATCCTGAATAGCTAAATTATTTTAAATGTGATAAAAGTTTATAGATGATGTACAACTGATATAACTTGAAAGGATAAGGTTTTGGGCAGACAGTTTTATGTCACTGAAAGCTAATCCTTAATTTTTTTATAAGAAGTATCCATTAATTTAGTTAAAATTATCTATGCCTGCAAGCTTTTTTTTTCCTCATATCCTAAGATAACAGGTCCATTAGAACAATAAGAATAGGACAAAACAGAATAGAACTGCCTGATCAATTCAGGGCTGACCAAAAGATAAAGCATATCATTAAAGGCATTGTCCAAATGCCTTTGAAATGCAGACAGGCTTGGGGTATCAACCCACCCTCTAGGAATTCCTTTTCAGTTTTTTTAACCCTCTTGGCAAAGGAATGTTTCCCAGTGTCAACTTTAATGCTCCCCTGGCACACCTTTGAACCACTCCCACACATCCTGTTACTGGACACCAGCGAGAAGACTTCAACACCTCCCTCTCCACCCTCCCTCCTCAGGAAGCTGTAGAGAGCCATGAGGTCACCTCTGAGCCTCCTTTTGTTCAAACTAGACAACCCCAAAGTCCTCAGCCACTCCTCACAGGACATTCCTTCCAGTTCTTTGACCAGCTTCGGTGTCCTCCTCTGGACACATTCGAATACTTCAGTGTTATTCTACTCGAATCCACTGCAAAAATTAGGGTCTTGTGTTTTGGTTCTGACAGAAGTTGTTGAAGACAGTGTCCATGACCATTCTGCTCATTTTGCATGTTTACTGAGATGGTACTTGGGTTTTCCTTTACCCTGCAGCAATAAGGCTGCAAGACAGCATTGGCTTGATCCCAAGGCCCTTGTCACTCAGCGCTCTACTCAGAGCTCACCCTTTTACCTTTTCTCAGTGTCACTTTACGTGTATTTCTCTGCCTACATTTGCACTCCCTTACTGCTATTATCAGTCATTTTGGTCAGCCTGTCTCTCACACACAGAAAACAGGCAAACTCATCTTGTAGACCTGAAACTTTATTTTTATATCAAATCTATGGGGAAGCTATTGGACTATATCACCAGCCTGGGTTTGCAGACTACTTCATGGACAGTTGCTTTCCATTTTTCCAGCTTCCAGTAACAAAAGGATATTTTAATGTCCCCAAAAATTGGGTATTGTGTACAGATTTCAATGTGGTGTTACAACGATTCAACCGCTACCACAATTAAATCACTACTACTATAATGTTCAGTCCTGTATGTTTTAGTTTTCTTCACAGATATCTGAAGTGAGCATCATTAGTCTTACTTTACAAAGGGAAAAACTGATGCACAGAGAAGTAATTGCCTCAAAATGATGCAGAATCTAGTGGTAAAGCAGCGTATGAACTCAGGTCTCCTGGGAAACTGTGTTCACTGCTTGCAATGAGTGAAGTCACACTACTGATTTTCACAGAATATTTCACAGAATATTCTGAATTGGAAGGGACCCACAAAGATCACCGAGTTCAGCTCTAAGGTGAATGGCCCATACACGGATAAAACCTCCCATCTTGGTGTTATTAGCATCGTGTTCTAACAAACTGAGCAAATCTCAGGGTCATATGTGGCAGCTGCAATATTTTTAAAGTAAAAATCAGTTCTTCTTTTGAGACGTGTTCATAAAAGAACATTCTTGCAAGTTTTTTTGAAAATTCTCTAATGTAATCAATAGAATATTCACTAAAAGGAAGCTGGATCTGTAACAGTTCAACCAAGTAATAGATATGTAAGAAAATCCTCATTAAATCAACAGTAGAATACAAGAGTCCGTAATTCAGAAACAGATGTTCTGTTTCTCTCCTAAATTCTTAATGGAATGCAAGGAATCCACTAGCAACAGAGTTGCATGTCTATGAGCACACATGCATGTACATTTTCATGCTTAGGTAACTGTGACTACAACAATGATCTGAATCAAGTCTAAACCAAAATAACCACTGCTGGATCCAAAATAGGTGAACTAACACGTTATAAAGCAGTTTTCCAGACACTGTCTACAAAGTCAGTGTTTACCTCTGACAGCGTAGCCATCTTTTACTGATGCTGGAAATGGTGGTAGATTATCTTTTGCATATACATCTTGAGCAAGGACTCGGCCCATTCCATCTAGAAAAGAGAAAAGACCATGCTTGGTGTCATTACAGCTGCTGAAAGGGGGAAAACCAGTTAACAGCTGCATGCTGTGATAGGTGAAATGTATATGTATGGACACATAGATCTCTCAGGCTTTCGACTTGTGCCTCTACAGAAAAGAAAAAAGACTGGAGTCTGACAGTACTGATAAGGGATTTGTTCAGTAAGTCCGTGCTCCTGGTTATGGTGAAATTGCTGACAGTAAATTTGAATGCCAAGTATCCAAACCCAAAGGTTTGGATAAAAACTGTGATATAGGATCAGACAGAAAAACAAGTTTTTCTCCTGAGATCTCTTAAAGTTATGTATTTCCTGTATTTTCCTTTATTTGAATTTTTTACAAAATTTCTTTTTAAAAAGCCATTAAAATGACATCTCAAAAGTGAATCCTGTGTGCAAAAAGTGAGAGGTGACGGATCGAGAACTCGACAGTAACAATGGACAAGTTTTCATAAATTGACAAAAAAGTTCTGCAATAGATTAGCTTTGCCTAATTGCTGAGAGCATCTCTGCTTAATGGAGGGAGACTGCACATAAGTGTCAGGATTATTTATGTAAATTTATGCTGTTATAGTTCTAAATATTTTAATAGCCGTTTCAAACATACTCTTTCTCTTCACTTAGTGACTATGACTGATGAGTTGCAATTTGGCTCAGCTTGCCTGTAGAGACTGATATGAATTACCTCACCCTCAGTCAAGTGGCTGGTGCTTTTATGGCACCAACAAGAGCCATTTTTTTCAGTATGATGTGGAACAGAATAGAAAATATGTAATTTACCCCTTCATAAATGTGAGCGTGAGAAAGCATATTTACTACATGCGTGAGCAAATGGCCTGGGAAGGGGTACATGGGTCAGAACTACTGAGACTGGCTTGACTCTAATATGTCTAAGTAGAAGCAGGGAAGCTCAGCTCATGACAGAAGCCACTGCTCCTAGAGTGTGCTGTGGCACAGAAAGGCAATATCCAGTTGAAAGTATGAAGGCATGAGAGGATGCAGGAGTACTTCTCTCAGGAGACTTTGCATGGATATGTGCTTTAGAGATTATGATCTTTGAGACATGCAAAAAAGAGACATGAATAAAGTGAATGTTTCTTATGTTACATACAGGCAAATCAATGTGGTTCTGGATTCACTGGGAAGACAGAAGACTTAACAGTGCACACTAACGGGACAGCTTTTGTTAAAAAGTGCACCTACTTGATTTGAAAGTGTTTGGCTCTTTCAAAGAAGTGAAGTGGCACTATAACGATGATTTTACTTATTAACACAGAGTGATTTAGTTAGCAATTAATTATCCTAACTATAACATTGTTGTGCTCACATCCATATGTATTAACTTTCAGCCCGAAGTTAATATTCATGATGCATTTCTGAAATAAGGATTGCCAGGAAAATGCTGATAAAACCTGTTAAAGCAACTAGAAAAGCATCCTAGTAATGGCTATTAATTCACCTGTGCAATACTGCGTATCACTGCCTGTGATACACAATATACAAGTTATTAAGAGCTCATAGAAGCTTGTACACTTACACTGAATAAAAGGATGCAGAAGCAGACATTTAAATTATAGTACAGAACAGACAGCTATCAAAGGCCTGGTGAAAATATCCTTTGTTCAAAGATGCACGAAATCTAATACAAAAGTGATGCTTCTAAGTTTAGCAGGCATGTTGTGTCTTCCTTTTGCTTCTTGTCTGCATGCAAAATCACACCAATTAGAGCAAAGTTGAAAGGTATGTTCTTGGCATTCTGCCATGCAATATTTGAAAGGAATAAATGGCCAGCCAGTAAGAGGAATGAATTTCATTATGGGGAGAAAAATGTAAGAATTACTTGCTGAAGCAGCCTTGGGCATTTAAAATGAAGCAAGTCAGCAACTAAAGGACAATCTGAAGTACCTCTGTATGCTCTTTTATTTAAGCAATTATTCAAAAAATACTGTTTGACCTTATTTTGATTAATTGTAATTCAAAAAGATGTTCTGAATTATTTTAATGTCATCAAACTGGCCCTTGTGATGCCCATAGCTTTCTAATACAAAATGGAGAATTACATTAAATTCACTTTCCAAATGTGGGTATTTGCTAAAGCTTAGGTGATGAAACTGGTACAGTTCTGTGGAACTTTGATTTCTCAGGGTATTGATACTAGGGTAGAGCAATGAGACAGATCTTGTACTGAAGGTGATGGATTTTGTAAATACTGCCCTGGTAGCACTTCACTGTGATATGAAAAATCAATGCTATCAAAACAATCAGCTAGGCTCTTGGACAAGACCAGAAAAAATGCTCTGCTCTCAGGCTTACACCTGTGCTTAAGCCCATAAAGCGTACTTCTGCACTGTACTTTTATTATCAGTTAAACTTCTGCCTCTTCTTAGTTTCAGAAGAATGATCACATTGCCTAAAAGCTTAACCTTATATGTGCATGGAGCTATGTTCAGGCAACTGAATTTAGTTGGAATAAAAGGCTAATTGGGGGCTTCATACCAGATACCAATGATGGCAGGTGGGAAATATGCCTCAGGTGCCTTTGGCTTATGGCATTTCTGTAAAACATTTTAGGACTGTCCATTTTTATTTTTTTTAATATGAAAGAGGTTATATGACCTATACAGTCACTGAACAACAAATTTACCAGCATGAAAGTCATGCTTTAAAGAATAACTTTACTTATCCTCCCCCTTATGTTAGCAGAAAATAGATAGATTTGAGAGACTACAGCATACCTTGACTTAATCAGAATAAAATCAGGACTCTACTGGCTATTCGTACAGAATAACATTTGGCAGCTTTATTTATGAGGATGAATGCTATGCAATATGTTTAGTAATGTAATTAAATCAGGTTAAATTAATTAGGCAATTTGTAATCCTAGAACTTCACACATTTCACTTTCTTACAGAGAAATTGTGCTCTTAAAAGTCAGTTTTCAGGAGCTTGGTGTTAATTCGTGACACAAAACCACGAAGAAAACAAACAGAGCAATACAGTGTTTTTCTGAGTACAGTTTCGGACCTCCAGGACTACATTTTTATTATTTTCCAAAATTAGAGGTATATGAACTGAAAAGTAAATGAATTCATAACTAAATGAAAAACTTGATCTTTGCATTCTTCAAAACTAACATCTTTTATCAAACACACATGTATGTGCACATATGCACACATACATAGGCCTATACAAAACATCCTATACAATTGTCTGTTAGACATTATGGTAATCACTGAAGAACTTCTGAAAATGTGTTTTCATCTCGAGATTTGTATCCATAGATTAAATCCAGAGAACTGAATTTGCAGTATCACAGACACAGGTGTGAACTTTAGGAGCTCACCTATAGGCTAAGTCCTGAAATTTCATACTTTATACCTGGAAATCTTACAGTGCTAAAATAAGAGTATACTTCTTGAAAAATAAACTGTGAGATACAATTTCACAGGATGTTGTAAAAATGTGAAGGAATATGTCTTTGTTACTATCTTCATTACTGGTAAAATTATGTGAGCATTACATCAAGACTCTGTGTCTGAAGCTAATAGGTGTGGTACTGCAGACAGCCCGCTAAATCACTATGTCAATATGAAGACATCTTGAAAGTTTGTGGCAGCACAGAGATTTGGTGAAGAGTATGAAAACTCTGAACTTTCAAGCCAGAAGGCAGAACATTCTGTTCAGACACCATTTGGACCTCTCTGCTATCTGTAGTCCACCAGTGTCCTAAATCTTTTACCTCTTGAGGCTCATAGTTCCACTGTCTCTTTGCTCACGACCTTACCTTTGGACAGCCTAGAAGAATCCCTGAAGGAGATTTCCTCTCCCTTACCTGCTTTAAGTTGACCTGTCAGCATGCTTTCAGTCACAGTTTTGTACCAAGAACATTCTCCCACATACTGTCTATGCTTGGTAAAGCATAGCAGAAGCAAGGGAGGCACCTAACAGGCATTTTGACCACACTATTTCAGGAGGGAAGATAGTTTAATTGAATGAATATGAGACGTGCCCTGCTAGTTCCTTTCAAGGCCAGAAAATGGCTTCATTTATCCCTACTTCTTTATGAGTGTAGATACATTCACAAAGTCTGATATTTTGCCTGCTGCTTGGTGTCTTTGAGGACAACCTCACTGTATAAATCAAAGCCAGTTATCCTTTAATTACAAAGTTTTGAAAAATCAAACATTAAAAGGAAGCAAGTATCAGAAAATGATCAAATGTAGTGGTAGAAGAGAAAAGGAATTGTTGCGTTTATAAGAAGAGGAAAATTCTGGAATGTCTACTAGGCTAAGCAGAAACTGGAAAAACAGATTAAGACGAACTGTTAAAGATACAGACATGGGAAAAAGTGACCTGAAATCACTAATCACTTTGCTCTGATCATTAATCTCAGATTGGAAAGGGGATTAGTGAGAATCTCCCATAGTAAGAGAACAGAGTGAAACGACCACAGTTACAACTTGGAGCTACCTGGCATCTACAAAGTGTTAAGTCAACCACTGAGGCAAATTATGGTTGAGTATAATATGTTTGCTGCATATAACACAAACCAGAAGAAAATTCTTTTACGCATTTACACCTACATTTTATTAGAGTTCCATTACAGACTCCTTCAGGGAGCAGCACTGAGTTCAGCTGACATTCTCCATTGAATGGAGATCGCCCCTATTAGTGTCAATTTCTAAAGCAGTTGCTCCTGGAGAAAGTAGTTTCAGACACCTCACAAGGTTAATAAAAGAGCAAGAAAGTTGTTTAATATGGAAATAACCACCCGAATCCTCACAAAGAATCCAACTTAAAATACCTCTGTAATTAATGATTTCTGTTCCAAGCACTGGGGTCATCTCCAGAACTGTGATGAAGGCCTTGTCCATAGATGTCAATGGGAATGGGGACATGCGGTGTCTTCTTGCTACCTTGGTAATGTCAACAGCACTGTGACCTGCAATGAGAAAGAACCAATTTATGTATGCTACAATGTGCACATTCATATAGTGATGCTAATCAAAGCACTTTACTGAAACTGATCCAGCACTTTGGAGTAAATTAAATTAGTTAGTTATCACTATTAAGCATTCATGTCAGACACTGGGAAGGCACTGCATTCAATTAGAATCAAAAGAGAGGTTTTAAACAAACCGCAGTTTACAGCTGAAAAAGTTTACAGAAGTGTATATCCTTATTTATAACGAAAAACATCCCAGAAGTCTTGATGAGCACGAAAGGATCGGTTAACCCAAACCAGAAACTTTCAAGATGATTGAGTATTTTACTTTGAGGATGATAATCTGAGCCTAATTCAGTTCTATGAACTCCGGACAATTCACTCCATCCTGTTCTCTGCAAATACATCTCAATATGCTCTGTGCTGTGCACAGATAAAACATAAAAACGCCATCAGGCCAGTCTGCAATCCAAGAAGGAGACGGGAGTCAAAAGGTTTGAAAGGAGGATAAAGAGAGCACAATGAAATCACTGGGCAGGCAGGACAGCAGACAGCATTTCCAGCTAGCAGACATCCTGCCCACTGTCAAGACTTTGTAGTCACCATAGCAAGGTGTTCTTTAAATGTATAATTTGAGTGAGGCAGCAGGACAGCTTAATGGAAGCTTACTTTGCCCAACTATGAGGGACACGAAGGGAGAAGATACGACAGAAGTTGTTTGAAAATGAAGCCAGCAGCATGTTTGATTTCATGATACTTACTGAGAGAGTAAATAAGGTGACAACAAGCTTTGAAGGATTTTAGAAGGGAATATAAGCAACTGAAGAGAGAACTACTGCAGAACTACATAAACAAGAGTAACAGATACCAACCAAAAGATTAAGACAATGACAGTTGCACAGTGTCCTGAAAGGATTTACCTAGAACAAGAAGGTATTTATGAGAGCCAAAGTGGATGATGTTCTACATGTGACATGTAATGATATTCCTAAAGCAACATAAATTATAATAAGAAAGCATTAACAAATAACAGTAACTAATTGTTAATGACATGATTTTTTTGCAGTAGCTCCCTAAATAACCCATTTGCTGCAGCACATGCCTTCAAATTCTGAAAAAAAAAATTATTGCTTTAAGTGCAATCTTCTAATAAAAAAACCCCCTAAAAATAGTAAAACAACGTAAGTTCTTCCTAAGGAAGAGAAGGTTTCTTAATTAAACTGTACATACAATACTTCTTTCAGCACTAGTACATGCTTGCCTTTTCATGTGGGAGACCGTTCATTAATTATTTTTAGCTACCAATACAGTAACTACCTTTCAGAGGAAAACGTGGAGACAAGTAAAACTTCTCATCTAATTCTCCTAAGAAAGATTCTGGATGAAACTATTTGAACAATCTCTTTGTATGTATTTAGAAGATAACATGATGATAAAAGCAGGCCCTGTGAATTTGTCAAGCACAAATAGTTTTTAATTGTCTAAATTCCTTTCCTTAAGATAGCAGCTGGCATTCTGAGGAAGAAAGGCACAGCCAATGAGATATATTCTCACTATATTAAGACTGTACATTCTTAAACCTCACTTTCTCATATGCACAGCAGGGAGAAATGATCCAAATTTAACTATAGTAAGATAAAAGTGTAACTAATGGTAAAACTGCACTACTGGTTTTAACAACAGGGATGTCTCTAGCAACCTTACATTTCCAGTTATTATGCCTTAATTTGTTAACAACCTCATTAAAAAGGAAAAGGAAAGGGAAGCATTTCTGAGATACAGCCAAACTTCCCATACCCTTCTCCGCATAGAAAAAGGAACACTGCCCAGCAGCACCATAATTCCTGCAGGTCCAGCAGAATCCACCCATTTTCCTGATGTTTTCTTATAAATTGGAAAAAATGAAGGAAGACACTAGGGAAAAATGTGTCACAGCAGTGAAAGCTGAGGGAATTGTGTGGCAGTGAACAACTTTGATGTTACAGCCATTAGGTGCCTTTACGTTTTACTGCCATCTAAAATTCACTGTAAACTGCTTCAGAGACTAATATTTCACCTCTTTAACCCTTAAAAAGCAAATGAATTCAGAGCTTTTGCATGTTTTGAATGGTGTCCAGAGTGCTACCTTCAGATTCAGAAATCTGTCCCTAATACACGTCATTAGCTTAAGCCAAGGGTCTTGTTAAAATCTCAGAAATGCGTTCTTCAACACAGACTTTTTTAAAAATAGATAAAATTTCCTAATTTCTGACATCTTTGTTCCAACATCAAAAGTAACACCCATTACTTCTGCAAGAGAAGACAAGAAAATAAAGCATCTTTAGGTTTAACACCAGCATGAATAACCTTAATGAAGAAAGAAAGAAAGACGCAGGTGTAACTACTAACCCTTCTCTCTCCCTATTTCTTCTTACGAACAAATGTCAACTCTTCCATTAGAGGTAGCACACATTTTAACAGACTCAGAGACAAACAAATAGGGATTTTTAGATTCCAAAGTTACTAAATGGTACTTTTTAATTACAAGTAAGTGACATTAAACAACTCCTCAGACTTTCTCAAGTTATCTTTCACTAACGTGAAATGTCAGATGGCTCTAAAAATAACTGCTTACATTAAGCTGCATTTTGTATGACAAAATAATCCCCTAGCTTTGAAGCAGCTAAGTCAATTGGTTGCATAAGGTAGAAAATTCCTGACAGACCTCTCTTTTATCACCAAAACAACTTCCTATCCCTGACATTACATATATATGTATATAGACATATAAAAATGTATATATATATACACACTTACACAGACACACATATGATGGATCAAATTTTACATAGAAAAATTCCCATAAAACAAAGGAAAAGAATTGTGCAAATTTAAGAACACATCATTTGGATCAGATCTGAATTCTTCACCTTTGCATTTTTTGGTTTGGTTTTATGCAATCCAACATTCAAATTCATGCTCACGAAAATAAAAATTATGTATATTCAACTTGAGAATGTACATTTTCATGATCTTTGAGCGTTGATTCTTGGCCATAAAACCTGGACACACAGGATTGTTTATGACAATACATCACCACAAACAACGCAGACGTCCATGCCATTGGAAAAACAATTTGGAAGAATAAACTAAAAGATGACTCTCCATTAATACATGAACAATACAAGATATTTACAGGTTTATTTTTGGACTGAATTTCACTGACTTAAAGTTATTAAATTTCACCTGCAAACCCACTTATGTCCCAACCATATACTTCTGATCTGACTATCATTTGCTGTCTCCTGAGCAGGCTTAGTTCTCCACAGAGCTCTGAAGTTTCAGTACTTACTTGCTCTGAGGATGTTCTCCTTGCTGCTGCACCTAGACTGGACCTGCAGAGAGAGCACAGAGTCTATGAGCTACAGAAGTTAACAAGAATGCAAAATACAGAGATAAAATGGGCAAGCTCCTGGGATCTAAGACAGAGGCTATACATATTTTCAGCAACATTCTTACATATTTTGCATGAGATAAGTATATTTATGCAGAAGGGTAGTAGCTGATGGTCAGAATCTGATTACAAGCAATTTGATTCCAAACCCCTTCCATAAGAAACAAGATGGCCTGAGGACAGTAACAGTGAAAAATCAAAGAACAGAGCGCTAAAAGTTACATGTTAAACTTCAGTTTTCAACAAAAAAATACACATTTTCTTATACAGTTGTAATTACAGTAGCTTTGAATCTAGGTCTTCTTTTATGATTAGACAGAATACTAACATAACCAACATATATTATCATGACCCGATTTAAAATTCTATTGTTGATATATTCAGGTATTATAGAAAGAGTTTAAAGTGTCCAATATTCAATTTCAATTGTGTTGATACTGAAGATGTTTAATAAGAACTCTTCACAATTGGATAAACAGCTCCCAGCTGAAGCCAGATAAATTTACTCAGCTGTTTCTGTTTGGTTAAAAGAAATGCTACAATCAGTATGAATTTTGCAGTGCAATTCTGCTTTAAAAAGTAACTGTGTGAGAATGGCAAATTTGTTTCTCAAGAAATTCTCTTCCTTGATGCTTAGCTGCCACTATGCCATTCCAGACAGTCTGATTCCAGGGAAATTTGACAATTCACACTAGTTTAATATTCTAGTAACAGTGGATATTTAGAGTTCCATCTGTTTACCATGCAGATTTAAAAAATTAAATTTTTTTTGAAGAGTATCAGCATTGTAAACACAACACAGATTAAATTTTATCTATTTTGAGGCATCAGCTCTTGCTAATTCCTCTCAGATTTGGAAAGATAGCACAATGTATAATAACCCTGAAGCTGCAAGTTTTTAGATGAACTACTGGCAGGCCAGCTGACTGTACTGGCAGCACTCAAATAAAAGGCATTTCGTGTGGACAAAACCCCAGCTAAACCAAACTTCACAAAACCCCAAACCTCTGAGATAGTAATAATGGAATCCTTCTCTTCTTTACTTTATTGACAAAGGTATTTTAAATTTCAGTGAGAGCACTAGTCAAGTAAAACCTGTACATGTGGTGAACGAAGTGCAATAGCACAGGTGATGCTAAGGGTGTAATTTCCCAGCAGAACATTGTCTCTGCTGAAAGAGCAGAGGAGTAAATCCAGATTGTCTTTCAGACCTCACTTGGAATTTGCAGTTACAGAAAAATTGCCTAGAAAGTGAATATGTACGATCTAACAACTGATGAAGAAAGGTACATGCTCAACAGCCCAAAAGCTGTCTTTAGAAAGGAACAACCATTTAAGGCTGAAACTAACTGTGCCCCAGCTTCTGAACCTCTTTCTTCTGTTCCACAGCAGCTTGCCCCAAATGTATATCACATAAAAAAATTGGATTCTACAGCGCAACACAGTCTACTTATTGTAATGGAATAACTTATGGAAAGTAATGTTGCAACTTAGAGTGGGTTATGGTGTCCTTCCCTGAAAAAAACTCTTGTTTAACAAAAACAAACAGAAAAACCCCAAGCCCTCCCCCCTTCCCACCAAAAATACTACACAAGAAAACTGCAAACAAAATATCAATGATGCCCAAATTTGGCCCAGAGTTGTTTCACCAAATTTCAAAGGCATAATAAAAACTCTCTCTGGAAGAAGCAAATATTTACCTATAATTTACCAAAGGACAATTCTGGACCAAAAAGATGGTATAATGGTAGGAAAGAAAGCACAAAAAAAAAAACCAGAAGCACAGTTTAAGAGAGAGAGGGAGAGAAGGAGAAGGAAAGAGAGAGAGAGAGAAGCAGGATGGATGTGGCAAGGCAGAAGATGGTGTGTGCAAAAGGAGACATGGGTCTATGTGTGTAAGACTACTGTTTAAAATGGAAGAGGCTCTCTTATTTCTCACTGAAAAACATATGAAAAGAGAAAATGAGGAAGGGGCCTGCTGCAAAATAACCAAGCGATTCAGCCAACTGTGGAATGAAACTCAGTGAGATAACACAGTCCTAAAGAAAAAGGCAAAAAACCAAAAATACAAAACACAAACATTTGAAACAATCTACTGAAACAAACTAAGTAAAATATGTGATCCAAAGGACACAGATAAAAGCTACTAGAGAAGGAGGAAAAATGTTAGCAGACAAAGACAGTGCTAAAGAAGTAAAATGGAAGTCAAGAGAGAGTCTTCAACAAAGTGGAGGAACAGAAGGAGCCCAAACCCATAGCGCAAAGCAATGTTTGCGAATGGAAAACAGCTCCTTTGAGCAGTAATAGTTACTCTCGAGTTGTAGCCTCTATTCCTCCTCAGTTCATCTTTAAGCCCTTCCAACCTATAGTGGAGCTAGTGTATGGACAAAAACAAGAGATTTATAATGAACAGAGCAGCTGAGATTTGCAGATCAAATCTTCTAATATAAAAAACGTGTCGACAAAGTTTTGCTCTTACAATGTCCAAATGACAATGGTAACAAAAGACAGCTGGCTTCACATACAGCCTCTTACAGGTCATTTTTTTAATTCTGTGCACACAGAGGACTTTATATTTACTTTTTTGATTTCTTACACGCAGCCTACAGTTTCCACATTATCACTCACCTGATGGGCAACATAGGCAGTATGAGAAATAATTTGCTTCCCACAAATTTTAAAAGCAGCTGTGGAAGAGGAATCCATGATAATAAAATAAAAGGCTTGGTCAGCTAGACTTGATCGTTTCCCAGCCTACACTCACAGCTGCAGAATACAAACCATGCTTTAACATAACTGACATAAAAATTAGTCATTACATAATACTTCTGTTTAATATGAATCACACATTCTTATCCTAAACGTTATTTTTAATCAAAATTCCAGTAAAATGATTTTGAATAAAACCCACCAGTTTCCTAACACATACAGTTTTAGCAGCAATGGAGCTTTGTATAAATGGGGTTATGTGCTTTAAGTGCCTTTTATCATATTCATTATTTGTATGTTTTATTACTTTTTTACTCGTGACATTTACAGAAAATCGGTATTCTTTTCACAGCTACTGTTTAGTGAAGAATCCGTATTACATTGCACATAGCACCATGACTAAGTGGGGAGAGTTATTAGTAGTAGTATTTACTATAATTCTCATTCACAGGCAGTTACAGAAATAACAACCTATGGCTGTCTTTCCTTTCACAGGGAAAGTATAGATTTATTTTGTCCATTCTATAGCCTCTTTGCTCACAATCTATGTTGGCAGAGGACCCACTGGGCCGCCGGCCAGTACCATTCTCCTGCATAGTTCAGACAGAATGTAATCAAACCCAAAGCATTCAGTTCACATTACTCTGTTTTTTAAGCAAACTGGATTTTATGTTCTTGAAGATAAAAATTCATTATGTGGAATGCAGAGTAAGCTTTCTCCCATAGGCCGAAGTAGTAAATAGAATGTGAAATAAAGTACTAAAAAATAAAGGGAATGGTAAAACAAAGAGTTCTGCTGACAACTTCCATCTATCAGTCATGATTGATCAGAAAAATGAAATCAATGACTATACTAAATTGCATTTATTTAAATTTACATGGTATGTTTTGCTGCAAATAAAAATCTGTCCACAAAAAAAATTTTTACACGTAAAATAGAAAGAAGAAAATTTCATGCTACAAGTGAAAAATTCATGTGAAAAATAATGAAAGAAGAGAACTGAGAAACCCTTTAACACTTTACCAAGACTGTTAGGAATTGTTAGAGAAATTACTTACCTTTTTAAAGTCATAACAAGATTAGCACAGAGTATTAAGTCAGCTCTTCATTATGGGAGGTACAATTAAAAGCCATTGGTTATAATAAAACAAATTGCTACACAAAGATGAAGAGTTTCCAGCCCAATATGAAAAGCTAACTCTTATGGGAGTACTTCAACTCACTAATACAACATGAAGAACAATTCAGAACAATGACATCAAAACATGATTTACCACCAACAGAAAGAGCCCAATCCTCTGGAACACAGAGCCTGTAGGAGGCTGACCCATAACCTTCCGCATTTATGGGAAAGCACATTGCTCCACTCTGAGGAAAGCATGCAGAATGTGGAACCACCAGCAGAAACCCAAACATACACAGAGGACTAAGGTACAGCACAGGGAATGAGTTCACCAAGCTGTAATGAAGGAAGCAGGGTATGCAAAGCACAGCAGCCATTTAACAGCTCCCCAGCCGCGTCCCTGTCCCTGCCGCGCCGACACCAGGCACCTGCTCACGGGGTGCTGCGCCCACTGCGGGGACAATGTGCACAGCCCAGAGAACCCTGCCTGGAAACTTCAGCAGCCTTACGAAAGCAGCGTGTTCTCTGTGATGCGGCAACGTGTGCTGCTGCTAGGGTTTTCTCTGCAAGTGATTTATTAGGAATTACATGATCTGAGTTCTGTACGATGGCACAGGCCTGTTGAATGGTCTCTGAAATATTTGCCTGCTCTAAACAGATTTCAAATCACACGTGATCTGTTGGGTTTGAACACTGTCTTTTGCCTAAAATATTTTATCCTCTATGAGTGCAACATGCATTATTCGTCGTCTCTAAATAAACACATAGAGAAAACCAAACCATGAATAACAATGTCTCAAACTGGTATGATAATACTTTAAAAATTGATTTTCTCCTGTTACTCTAAACAATATCCATAAGGTTAAACTATGAGAAAATAAAAAAACTGCAATGAAATACATTGGTTGGTGTCATTAAAAAATGTTTTAAAATTAATCTGAAGAACATAGAGAATTGCTTTAAATGAATCAATATGGAATATATTTATGAAGTTGCTAAAAAAATATTCACAGGAATGGCTTGGGTTGGAAGGAACTGTAAAGATCGTCCAGCTCCAGAAAAAAAAAAGGTATCTGGAATTGCATACTTCAGAAAATTTTCAACGAAGTATTTAAGGATTAAATATTCCTATTACAACATGCAATCTTCCTGTTTCAGGAATGCATTCTTATTCAAACAGCACTTTTACACTGAGCTGAACACCTGAGGTCTTAAGAGAATGCTTCATGGCCATCTGAATTAGGACTAAAGTCAGTTCAAAACAACAGAATAATTTTTTTTGTTACACTGAGACCACCTCTGAAAGGGAAAGAAAAGTGAGCACAAGGAGCTTGATAGCAGCAGACATTACTCATTAACACAATTTTTAAAACAAGCAGCACTGATGGTGGGATTCACCTCACAAATTTAAATATGAATAATTCCACACAGGGAATCACTCATGTGGAGTCAGTGGGAAGAAATAAGCAAAAAACCATTTGAGGCCAAAATGATTTTAGGAGCAGATTTTTACCACTTGTTAAGTGTTATGCTTATTAAGTGTTACCGGACACTGAACGAAATTAGTTTTCAAATTTTGAGTATGTTGTTATGTCTTCATCCATATATTACTGAGTTCTCTTTTCTGAGTTTTTTTCTAGTCACCTACACTTTACATACAGATTTATTCAATTTTGATAATTGTTTCCCAGTAGACTATGAACACATATATGGAATTTTATGGTCAGATTAATGATTCAACCTAACTACTGTTCAAACAGGACAGTGGACGTGGATTGATGAATACACCATAGAAACATGAGGGCTGAATTGGTTCCTTTTACAGAAACAGTATAAAAGAAAGATATTATCCAATATTTGGAACAATATGGAATGAAAAGGCAAAGGGCAGTTTTCTGGGATTAATCATCTCTCAACGGAAACTGACCTTACCCTGGAGAGGCAAAACCAAAACATTTATTGCTAGAAGAGGACTCAAAAAAAATCTCACACCCCAACTAAAATTGCAAGCTGGACTCCTCAGTGAATGAGAAAACAGGAAGAACTGTTCCCAGCAAAAAAAGGAGACAAAATAGCAAACTGCGGGTCAGTAAGATAATGGGAAAGCAAACTGGCTCTACAAACTGGCAGGATAAGCTTGATAGTGGAGAATAAAAGGAGGCAAAGGGGGATTTCTTTTCTACAGAGTAGTTTTTATGAAATGTTTACATTTGTATGAGAAAAAATATGAGCTGAATTTTGTGTTCTCAAGAGCATGGGACAGCATACAGATATGCTGTATAAGTAACACTGGAAAGACAGGACATTTCTGTGGTATTTTAGGGGCTGCTCAGAGCTTATTCAAGGTCGTACTGCTTTTGTCCAGAGAAGATGCGTTAATTAAAGTACCCATATATGAAGAGGTCATACATCTTGTATAAGCTAAAGCCCATATTAAGTCATCAGCTTGATTTAATTTTTGCCAAATTTGTGCATGAACTCCAACTGGTATTTCTAACCTGTGCTATCAAAATTCACCTGGGATTTGTAAGACACAAGAAACTTCTAGAAACACTGCACTTGGAAGAATCAAAAGTTCTACCATTTGTATTATTAGCTACGAACAAGATCTTTATTTGTTTTGAGTGAAAATCTTCAACATTCCCCAAATGTCCTGGAAATATTCTCCAGTTTGAGAAGGAGCTAGTGTAAATAAAGCCAAAGAGAAGAAGTTGTATTTCCTGAGAGATACAAGGGAAACAAATTCCTGTTGTCCTTGTTTGCCACAGAAATGGTATTTATTTGCCTATTTTCATACAATTTCACACCCTGACAATTTGACTGACAAACCACTTAGCCTTACAATTATGTGTTAGGTGTCTGAGTTATACCCTATCTGACCATTGTCCGTTCCATATTAACCAGCTTTTTAAACTACTGTCAATCAGATACACAGGCGAGGTATAGAGATTCTTGTCTTCAAGCACATCATAAAATACTCTCTAACCCTTAGCATACACTAATAAGGTTGTCATTTTAAAAAGCTTCACTTCTATTACAAGAATTTTGCTTTTCAATGAAATTTCAAGTAGTTACACATTTTTATTTCTTGACCCAGCAGCAGCCAATTTCAATGCAGCATTAAAACAATGAAATATCCACATTACTGCAAAAAATGAAAAGTCGAATTGTATGACACTCAAAATAAAATTTTAAAATAAATTCATTCAAATATAGTCAAGCAAAATTGGCAAGTTTTAGTGAAACAGCATTTAGGACAGATCAATGTTAGGTGTGCAACTCTTATTCTCCTTTGACATGCAGGCATTGTGATTTCATCACAATTATTTTCAGCAGAGCTTCTCATATGGCAAGATAAGGCTATTTAATTTTAATCTCCCTGCTCAAAGCCTAGTTTCATGTTTTACTTACTAAACATAATCCAAACCATCTTCTATATGGCGAATTATTTAGCTCTTTATAGATTCCTCTGTTGTACTCAGTTCTATAATATGAAACATTGTAATATACATGAAGGAATTAGTTTTACAAAGTATTTGTGAAGCAGAGGCACGACTTAATTTTACAAATGGGAAACTGAGACACAGAGACATCTTGACTAAATTTACTTGACATGCCTACCTGACAATCCAGTTGGATAACAGCTGCCATTTATTTCAACCACATTTGGAGTGTTCAGTGTAGAATCACAGAATCCTTTGCATTGGAAGGGACCTTAAAGATTATCTAGTTCCAACCCCACTGCCATGGCAGAGAGCCTTCCACTAGACCATGCTGCTCAAGTCCCATCCAGCCTGGCCCTCACAACTTCTCTGGGCAACCTGTTCCTGCACCTCGCAGTAGCTTCATCTTAACATCTAATCTAAACCTACCCTCTTTCAGCTTAAAGCCATTCACCCTTAGCCTATTACTACTAGCCCTTGTGAAAAGCTCCTCCTCCAGCCTTCTTGCAGTCCTCTTTAGGTACTGGAAGGCTGCAGTGAGGTCTCCTTGAAGCCTTCTCCAGCCTGAACAACCCCAATTCTCACTGCCTGTCTTCGTAGGAGAGGTGCTCCAGCCCCCTGATCATCTCAGGCTCTCCTCTGGATTCTCTCCACCAGGTCCATGTCCTTCCTGTGCTGAGGACTCCAGACCTGGATGCAGAACTCCAGGTGGGGTCTCACAAGGGCAGAGTAGAGACTCAGAATCCCCTCCCTTGCCCTGCTGCCCACGCTGCTTTGGATGCAGCCCAGGATACAAGTGGCATTGTGGGCTCCAAGTGCACATTGTTGGCTGTGGTGTGACATGAACATGTGGTGTGACATTGCACACTATGTGTCTCAAGAAGGACACACAGAGAATAAGTACCCCTGAAAATGGTGCAAGAAGTTTTTCCACCAGGAAAAGTGAAGCCAGCATTACTATGGAGCCAGAACATGCAATACAGGCTTCCTTGGTATGCATTCAGACCCTCCTGCTACAGCACCGCGCATTCACCCTGGCTGCCACTGCTGGGAAACAAGTCAGTTCTCTTAATATTGTAATACCTGAACCAGTGGGGGGGAAGGGGCAATTTTCCTGTTGGGAATTATTAGCATTACTGCTTTTGCTGTTTTATGCTCCTAGGCCTAGGGACCTCCATCCCTTTGATCCAAGGTCTGTGGAGTGAAAAAGCACTTCTCCACTGACATTTGAAGGAGTCTGACTTGAACTTGTAACTGCTGACAAGGCCGACAACCCTGATTTCCTGCTTACAATCTTATCTTCCTGGAAGCCAACCACACAGGTAACATTACTTGCATCTCTGTGTTAAAGAAATATGAACACATGCAAACAGGAACCAAGAAATCAAAACTTAGAAACTCTGTTCTCTGACTCTGTGGCTTCAAAAGCCACCAATGAAGTGAGCAGTCAACCTTCAGACCCAAAGAAGGGTCAACAAAAGGCCATCATCCAATTTCTTACATTTTTTTAAGCACCTTTAAAGTTAATTTTTATCTTTTTTGCACTGGTGTTTACCAGTAATTTTGTTTTTTAGTTTTTGATTTTTGTAGTTATTATCATTCTAAAGCAAATGTTTGGCCAATTTTTTAACTATATGAGCAGGAACAAAACGTGTTTCCCCATGCGGTACGATCATCATTTCTGCACTAGCATAACTCCAAAGCAGTTATTTTAGTTAAGCTTAATAGTTTTATTTGAGCTAGGAGCATCACATTTGAAGGGCTTCAAGTACACTTGTACACTTGTTTGAATCTCAACTTAAAAGAGCTTTATTCATTTTTATACTTGAAAGAGTCCAAGTCTGAGGTTTTGGCTGAATATCATATACATCAGTCACCAGAATATACACCATATATAAGATTATTGTTCCCTGTGTTTATTACTTTTAGCTCTTGGACTTGAAGCCCTTCAAATCTGATGCGCCTAGCTCAGATAAAAATATTAAACTTACCGAAAATAAAGAAGTTGTTTCCATGTTACAAAACTGCTTTTGAAAAACTGGAAAAAAGGAAGATAACATGGGGAGCACTGATGGGAACCCACTGACATTTGAGCTCTGCATTACTGATGCTGACACTGCTGGCTATATCTGATTTCCACATACTAAAACAGACACTGCCCACTAGAGATACATGTGAATTGGATCACATGTATGGCATTTCCTATCAGTGATTACTCCAAAAGCTGTAAAAGCAGTGTAATAGAAGCTTTTCTCTACTTTGATTAACTGCTATTTCTGAATCCAGACTAATTTTTCCATAGATTCTATTACTGAAGCTGACTCTGAAGAGGTCGACTGCTTTGGGAGCTGAACCTAGAGAACAGCTGCATTAAGTGTTACTACTAGTGTAACAGAATGCAAAATAATGTTTGGCTTCTCAAGCTGATTTAAGTAGTAAACAAATAAATTCTAAGCACTGTATGCTGGTGAACAGCTTCATTAATACTGGATTTAAAGAGAAAACAGTGGGTGTCTAGAAAAGAAATCACAGTTATATCTAATCAAGCTAAAAAAATGGAAAAAACCCTCCGCTTAAATGGATGTATTTATAGTGAAATAATGACAAGTCTGACTTTGGAAAATGCAAAGGAGTCAAAGCTATAATCAGTCAAAAAGAAAATGACATTCATAGCTCTCTGGCTTGATCTAATTTGTTTCATAAAGGATTGCACATCTCTAGCAGGGTGAAATGTCTCCCTGTTTTGCAGTACAAGAAGCAAGGGGAAGAATTCATTAAAAATTGAAACACGAAGATTTGTCTTGAAACAAAAAGGAACTTTAAAAGTTCCAAATGGGGAAGGATGGAAATTATTTCCGAATTGCTTGGGGTTTAGAATATAGAAAAGTATATTACATTAACTGGAAAACAGCTGTGATTTTATCATTCATCTTCTTAGCGCCTGTGCTTCCTAACAGACACTGCAACATTTCTTTTGAATGTTAAAAGATTAATTATCTAAGATGTCATTAATCAAAGTTATTAACGTATACTTTGATCAGTTATTGCAATAGTATACTTTTCTTCCTGATGTAACTTGGAAGTTTTGCCACACTCTATTTTTGTATGGCAGAGAGAATGCTAGAGAAGGTATTTTGTTATCCTAATCCTAAAACCACGAATGAAGATAGAACCAGAAAAACTATTTTCTAAAAAATAAAGAAACTACATCACTGGTTTTTCATAAATTTTTGCATTTTAATGTGCACTGAGGAAACCGTGTTTCTCTAAAAGTAAGAACTGAAATTCAGTTGTTTTTCTTAAGCCTACAATGAGGTGGTACTAATAGTAAAGCAAAATGCAATCCTTTAAATGGCAATGGCCAAACAGAAAGCTCTGACCTCCTGTTGCTTGAAAGAGAAATATCTATAAATTCTAATTTTACTGAAAAACTCAATGTTCTATCAGAGACAGAAAAAAAAACAAACCAAAAAAGCAAAACCAGAGACAAACAGGACTAGATTGTTCCAGCATAGTTGGAAAACCTCAAATGATTAGTAGACCCTTATTGGCTCTGTTGTGTTCATTTATTTCTTGGAAAAACATTATTTCAAATTTCAAAGAGCATCTCTACAAAAATATATGGCGTTCCTAAGTCAACAAGATAGGCAATCGCAATTTAATAAAGCAATTTTGGTTCAATGGCTCAGTACGTTTATGTCAGATGTAATGAACGAAATTCACTATCCGCTGGACTTCTGCATGAATCTGGAGAAGAAAACTGGGGAATGGCTCACATTTACTTTATTGGTGCTATGTAGAGCAGCTTTACAACAGGTATCAACAGTGAACTTAACGTCCTGTACCTAAAACTAAATTCTAGGTTCTATGCCACTGGTAAACATCTGAAAGTCAGGGTTGCAGTTCCTGTCTTTCAGCACTGCCTTCTCTTCGACTTAGCCTAAGTAAGGGAACCAGTCTCTTACGGGGCTATAGTTCTACAGGGTAGAATGGTAAGGAACGGTTTAATTTAGTAACTAATTTTCTATAAAGTAATTATTTCTTTAAAAACCTGGGATTTGCTCAAGGTATCCCAATTACTTTTTCATTATGGCTACAGAAATGAAGTGCTCATTTAATTAGTAAACATTTGGCATGCCTTTAAATATGTTTTTAATTACATTAAAGGGACACTGTCAAGGTGTCTTTCATCAATTTCAATACACCTGGATTTCTTTTCTCCCCTCGCAGTCAGATGCAACTCTGGGTTTGACTGGCTGCTCTAGACAAAAACTGGAGAAAGTAAGTTACTTACAACATTTTGTAATGTATACTAGATAAAATACTTTAACCTAGAGGACTTAAAAATCTTCATGTGGTCTCTGAATGGTCTTCTGAAGTCAACTACCTGCTGCAGGAAACAGGATTTCCTCTTGTTCTCTGAATACTGCTACTTAATTCCCTGTGCTGGTTACTCTGTATTATCAGGGAAGACAAGGCAGGTCTCTGTTGTTTTATTAACAATGCTAAATATACAACCAAATCCCATCAATCAGTGAGCAGCCAATACATATTCCAAAACTATTTTAATGAAAATAATATACCTTGTGGGAGAGAAAACTAACGTAACATTTTGTAAATATTTCACGATAAAAGGTATCCTTGCTCTAAACAACTCAATGAGGCTAATCAAACATACGACGAGCTACAGACCTGAATGCCTTCCACTTTGGAAAACTTTATTTGTTTAGAAAGCAGGAATAGCACTGCAGTAAACATTTTGATGCTGCTATCCTTCCAACAGGCAGATTGATAGGTTCCCTTCAGTAAGCTTTTAGCCAAACACAGAGCACATGCAAAAGCCAGAGGGCAGGGAGAGGGAGGGAGGGGGAGAGAAGCAGGTATCGGTAATAGAAAGTCTGAGATACAAATGAGAATAAGAAAATGGGGCCCTTGCATAACACTAAAGTGTAATTTGATATATTAGGAGACTATGGACCTCCACTGGACAATCTGTTTAATTTACATTGTGTATGATATTTTTAAGATACAAGATACTGCTACGATAAGATAGCAGTACATTACAGTACTGCTAAAAATTAATGTGAAGCCCATTCAATTTAATAATTTCTTAAGTGAACGACTGCTATTTAAAAATAAATTACTATGTTTTGTGACAACTGGATAAGAAGTAAATTACAGATATATTATGCACATACTATGTGCAACTGCTGTCATTATTAGTCCTAATTAATAATTTTACTGTTAAACAAACCATTTAAGTATTCTTGCTAACATTCACAAAAATTAGAGGCATGAAGCTAACTGGCTTTCATTAAAGGTGAAAAACTTTATTGCATACTATGAAATGTAAAGAGAATATGAACTTGTATTTTATCATTATACCATTTTAGAGCATTAAAGCTGTACTTCTCTTGACACAGGGAAATCACTTTTTAAAGAAACTCACTTCAATTTCACTGAATTGAACCAAAGACAACACCACATCCTAGCCAAGTGGAATGGTGAAGGTGCTGACTGGGTCTAAAGGGGTATAAAATACTACTGCCCTACAATGCCTGGAGCTCCGTGAACTAGGAAAACCTTTCTGTACCTAAAAGTAAGTATAAGTTTCTAAAATCTTTTTGCTCATTCCTCTCAAATAGGCCTCAGTTGACCACATCTACAGTTTCACCCAAGGAACTGGTGGCAATAAAAGAGAACAGGTGAAAAGCTTTTTTCTAGTTATTGGACTCTGAGATGCAAAATAGCCTCTACAAGGATGTTTTCTATGAAAAAAACCAAAAAAGCAGGCAGCAAATTCTGCCCCAAATTCTTCACAATGCAGAATACACAGGTCGCGCTTCTCCTCTGCTGGAAGATCTACTTCTTTAATCAAAGGCCTTCTTTGTGACAAGCAAATCCTTGACAGTACACTCACTTTCCTTTTTGGCAATCTGAGTTCTACCAGTGCCAATTAATCCAATTACAGAGCTTTTCTCAACAATTAAAATTGTGAAGAATTTTTTTTATGATGAATCTAATACATCTATTTCCTAAAAAGAGATTTCAGAAATCATTTATATGAGGTTCTGTCCTTTATATTTCGTTGTACCTTTGTCAGAAGGCACAGTCAGCTAAATTTCCACGGCATTGAATCCACTTCTCTCATCACTGTGTTCCTGATTTCAATAGAAGGTCTAGAGCTATTTGGTGACGACTTGGACATAGAAAATTAAGGAGCTCCAAACTAGGTGCTTTAAGAATTAGCTTAAGAAACATATTTTATTGGAGTAAGAATGACAAAAATAGGGGTGGACATAAGAAACAACCTTGAGATCCTATCAGAAGTGTGGTCCTTTTTCCCCCTTCTGGCTATGAGACATTATGCAATTCAATATCACTCATTTTCTTCCCCGATCAAAACTGATGACAGGTGGTTGAGCTTGATTTAACAACACTTCAATTTGGGAGATTTTTTTAATCCTGTCATTTAGAGGTCAAGATGTTGTTTACTCATAGCAACCTTTCCCATTTTCCAAAATAGTAGCAGGTGACACTGAGCATTGCTTGACATACATCCTGACATTAAGCTGTATTTCCGAATGAAGAGTCTCTCACAAAGATGGAAACTAGACAATAAAACCCTTACAGACCCCAGCGAACCTCCAATCCCTTCTTGTCTCTTCAAATAGCTACAACTGTCACAGAGATCTTCAATTTCAATTGATTTGTTCCTTTAGATCTGTCACTGGCTAGAATGGCCTATTCAAAATACACATGGTGCTATCCTGCCACCAGAGAATAATGTTTCTGTATATTTTTTACACCTTCAGTCTGCAGTTTAAAACAGGGCTGTTTAGGTCTTGTGCTGCGTCTTCCGTGAGCACAAAATTCTGCTCAGCTACAAACTCTTTAATTGCATCACAAGATCTAGTTCACCAGCTAGCCAGGTTATCTCATTTTAGATATGAAGATCTTGCCCTTGGACAGAGTGTAAAGAATCAATTGCTTGCACAGTCTTGCAGTGCCGTCCTCATACTTCAGCTAGCAGAGTCTTTACTACAAATTGCAAAGCAGTGATAGCTTTGGAGAAGGCAAAAACCTTTTGAAATCTGATCAAGCAGGAGACTCATACATGTTGACGAGTCATCAGCTGCAATACCATGGTTTGCATTTCTTTCAAAGACAGTGATCCCTCAGTAAAGTGGAGGGAAGGACAAATGGTTGCAGACAAAACATGAAGAGTCCTATTTCCCTGCAAGTGGCTTATTGACTTCTAATCTCTAAGATCACGTTCACCATTTTTGCTGATGTGAACTATGAAATGCCTGTTGATCCACTGTTTCTTAATTTCATACACATCATTCAGAGGAACAGAGTGAGGATGGCTCCTGTCTTGCATCTGTAAGAACTAAACTTAATTTCTTGCTCCTATACTAGCTTACAAAAAAAGTGTCTTTGTATGCACAAGTATAGTATAATTTATTTGTTCCATATTGGTATTTGGATGATAATAATGATAAAAACAGTGAAGCTTTCGTATAATTCAGTAATGATAATAAACTTCAGAATACATATCAGGTGCTTTTAAGTATACGTACTTGATTATTTTTAAAATTACTTGTCTTCTGGTGGAACCAGGCAAAAACTATCGATCTATTACAGAAAAACTGATAAGCATCTTTCTTCTTAAGAACTGTTCTATTAGATCTTTTGCCTATGAAACACTAAAACTAGGAAAAAACTTTCTATTACTAAGGATAAGGAAGTGCTAGGAATGATTGGTTGAGAAGCTGAAGCTTTTGAGAACAAATTACACACACATCAGCAAGGTACTGGTTACTCACAGATCTTTCTGCTTAAGGACAAAGTGATCGAGCAGGTGAGCTCTTTATGTTTGCATTTGGTACAATTTTCATGAGGAGAATATTCAGATGAGGTCTAGAACTTGTCTCACAGTGTGAGATAGAGCAAACTGTTAAATTTTTGTAAGATTTTGTCAACCTTAAGGGATTATTTTCAAAAACAGAATAAATAACTGTATCTGCTCAAGACTGATTCAGTATAGCAGAAAACCTCAAGTACATCGTTTTGATACTCATCCATTTATCAGTTACAATAACATGCTGAAGCCTAATCTTTACACAGCAGGGCATGGAGTTAGTTTCACAGTATTTTATAAACTCTGTTTCTATCCCATGATGTTGTGAATTCTAGTTTATCTTAACATATTTCTTCTTCTTCCGCCGTTCTAATTACAACTGGAAGTATTTTTATGTTCAAGTCCTATTAAGATGGTACTCATTACAGCAGATGATCATGAAGATGATACGAAGTATTAAAAATGGTATATGCATTTTGGCAGGCAGTGACCCGAGCCAGAGCTTTGTGAATTAATAATGAACTTCAGATATAATGAACATACCTATATCTAGACAGGTTATTAGTAATCATAACTTGATGGCCATCTTTACAGTCTTTCCAGTTCCACTATTAGAAAATGAGTTAGACTAACCAGTGCAACATTTTGCAGCCTGGACATGTTTGTTATTTTTATTTTAATGTAAGAGATAACTAAGGATGCTTTTATCATACAATTTATGTTCCCGTGACATGTTGCCTAGCTAAACTATACATTGTGGTGGTCCCAGACTGGTACAGTGATTTTAAAACCACGCTGAACATGGTAGCAGATTGATCATGCAAAATCTGCCCCCCAGCTGATTTTTCCCCACTTGTGCACAGTGCAATGCAAAAAACAACAAAAAAAACCAAACCAAAAAGAATAAAAGTAAAGAATAAAAGTAAATAAAATCAAAAAAGTGTGATGGGTGAGCAGGTCGACTGTGTGAGAGAACACGTGCAAAGTATACCTCAGAAACACTATAGGTGGATGAGCACGAAGGGAGTCGAGCCTGGTTGTGCAGTGGGGAAAAGAAAACATTGTTAAAAAAGAAATGGTGGCACAGTAAGGGTCTCAGAAGGTTTTCTGTATAGGTGGTTCCAGCACTGAGACAGTAACAGGGGGTTCATAAAGTTTCCATGACCAGCTATTTCAGAAACACCAAATTTATGCCTTTTAAGGTGGAAGCTTCTTAAAAGAAAAAGAATTGCTGTATTTGACAAAGGATTAAAACTTATGATGAATCTGAAGACAATTATGAATCCTTCCTCCTCTAAATAATTGGCAACACTAGCCTTAGGACAATAAGGTATTCTAGGATGAAACTTTACCAATGTCCTTCATTTAAAACTACTAGTTTCATTCTAACTCTGAAAAGGGTACAATGGGAAAACCCATTGGAGGTCTTGTATATCTTGATGTGAAGACATACTCAGAACCAGCATTTTTACAATGGAGGTTTTCCTTCAATCTCACTGCCGCAAAACCCAGAATAACTTGCAAAGTTCAGTGACTGTTGGCCAGATACAGGTTAGTAGAAATCTGCAGAGTATGCCTCTAAGCAACGTGAAGTCTGTGATTCTCGAGGGACTCTGCCCACTGTCAGAAGCTTTCAGTACAAACACAAACTAATTGGGAACATTCGTTTTACTGATTGCTTAAGACATGTTTTGTTTATACAGGATAGTCATTATTCTAAATATTAGTCACTCAGACATAACTCAAGTATTAAAATAGGACCCTCCAGTAATTTACAGGAAAATCCTTCTTTTGGGTGAAAATATTTCATGTTTCACTGTCTGTGAAGAAGGACTAAAAGCAGCTTAACAAGTGAAACTTAGAAAGACATGGTTCTTACAAATACACTAAGAATCTTCTCTTGATTTTTTTCAAGGAGTGAAAAAATGAATTATCAGAAGCCTTAGCAAAACTTCCTTAGACTCAACAAACTGTACAGTAGCTTGGATACATTTGTAGCAAAGATGAATCCAGGAAGAATTTCCACCTAAGTTATTAGTGACCACTTGTTGACTGAGGTTTATAATGGACTGAGCAGAGAACACGGTATTCATAAGAAGTCTCTCAAGAATATTCTTCAGTCTCAAAAGTGTATTTAGTATCTTTTCATTGAAATATAAAATATCACTTCCAGGTAATTTCTACAGTCAAACTGGTCTGTGTTAAATTATGTCTCCATTATATATTTCTATACAACTTTTTCTCTACCTTGAAAAGTTTTTAATACTCGGGAAATATTTTTGTTCCTTTCTTGCATTGTGTATTTAATCTGCTCTTCTAGATAATACTATTATGGAAATCTGAATCACTTAACATAATCTTAAATATTCACACACTCAGCACTTTCCTCAACTGACTAAATGTTTTCCTATGTTGAGAAGAATTAAGACAAAACCAGAAAAAAATGCAGTTTTAAGAAATCAATTATTAAACAGTATTTTATAATTAAAGAAAAAATTCTGACAGAGCAAAAACTGTTCCTACAAACATTGTTTCTGAAATCTTTGTAAGAAAGATAAGGTGTGCTTTTGCTCAGAACAGGGTTGTAGCTATTCACCTAAGACTTTTGGATGAGTCTCTAATTAACATACTCAAAAATACTGTCCAGCCATTGTTCCAATGGTTTGCCTTTCAACAGCATGGAAAAAATTATTAGCTTGGGTTTCACAGGTGAGAATCCAAAGTATGTAGTAATAGCAACAATCATCACAGCATCAGTTTTTTAAGTATGAGCAACCAGATTAACAAAAACAACAATGGCGAGGAGGTTTGGAACCATAGACAAGAAAGATTTGAAGAACTTGGCTCACCTTGTCTACTCCTCACACCAACTTACAAGGGGGATGCCAGACACTTGTGTACTTTAATCTCCTCTTAGACACCTACTGTAAGTAGAATGCTATTACTTTCCTTGACAAAGTATCCTGGAATCTAATTATCCCTATTTACATTATAATGAAACCATTTAACTTCAGTTTTATTCCAATTAGGACTCTTTCAGTAATTTTGTATTTTCTTTTTCATAGTTTCAATTCTATAAAAGCAGATGCTAACATTCTCTTCAATAAGATACCAGTATATTTTATTTCTTCCTATGCTCAAAAACACATACATGCACAATTTGCCTTGATCTCCTAATCTTACTCCAAATTCTTTTTTTCTTATTCCTACATGTATGGACTCTCAAAGTACTTATTTAATTTTCTCAAAGGTATACTAAAGTGTACTAGTCTCAAAATGACCTAATGTTCTTGAGGAAAGGACTATGCTCACTGCACACTTCTGCAAATAGGGATTTCTGTTTATCTTCAATAAGATCAAACAATGTGATTGTTTAAACTGCTGCATGCTTATAATTTCCTGATCATTTCTATGTCATTGTTTTCTTGCTAACTTGTCCCCATTTTTAAGCATCTGCCTGATTTCAGGATTTTGTAAGTGTACTGCTTCTGTGCTATTAAAATTTAATGTCTCCTTTTCCAAGGTCCTTTGATGTTTCAGCAATCTATGACCCACTCTACTTACACTCTGTTGTCATGTATGAACTTCAGCAATTGTTTCTTCCAGTTTGACAGAGGGGGCAGCTCTCCTTATTTTCCATGCTACCTGACAACCCCTACACATTACGTTAGGTGAAGCTAAGGTGCTAACATTTGGGCTCCTTTACCCCATGAACATTCAATATAAGGAGTCAATTTGTCAGTCAGAGGAATTCCCCACTGTGAGAATGATTTTAAAAGAGCTATGCCTATTTACATCAACTAAGAATCTAGTTCAAATGCTGCAAGAGCAATTGGTTGTCAGTCTGAGGGCCTTACTGGCTTGAGTCCGATCTTTAATAATGGAATATTAGGATCAAGAATAAAAGTCACGGAAGTGTAATCCTTCATCATGGCCAAAGAAGGCAGGTACTTAAAATCAGGCAGAGAATGAATGCAGAAGACCACAGACTCTGAGAGACAGAGGTCTGTATGAGAAATTTCATTTCATTTAACACAATCTATTGACAGTATCTGGCCTCTGCTATGAATTCTGAGAACAGTTTTCCTTACAAAATCGGAACCTTTCACTTGGAACCATGCTGGTTAAAAGCCACAAAAAGTTGGCATATCACTCTGTGTAGAACTTCTATACTTAGATTTAACCTTTTTCCTAATGGGCTTTCCATAACATTTTTCTGCAAAAATTAAACTTGTATTTAAAATTCTCAGCCCGCAAAATTGCAAAAACAAAATGAAAAAATCTTCAAAGCACAGACTGAAGTATCATTATTCTGATGAATTTCAGAGAAATGCCACACTTTCATAAGGGTATCAATTTTAGCAGGTACTGTCAGTTCTAAAATATAAACCAGTCAACTCTTTCACTGTTAATCATGTCAGTAGCAAATAGACTTATTTGCTACTGCTACATTAATGTGAGCAGTGGGGGAATACTAACAAGTCCAAGTGATAGAACACCGGTTTTTCTAAGCAGTTCGGTATCAAACTGGTCTCTGGGAGGGGTCAAAGGATTAAGTAATGAAAATAACACAAGATGAATGAATTTTTCAAGAAATGCAAAACCAAATCTTAGGTCAGGATAAACTTTCTGTGTGTTACTGCTGACACTGAAAGATATTAAAAATGAAAACTACTCAACCTTCAAAATTGTTTAATAAACTCAAATTTTCCAGCAAGTTTGCAGCGCAATTTTATTTCAAGTATCTGACAAGACTTCTAAATTTTGGTGGCATCAGGGATATTCTGCAGAATTCCAATGATTCCTACACATTTCCAGTGGCCTGTGAATTTCATCTGGAAAGTATGTCTTTGCAATTCATTCTGGAACAAAGGTTCCACCTTAATGGTATTTTGCAATACAAAATTGTGCAATAGCATTTCATTTTCCCTTATGGAGCTGGCCATCAGACACTACATGTTCCCCTCCCATACCATTCAATACTTTTGACACATTGTAGGAGTATCAGAAACTTACATCTAAAACCCTTCCCAAAAGCAGTATGGAAAAGATGAAAATTATTTTAAAAATGAACTAGTAACAGATTCCTCGTTATTTTTCCCCCAATTCTCTGCTATTGAGAATTGTTCACTATTTCTTTTCTTTGATCAGTCATTTGTATATTGCCTTTTAAAATGCTGTCTTATCTACAACATCCATTTTTACCGCACGAATCAGAGCAGCAGTGACAAAAGCAGCAAATTTTAGCAATGTGTCCTGCTTGTTTTAAGAAGTTTAACAGCATATGCAGAATATACAGAATATTTCTTTGTTTACTTACATTCTTTACTGACTGACTGACTTACATGGTGTAAGGTATGGCCACAAAATAACAGATAAAGTGGCACAGAGGAACAGGACAATTTCATGACAACTTATGTTGTCATGTTCTCATGACTAATGCAGTCACAGGTTTTAATTTGAAATCTTTCCCCATATGACATTCTGTGAAATAATGTGCTATTAGAATGGGGTTTTTATAGTATAAAATTTTGTGGCATAATTTTTTTCCTGGCTTTAATTTATTCTTAAGTACTAAATAATGAATTTACAAATAAGTAGTTCAAAATAAAGGAACTTGCTTTGTCTTAATTGTGACTAATAAATTTGAGTTGCCACCAAATCTGAAATATGACAGTTTATTTCCACCAGAACATGACTCTTAAAAGATTTGCCAGGAAAAAGATACTGTCTTTTAATCAAATTTATTTTATAGAAACTGCAAAATATTAGCAGCTTGATTTCCTTGTATTGGACCTGCAAAAGATTATAAACTTAAAAACTTGTATTTGACAATAAGCAGTAATCAACTTTATGTCAGATACATAGCTGGATGTGCAAAAGCACCCGAAAGGGGTAAAAACTATCAAATCCTTATCATTACCAAAATTATCTTGCACTATATAACCTTAGTGGATTATGCATTAGAATGATAATGCTGAAAATGACAACAATCATAGTGTATGAAGACAAACAGGACATGAATCTAAAGAAATTATTCAGAGAACCTTCAGTGGACGGATGTGCAAAGGGATAAAGGGTTACTAACTTTCACATCTACTATGTTAAAAGTGTAATTGTTTTCCTAATTTTCATTATATACAAAATTATGTGGCTTAAAGTCACTTCCATAGAATTGCTGAAAAGTTGAACTACTAAACATGAGGTACTGCTGTCTGTAGTGTTATGTTGGATTTGACTTGCTTTGTTAAATATTTCCGT
>JAWWMP010000165.1:30543149-30617275 GCA_035047865.1 Dendrocincla tyrannina
TAATTGTTTTCCTAATTTTCATTATATACAAAATTATGTGGCTTAAAGTCACTTCCATAGAATTGCTGAAAAGTTGATCTTAACTTAGGAGTTGAACTACTAAACATGAGGTACTGCTGTCTGTAGTGTTATGTTGGATTTGACTTGCTTTGTTAAATATTTCCGTGAAAAATAGGCAACTTTACAGGGATGTCATGACTGATATATTAGATTCTAATTGTTTTTTCACAATTTTTTTTCATTAAGGAACAAATGTAATGCATAAAAAATATTCTGCAGAATTTTTTGCATTAGTCTGCTATAAAAACAAGCAACAAAATTGTCACAACTGTCATTCAGACAAATATTAACCTAACCCAAAAAGACAGAGATACATGTGAACCTATATGCTTTTGGGTTACCTTATATCAGCCATAGTTTCTGGTTCAGGTCAGACTATCAATCACTGGCAGAAGGTATTTTTAGCCTATAAATTAAGGGCATCTGTTTTATTTGTTGCTAAGTTTAATGTTCAGGAAGACTTTCAAATATGCAACTTCGATTTTGGAGAGGGATTTTTTTTTTTTTTTTTTTAGTTTCTGTAAAGCCAAGCAGTTTGATTAGCATTCATTAAAATGCAGTAGGATATTCTTCTAAACAAGCTGTCAATTAGGTCAGGTTTCTCACACACATTAAAATGAAGCCCCAGTCAGAAATGAAAGAAAACACAAAGGAAGAAAGAGAGAGAGAAAAGAAAAAGATGGGGATGAGAGGATGAGAGGACAAACCAATCAATTTCGTGTTACCAGCCAGCAGAAGTTTTTTAAAAAATCAGATCACCGCGTGAAATTGTATATTTACTCAGAGAGAGCAGCCTTTGACATCTGCCTTCTAGGTGATCTCTGAGCTCCTCCAGTTTTCAGTGGAGCTACATATAAACATCAGAAAATGAATTTAAAAAGCAACCTGTTCTTGTCATGGGCTTTTTTCTTAATTTTTCTTTCGTTCTTTGTTTTCGTGTTTTTGTTTTAAATAAATCATAGCATAACACATTTCTCACTGCCAAAACATTTCAAGGCGTCAAAGTGCTTTGAACAACAGGACATAGAAGTTCAGTAAACCTGAAATCTGGAAGCAAGGTATCTTCGCTGAACATGGTTCTTTCCCATTACGGACAAAAATATTGAAAAATCAAGGGAGCTATCATTCTAAAGCTACTGAGTTTCTGCTACATTGTTTATTATGTATCTATTTATTTATTTGCTTGTCTACTGCTAAGGCATTACGAATCTAGAATTGTGTGTGATGACCCAAGCCTTAAGATGCACAGGTCACTACAGTTACACACACAATTTTCAAAACCAGCATAGAAACTGTGCTGTCTTGTATTCTTGTCCTGAATATCTCTCACTGAAACAGAACCTCATTCATGTACAGTGCTCTTCTCATCTACAATGCAGATGAGTAATTAAAACCTCTTCCCAAATCACAAGATGAAAAGATAAAGCCTCACAAACAGTGAGGAATGCTACAGATGCCTCTAGCTAGAAGTTGTATAAACAAGTAGCAACTGGCTTCTTTTTCTACACTGATATCAGTTTAAGTGGTGGCACTATTGGAAAGAGGTGCATAATTAATCTCTTCCCTCCCCTTCTTTGTGCTCAGTGAAATACCATTTTCACAAAGAGCAGCTGTAGAACAGGGTTAGAGAACAGAGAGGATGGCTTGTCCTGGAACAAAGGCAATACACTCACATACAAAACCAAAACCAAAGCAAAAGATGAAAAAACAAGAAGGCAGGAAAGGCAAGGAAAATACAGAAGGAAAAAATAAATAGTTGGCACTTGAGAAAGTGCTAAGGGGAAATAAAGTAGGGAAAAGTGAAAAATTGGACAGCTGCAATAGAGGCAACTCTTGAGACGGAGCCTCAACAAAATGGCTTGGACTGCATATGATCAGTGTCTTGGTTCTAAACCATTTAGCAGGGTGTAATACTATGCACGGCGGGTACTGGTTTAGATATCTGCCTCTTCTGTTAAGCAATCTAAATATTTGGGTATGTTTATACAAACATTAAAAGGCAGAAGATACTAATTATCAGCAAAACAGTGGCTCCATTCTTGTTAGACTGATGTGAATGTCTCTCTCCTTTCATCTTTAATTACTCTGATTTTTTTTTCTAATTTAAGGACTACATACACATTAAACATTCAACTACCTTGTAATGGTGTTTTGCAGAATTAAAAGCAAAAAGTGTCAACACTATAAGAGTTTAATTATGTTTCAAGATGGGAAGCAGTAGTTTGAAGATGAGTAAGTCACTTCTCCACATAACAGGCAACAAACAACATAGATCAGAGAAGTGGTTTAATCATGATCACCAAAATATAGGCACTTCAAGAAAGTTGTTACTATCTCTTATTTCTGGTGACATCCAAAGCTACCTAACTGGCAGCCTGCCTTCAGTAGGTTGTTCTATGTGTAGCACAGAAACAAACAAAATGTGACCCAACAGCAATAAGAATATTGAAATAAAAATGATGGGATGGTGAGAAATGGAAAAGCCCCTTCCCTCCCTCCCAACACCTCCCCCTTCAAAAGGAAAAGTGTAGGCTATAGAAGAAAACTTGCAAAATAAATGTTAGAAACATATTTACTTTGAGGGATCCAACTCTACTAGCAACTCCTTTGCTTTCATCCGGCCGTCTAATTTGCTACAATGGGGGAAGATGGGTAAAAAAGACAGAAGAATAAAGAAAAAGTGAACTTAAAAAAATTTCCACACAATCAGTTAGCAGTACATGCAAGACATCAATTTGACTCTCTGAGACACCTCTAGAGGACAAAGACACAGACTCTAATTTCCGAAATAAATGACGCTTCATCATGGCATTTTAAACTTGCTTTGCTGATCACTTTTATCTCAATACATTACCAATCTGGCACATAAGTTGCATGCTGAATTCACTAACATTTTTGAAAGAATACATGTTACTTATCTGATTTGGATATTAAGAATAATGAAGTTCAAAAGCTCTAACTGAAGAAAAAAACACCCTATACCTTCTACAAGTCATATGATCAGAGCGTGCTATCGCTGGGAGCCTGCAAGTATCATGACTGATACTTGCCAGAATGCAATACAGATCCCTACTGACCCAGGCCTAGAGATTTTAGCCACTGCTATCAAGATTCCCAGTTAAAAATTATGCTGCCCAACCAGAAAATTTTAATGCCAGACCAACATTAGATTTTTATTTTAAATATTTAAATATACCACATACATCATCTTCAACATCTCCTACCTGATTACTTTTCCTTTATTATATACATTTTTTCCTGTATGATGCGGAGTACGGAAGAAACAAATGAGGTAACTGCTCAAAAGGCTTCATGTTGACAGAAGCATGTAAAATAAAACATTCATTTACAGCAAAACTTCTTTGTAGAATTGCTGAATCTGTTAAGCAAATGTCTTTTACTGGTAAATTGAACTTGTGTAATTTGAAGTAGAGAAGACAATAAAAATTGCTTTAGAAATATCCTTCTAGTCTGAGCCAAACTGAACTGAGAGTCTTTATTACTTGGTGGTTGTTTCACAGCTCAAGTAAAACAAAATCCCACACAACTGAGGTGAACCCTTTCAAACCACACTGTTTTTTCTTTAAGAAATCTCATCAAGGAAGCCCAGGACTGGATGAACCATAGAAATTCAACTATGCTTTTTGCTCTCTGGAGCACACTAGCAGCGGCACAAGTTGAACTATCCTGTTTCTTTTTACCTGACCATGCAAAATGGAGAAATTCCTACTCAAAAACCAGTCCACTGAATTTTTTTTTTAATTGCATTTGATTCTCAAGAAAACCATGTAATTAAGCAATATATTAACAATTTTGGTATATAGTTCTGATAGGATGTCCATTAGCAAAATACACTGGAAATATTTATGGTAATTGTTGCTTTCCTTCCCTGGTCTTTTGGCACTAAAATAGCATCTGATCTGAAGTCTCAAGTGAAACACCCACATTACTGTTATGATGGGACTCCAAGTAAATCTCCAATCAATTCTAGTGTACTAAGAAGAAATTATTATTCATAAATAAAATATGTGTCCTTTAGAAGACAAATTCAATTAAAATATATGCAGTTGTAATCTAGTTGTTATATATTTCTCAACTGAGGGGGAAAAAAAGGAAACCTCAATTAGGAAAAAACATCCCTATCTGAAAACATCAGGAGCTTGGCTGAGATACTACCAGTTCCAGATAATAGGACATAATCCACTAGTATCCCAATTCACCTTACCAATTTGAAACTTTTTTCAAAAATAATATATTTTGGTTTGTTTTGAAAAATGAGAAATAGGAGAAAAATAAATGCTTCTAATCTCACATAATAACATGGAACCAGTCATTAAGAAAAATGCTACATAACACAGAAACCCGAGGAGAAGTTGCAAGTGGCAGCAATATGCACTGCACTTCAGGGAAAAACTTATATTACTCACTAGCATGGGTATTGCAGCTGCTCAAGTTGCGCTGAAGGTTTAGGATTCAATCAGAAATGAGATTGGGGATATTACAGGTGCATATAACTGATATTATTTACTCCTTTCTTCAAAATATATATAGAAATACATACACCATGTGTACGCTGCAAGCAAAGAAGTTATAAATGCTTGGACATATAAATTACAAGGAAATAACCTAAGGTCACCTCTTGTTTTACATCCATGGCACAGTTAATATACATGGCAATGTGTTTTCTACAGGAATCTTGCACAGTGCAACTTGAATGCTTCTCCAGGGATGAATCAGTGTTATATGAGTACTGCAGAAACTATACTACATCTGTTCTGGGAATTAAATAGGCTATTACCAGGAAGGGGAGGGACAGTATGAACAAAAAACAAATTTTTTTTTCTTTTTTTTTTTTTTCTGTCCCACAGCAAATACCACAGAAAGGAATTCAGATATATCCTTATCTTTCTCTGGTAAAATCCTGTATCATGATCTAGAAGTTGACTGATAAAGTACTAATTCAGAAAATAGCATGGATTATACACTCCTTGTTTTTCAGAAACTCAGCTAGACACAAGAACCCCAACACAGATGAACACTTGTAGCTATAAAAGATTACAGTGAAAGATGCATGTGTTCTAATCAAAAGCATCTACACCATAACACAAGCCAAATAAGTGGATTAAGAGATGAGGCAGGAGCAACACCAAGTAGTTACCAGCAAAATGTTACCTGAAAGACCATGAGAGTTTTGGAACACTCTGAAGGTGGTGAATGAAGATACTCAAGGCAATGAAGAAAGAGAGGTGCTGTGTAGGGAACATTCCAGGAAACTAGCAGGGTACTAGCAGGAAAACTAGCACTGAGAGTTAAGATAAATGCATTATGTTTACATCACAAGGGAATAATAGGAGGAGTTAATAGCTAAAGATTAGCCACAGGTGTCCCTATCCTGGTATCTGAAAACAATGTGGAGTTACAGTTGGAGTAGAATGAGATAGGAAGCCAGTGGAAGAAAACTTAGGAAGCAGGGAAATCAGAACCAAAGGGTGAGCAAAGAGGAATGCTCAAATATACTTAATGGACTCGGTAGAAGATGAGTGAACTGAAAATATTTTCTAAGCACAAGTCTTGCACACAGTTTCATTATTCTTCTTCTACTGAACAGAGCACATGAGAAATGTACCTGTTTATCTTCATCCTTGATTTTATTCAGGAAAAAAAACATTAAAAGACCTCATCTTAAATACATATCTAAACTAGCAGTTATACTTATCATAAAGAAAGAACAGCTCTGAACAACTAGCTAATCTGAGACTCTGCCTTTTGTTAGATTTATTTAAAGGAAGAGTTCCACAACAGGAGAAACAGCCTCAAATACTTAACACTATCCATCCTAGACTCATTCCCCTTTCTCAAAATATACTCTCTTTGGGCTATTCTAAAGTTTTCCTGATTACACTCTGACAAAGAAATTGGAATGTTGAAGGACCTAAAGCTTTCAGAAATGTTTTCCCATTCACATTCACCAAAAAGCCAAACCTCTGTCTGACCTTTTTTTCAAAATCCTGGCCAATATATACATGGTTCATAATGACAACACCTTTTCGATATGATCAATTCAGTAAATTCTGCAACACTCAAAATGGAAACTCTTTACAGCAGTAATTAAAAAAGAAGTCAAGCACCTTATTCAGTGGCCTGGACACACAATATTGGAAGCAAGATAATCAAAAGTGAGAGGTTATACTACACAGCATCCAAAACAAGTTTAGATTATTTGCTGTACACATAAGAAAAACACAACTTCTCCCACTTGATTACTACTGCAGAGATCAATGATGAACAGTGAGTAAAGACAAAATATAGAAGAAAAACAATGGAATAAGTCTCCAGTCCAGGTTACAGAGATGTTCTGTGATTCAGTGAAAAGGTGGGCGGATGCATAAACGCAAAAACAAAGAGCCTAATATATTTTTAATGCTGCAGCAGATGAATTTATTTTAAGTTAAAAATGCCTTATGCATAACTTTACATTCATGTATGAAAAATAGACTTGTACTTGAAAGTATTTACTTCTGCGCTTTTAGGTCAGAAAAACACCAATTAAATGGGACTTCCTAAATAAACAGGGAATAATTTCAAACAAAGGGAACACAGGTTTCTATAAAAGAGACATACATTCTCAACCAATAGATATATTCCTGCCTGTGCATTATACTGCAGTATAGTATAAAAGTTTTATTAGGATTGCTGCACTTCTTGATAATGGTAAATCTACAAAACCATAATGTACATGAATGCTAATGAATGCCAATAAAACATCATTATCATACCATCACAGATTTTGTTCACACTACCCACATGTTCTCTTTTTAAATGGGCATTACTGCTTACACTGTTTCATATGCAGACAAGGGAATAAACACAGTGCAGGTGGAACAATCAGTGGTAGAAAGTAATGCAATTTTCTTGCAGTTTTGAAGCTAATATCATCACTAGATCAATTGTTGACACACGTGGTGGCAAAAATAATGTAACCATGTCCTTACACAAAAGACTTGGTAATACACTGGTTATTTTACACCAGCTTAGTTCTTCAAAAATATCTATTGATGTCAGTGAAACTTAATGGTCAGAAATCAAATCCAAAAGTTGGTAGACAAAATGCACAGACAGGGAAAGACAGACTACAATAAATGCAAACATTACATGGTATGTTTCCATGTCTAGTGACTTAGGTCCTAAGTGCCATTAAACTGGAGCTCTGGGCACATGAGAGCTGGGTCCTCACTTTGGCTACGCAGTCAGCAGTTGCACAACTTTCCTGCCCCACAGCTGGAGGTTCCAAACCTTTCGGCCAGTTCTTCCTGACCATAGCCCTTTCTCTTCTCGTAATGCCAGTGCTGCCTCCTGCAGCCAAGCTACTTCCTACTCTTCTTCAAACCTCTCTAGGCCCAGCAGCCTCATCGCTTAAGAGCCACAAATACTGTTTTGCTCTGCTTTAGACCTTTACCACACAACCTTTGCATCCAATTTCTCCTCAGTGCAGTACTTTAAATCCTCACATTTCAGACCTGTTTGAACATATTTTCACTGTCTGCTGACACAGTTTGTTCTCTGCCTGTGCTTGCAGCCTCATTGATTCTCTGGCTTTCCCCACAAAGGAAAGCAGAATTTGCACCTCATGCCCCTAGTAGAGCTTTTCAAGACCCAAACACTTGTCACGTATATCAGAAATCTGTCTTGGCAAGCAGGAAAGATGGTCATATTTAAGGAAAAAAAAAACCCCATGGTAAGTCCTAGGTGGTAAAGTTTTGCATTCTTTTTATATACCTTTCCCAAACTGACAATTCACTTCTGAATGTGCTATTTTGCCTTGTTGCCCTAAGCTTAACTGAAGTTCTAAAAGCTGCAGCACGTACAGGGCTACAGCACATCTAGTGGAGGACAGTCCTTCAAACATTTTTAGACACTAAGCCAGATCCTATCAATGATACCTTGGTGGTTATGGTGAAAACTGTTGCATGAATGAAGTCACTTAGAAGTGACCTGATGGTGGGACAGGTAGATTACAGAGCAAACCAGCCCTCTGGTGGGGTTATAAAGCAAGTGTTTGCTCTCTTTAACCACTTCTACTAGCAAAATTAAGGGAGAAATGCCTGCATGGGGGCTCAGTGTCACAAGGAAGATCTCATTTTCCTGAAAACAGACGGGCCAGTGAGACTTTAAAGGGAAGAGTAAAGCTCTTAGAGGATAAGTGTATTTAAGACTTGGTCTCAAACATCTGCAACAGCCTGTACTTTATCCTTTTGACTAGACGGGTGTGTTTAGAAAATCTGTGTAAACCTTCTTGTCACATGTATTTCCTCACGTTTACACATCCTGAGTTCAACTGTAAAAGGGGATTGGAAGGGTTGGTAAGGATACTGGAAAAGGGTGTATCCACTAAAGCCACAGGAAACCATTTCAAGCCTGAGAGGACCTTGGAAAATGAAGTTAAGGTGGAAAGATCTGGGATTCAATTCATGTTGCAGAAGCTTCAAACAATATGACCTTTAAGTGGCTAAGTACTAACAATAAGCTGGGAAGTGACCAAGGTCAATCTTTGTCCATATTGACAGTGCTGTTGAGTGAAACCACTGTCCAAGGAGGCTGCCTAGAAAACTTCATAAAGCAAAGTGTTGCAAAGAACTGCTGTGCCAATGCATATGAACCCCTTGCTCAAAGGCACTCCTCAAGCTTTGAAAAACTGTTTACAAAAGAAAAAAAGCAGTCTTAATTAATAAACTGCAATGAACGGTGCAAATTTCAAAACAGCCAACAGCTGTTTTGAAATCTTGCCAAACCTGTTACTGTTTCTCACAGAATGATTTCCACAAATCTGCTGTAGGATAATCAAGTCGGAGGTGCTGTTTCCAACACAGTCATTGGAGAGAAATATGTTCCAAATGTAAGCACTTTGAATGCCTCACCTTAAGGGTTCCTAATTTGTCATAGACTTTTTCCATAAATACATTCCTGCAGTCTCCAGTACTGCTAGTTTAAATAAAAAGCAACATACTGAAATGTATGCAGGTTTCAGTAAATATAAATATCAATAACTGCCTACAGAATTTCTTGTCCAACAACATGCAACCAGAATGTGAAAGGGATCAGAAATAGAGCCACTTCCGCTCCTCTCAAACAAGCAAACATACTGTTGAAACCTAATTGAAGAAATCAAATTCCACCCTATTCATAAAATGCCCCTTTTAAAGAGATAATACATATTTTGCCTTTTAAAATGAAACTAAATGGGTGAGGAAAATAGAGGCAATTAATTTCAGATATTAAAGATAATTTTGAGTGTAACAAAAATGAGGATTCATTTGGATCATTGTCATTACTAATAATCATCAGAACATATTCTATCACCAAATCCTGAGGCATCAGAGGATGGAGTAATATCTTCATGGCCATACAATTGTGAACTCACATTTTAATCTGTCACCAGAATTTTGTCATAATTTGTGCTGCTACAGTTTATTAATTCTGCAAAGTCAGAAATGTAGAAAAAAAATAAACACTATTCGCTTATTTATACAATCTTTACAAGAAGCAAACAGAATGAGTTAAACTGGTTGCTGATGTTCAAAATGGGACAGTCCCCTGAAGCACTATAGTGCCTTCTCCCTTTTCCTGCTGTAGAAAATTTAAACAGGATGAACAATCTTTGATTAATATTTTACTAAACAAAAAGTGGCACAACTCAATAAAAATTTTCTCAAACACAGGCAATGCACTTGGCACATACTAAATACTCCTTGCAGATCCTGGATACAGAACAGGATAAGCACTGACCTAAGCCTTACAGGGTTTTATTTGCAAAATAAAGGGCTTCTAACACCCATTGTGAGTAATGGGGCAATTAGAGGGGTACACAGACAAAGAGGTTGAATTTAACAGCATGAACTGTATTAACAAATTTAGAATGGCTGTTTATGAGAAGCCTGGACAAGCGATTGCAACAAACATTCTTTAGATTCTAAAAACCGTTACCTTTGCCATCACATTCTTCCCTCATTTCCTAGCACTGTTTCTAGATGCTCCAGATAACTTTACTTCATCTAACTGCTTAATGATTACTGTTCATTTCAGGTACTCTAAACTGTCATTTACTGCACTTAGAACAGATAGAGTAGGACAAACACCAAAGAAGTACAGCAGCATTAACTTACTGCATGCATCTTCCTTTGGTATGGTTACACAGTGGGCTGTAAACATGTGCACAGGTTTGGTTTTTTTATAAAAACAATCATCCTGAGCAACAGAGAGGCACAGATTGAGGATTACACACATCAATAGGTAGAAGCAAGAACATTAGGCCACATACCGAATTCTCCTTTTCCAGCCAGGAAATAAGGCATGGGAACTTGGCAGAAGAATGCTAAAGAGAAAGCATCTTGTACATTTTTCTAAAAACCTTCTGGGAAATACTTGCTAAATATAGCTACAGTACAAAAACCTGGATAATCAGGATGATATAAGTATATACTAGACACGTGAAACTCTCAAATGCTGCTGGCAATTGCCCAGGCTAAGTCCTAAAAGAAAATGCCTTGTCTTTTCTATCTCGGGAAAGAAATATGAATGACTGCGTTCACACTTGATGCGTTGCTGTACTGTCCTAAATGAACTTTGCTACAGCATCATTATATCATTTAGTCTAATAAGAAAGAAACAACCAGAAAAAGATTGTTTATCCTTACAGATATGTTTTTAAATTTTCTGATTATTTTATCAAAAAAGAACACAGTAGTAGGCGATGCGGATTCTTTATTACGTCAACAGTCAGCGAAGGAACAGAAGCAAGCCCTCCCATACCTGAGCTGTTCATTAAGATCAGGGTAATGTATAAATGGACTACAACACTAAAGAAGAAGAGCAGAAGAAAACCAAATTCCTACAAACAGAACATATGACTATGTGAAAATTCAGCCTATAAAATGCACACGTTTACTCTTGAAACCACTTTTTATAAATAAGATTAAGTCAATTGGTGTAGGTAATAGGAACTAACACCCCCAAAATAAAAAGAATGGAGATGGAAAATCAATATTCCTCCAAGAGGCCAACTCCAGCAAGACATCAAAATGATCCCCAGGTGCCAACAAACTCAACAAGCACTGGTGAAAGGCCAGAACTAGATACAATGAAAATGGAGCTTGCAAACAATTCTGTAGAGGTGCATTCACAGTAATTTCTAATTGAAGGCACTGGATGAAAGACACATGTAACTACATTGCTATTGGGGAAAAATCCAAAACCATCTAACAACCCCCAAAAAACCTCATCTTGCATTCCATCAGAATTCAACCCAGAGATATGTTTTGGATAGGAACTGAAAAGATGCCATTAAGGAAACTAATGTGAGAAGAATGCACATCTTTTCCTTTTTTTAAGAAAATGACAAACTGAAGTTACGAGAATTTGAATAAAAACACTTGGTCTTTGAAAACAGCGTAGTAAGAAATGAAAACTCTTGCTCACAAGGCTAATTGAAAAAAACATTTCAAGGAGGAACTGACAAATTGATGCAGCATAAGCATACAGAGATTAGAACTCGAGCAATGTATGTGTGAGCCAGGATGTATGTAGTGAAAGATTATTCTCTCCTGAAGGGATGCACATGCAGAATAGTTGCCATGTGAAAAAAATAATTATTTCCAGGGAAAGACTGAGAAACTTTTTCTGGCATGTCTGGAAGTTTCACTGAAGTCAGGAAAAGAATGAAGTTCTGTAGCTTAATAAAATACCACCTGGTTACTAAGAAAGAGAAAAATAATTATATTTTGCACATTAAAGCTTCTTCATATGATTTAATATATAACAGGTTTGAAAATTAACTGATTCTATGAATGCAAGAGCTCTTCTGGATCTGATGCCAATTCCCAGGTACTCTAACATCCTTCTTTAGTTCTGCTACAAGCAGTTCTTCTGGATGAGTAAGCGAAGGGAACTGGATTTTGGTGCTGCTACACTACTTAATTCTGAGTCCAGTTATCAATAAATATGGTACTACTTGAAGCACAGATATTCAATAAATAAAGCTGAGTCAAAGAAGTACTTCCACCGAAATTTAATGTTCAGCTTGCACTTGAACCCAGTCTTTACTCTTCATCTCCAGAGACTTCTTGATGGGTCTATTTTGGTACTAACAAAAAATCCCTAAAAGCGTACCCCTGTAGCCTTTGACCTTCCTACACAGTGAATCTTTGATTTTGGAAAGGATTTTAGTACCTCTGCTTTTATTATTTATGATGTATTTGAGGGGGTTTTGATATCCTGAGCACACTGTTTCTTTCTCAGTTACAACGTCTCACTTTTGAAGCTGCAGTATGTTGTTAACTAACAACCAGGGTTTGGTTGTTGTAAATTAAAATGTAAATTAAAAGTAAGACTTGCTAGGGATCAATTACCCATGTGTTTTGCCAGCACAATAGAATTTAAACAATGAGGGAAAAAGGCAATGATTATATGAAAATATTCTAGTATCTTAATTAGTAATTGATTTGAAAACCAGTGCTGCACTGTACTGAGAAGAACCAAGGGAGAAATAGTAGATCGATGTGCACTAGTAAGCAGGATTCCTCATCTTGAGGACACTCTGGCTACTTTGCGCTCCAATATACATTCTCTCAGCATGTCCTTTTACTAAATATAATCTTCACTAATCCTAGAATGCGCATTAAAAATTTTAGAGGAAATTAAATCCAGAAATAATCATGAAAACATCAGAATTTTTAGCAGGATCAAGTACCTAACTATGCCTGTGTGCATTTTCACAAAAAAAACCCAAAACCAAGAAACCCTTGCAGTGCTTGGGGTGTGATTTCTCCTGAGTAGATGATCCTAACAGTTTAAAACATCCTTTGCACTTTTCCATGGTCCTCAACCATATCGTAGCTAAACAGCTGTGCCAAAGCACCTGCTACTTACTCAAGGAAGTTCCTAGGTAGAAAAAACTTCAGCACATGTAAACTCAATAAATAAAAAGGAAACAAACTTCACTTGGAAATTTAGTCGATGTGTTCCAGCTTTAAAATATATTTACATACTTGCCCTATTGCTTTCATCTTGATGACCACCTTAAGAAGAAATAGTAAGAATCAAGATAAAAAAAATGCACTCAAATGTACACACAATATCTACACTATCGATAAAACTACAGTTTGTCAAAAGATGTCTTGAACAGCATTTTGTTATTAACTAACAATTTCTGGTAAGTATCCTGATCTTTCTTCTACTGCAAAATACTATTTCTACCAAAAAATTAGTAACAATGACTGAAAAAACATCTCCCCAACTCCACCTGCTCCCATCTGCTAACGTCATTACTTCACACAGCAGCTGTATATTGAAACTCACAACACTAGACTGAAAACATAAATCACAATTCGGTTTAGTATAAATCTGTAGCTCATCTGACTCTGTGGATGTTAATGTACACATTCAGCATGAAATCTGTGGTTCATGACAGGTCTTCTAAGCAACATTTTTCACTGGAAGCAAGTACGCGAAATGATTGAAATAATAAGATATTTTTTAGTCACAGAAATAACTCTCAGTCTTTTTTTTAAAAAAAAAAGTTTAATGTATTTTTTCTAAGCTATTTAATTTCAAAAACTCTCTGCAACTGAAACATCTACATAAATTACAAGTACGATACTTTTTACATTGGGAGTATTAGGTCTTTAGATGAATGTCCACTTCTGAATGACAAAGACAACAGTTCTTCAAAGAAGACAGTAAGTTCCAGAAAGTGATCAACTAGCAAAATTAAACGTACTGTGCTACAAAGAAGGTATGGATGGATGGAGCAGTGGACGGATGGGATGACCTATGACTGGAGTGGCCTGTTGGATTGTTACAGGCTCTTCAGGAGGGATAGGCAGGGCAGAAGAGGCAGAGGGGTGGCACTGTATGTTATAGAAGTGTTAGAATGTATGGAGCTCACAGTTGGCAATGGCACAGTTGAGATCCTCTGGGTAAGAGTCAAGGGGCAAACAAATAATGTGGATGTCATCGTGGGAGTCTGCTACAGACCTCCCAGCCGTTGAAAGGGACTTGGGGGTCCTGGTGGATGGCAGGTTGAATCTGAGTCAGCAGTGCCCTGGCAGCCAGGAGGGACAACCCTGCCCTGGGGGGCATCAGGCAAAGCATCGCCAGCCGGTTGAGGGAGGGATTGTCCTGCTCTGCTCTGCACTGGGGTGGCCTCACCTGGAATATTGTGGGCAGTTTTGGGTGCCATAATATAAGACAGCCATTAAGCCATTAGAGAGTGTCCAAAGGAGGGCAGTGAAGATGGTGAAGGGCCCTGAGGGGAAGCCATGTGAGGAGTGGCTGAGGACACTTGGTGTGTTCAGCCTGGAGGAGACTGAGGGGAGACCTCATTGCAGTTACAACTTCCTTGTGAGGGGAAGAAGAGGGGTAGGCACTGATCTCTTCTCTGTGGTGACCAGTGACAACACCCAAGGGAATGGCCTGAAGCTGTGTCAGTGGAGGTTTGGGTTGGATATTAGAAAAAGATTCTTCACCCAGAGGGTGGCTGTGCGCTGGAACAGGCTCCCCAGGGAAGTGGTCACAGCACCAAGTTTGACAGAGTTCAAGGAGCATTTGGACAATGCTCTTGGGCACATGGTGTGGCTCTTGGCGTTGGTCCTGTGAAAGGCCAGGACTTGGATTCGATGATCCTTGCGGGTCCCTTCCAACTCAGCATATTCTGTGTTTCTGAGACTTTTGTTAAGAGTTCAAAAAACTGAAAAGTAGCCTTGCTTGCTCATTTTAGCTGTAAAATAGAGCCTATATACTTTTCTTATATAGGAATCAAAAGCTATCTATCCCAACTACAAATAAGAAAGGATCTAACTTACACCAAGGGTTTTGTCTGGTTCACTGTAACTAAAAATGGATAGCTAGGGAATGGACAAAAACCTAGCAAGTGAAATAGAGAGAGACTTTTTCTTAAGCAGAATACAAGGAGTTATGGCAGTGAACTAGCAAGATGGAAAAAGGAAAACATACTCTCGTCTTAAAAGTACTATAACAAGTTCCTTAGGATCCTTCAGGATAACACTGGAAGAAACTTTGCACATTGAAGTGGAAGAACTGAACATCAGTTAGACTGATGATCTTGTGAAGTGAAATACTTTGAACACATCTTGTCACTGAAATGAATTCCTGGCGATAATTTAAAATCTGTCCTTGGTCTTCTACATTTGCTTCATTTGACTTTGACACACAACATTGCCAAAAATTAAATATTGATTACACCATTTATATAGAAAAGTGAAGACTTCAACTTGAAAACTGTAATTTTCTTTTATACCAATATCATCTCCCTAAGAGTAGAACGAAATTAGAAGTTTGAAAGAATGACTCAGTCATTTGCTCTGGATATGTTCTTTTAAGTTATCTGAAGTTACAGATCTAAAATTTTATGCTGTAAGTGTAAAAAACCCCAAGAGTCAATGCTAATGGAAATATAAAAAAACAAATACAAAAATACACTAGGTAGCATATTGCTTTTGTGTCTGAAAAGAACATTGCATTTTACTTGATGAAAATGGCAAACACACACAAAAACACAGTAAGATCTTAAAATCTGAGCAGCTACTGAAAATTACAAGAAAAACTTGCAAGCCACACTGTTTCATCCTAAAGTTTTGTCAAGAGAGTATTCATCAAATTCATCTAACCTTATCAAGAAAGCAATAAAACTCCTAAAAGATACAACTATATTGCAGAAGATGAAAATACCTGTCACAATCACTATCAACTTTATGGTTAAATGACTCAGAAAGGAAAAGACTGCTAGTGCAGTCTTCCTCTGAGTAAAACTTAAGATTGCCTCTATATGTGAATCCATCTTCTATAAATACATTTGAAATATTCTTAGAGTAGTGGTCGATTTTGTTGGAAACTCAAATACAGTTTAGAGAAGAAAGGTGTTCTACAAAGATTTATTAAAAGCTAACAAAAGCTGGTTTGCTTAGTCTTGGGGATGTACCTAATGATAGACAGAGTAGTCCCAATGGCAATTTGTCTTGAGAAGTTCTGACCTTGCAAGAGGTTACAGTGAAAAATTTAATTACTTCTTTAACCAGAAAACTATGTTTTTGAAGAGTGATTGAAATATCCAGGTTCAAACTCAATAGTCATCATTTAGGACTTTGTTAGAAACAGAGATTTTCAGAAAACATGAAAGATAAAGTGTGAACAGTAAAGCAAATTCAAAATATAATGTTGTATTTTGTCTACATGATCTGTTTGTATAAACAACACTAGGTTTTCCAAAATATGCTTATGAAAAGGTAAAGACTTCTCCTAACAGATCAATCAGGAGCATTAGTGGTGCATTCTCTCACACCTTCTCTCCAACACCCTCGTGCATTAGTAACCTCCTACTCACATTCATTTAATAGAGGTGCTCCTGTCATTGAAGAATCTGGTTTTTTTCTGAGACACACACAACTTTCTGCTAGCCCACAAATTCAGTAAGAGAAATGTACACTTAGGACAAAAAAAATGCACAAAAATAGTACAGCAAAATAAACTGGAATATGTAGCTGACAAAGAAATATGGTGCCACTCACTCTGTGGCTAGACCACCACTCCAAAAATACGTATAATCAAAGAAATATTTTTTTTTTCCTGACACTTCCTCATCTTTGTTTCATGTCATATATACACATTTTGGAGCCCTGAACGGACTTCCTAAACCAGCAAATGAAAATACTGAAAAGATACACACTTGCAGATTAAAGAAGAAAAAAAAAGCACCCTGGAATATCAGCTGGATTCTGAAGTACAATTTACCTTTATTTTCATTACTGTGTGGATCAAGAGGTCCAGTGTGAACTTAATTCATAATTCATTATTAGAAGGACAGGATCCAGAAGGAAAAACACAGTAAGTGAAGACATTTAGACATATTGATAATCTTGAAGAATATGAATGAACCGTATTTCTTGACAAAATCAGATGGTGTTTGAGAACTCGGAGGTACTGAAAAGGGCTGAACAAAAAGATATTGGGTGGTTTCTTTAGTTTTTCAAAAGTAATACATAAAATGAACAAAGGACTCTCTAAGTGGCAAAGAAGCTTACACTTTTGCATAAAATCCAACCTCTAGGTAATAGGAACAGATGACAACACCTTTCAAGTTTATTCTCCAGTTGGGTTTCTCTTTATCTTTGCCTAGATCAGCTTGTACCACCCAACCTCACAAGACATCACAGAAAATCTAGACTAGCTAAATGTTGCATGGAGATTCCTGTTATAAAAGTGGTGTGGCCTCACACATTTTGAGCAAAATCTATTTTGCAGTAATACACGAAAAGCAGGTCTCAACATGAAATACCAAAGCATGATCCAATTATGAAATGAGCACATCTCAACTAGTTTCCCAAACACAGTTTCAGAGTCTTACTCTGCTTCAAATTTCTTGTAGATTCCTTCTGTATTCTCTGAATCTTTGAAGACAGTCTAGAGGAGCACATTTTACTTGGTAACATATAAGCTCTACTCCTTCCCACTGTGATAAACTTCCTGAAAACATATAGGCTTCATCTAGAGCTATTTCTTGGAAGAGCTGTCTCTTATTTACGCCTGTTACTGGTCTCCTTTGGTTTTCTTTGGGCACTCCTATTTTGTCAACAGGCATAAAATTCTGGGCAGTTCCTCTGTTTTGTCTTGCTCTTCTGCCCTATCTGGGTTTTTATTTTTAAGCCATCAGACAAGACAGATTTCTTTTTAGAAAACAAATGAAGGAGGCACTTGCAGATAGAATTCACTGAACAATCTTAAGAAAAGTGTGGACTATACAATGAAGCTCAAGTTTGTGTCCATCAGAATAATTTTGATTCTATTACAGTGAACGTGAGTACTGCACAAAACAATCCCATAGGTTAAACCAAAATATTTCTATGGGTGGTTGCCAATAAATCTTGTTTGCTGATAGAAAAGAATCAGACAGCAGGAAAGAAGAACTAGCAGATGCTGGCAATCATTTAGCAAGCAGAATAATCTTCAAGGATCATGAATTAGATAAGGAAGAGTGTTATTATTTGCCATCTGCTACTGGTCTATTAGTATGTCAGCATCTGGTGCCACAGAAAGATCTTTGTGATATGAACACACAAAGTGAATTCAGGCAGTTTTCTTCTGCTGAAAGGAATTCTGCGGAGGCTAAACATTACAGGCCTTGCCACTGGTCAATTTGCTTAGTTTTCACATGTATGCTATTTAAAGTTTGATAAAAATAGAACATAATAGAGTTCACCTCAATGATTAAATAGTATAGTGTAATCAGTAAAAACTCAATAATAATCCCACAAGGTTGGCATTAAAACTTTCTTTCGAATCAATTTAGGCTGTTTTTTGTTTCCAAATGTCAGGCAGCAAATATCTAAGTTTGAGCAAAGCCAGTTGGTTTGAAAGTGTCTTAAACTGAGCAGTAATAAAGTGGGGCACAGACCTGCCCCAGCCCAGGCTAGAAATTTACACATATATTTTGTTGACAAAATATTACTTGCTCAACATCGTTACTCAGTGGCAGGATTATCTATGTTCCTGGGGATACTAAAGGATATTAAATACATTTAAGGTGCTAACACTTTCATATTCATGACATATTGCAAAAGATAACATGAAACTTCAATAATCATATGGTGTTGGTGGATCCATATTAAACTGTGCAACAATTGGAACAAGCTATACTGTCTTGTATTTATCTATTATGTAGAATGACACAACCCTTACATGCGAACCAACCTTGTTCAGCAGAGGCAATACATTAATCTGAGAGATTACATGGCTGATCATGGAGCTTGCAAGGCATAAATGTACTCACTTTTGGTGTTGGGCAGGATGCAGTGGAGAGACGAGAGGTGGCCTGGGCACGAGGAGATTCTGAAGGAGTAGTACTGAGGGAAGCTGTATCACGTGGGAGAACCTGAACACCACGAGAGATGATGGAATCTGGAATCTTAAAAAGAAGGGATGGAATTAATAGTAAAAAAATATACTGTATAACTTACTCACAACCTTACATCAAAAACACAGGAATACCTCAGTTTGCATACCTCCTCACATTTTGTGCTTGGCGGTGGTTAATGGCATGTTCTCCTAATTTCAGTAACAAATTCCTAGCAAATACATAAGATCATATTCCAACTGAAGTAGCATAGAACATACTATTTGTCCTGAAAAACCTACTATCAGATTCCTACTACAATAGGAAATAAAAAGAAAATAATAGTTTTCTTCTTAAGCCTCTGTTTCAAACTCAACAATGACCAACGAGGATTTCTGCTGTGACATGAAGAGAGGCATACCTTCCATTCTCTAACTAGGGGATAATATTCTGAAAAGAAAACCATTTGCTAGCAATGACTGAAACCCTCTAAAGAAATGTCATGCAGTGGGAAAATTTCTCATAAGAAATCTCATGCAGTGAGTAAATACTTTGTATTCCACAAAGACTTTATTTCAGCTACAGAAATTCTTGATGTAAGGTTTGTGCTGCAAAAGCTACAGTCCTCTCTGGAGGGAGTAAAGGCAAAAGCACTAGAAACCACCATCCAAAGCCAGTATTTTCTTTAAAACACATTCAGAGGGGAAAAATAAATATTCAGTCCTCTACCTCCCTGGATATTAGAAGGCATATCCCCCCTGATGAATGACTGGCAAACGGGTAACAATGGATAAGGAGAAAGCTGAGGCACTCAGCAATTGTTGCCTCAGTTGTCACTGGTAACCTCTTTTCCCACACTTCTTCAGCAGATAGACCCTGAGCCAGGGATTGGGGGAGCAAAGACAGGTGGACTGTTATGTGAATGTAGAACTGGCTGGACAGTTGCATCCAAGGGGTCAACGGCACAATGTCCTGATTGACATCAGGGACAAGTGGTGCCCCTCAAGTGTCCGCACTGGGACCAGTGTCACTCAATGTCTTTATCAATGACAAAGAGGTCCAGTGCACCCTCAGCAGATCTGCAGACAACGCCAAGATAAGTGGTGCAGCTGACACACCTGAAGGGTGGGATGCCATTCAGAGGGACCCGGACAAGCTTGAGAAGTGAGCCTGTGGGAATCTCATGAGGTTTAAGGCGGCCAAGTGCAAGGTGCTGCATCTGAGTCAGGGCAACCCCCAGTATCAATACAGGTTGGGGATGAAGGGATTGAGAGCAGCCCTGCCGAGAAGGACTTGGGGGTGCTGGTGGGTGAGAGGCTGGACATGACTCAACAATGTGCACTTGTAGCCCAGAAAGCCAATTGCATCCTGGGCTGCATCCAAAGCAGCATGGGCAGCAGGGCGAGGGAGGGGATTCTGCACCTCCACTCTGCCTTTGTGAGATCCCACCTGGAATACTATGTCCATCTCTCTGGTCCTCAGCATGGAAAGATATGGATCTGTTGGAGCAAGTCCAGAGGAGGGCCACAAAAATGATCAGAGAGATGGAACATGCTCTCCTGTGAAGACAGTCTGAAAGAGCCTGGATTGTTTAGCTTGGAGAAAAGAAGGCTCCAGGGAGACCTCACTGTGGCCTTAGAGAAAGATGGGGACAAACCTAATTTTAGCAGGGCTTGTCATGATAGGACAAGGGGTAATGGTTTTAAACTAAAAGAAGGTAGATATAGACTAGATGTAAGGAAGAAATTTTTTACAATAATAGTGCGAAACACTGGAACAGGTTGCCCAGCGGGGCGGCCGATGCCTGATCTTTTAAGGTCAGGTCAGGTTGGATGGGGCTTGGAGAAACCCAGCATAGTTGAAGATGTCTCTGCTCATTGCAGCGGTTTGGATGAGATGTTTGGACAGCCTTTAAAGGTTGTTTCCAAACCAACCTATTCTATGATTCTAAGCTGGAGTTTTAGTGACAGATCCTTTAGCTGGTGAAATAAACATAATTACACCAACTTACAACAGTGAGAAAGCATTCTTATTTTCAGTTATAAAGTGAATCTATCATTAATTTTTATCTTCTGTCCCTTCTGTTCAGTTTTAAAGAAAAGACACAGAGGAATGAATTTGAGAATAAAGCTTTTCTTAGCTCTAATATGCTGAGTCTTAGAAAGTTTGTTGGTTCTTATTACTATTATTTGGGCCCAGTAATGTAGCTATCATCTCAGCTTTATAATTGACTAGATAACTATTTTAATATATTGATATATTTATTTAATTAGTGCAAACTATGAAGACAGAGAAATGACAAATACCTCAGATAAGAGAAGTGATCTCTAACATTAATTCTACAACACAAAATGTAGTAGATTTCACTATAACACACTCTTTACAAAGGCTTATTCTGGTTTTGTTTTCACTATTTTAACCCCTTCATTTTTCAGAAGCAGCAATTCTACAAGATCACTCACTCTGCTTTCACTTCCTGCAATTCACTTTTCTATCACAACAAACCAAGAAGCGTAGAAATTCAGATCTTTGAAGGAATATATATACACACACATATCTTAAGATCTTTCTCCTCATAAAGAATTTCTTAGTTCAGCCTGATGTTTAAGTTCCAAGTGAACCACCAAAAGAACCCCCATGTCTGGGGGAAACAGCCTGAGCAGACAAAAAGAAGCAAGAAATGAAGATCCAGTGACAAGCACAATCACTAATGTGGGGCTTTTCCACAAGGGATGTTTTTTTTAAAATGGGGATGCTGTTACCCAGTCTGCATCTAGGCATTTTGGGCATTCTTGCCTTGTAAGACTTGAGGGCAAACAGAAGCCACTGGGAAGTATCTCCTTCCAGGAACAATCTTGAATCCTAGCTTAAATCCTTTATGTGTTGCATTCTTAGGACATAAGACAGTTTTGCTGCTTGTCTTGATGCAGTTAAAATGATCAATCTTAATACTCACATCATTAAATATCATTTTTTTTTGGTTCCATTCTATAAATAACACCTATGTCTAACAGCAACCTTGACGAAGACATACTGGGGTTTACTTTGGGGATTTTATTTCACCATATAACCCTCCTCCACACGCTAAGAGTCTCTCATGTTTATAACCTGTTCATAAGCCGTGTGAAAACAGATCTTGTTCTCAGTGTGCTGCCAACTGTCTCCTTTCTGCTTCACTGCTGTGTTTCTACACTAACGGGGTTTTTTCGCCAGTCAATTTCTGTCAGCATTTAAAAATCTTAAGAGATGTACCTAAGATGTAAACAAGTTCAACGATATTGTGAACATTCAAACAGTCTGGAGTCAGAAGTAGAATTTATCTTCTGTTCATTTTTTCTCCTGAAATCCCACCTTAAATTTGTTGAACCCCAAAACAGGCTGACATCCCTAAGTTTTATACTGGCATAGATAATACCTACAACTTTTAATGCTTCCTTTTAATCTCCATGCCTAAGGATACAGCAAAAAATTACATCTTGAGAAAGGCAAAAAGTAAAAAAAGACACAATAAAATACAGTTTTAAGTCTTCAAATAAGACACCTTTTTGTTACACTCCTCTGATCCAAAGCTGCACACATCTTGAGATGATTGTGTATGGCTCCATTACCCTTTTGTACACTCCATGGCTCCACAACACAAATAACAATATGGCTTTTGCAAATGATACCAGTTCTCTCTAGGTTTACTCTGGTTACTCTAGGGTAACCAGATAATCCATATTGTCTCATGTCCTTCAGGCAAGAAACATTTTATTTTTATTGCCCACTGTATTAATCAATCATTGCTTCTACAATTCTATCTGATATCACCTTTTTCATAACAAAAATCCTCTCTTTAACAAAGTGACTGACGCAATCCCAGTTCCCACTGAACTGCATGTGTAGTACTAATTTCTACCCGTGAGAAAATTAAAATTTAAGTAAAATTTCAGCCAGGACATTAATCAGAAAAAGAAGCTGAAGATAAGGGAAAAGATGGTCACAGGCATTTAATTCCAATGAGAATTATTGCCAAATCACTACCTTTAAATAAAATAAAATACAATCACCGGGAAACAATTCATATATAAACTTATCTGGAACTCTTAAGTTCTAGGAAAAATTCTGAGAGAATTTCACAGTTACTAATTTTGCTTTTTTTCTAATATGAAAGTGGAACGTGCTGTATTGCTAAAAGCGGCAGTAATATCTTTAAACCACTATAACCTGCTGAATTCAGAAAAGGTACTATTATGTATACTGCATAAACAGAAATATATAAAAATATAATGTGATATGGAGAATTTCTCCTTTTTCTCACCTACAGTTAGTGTTTTTCCTTTTAAAATAAAAAAAAATAAATTTAGAAAATTTAAGTCTCTAATCAAAGCACCTTCTTCTTAACCCTGTAAAAGAGGTTAATAAACCCAGAAAAAATTTCTGTGTTTCCTGGAGCACAGAAACCTGCAATAAAGAAGGGCAGGAATATTATTGCATTTTGGAGAGATTTTTTTAAAAAACTTTCATAGAGTCACACTCTGAGCATTTATGATGTCTCTCCCTAAAATATTTTACTCATTTTCCAGTTTCAAATAAATTTCATAGAGGGTAGAGATCTCAAAACTCTAAATGGGGTACAAAAAACTTCACAGTTCAGTGAAAACAGTTTCTGTTTGCACCAGCTGGAATGGAAAACCTGCTGCAACACACTGACGGAGAGAGAAATGAATGAGAAATGAATGAAGTGACAGAGAAAGATATTCAGTCTATCCATCAGCTACTGCTTCTACAAATTTTAGCTGACCTGACCTTTCTGTGAAGTACTTCTGTATCAGTTTAAATATTTGTGTTTTCAGACTAGAGAATTAAGCATTGACAGGAAGGGGAAAAAAGAAAGATACGAGCTCTTTATTCTCTTCTGCCCAGGACAGGAACAAAGACTGACAGTGCTGGTGAGGTAAGAAACCAATCAAATAGACGGTAATTACGATGAGTGTTATACATGAGAAAAAAATGTCTTAAAAACAACGCTTAAAAAACACCAATAACCTGCTAAAAAACTAACGGCCTTCTGCTCTGAGTTTCAAGATCTGATTGGGATTATAGAAAGCATAAAAAAATAGCTCAAGAGTAATCTGCAAAAGGGCACAGAAACATCTTAATAGTGTGCTTCAGAGAGGCTAAAATCACTGTCCTACTGATACTGAAGAATATGGTACAAATTCGAATTTAGTAACCTCAACTCAAAACAAATAAACTACTGGAATAAATGGGTGTATGTGTAGCTATATATATAGCTTTATAAGCAGGTGTGTGAACTTTAAGGTCTTCACATTTCCTAAGTGACTTTTCAAGAGACATAGAATCGTGTTTTAAACAGAGGTGTTAGACTATCTGCCTAGGGGAACAGGCTCTTTTTACCATTCACTGAAATAGCTGTCTACTATTCACTAAAATCCAGTAATTTATTAAAAGTCCACTGTATTCTGACTCCTGAAGTCTCCTGTGTTTGAGAAATTCTAAACAGAAAACAAAAATGGAGGAGAAACTGCAAGTGAAAAAAGCAAACTATGAACATTTAGTGCAAATGCTGTACTGTGTTGACAAAAAAGCTATTGAGAGAAAAGCAGCAAAGCAAGGCAAACAAAGGGGAAAAAGTTACAGTTTCATAGCTCTAAAGCAGTAATTTTAGGAGATTATTTTAATTATATTCAATTATTGAGTATATTAGATGATAAAGCCTATGACTAATCAGAAACACAGGCTTTATAGCAATTATTATCTCAGCAGCTAAATTATTCACACAAAACACATGAACTTTACCTTGTTTAGCCCTATATATCAAACAGATATTTTCTGCAGCATGTGCCTTAAAAGATGGCACTGATGTGTCTTTGTTAGAAGAAAATACCTAACACTGCCTGTTCACACACAGACTAGAAGGCAGGCAGCGTATTTTTAGCAACTGTTAGTGCAAAAGCCTCTTGAAAGTGTCTCTTACCAGCTCTGCTGCACTGCCTGCTGCGTGATGGCAATAACTGATGAGACCAGGGATGGGCTGTTCACCTTTTGCCATGATAACAGCTGAACTGGTGTAGGATGGATGCTTCTAATGCACAACACATAACAGCTATGAATACAGTGATAGGAAAACATCAAACTATACAAGCAAATGACCAAAAAGGAATGAGGTGAGAACAAGTGTGACACTGAAATGCCAAGCTCATATGAACACAACCAGTTTAGATCTCAGGTATTTTCTGCCATTAAAAATGGCACGTTATTTATCTTTGCCTATATCACAAGAAATTAAACAATTTAAAATTTGCATTAATAAAAACTGATATTGCAAGTGATAATTACCTTAATTCATCCATGTAAAGACATTTGTAATCAGGATTTTCTGTATATTGGGAGATGATCTCCAGCTGCAGCTGTCTTAGAAATGTCAAGATGTCTCAGACCTGAATTCACATTTCTGGAGTTAGAATGTTGCTGCTTTGGTTTAGAAATTGTTTAATATAATTTTGAGTTAATTAGATTTTCAATTCTCATAATAGGAATTAAAAGCACAGTTTGTGAAGTAAATATAGAACAAAGCAGTTTGGAAAAAACCTTTCCAAACACATAGGGATACCGTGTCTTTTCATTTGAAAACTGAAGACATAAAACTGAGGTAAATATTTATATATTGCTTCAAATAATACAATAATTCTTTGGGAAACATTTAAGATTCGAACCAAAATTATTTTGGACTCTCCAGTTTATTATTTTAGTTTGAATAATGTTGATCTATAATTACTGGTTAAAGACAAGGATATAAATATGATGATAGTTTGTTGCTAGAATTTCACATCTCTTATGTGGACATGCACACAGGAACACAGTAATCTGAATAGCTTATTACTTAATCTGCTATCTATCTGCCATACTTTTTATCAATGTTTTCAGAAACCAACATTTTACTTTCAACTTAGATATTATGGGTTAGAAAACTTTGTGGCGATTCTTTAACGTGCCACCTACTGGACTTTGCATGTTCAGGTGTGTGAGTACTTTGAATGAATAAAAACTGCTGAAAACCGTCTGCCACATCAGAACGGTATTACAAAAAAATGTTAACATCAAGGTAATAAATATAATAATAATTTCCCACTGATATTTGAAATCACCTATTGAAACAGAATTCATGTATTTTTATGATGCTGTATTTCTACAAAACATACCTTAAATACATCCATTTGACCACAGAGACATCAATATATAGTCTTAACATGCAAACAAATACTGGTGGAAAATACCTGAGACAGAAACTAAAGGTCTCTTAGGAAAAGAAGCCAGACTCACCTTAGCTGCAATAGCTGCTGCTGTTATATGTGAAGAAGAACTGTCCTCTGTTGAGGCAACTCCGCTATCCTTCTTCTCTTCCTCCTCTTCCTCACACTGTACTCCTTTATCTTCTGTCTGTTTGTGAGGGCTGGTGGTTGGAGGAGGAGAAAGAGGAGGCGGTGGTGAAGGTAGATCTTCAAGCTCATCGTGTACCTCCTTTACTTTTACAATGGCATCCCGCAAAAGATCAATGGCGTGAGGTAGGGCTGGCAGTATAAACTGAAAGCATTCCTATGCACAACAAGAAGAGAAATGACTATGAAAAGTTACCTGCAGAAGTAAATAGGGCTTTTTCAGATTTACTCTTAAAATGTATTTGGGATTTAGATGTGTCTTTTCACTCAACCATAAATAAAACCTTACATGCCCTATCCAACTGCTTATAGAAGGAAACAAAAAAAAACAACTCAGAATGAGACCTGCTGACTATTCTAAACGTTTTTGTCTTTTTTCATGAAAATACAGTAAATTGCACAACAGGGCTACTGTAATTAAGCTAATATTGTATTAAAACTTCAGAAAACAAGAGTTACATTTTTGTGAATACGTAATGCAGAAAACAGTTCACAGCAGCTGGCAGAATGCTACAAAAATGCAGAATAAAAACATTAACTATATCCCTGCAGGGATATTAGCTTCAAATCATTCCTATTATGCTCCCTCACAATTAGAGAACAATTCATAAGGGTTTCCATAATTATACTTTTATATAATTATACCCTTTTTTTTCATGGACTTATCCGGTATTTTGGAAGAATGGCAAACTACACTGATGTCATTACAATGCTCTGCAAATCAGAAAAAATGGTTCATAAATAATCTACTTTTCAAACCTCTCCTTGCTCTATGATCTTAAAAACAATTAGAAATTTTATTTTATATGGCTGGAAAAAGCAAAAATGCAGATGTCATGCAATTGTTCTCGTTCCATAATGGGCATACACATATATAGCTACCTATGCTGCTAAGATATGCTGGCATTTCATCAGCTCAAAGAGGAACCCCAGGACGTCATGAACTGCAGCTGCCTGCTCAGATCAGGGTCAATATGAAATTCAGAAGGGCTTCTTAGGCCTTTGTTCAGTAAAGTCTTGAAAAAAATCCAAGAACAAATACTCCACAACCCTTCTTGACAACCTGTTCTAATGCTTAATTAGTGTTTTTGTTGTGGGGGTTTTTTTGGTGTGATTAGGTTTTGTTTTGTTTTTCCATTTCTTTTTATCCAGCTCGAAGCTACCTTCTTCAATTTATGACTAATGTATCTCATTCTCCTGCCAGGCACCTTGGTAAAAAGTTTTCTTCATGTCATCTGGGCAGACTGCATAGAAACATTAAATTATTGGAAAATACGGCAGGGTCACAAGAATGAATTGCCATGACAATGCAGTCAAGGAACACACACGTTGACAGACAAAGCTGGCAATTATTCCTTTTGTTGTACTTCATTTTTAGTTTTGCTCCAAGTATAAAGGAAGATTTTAAAAAACGTATTCTGAAATTTTAGAGTATCCAGAAAATAAATAAGAATTTCATAGATACTGAAATAAATTATTTTCAAAAAACGAAAATTACTACCTGAAGAAAATAAAGAACAAAGCACCCATCAGAAATTACTGTTTATATATGCCTCTTTGTAAGTAAAACAAACACAATTCCCCCAAAGCTTCTAAATAAGAACACATCTTTCAGTTACTCCTTTAAGAGTAATGAATGATAAGTCAGACCACTTCGTAGATTTATAAATTCTTTAAACATTCAGTTTGGTACTGTCAATAACTGGAGTAAACTGGATGAGTACAAGATGCTGTATATAATGAATAAATATTAAAACATATTTGTAAAACTAATAAAAACTAAAAAGTACTTACTATCTAACTGTAAACTGCAGAGTTATTGCACCTCCACAGTATTACTTTTTAAATGGTTTAAAAAATGAGGCACACAACCACCATTACTTCAGCGAAAATGCAGACTTCAAGTGATAAACAAGGACAACAATCTCTGAACTGACCAATAATTGCAAAAAAGCACATCAATAATCGCCTCATTAGAGAAGTCTGCTCCCCACTCCTGCCACTGAAATAGAGCCTTGCTGGCTTAACTGTTGATGCATCAGTGCCCAGTGACTACTGTAAAAGCTCGTGTTATCTGTGAAACTCATTGCTTTAGGCAATTGCAACCACAATTACAAAAACTGCCATAGACCAAATGGTTTTAATAAGCGTCCAGTAATTTCACACTTTGCCCTCTTTCAACACATCTTTGGCAAGGCTAAAGAAAAAAAATCAGAAAAAATGGAAATATTCTACAATTCTGCATTCTGTGGTACATGCCACACAAATGTTCTCTGGAGAAAACATGGCATGAGGTTCACTTCTGAGATTAAGCATTCACACTGCTGTCATTAGTATTTTAATATCTAATTAAAGAAATATGTAGACTGCTGCAATCTCATAGCTTAATATAAGTTTCTCATATGATCGTATTTATACAATGAAATTAGCAAGTCATAAAAGAGAAAAATTAGAGAAAGTCCTGGGAACAATCTGTCTTTTTTGGTTCTTGAGATTCAGCCTGTTAGGGGACAATTTTCTCTACCATTCAGCTTAAAAATCTTTGCTGAAATCTGATAGTTTAAAGATGCTTTGTATTAAAATAAATCGTGAGAGCACAGAGTATCATCATGACAGGAACAAATAAAACATCAGTTTATCAAAAGCTTACTTGTATAATGCAATCACATGACATTTTTTTCTTTTCCAGCAGAATTACCGTTTTTATTACTTACCCCATATCAAACTATTGTTAAAATACCTATTAACACTTTTTCATTTCTTTTCCCCATTCTCTTTCTGCAATTTACCTGCCTTCACAGTCTGATTGCCTCAGGACACAAAATGACAATTGCTTCTGCACCAAGCATGTTAGCAGTGCTACTGAACATAATAAAACCCATTAGAGATTGTAGGCTATTTCATCTCTTCCATAATTCAACAAAAGAAGTACTCACTTCTGAAATATCTCCTTACTGGTGCACCAGTTCTTTAACATGTGGGGCCCACTGCTATGTTAAATACATGCACATCCCTATGACTGCCCACTCACAGCTGGAAGAACTTCAAGAAGATATACTCCCACCTTAGCATCCTTCAATGCCTGTTGCATGTTTTGAAGACTTTTAAATTTCTTTTTAATTACAGTCTCATTAAATTTCCTAAAAAGGCTCTAAGGAATGGTAGGATCATAGGAGGGCTTACTGAGTCCTTGAACGGAAACATGTTGACAATGTATCTGAAAAGCTGTGGTGGCTGCTTGGGATCATAGTATTCAAAACATTTTCTGTTCAACTTCCAGGTGACAGCCCACATGAACGCTGTTTACCGATCTCCAGAGAGAAGTCTTTCAAGAAACAGTGACTTCAGGGCTGTGCTGCTAAACACATTAGTACTGAATCCTTCGTGACTGGGTACTACTGGCTCAGAAAAACTCTACCACATGCATTTGTGAGAGGCCAGAGGTAAAGACATTTTTTAACAAGGCCGCTGGCATAGTCTGAGCCCTGAAGAAATAGATTCTTGTGATGGGGGAATCCACCTTAGCAGTTTTGTATCAGGTTGTACAGCCCACTATTCAGCTTAGCAGTATTTGTGTGAAGACTGTTTTCCTATCAGCCAACAACACAGGAATTAGTGAAAGATCTAGCCTTACTAACACACACACACACACACACACACACAAATTCCTGCTGAAGTCTAATTGTGTTTCTCTCAGCTATACAGTCAAAAAGAAAGAATGAATAAAAACATAAAGGCTAACTTCTCTGTCCAAACTGAGCAAAATGCAGAAAGAAAACCAACTCTATAAAGGGTGAAAAGTCTGATACCCGTATTGAGAAGATTTTAAAAAATCCTCACTCTTAAAAATTCTGTTCCCTTTTTTCCCTCTTGCTGATCAAAACTGGAATGTTCTTCATACTCCAGCAAGTTCTAGTGTTCTGCCTTCCTCGTATTTCTGTGTGAAAAGAATGCTTTCTTGGAAGCTGTAGACAAGCCAGGGATCAGGTAGAGGCTAACTAGAGACAAGGAGGAAGTTTAAGAGGCCATTAGACTCTTCATCAGCACTGCCTGCTGGAGTGAGTGTTTGCTTGCACTCCATATAACACTGTCCTGGTCACACAGTACCTTCAGTCAGACCAGAATTGTGTCGCCCCTGCCTGAGGGCCACGGTGTGTTCACTTATATAAATACACATTTCAATTCACTTTTGTAAAATTTGCTGTAGTGGGCACTTTGTACCACTCAGGACAATGAGAAGTACCCATCATGGTTCCTCACTAGCCGGTCAGTAAGAACACTTCTTACCTGTGATCCTTTCTTGCTACCTGGCAGATTAATTATGAGAGTTTTCCCTCTGATACCACACACAGGTCTGAAAAGGAAGAAACACAGATTGAAATCCTTGCATGCAACTATCTCCATTGTCAAAACAAAACCAAAGCACTTAAGATAAATTCTATGATTTATCAGATTTCGTAAACTTAATATCCAATATATTTAGTGATTATGTTCTTGTAAAACAACTCAGGAGAAGTTGAGCTGAAAAAGCATCAAACAAGGCTGACAGGGTCTAACATTGAATTCATAGCATAAAGACTGGCTAGATTTCCATCTAGTAGATCTTATTAGATGTAGCACCCTTAATTCTATTGCTTACTTGCATCCAATAAACTATTTGATATAGCCCCTATTTGATCATACACATGATCCTTTGCAGTGTTGTTAATGGTGTCAAACACTATGTTCCTGGCCAGGTAAAAATACCAAATCATGCTTGTTGCATTAATTCAAATATTTCCATTGTTTTTAAAAACAAAAAAAAAAAGATGCAAGATAAGCAAAGACGGGACCAACTCTCAAGTAAAAATTACAATTATGCAATTCATACCTAATTCTTCCTAACAGTTTTCCCCTACCCCTCAATAAAAGACAAAACCAACTCTGAAAGATGGAAGTTTTTATTTCTTTTTTTTTTAAAATTTCTCTTTAGGGAATTCCTTTGGTGTTCATGCAAGACTCTAGTGCCAAATGCATTCTGTTGTTTAGAGTTTGAGTCTTCAACATTTTAGCTAAATATTTTTCAAGAGGTAAAAAAATTAGAATTGCTGAGTTTTGTCTTGAGATTGTGAAGAGTGCTTCCACTGTTTACAAAAATAGTGGTGAAAAACAGAATAGGAATGAAAATAATTTCCATTTATGGGATTACCAAAAATTTTGAGCCAAAGGACATGATTTGTTGGTACAGCACAAAAATGAAGAGCCTGAGTGAAAGAAATGTGTTCATTTATTCTTGTTGCAGTAATCAAGCCTAGAGAGTACAAACTCAATCTAGCAAATCCCATACATGGGTTAGAGTTTATGACAGATTTAAAACAAAGGAATAGGAATTGTCCACAGAGAAAGAAAAATGAGGTGGAATTGTGTTTGGCAGATAGCTCCTTTAATAGTCTTCTTCTTGGCTCTTCTATTCTGCTTTAAATAATTTTGAACATTATAAGCTAAATGACCGCCCAATAATAAAAAAAGGATTAAACCAGCAGTCTTCCTCATGAAAACTGCAAGTTTTGGCTGCTAATAATCAGATCTAGTGGCTCAAGAGAGAAATACAGCTGACAAAAATTTCTCAAGAGAGCCTGCAAAACTAAGTAAAAGTACCTGAGAACTGTATGGCTTACAAAAAGGTATTATGTGTGCTCACAACAAAAGCATACAAAATGTGCATGCATTCTGGGTACATTGAGAGATAAATTAATGATATTCCTTCCAAATGCTGACCAGGTGAGGGGGTGATGTGAATCTCATCTTATTCTCAACCTTGTGATGCAGCAAACAGAAATTAAAAAGAAAAGAAAAAGAAAGAAGCCTCAGAAAAAAAGAATATGAATAGGAGCAAGGGAATGGAAGGAAAAACTGGATGCGGGAGAAAAGAAATGCAGGCTTGATGTAGAATTAGGAAAGAAGAAAAAATCAGGGAAAAACCCCATGATCTCCTTGGGAAGAAAATATGCTGTTAAAAGCAGAAGAGACAGCCAAGGGGACAGAAAGTGCTTTACAAAGCCCCAGTAAAGACTGGCATGGCACTGGCAATTGACAGGCGAGGAACTGGGCGAGGGGAAAAAATAATTCTGGGATAAGGACAGTTTGGGAAGGTCACAGAGAAGAAATGGAAACACTTTCAGGAAACACATAAAAAGGGTCTTCAATGCTCTAAGACACTCGATCCTGGGCATGAATCTGAACTGAGGACGAGAGTGTCACTGTCCCTCATTTGTCCCAACTATCTGCGAATCCAGCCTACAAAATAACTTCCCAATGCTGGCCCATAGGCAGGAAGGCAGCCTGTAACTTGTAACAATTTTTAAAAGTTCATGAGATGGAATTCCACACAACGGATCTAGCATTTCCAAACCTGCAGGTGATTTATGGAAGAGTCAGCTTAACGTTGCACAACAGAACTTCCGCTTTTGTTTTGCTGTTTGAAAAGTCCAACAAATTACATGCAGAATTATCCACTGGACTTATTTCAAACTGAAGTCAGTGAGAGGTAAGCCTAGGGCAAGTGACATTTAATGTTAAAGACTTTGAAAAGTTAGGGCCTACCTTTCAAAAACTGTGTACCTAAAATTAGTGTAAGTTTCTTATCTCTCTTACTGAGTGCCTTAGTTCTCACTGTAAGGGGGAATTACAGCACTAACTCAATTTGCAGAAAGTGTATGAAAATATATTAACAATTTGGTCTTCAAATAATAATTGATATAAGAAAAATCATACAGAAAATAAGCCTGCATGCAGAGAAGATTCTGAATAAAGAGCACCGATACCCACACAGTATTACATACAGGAGAACAAACAAAAGAAAAGTAAATTTCTTTCCCCCATCTTAAGCATTTGCATAGGAATTCCACAAAAAATTCTAATCATAATAGATACTGCATTCATGCAGAAGTGAGATTGCACAAGAAACCATAATGCTGTAATTTTGTGTACTTTATGATCTGAACAGTGGTATAAAACAATGGCCCTTTTGTATGCTGAGTGCTTTTAGGCCTGTTCACTGGAAATTTTTTTAAGGCCTGATTGCATGCAGTATCTTTGCAATGTTATCTCCCAGCATGGTCATTAATTACTGCTGAAAGTGGCTGTAGCTTAGGGGCCACTTTCTGTCTATATGTACAAAAGAGTCAGGATGCAATCCAGCATTTTGGTCCCACTACCATGATAACACCCTTTCAGCCACCTGGAGCACACCACATCCTAGACCAAACTTGGCAGTGGCTATCCTTTTTTTGCTCAGAAACAGAAGAGTCACATTAGCCTTTTCTCTTCTTGAGCAGCATTCTGTTATCCTGTCCTCTACGATGAATCCAAACTATGATATAGAATTTCTATCAGATAAAAAACTGAAAATACTTTCTAATTGGAATAGAGTTAGAAGGTGTTAACTTGGTAACGTCGCCCTTTCAGATATGTGATACAGGATATGGAAAGTTTTAAAACACCTTGTTGAATCATTAAACCTCTCATCTAAATGTCCTTTAAAAATGCAACTATCTGAATACAAACTTGCAGTTTTGAAAGTTTCTTCTTCATTTCTTATATAACTATTTTCTTGTTATACCCTCATCATATGAGAAATCAAAAACCTGTAACAGCCATTGTTTCTTACTGACCTTGAAATAACATCTAAGTACAAATTAACATATGAAAGATATATTGATATTGCCTATCATAGGTAGAATGAGGCAAATTGACAGAATAAAATAAAAATTCACTCCAGAAAAAATACAGAATAAGAGGTATCACTTATAAAAATGAAAACAACTACAGGCAGAGAAACAGTTACTAGTTACTTAGTAGGGAATATTACCAGGAGTTAAAATATGATATCTGAAAGCAAGGGACAAAATACCATTTAGCTTCTTCCAAGAGCATTTGTTGATACTGGAATAAAAAGCAATATCAAAACAATACATTTATCTTTATCAAAGGTTTTTTTTTTCTAAAGCATTTTAGTACTTGATGAACAATGTACAGAAAAAGTCTTCAATTACCACCAGAACACCACAGTTCTAGAATGAAAAGACAGCTGTTCAACAGTGTTCATCAATATTACAAATAACATGGCACAGAAAATATGGGAAGATACAGAGTCTAATAGAGACAACAAAGGGAATTAAAAGAGAATGCAATTATCATTTTTGGAATTTAGCGGCTTCTCTGAAGTTAAGACCTCTAGTCTTGATAGCAATGACAATACTCAGTAATTTGTGCATAGTCATTGGATAACAGTGTGTATTTCTAAGGAAAGAATTCACCTTATATTTTGAAGGAATTAGTCTTACCTAGAGAGCATGCCCAGAGGAGTAACATTAAGTGACCCCATCAGCATTGCCAGGGCCATCCCTGGGGCTTCTCGCTCTATTACTTCTTTAGTAGCCTGCAATCAAAGATTAAATAGCAAAGTGAGTGGAGAAGTATAAGGACAAGAAAAAATATGAAGCCAAATAAAAACTGAGTAAGAATATCTCATTTTCTCCTGTCAAGAAATGTTGCTAAATTCTCAACACTGAAGTATGTTACAGAATTTTCTCTTGGTTGTGTAAAATAGGGAAAGACAAGGGGTTGGGAAGTAGTACTCTTAGCTGCACTGTGAAGATTCCTATAGAAAATTATAAAAGTCAATACCCTATAAATACAAAACGTGTTAAGCAACACCACAGAAATAACCACTGCCTTGAACAGAAAGGAAGAAATGTTTGAGAATAAGCAAAGAAAAGACCAAATGTAACTGCCTTCTCTTCCTCATCAATGTCGTGCATTTTCCTGTTGAGATTTTCCCAGGCATGAGAAGGGTGAATCAGCCTGCGAGACAGAAATAAAAATTTGCAAAGGGAAGCCCATGTAGCAGGCAGGCAGGAAAAGAGTAAAATGGTAATGATAGTGCCCAGAGGCTGAGGCCTTCCCTTTCGATCATGTCAGCAAAACAGCGTTTCCAAACAGGCTGGTGCCTTTTATTCACAAGCAGTCCATATGCAGTGGGCATTAAGTCTGGAAGCAGAGTCTGAAAATTCTTGTCTTTTTAGTTCTTTTTCCACAAAGGGAATCAGATGAAAAATAATGCACAACATTCTGTCCTTACTTCCTACCACAAATTTTCTCAAATGCACAGCCTGTCCAGTTTCCCAACCTCTAACTTAAGTTACGACACAACATCTTAAAGGCAGGTTACAGTCCTGCCCGTTCTTCATCTTCCCCACAGTAGCTGCTGTGCAGTGGATCGCACTGGTTCACGCTCTGAAACAAGATTCTAACTTATTTGGCATAGCTAAAGTGGTAGCAATGATCGTAGAACTGTGAGATCCATGGGATAACAGTCAGTCAAACTACAACACTTGGATGGTAGAGCTATCTAAACAGACACAGAAAAGAACATCTTAAATATAAGGATATGCTGAATTAGCTGAATTTTCTTGGCAGTTTGATACAGAAAAATAATAAAATGGAAAAAAACCCAGGCAAGTTATTTTGTGAGAAAGATTCAGTTATAAATTGCATCCTTGTACTTTTGTAAGCCTTTAGTTTACAGATAGAAAAACAGAGTCCTAGAGAAGGAAAATGACAGAATTAACCCAATCTAAGCATTCCTATAAGAAGGATCCAGGAGTCTTATACTAGTTATATGGATAAAACAGAACAAAAAATATCGTTGAACAGTACAGATATTCAAGCGGCCATATTCTCGAACACTGTCACTTAACATTTACCATGTGTTAAAGCAACATGCTAGTACCAGAAGACATAGACACAGCCGCCATGTAAACCTGCAAGTATTTTATTAGTAAGCAAACTGGTTATGTGCTCAGTTGTGGGAAGCTGGAACTTTGGCTTATGCAAAACCAAGCAATTTCCAATCAGTAGCTGATAGCACAGTCTCTTTCATTTGAAGCATAGCATGTTGGTTTTAGTATCTGCCATCCTCTGCTCAGAAACAGAAAAGCCATATAAATCCAACTCCATGACAGTGTTTCTACACAGGGGAAATGACAGAAGTGGTCTTGGAATGATGTAGACAAAACTAAAACCTCTTCATGGAGGGAGATTATGTTAGGATACCTGCTGAGGTATTAAATTATCAATCACATTCTTAAATACTTAAAATCCTTGAACTATCCATAGACCCGATGATTTTTATAATATAGAAGAAAAAGGCATTGCAATAGTGAAGAAACATTTTGCTGACAATGAAAAAGTAGGTGAAACATGTAATTCTCTCTGTGTGCACACGTAGCAAGTCTATATCTATGCCTTTTATTTTCAGCTAATACCATATTTCAAAGCTATTCAAAACTGGTTTTAAATATAAAGTGCATTTTGAAATTTATTTTTTGCCCTTGAGCACAGCAACACTTTGAAGATATCATTAGCTACAATTCTAAACAGGCTTCAAAGGTAGTACAAGATGCAAGAGAGTTCCATAAACAATGATCCTGCAGCTCAGGGAGTCCTTCAATGAAATTCAAGTCCATTCTCCAACTTCAGAAGAAAAATGACCTTCACAAAATGTCACTGCTAGCAGGCAATGTGATTATTAAAAATGTAGACTAAGCAACAAAATCTGAAAGGGCAGAAAGTCCAAAAAGCAGCACAGTCCTCAACAGAAGTTTCTAAAAATACTTGTTTCAAAATATATATGCATATATTTATTACTGCAGGCAGACCTCTGCAACCAGGGGAATGCTTCCGGTTTGCGTATTTGCAGCCTGTCTGGATGGATGTTGAAAACACTGCTGCTGCTAAGGAAACCACTTTTACTGTGACATCTGCTCTAGAAATCAGCCACTGGATAGCCCACTTTTGGGATGCCCTCAAATAACACAATTTAAAATGTGCAGTGTACAGGAATTGAAATAACCATCACGCTGGGAACCACACTCTGAAATTATATATATATATAAACATATATAAGTATATATATATAAATGAAACTAACAGTGCTGCAATGATTTGCAGATAACTTTGTGTCTATCTGTTGCAACTCTTTGTTTCACCTAGCCATGTACCAAAGTGCTGGTGGCCAGGTTTTCTAATACTTCTTTCAGTATTTTTCCCTTGAAAGAAGGGTGGAAGAGAGATGTCAAACCTAGATTTTCATCTGTGTCCTGTTCAGGAGTTAACTGTCTGGTACCAGCATGTGCCTGCACGGAGACTGTTGCCACCTTCACATTTTACCAGTCCTCTAGCAAGGCTGAGTTAAGACTGTTCAACCTTGTTTCATGGGCAATTTTTTTGTTGGTAGTCTCACCATCAGCCAGCTGTTGCCTGCTGTAGGGGGCCATAGTGCTGGCACAGAATGAATCACACATAAAGGCTGTTGCCCTTGGCTCTCCTACAACAGCGATGACGACGCTGCTGGGCGGAGGCAGGAAAAAGTAAAGGTATTTCATTCAGAGCTGTCACACTGATGCCTTAATCAGGACTGAAGCTATACACTGATTCTCAAACCTGAGGCTGATGACTCTATAAAAGGTAGGTGGAAAATACTGGAGTAAAATTGCATAAAATACTAAAATGACAGCAAAGAAATGTCCCCAGTTTCTCATGCACAAGGTGGTGGTGCAAAGAAGACTGATGCATACAGAAGGGAAGTGGAAGAGAGGATTTCTACAGAAGTAGAAGCACTTGCAAGTAAAAGCAAGAGTTCAAGAGAGGGACAGAAATGCAGAAAGTCCAGGCTGGAGGTTACAAAGAAAGGCAAGATTTGTAGTTTAGATAGGAGAAAGGAAAGTGGGAAGAAGGAAGCTAAAGTGGAAAGGCAGAATTGTGAAGAGGAAGTCCAAGCAGGATTGTCAGAAGGGCAGAAATGAGAGTACAGCGAGGGCAAATGAGTGAAGTGAGTGGGATGGAAAGCAGAAGAGGAGGTTGGAATCAGATGATTTTTAAGGTCCCTTCCAACCTAAACCATTCTATGATTCTACAAAGGAAGACTGCACAAGGCATCTTGGACAGACAATACACAAGGGAAAAACTCAGGGGAAGCAAAAAGTAAGACAGGACATGACAGAAGTGTCAGGCTGTGGGGGAACCATGGAGAGAGACAATGGGACAGAAATAAAACACTAGTTTCTACTCCAGAGAGAAGTAGGGGCAAGCAATTTAATTATTTAGCATTTACTAACGATGTCTATGAGAGCAGTACTTCTTATATTTCATTGCTATATGAATAAATCCAATTGATTTTAAAGCACATTTTTGATTGTTTACAAAGTGCCTTTTTACTGGAGTTAGGGCATTATGTTCTCAAACCAACTGATATATTTTTAGATATCTTTGACGTAGTTGCAGTGGCTTAACAGATGGCTCGCTGCCAACTGGTTTCACATAGTTCTTTGCTGCTTCGCTGCCTTTCTTTACCTCCACATAAATTAAGTTAGGTCAGTTCCTAACCTGTGGAAACCAGACCATACAGTTTTTGGAGGATATACCCACTGCAGACTGATTTAATTAAAAGACCTTGGATTCTCTTCTGAAAATGTTCAGAAACTCCTTATCTTTGTGTTTTAGGTATTAAGCACAGCAAAGTTTGACCTCAATAGTAAGTAATCACCTGAGACATCTCATACACTCTTCAGCAGTTTTTGGACAGTAACACAGTTTCATTTCTTCAACTAAAATGCAAATGTGAGACCCAGAAGTCATATTAAATTCAATTAAATTAGGATGACAGAGACTGCCTCTGTGGAAAATATTTCTGTTGAAAAAGTAAAAATCTATGACTCCGCATATCATACCATAGAGCTATATATGTAAATTAATGGACAAATTTGCAGATAATTTATGTGTAATGGACTATACGATTAGCATTCGTAACATTTGATTACCTATTTGAGCTTTTCAGTGAAAGCTGAAATCTTGGAAGGGCCTAACAAATGAAATACTTGTATACCCTCTGCAAGTGAGCTCACAGACCACAGTCAAACCTCAGAAGAGCAGAGAAAGAACTAGAGAGACAGATCAGTCAAATATGCAACAAAAAGGTCAGTCATGTCTGTCAACCAGTTGTGTAAGAAGTGTATACTCTAGGAATAAAAATTGTATCTCTCAGCCTGGAGATGAGATGCCTTTTTCAAGGTTATTCAGAATACCTCTGCTGGAGACAACACATGTGCTGGTAATTTTTATTCACAAGTCAACTATTTCAGCTTATTGCCTACTCCCCTATTCTTATTTAGCAGGGGAGAAAATAGAACTTACATAAACTTAGACTGATCAGAGCCTCTCACCTAAAACCCACTATTTCTTCTCCACGTACAATAAGAAATACAGGTTTCAGCAGTTTGTTTCTTTCAGTACACTGAAAAGCTTTTGGATAAGGATCAGTTTTGAGTCAACTCATTCTCACCATCTTGCTGTCTTTCCTTGAATTCTTCCTATTCCCTGCCACCAATAAGCTGTGTGATGATATTCTGTGTCTTTTTTTATGGATGTACATCTTGACAGGAACTGTGCTCTTTGATGTTTTCCAAAATCAAATTTCTTTGGTTAATTGCTTGGTTAACTTGACAAACTGATTAAACCCATCATGTATGCTACTGCTGCAGGACAACCAAAATCAAGCAGGTTCGAAAGTCCCTCAATTTTGAAGTCATCAAAGTTAACAATATTCTAACAACATACTGGCCCTAACACTTCTTCAGGGTGCTGCAGTTAAGAGGTACACTATGCAATGGCTGTCCTTTCATATGCATGCAATTATGATTATTACTGATTTCACAGTGTAAAATTAGATCCATGGAAGTCAAGAGGGCAACATATAGCTGCTTCTAGACAGGATGGATCCCAGAAATAGGTGTTTGCTGTCATTCTAGAGCTTTTGACAAATTCATACCCACACCAATGAACCACATGAACCTTAAAAAGTAATAGCCTGAGAGTTGTAATTTCCCCCAACAATAAGTTATCCATTAGTGCTAATGATGTGGGCCTGTAAAAACCCATCAGCAGTTTTACAGTCCCAGGGTAGAAGAGAGTAACTGATGTGAGGCTAAATTGAGCAGCAATCACTATGTTTGGGCTCACAGCATGGACTGGTAGTAACCAGGCAGACACCAGGCCAGTGCTGACCCTGACGTGTGTGTTTGTTCCTCCTCACGAAGCGACTATCCAGCTTCTGCCTATTTTACTGCACAGTTAGAAACCCAGTATGAAACTGGCAATCCTCTATTTTGATGTTCCTGTTGGGTATTTTTGATTTTAAATGCAGTTATGTGTGTTAGACACACATAGACACATACTGACAGCACTCTCAGGCTTTTATAGTTGGGTTTTTTTTAAAACAGAAAATAAAAATATGTCTGATCATATTAGGGTGGCTTACTCTATCACTTTTCCCTCTTACCAATTGTGAGCTTGATAAATACTCCTCCAATAACTGACCTCATTCCATTTTCTTTTTCCTTTTCTTCTCCCAACTCAAATCTACACACAGCCAAAGGTGCAGGAAACCCTGATCAATGTAGCCAACTAAAAATGAACTCTACAAGCTGGTGTATCTGCACACACCAATAATGCACTGACAATAATTCTGCAGCACAAGAACGCTGCTTGCACTCTCAGCATATCTGCAGTGATTCTGATGCCACCAAGAACCTAAACATCACAGAATGACCCTACAAAATTTATCTGGGCAAGGAACAAAAATGTCACAGCAATAACTAGTTAGATTAAATACAGACTCTGTTTTCTCTATTTCTCCCCATATCCATGACTCTTCCTGCAAATTGCATCCTCTGAATTACCTCACTCCCTTCACTGGACCCATCATACCATTTATTGTAGCCTAATGCCCATGGCATGAGACTCGGGCGCCAGGAGTTAATTCAATATCCGCCTTCTTTATAAACTGGTATTGGCAAATGGTTTTATCAGCACAATTCCACCATGTGTATGACCAGAAGTACCTTGGACAATACTCAATGACTTCCACATGACCAAGCCATGAATATATTTAATTCTCAATAGTTGGACTCGATACTTATTTTTGTAAACAAATAATTTTATATAATAATATTAATAATATATTATTATTATAATTATGAACAAATAAAGAGTATATTAGTTAATAAAAATCTTATTCTTTATTGTAACTTTCCTTAAAAGACCTTGTTTTCTTCAACTGAAATCCAACTAATTAAAATATTTATGTAATACCACTCAGTTTCTTTTTTAGTTACAGCTTGCAAAACATTTGGGGTAAGATGCTTGACATTTTATACACAATAGAGAAGCTGAAATTTTAAATTAATATACAGAAAAAACAAAATTGCGGAATTTGTAAATTCTTCCTCCACTTCAGCAGATCTATATCCAACTTTTGAGATAAACCTGGTTGTATGTGATTTATATAAACTTCATACATCAGTGATTTGTCTGCCCCATTTGTGTAATCGAAATGTTAATGACATTGATGTATTTGGGCAACAAACCGTGTGCATTTTTAAAACATCACTTCTAATATATATTGTAAACAATATTTTTTTATTCCTGATTGCTAAATGAACTTTTAAGACCATAAAAGTATAAAATATTTACTACAGAACCAGATCTTCATTTTATGATACTGCCTGCCCCCCTACATTGCCATAAACCCACTAGAAAAATCATTTTTACTAGCTGTTAAGCAAGCAACCAGGACACGAAATGCTTTGCTGCACTGTAAGGAATGAATGCATCCAGGGTCTGTGAAGTGGCACACAGCCCACCAGATGCAGTACGGTACAGCTGCCTAATGGGGTGTGTGAAGCCCGAGCTAAAAGGCAGAGTATCTGCAACGGTGGAGAGGTTAGGAGGATTGGCTTGTTAAAACAACAGCTGGAACAAGCTTTGCACTTTGTACAAAGAAGGGTTAGGTGTCTACTGCCTTTTTCAGCTCTTTTTCATGTGCAAACTGCTGTACTTCCCACTTCATCTCCACTTTGTGCAAGAACAAATCCCTTTCTGTTCAGTAAAAGCAGTACAGATGAAAACCTCCCAGTAAAGACAGTAACACCATTCTGCTATCATAAAAACACTGTTAAAATTTTATCTATTAATAATTACTATTACGTTTTCCCTGTTACTTCAAACTGCCTTATAGTTAATATCAAATGTAAAAATCTAGGAAATCTAGCCCAACTTTCACATAATCCTCTAACATTTGAAGTCAAGGAACAAAACCCAGAAAGTGAAAAAATTTGTTCTCTGCAAATCACAGTCATACAGCAGAAGTGAGAGGAGTAAGTATGGGTATGTACACTATGTCAGGAAGAATTCTACATGACTGAACTGACAATGTAATGACCTTTAACTAATGGTATAACAACTAGGGAGTACTGTCCCATAAAAAAGGAACCTGGACAGTGCTCCTGATTATGTGTACTGTCTTCTAGACCACATATCTATACCAAAGTGGAGTCAGGGTACAGTCAGCTTCATTTCAAAACTAGTGCCCAACTTAGATTCTTCCACAGAGGAGAGGAAGGCTGTGTTTGTGGGTCAGGGAAGTACACCAAGGAAAGAAGTGTAGAACTACAAAAGAGAAACAAAACTGTAACTTTTGCTTTGTTGTGATATTAGGAAAAGAACAGCCACTATTCTGTAGAGATACTTACCAGTCCACATAGAGTGAGGCCACCAAGTAGAAGTGTACACTGCTTTCTTTTAAGAACTTGTATGGTCTCTTGGCCAGTGGAAGAATCAAAAGTTTTTACTTGTGATTTCACTTCTATAAATAAATAACTTTGCAATGCTTCAGCTCTAGCGCATTTGTTGAAATTGAGATGTGGAATTCCTTTCTTTTGAGGATATTGTCTAATGTTTTCTAACAATCGCTACCTCCTGCCAAGAACAAATATGGTATACAAAATTTTGCACTTCTAAGTCTTCAGTCTAAGTGTCTGCCATAGGTAAAGTAGCTCCTACAAACAATTTTAGGTCTCAAATCATCAATGTTGAAGATTTAATGAAAAACAATGCTTCCTAAAATACACCATCGACACTACAAAGGCTGGATTATATGAGTGATAATTTTTCAAGAATACACCATGGTGACACAGGAATTACAAAAAGTACTTTACTTTCTGTTCAGATTGTCTTACACAGCATCTTTACTCTCCAAGTAAATGATAAAGCATCTCTAATAACAGCAGCTTCAAAGTACTTCTGCTATAACATAAAAATTCTTAGAAAGGATTCTTTTGTGACATCCACTGATGCAATTCATGTGTTCAGAGTCTGAACAGTTGTCAGTTTTGGCACACGCAAATGATGCTTTAATTGGAACTGAACAACTGAACAGATTCTGAATGACCTACAGTGCATTCCATCAAACTACTTCTTACACAGATTCATTTAACTTCTGGCACAAATCATACTTTTTCCCTCCATGATTCTCATGGAAACAATTGAATGAAAATGTTTCTCAAAGAGAAGATGGGAAGTACTTTGTTGAGAGTGCTGCAGCACAGAGCACTAAAACAGAAGACAGTAGAATTCCTAATGTATGCTGAGTGAGGAATATGAAAAACATTGAGTTTACCTTTTCCTCTGGACTTTGATTTTACTATTAAATTCGTGGTCTACAATACTTTATTGTAATAATCAATAATATAAAAAAAACAAACCAATCCCAGTATAGAATATATTCCCTCTATTAAATTATTACTATATACATTTCCAAAATACCAGTTTCTTCCAGTTTTAGAAGACATTAAAGTATCTTTCATGCACTAGGTAAAACCAATTTATTTAGTGACACTATTCAGCTGTGCCAGAGCAATGCTTTCACATTAATACAACCTTATATTGTATACACACATTCTGCCGGTTTAATTCCCAACTGGAAAGCTCTTTATTTTGAAACCCTGAAGTTCTTATAATGTACACACCTTTTCATTAATAGAGCTATAGCAACACAGGTATACAAGCACCTCCCCTCACATACACGTCTCCTGTACTTGAAGCAGCAGATCATGTTGTACAGAAAAATCTTTTTGCTTTCTAAAAAACTCATTCTGTGTCCAAACTTTTTCAGCAAACTGATTTTTATACTAGCAGGGCGTAAACGCATCACTGAGAAAAGGGGATAGCTTTTAACAACTGGTAAGCCAAAAGAGATTTTGACAAGCACAGTGAGGAAGTTAGTTCTTGCTCTATGTACTCAAAATGTAGACAGGATTGGACTCTTGCTAAGCATCTCACTACCACAGCAATGTGTTGGCACTAAGTGCACAGCAACTACAATCATCATACTTCTAAGCAGACTAACTTATGTAAAAAGATCAGACAGCTGTATTTCTATATATGGCTGACAGAACACAATAATTCAGAATAATGAAGAAATCAGATACACCTAAGGTTAGCTGCCCAATACTATGCATTTGATTAAATAAATTATATTTCAAAAAATCCTCTTCTTTAAAAAAATGTTAACAAGGAAAAGAAACTGAGACACAAAGTATTTCTGAGGAAAATATTAGACTGTCTAAATGGAGTAAAAGCTATTAATTGAGAAAAACCTGCAGTTCTAACCAGGTCAGAAAATCCATCTTTGTTATCCTTAAGAAAAGTCAAAAGAAAACTCTACTGTTACACAATTTCTCTTGCCAGCAAATGGTGATGAGTTAATAGCAGGTTCTCATTAAGACACTGCAAGAAACAAAATTCCTAGGAGACAAACACATCTAAAAGAACTTCCTGCCCTTCTCTGTTGTTCTCAGTCCAGGAACAACCAATGCTTACCAGCAGAAATCAGTAAAATATGCATCAGTAAAACTCTTCTCTTGTAGAAGAGTTTGAAAAAGAATGTAGTGTTAGGTCTTGCTGTTCGTGGATTAACTCCGTAGACCACTGGATACATAAGCATCACTTGGTTTCAAAGGAAGAACTGGTCAGCTGATTGTAAGAAGTGGCAATACCCCAATCATTTTTTACTCTTGAAAAGGGAGCTGTGGCTCAAAAACTGAGCCAAAATAAAAGGTGCAATGTCTAGGTTTTATTCAGCTTTGAAATATGCCAAATCTGTCACTTGAATGATGTACATGATTGCCACACTACACAGAATAAAGCTGATTTCTTACTCAGTCTACCTGCAAAAAGGTTGCAAAAAAAAGTCTAATAAAGGTGTACAAGTATTTTCTGAAAGCAAACAGTGAGGGTGGAAAAGACTGATTAGTGTTGCTATGATGTGTTATGACAGCAGTAAAGGTCAAATCAAACAAAAGCTTAGGTGCAGTCTCAGGCAAAATTTCTGAACCACTACATAATTCTGACCTCAGCAAACTCCCAAATGAAGTGAGAGAAGCTCCGGCAAATAATAAAATAGTTTGAGTTGGAAGGGACCTTTCAAAGGCCATCTAAGTCCAACCCCCCTACAATAAACAAGGACACCTTCAGCTAGAGCTAGTTGCCCCATCCAAGCTGACCTCAAACACTTCCAAGGATGAGGCATCCACAGCTTCTCTGGGCAATCTTTGCCAGTGCCTCACCACCCTCCCAATAAGGAACTTCTTCCTAATATCTAAATTGACCCTCCTTCAGTTTAAAACAACTCCCCCTTGTCCTACTGCATCAGATCCTGGTAGAAAGTTTTTTCCCATCTCTTCTACAGTCCCTCTTTAAGAACTGAAAGGCTGCAATAAGCCTGCCTGAAGCCTTCTCTTCTCCAGGCTGAATCTAAAACCCGTGTGGGCAGAACAGCAGCAAAATGTATGGGGGAGGAACAGCTCTGCAACAATCACTGACATACTACTTTGTGCACCCATCTGTAGGAATAAGGACTAAAGCCATGAGATATGCCATGAGATAAGTGGGAAAGGAATTAATGTGGGCAGGATGGCCTGCTGATGGGGGTGTGATACCCCTCACTTACATACACAGTGCCTGCCCCCCACCACTTATGATGGCAGCAACAGGATATTTGATTACAATCTCATCTCCACCTCTCCCAAAAGTATAAATTTTGCATTTGAAATCCTCTTTGGCAGAGGATAAGAATACAGCCCCATTTTTTAGACAAGTCAACAGGTTTGGTCCTCTCTCCTCCCCAAAGCTGAGATGCCTCTTTGTTAGATTTGCGCCTTTGAGTGCATCGAAGCATACCCAGGAAGACCTGTACGTGGCATTATACATTTATATTTTGTAGATCTAGTGCATTCATCGCCGTCAATCTAGATTAACAAGAATCTATAACACGTTGCTTCCACGAACTACACTACTTGTGAATCCACACTTGTGCAAGTCCTTACTGAATGCAACCAGACTTACAGTGCCAAATTGGTGGCAGTCAGATAGTAAGCTGGCTGCTCCCAGCCCCTCTGATCTCTGGGGAACAGCTGGAAAGCAAAGGAATTTACTCTCTGCCAAATGCCTATACTCTTTATGCAACATCATGTCGTCATTTTTACAACAAAAGATATTTACCCACTAAGTAAAGAGGTAACAGTAGAGAGACACTTGAGCTTACTCAGTATCAATATTCATTCAGCAGATGGTTACACGAGTTGTAACATCAAAAGCCTTTGTCCATGATGACAATGCATGAACCAAAAGGCATATATGTTCTTTAGCACATGTTTAATCTAAGGCATTATCATCTAAAATTAACCAAACAAATTTTTCAGACTGAATCCAGAAGGAATATACAAATATAAGAACACGTGAAGTCGATTCCAAGTTGATATGAGTATCAGACACACTCACTGTCACACACATTATCCTTAAAAGAATGGCAAACTCCTACTGAAAGCAGTAATTAAGTGGATCAGGGCAGTGAAACACCTTCTGGAAATCCCACAGGTAGGAAAATAATTATATACCTGTCTTCTTTTTTTGAGGGCAAAAGACCTGTGTTAGTTAGGAATTTGTTTTCTTTTCAGAAACAACTAAAGAAATTAGGTGCTTAAAGGCTGCAGTGTTGCTATAATCAGAAAGGATACCTTTAGAAAACAGAGAAGAATAGAGAAAGCAAAGGGTAAAAGAAATAAATAGAAATTAAAAATTGCATTGAAGTCAAGAAGATATATGAAAAACAGTCTCTCTCTTGACAAATAATTTGTAGGATTTAGATACCAAAGTTCAGGAAATAACTATGAGAACTGTATCAGGGTTTTTTAATCACAAATATTAAGGAAGAAAAAGAATCTAACAAGAGGAATAAAACTGAGATAGAATTAGGCTGATAACAGGAAATTTAGTTATCCTGGAAAGGGAAAGCGTGAGCTGGAAAGACTAGCAACTCTTCTGACTGTTCCAAAAGCTAATTTTTGTTTGAAAAGTGCACAGGATAAGCTAAAGAATACCTTGGAAAGCCCCAGAAAACAACAAAGAAGATCAAATACCCCCGCCCCCAATCCCTATTAAAAAAAAAAGAAGATAAAATAATGTTGTATATCACTGTTACAGGAATTCGATAGACAAGACTTTATTTCCAGAGCTTTGTGTGCAAATTTTTCCTTGTTTCTTTAACCAAATGTTGACTCATTTATAATACAAAACCTACAATGCATTCTTTCAACTTACCACAGATTTTTTTAAACTAATTTAAATATTTGTACCATAACTTGATCACTATCAGATGGAAAACTGATTTGTCTTTATATGCTACAGTGAAGCTGCCTGAGATAGCAATGCATCAATTCTGTGGTAGATATAGTTTTCAACTAAGAAAATTCCATACATTCCAGAAAAAGCACTGTGTTCATTTTCCTTCAGTTTCTGCTGCTTTTCTGCATTTAGAATTTATGCAATTTGATCCCACATTTTTCTGAGATAATATCAATTTTTAACAAACTATCTTAACTGAAATGATACATGAAACAATTACTGATGGTTCTTGGGATAAGACATGAGTTGTAGCAGCAGCCTGCAGTGCTACAGTGAATATTCCTCCTCCCTTCCAGCACCTGATACACCTCTCAAACAACAGCCCGGGGAAGCATCACAGTAACACTGGGAGTTAAAGCTTGGAGAAAGATTCACCACTGAGATCTGTTCTTGTCACCACACCCTTCAACAGCATGAAGCTGGTGGGAAGTGAGAGACTGCCAGCCTACCATCTTTAAGAGTTCGTGAAGTTGTGAAAAAATATGCTTGGAGAAGCAAGGGAGGGTTGGAAAGGCTGAGAAGAGAGACGACAGGAGAGCCTAGGAGACTGTAAAGGAGTAAAGAGGGACGTTCATGTCCCCTGGTTTCTCAGAGCACAAGAATGCAAGTTCACTGGTTTCTAGAGATCAGTGTGAAAACTAGCTCTTACTAAGAACCTTGTCAGCTGTCCTGGGGGCCACCCTCCACATCAGCAAGCTGCTGTTGGGAGCATGGGAATAAGGTGCTCTCCCAGTCTTCCTCTGATTCCACAGCTGATCTCACACTGGTGAAAGAGGCTACTGACTGAAGGGCTGCTGCCCTGCCTCTATGCTTAGACATAATTTCACATATTTAAGGTATCTCTGAAGAAAGCAAAAGTAGTAATAATATATCTGAAGAGATTAAAACCTAGAGTTAAAAGAGTATTACACACAATTTATTTAAGTGCAGTAAGAATTTATCATGAAATTATGACAGGGTTCATTATGACAGAATATTTTCTCCAGTTCCTACTTGGTACTGGACTCAAAAGCACAATTAAAACCACACATAATAAGCTAGAAGCTGTGGCAGAGTTAGGAAAAGAGAGGGCAAAAGAGTTGAATTAAAAGAAGAGGCAGGAAATTCTGCTTCTTATTCTAAGATGTGATAATGATTTATGCCCTTACTGTGGACCTTGCAGATATAGACAAGTTCTTGTTCTTAATCTGTGAGAGAGTATCAAAAGGTTTCTGTAAACTGGCAACTGACCATTCTCCCAGTACAGAGAGAGTAAGAAGCAGCAAGTTGGACACAATGCGGTTTGGTAATACACTACTGATCCTATGGCTTGTTTAGATTAGCTGCAACCCTGTGTTTTAAACTCAGAGGTCTGTAAAGTTTCTTATTTTGGTCCTTTGATCCACTGTGTTTAATGAACATAACTCTTCATTCAAACCTTAACCTTTCTGAGCCTCAGTAACAGATTATTGCTTCCCCTTGTTATTACCCACCTTCCATGGATTCTGAGAATTACTGTATTAGTGTTGCAGTACTTAATTAGTACTGAATTTAATATGGCATACAGTATTACTGAACAGTAATACACCTATCAAATAAGGTGATGGAAGCAAAGACTAAATAAAATTCAGTTTGTTTTGCGTTTGGTTTCTTTTTTTGTACGGTCAAAAGGTTTTTGAGCAGTTCAATGAAAAAGCTGAATGCTGGTACCGAGATCAGTTTTTGGCTGGTATGTCAAACTGAATCAGATCGTGAAGGAGCCAGACAATATTTTTTCCCCATTCCTTACAATTCTTCTTAATCTTTTCAGACTGGTGCATATTTAGAAATAAAATCTAGGCAGATGGGTGGGACAATATGATAGAAAGGCCAGGCATAACAGCAAGTGGACAGGACAGCAAAAGAGCAAGTATCAGTGAGTAAGCAGACTCAAAGAGCAGCAAGGGGACACTGTATTCAAGGATCAGGTGAAAAGGCAGGAGGAAAATGCCAAACATTCAGCAAGTTGCTAAAGCAGTACCAAACAGTCAGCAGGTGTGCCAAGCAGCAGAAGAGCAATTCCACAAAGTCAGCAGATGCACTCAGCAGGGAGGCAATGCCAGGCACTTGGAGCAGGAGACTGGGCGGCAGAAGGCCAATGCCTGTGTACAGTCAGATCAGAAGGACATAAGGAGGCGATACATGCCGTTCAACAGGTGGACGGGGCAGTAGGTGGTCAGTGTCAGGCAATTAGCTGGTCAAGAGGCAATGCCAGACAGGCAAAGGGCCAAGATTTCAGGAGGAAAACACCACACAGCCAGCAGGTAGAGGGAATAAAAGACAGTAGTGAATGCCAGGCAGTCCCCAGACAGACAAATCAGAAAAATACCAAAGCCCACAAATAATCATATGCAACTGTCAGCAAGGACAAAATATAAGCTTGCCAAACGACTGACAAGGCAGCAGGGTGGCAGTGCTTTTTCAAAAACTTAGGATACCATGAGTGAAACAGTCCCAAGAATTCAGACGCTCACCCTTTGGTAATATCATTCGATCAGAGTGAACCATGAAAATCCACAGGAGAATAGCACACAAATGGAAACAGCAAATGAGTCTGACCCTAGCACTTGGGGAGGCCATGGGACCTTCCTATAAAACAAAAATATGAGAATCCACAAGAAAATCAAACAAATGGGAAAAATGTGGCTAAAAACTGTTTCTGATGATGATTAAAAAAGCAAAAAAATACTAGCAAAGAATTAGTTTGAAAATGATTGGGTGGGATTGAAGATGTTGCTTACCCCTCTCTGGAGCCCACATAATGGGAATGTTGGGAATTTCTGCAGCAGAAAAACAGAAGAGAAAAGGGATTTCTGACTCCCAGTTCAAGGAAAGCATGTCATTTTAGGACTGGGTAATCTCTTTGGGCAAAAAATAAGAATTCAACTGAATCTTTGCCCATCCCCAGATACATGCCTTTATTGAGGTTTGTGAAAAATTTAAGAAGCCCACATCACCTTCATCTCATGACCTCCCACCCTTGATCCCCAAAACCACACTTACCTCTAGCACCTCTAGCATAAGAGGGGAAAGGGGATGGTCTTGTGAGCTCATTCCCATATCCACTGCAAAATAGGTTGTGAAGTTGAACAGGAGTACCCATGAGCCACTGCCAGCCATTTGTGAGATAAACTGGAGTCATCATTAACTGTTACTCGTTATTAGTGTATGTTGGTGTTTGAATTTGGCTTAGATACATCCACACTCCAATGAAAAGAATCAGGCCTATGAATTTTGTGGGGTAGCCCTCTTTTAAGTGTGAAACTTAGAAGAACCTTTTTGTTACCTTGAATATCCTCTTCTCTTTAACGTAAGCACTTTGTTATTTAACACAGTTGTTTTTTAAAATAAATTCTGTTTCAGAAATCTGAGCTACTGCTCTATTTCAGAAACATGTAATGAGCTTTGAAATGTAAGAACTGAGAAAATCACAGCAGTAATAAAGTTCAGTAATTTTACTCATCTGTCATTTTAGTCATGAGTCTTTTTATTCAGTATCTTCCTAGTAAGTAAAAATCACCCAACCAAGAATTAAACTTCGCTATTTCTGCCCACTTAGAAGTCCACATTGCACTTGCATTTATCTACCTGTACATTAACTTTTTATTGGCAACACTAAAAACCTACATTCCACTTTGACAGGGCAGTAATATGCAACAAGAAGCCAACTCTTCCTTCTCCTGCAAATTGTAAAGAACCTTAGATAATAAAAAGTAATCATTAGCTCTGCTGTGCCCTGCTGAATTAGGATTTGGAAAGGTCAGGAGATTATCTGTATGAACTTGCCATGCACTCAGACACAACAAAGCTCTTAAGGAACACAGTGGTGACAGGCTAAGCTGATGGAATACTGATCCTCTGGGTATCAGCCACTCATTCTTCCTCTAGCTGAGGAAGGCACAAGAATAACAGAGGTTAATACAACTTCAAATTTAGAAACTGGGGTCACAGAACAGGAATTTCTTCCACATCCAAACTTTCCTGTATCAAACATTACTATTTGGGCTTAGAATAAAACAGCACGAAATTTAGGCAGAGAAGAGCAAGAGACTTCCATCACATGATTAGCAATGGCATAAACCAGCCAGGAATTGCAACCCACTGGGTGAACCTGAGATACTGGAGTACAAGGTAATTATAAAATCTTGTGATTTTGAGGTCAGCAGCAACTACAATTATTTGCACCACATCAAGAACAAAATTGCTATCACCTTCTCTTTGAAAAAAAATCTTTCAAGCACAGTGACAATGAACTATGACAAACTGATCTCAGCATACCATAAGAAAATGTTTTATTTGTGGAGGAAAATCTGAACTTTTAAAAAATCCAGCGAAAGTTTAATTGTCAACAATAAATAACAGGAGATTATGCATCTCACTATTAATTTACGTATTCCAATTACAAAATAACTGGGAAAAGAATATATGCATGAAGGGACAAGAAGCTGAAATATAGTCTATATTAAAAAGTAATTATTTTCTTGTCCATAATTGATAAGATTTTCATGCCTGAGCATGACAATAGTCATTTTGGTTTTCTATTTTGGTACTTCCACTGAGTCAACATTTTGTTAAAGCTTCACTGCTCCATGTGGTAGCAATTAGCAAAAGCGGATGAAGGACTAGTTAGAATCCTAAGAATAACTCCTGAAGCCAGTTGCTTTCCAAGACTCTTCTAGTTGCTTTCCACTTAGTGGCTGGAAAGGCTCCTACCCAGTAGGCAAGGAGTAAATGAGAAATTCTCTGTTCTTTAATAAGTATTAGTTTTAATGATTAACTATTTCAATAGTGAGTCATTTTGCTATTCTGGTGTGCTTATGTCAAAAGGACTAACTCACTCAATTTTTCATACATCTGAAATCCAAACTAGTGTTTGCCTCCTAGTTATTATGTCTTTAAGCTGCCTTCACAGAGAAGTCTTCCTAACATGTCTATACAATTTTTTTGTTAATTTTCCCCATATTAAGCTTTTACGCTTTGTAACAGACTATGACCAGAAAAAAAATTACACATTAAGGGCAAAAATTGTGTAATTACAGGCCTGACAATATTTTCAAGATTATTTTGCCTTAACTTGATGTTTAATTTTTTTCAGTTCCCTATTATCTTCTCTAAAGTGATGCTTTAATGGAAACTATTTTTAGAAATGCTAAGAGGGAAAAAAAATTCCAGAAGTTCCAAATTGAAAATTTCATTATGCAGAAGTCCTATGGCAGGTCTGTTTTTCTTCCCCAGTTACAGAAAGGACTGCAAAATATATTCACAGTTGTGAATGTGGCTACATTGCTAAGAGGAGACAAGCCAGTTAACAGAGACATGCCCACCTGAGCTGGGGGCTCTACAGTGAAAACATGGCTAAAAGGCATCAGTAACACCAAGAGGAGGAGAACCCTTCTCTTTACCCCAATAAAAAGCAAACTGTAATCACACTGGTCTTCTGGGTGCATTTTTGGAAATATTTGAGTTTACTGGGATAAGAACCATTTGTCTACCCATAGGATATGCCAGCCTTCTTCCAACTTCAATTCTGAAATTACCTCTAAGAATAAAAAAAGTGAGATTTCCTGGCTCATCACTGTGGCTTTGCCTCTCATTTTATGAAACATTCAAATCCTTCTCTGCTGTTTTATTATTCTTTTTATCAGAGCTTGCAAATGTTTCATACATGTTTGAAAGTCAGAAAACAGAACTTCTATTTGCTATTCAAGAATATTAAGGACAGCTAAAATAAAGCAAATAAAAGCTGATTCTCAAATGGGCAAAAATATCCAAAGGCGTAACAGGAATTCTATTAGCAATACGTTTATGACATGATGGTCAGTTAACTTTACACAGCAGGTTAATACAATAGTTAAATAATTTAAAAGATATTTCCCCTGGCATACTCAGCCAGTATTATAAGGGTTTTGCATTTTTGAAAAAGAGACAGAAGCAATTCATATAATCCTTTTGAATTCAGGAAATAAAACAGCTTAATTATTAAGTTCAGGATCCATTTGATTCAAGCTATCTTCTCATCTAACACATACAGAACATAAAGCCAGAATCTAGTTTGGCCTTCCACGCAGGATAATTAATTCAACATCATCCACGACTTCTGTAAGGAGTACAAGATAATTTGAGTTTTATAAGACATTTCTCCCACTATCAAATGCTTTTGATTTGACAGAATTGAAATAAGGAATACAGATCTTTAGGGAATTTGTGTGATTAATCTCCTAAACAAACAAACCAACCCCAACACATAAAAGCCTTCCATTATGATGATTTTCTTGTCAGATTTTTCTGGCTCAAGCTTTCTATCACCAGCTATTTTTACAATTCTCTTTAGTAGGCAAAGAAAGCCCTTGGTACCTTACAAAGCCTTTAGTACTGTACACTATTACTTTCCAAAGAAGGTACAGTTAAAATCCAAGGTGTTTCCCAGTTTTCTTTATGACAAACTAAACAGACCGAGTTGTGTAACTTTCACAGAAAGCATCTCTCTTAACCATCACGTATTTTTTTGACCTTTTTCTATATCCACTGTGACATCTGAAACTTTTTAAAAAGGAATGTCAGAAAAAATAAGCAGCTTTGCATTTTAGACACATCAATCCCATATACAGACAAGTATCCTCTGTATGATGACTCCTATTTTCCCCATGCTCCTCATAGTTGTCTATGTTGGGAAATCTAGACAGAAGCAAGCTGAGAGATATACATTCTTTCAATCCAATCTCTCAGCTTGACTGACAGAGTCAAAAACTGCTGTTTATGCAGCAGAATATAAAGAACCTACCACGCCCTCTTTATTTATCAAAATAACTATTCTTCAGGAATATTCTCTCTGCATCTATTTCCTCCATCTTTTGGTGTTTTTTTGTTTATTTGGTTGAGGGGGTTTGTGGGAGATCTTTGTTTGGTGGTCTTATGTTTTTGCATGACCTCTGATATTTGAGTAAACGGAGCTGAATTGGGCTCCGGCTTTCTTCCCCCTCACACTTCTCACTATAGGTGTCCTGGCAGCTTGCCCGTGTTTCCATGCAGTGACTGCAGTTGATGATGGCACAACCGAGCCCTTCAGGGATGATGGGCTGTTACCCAGTTTCCCTGAGAAGAGACAGGCACTTTTTAGCCCTTCATAAGTCAGTTAAATCAGTGTACAATTTCTCAAGACACAGGTACTTCTGTAACCTGACAGTGTACTGTGTAGTGCAAATAATTTGTATATTGCATCTCCAAGAAACTGGTAATAGTTGTTTAGTGAAAAGTGTTCTGCAACTAAATATATCAATTCTGCTGGAATAACATATCTTCCAAAGAGAGATTTAAAATCTAAATAAAGGATTTTTAATCAAATTATTATGGCACATAAATATATTTGGGTTTTTGTAACACCAAATACAGCATTTCAAATAAAACATTTTATTGGAAAAGTAAAGCAGACAAGATAAAGGTCTAATCATATAAGCCAAGAACTGTCTGGAGGACTAAGAAAAAGGCAATGGTATCTTACAGAGTACCTGATAAACTTCTAACAGAATAGTACAGAATTTGGAAGGAGTCTGTCACAGAGCCAATCTACTCCATTTAAGGATGTTTGTTGCATAGACATATGTGGCAAGTTTTTGTAATTCAGACCCTTTAGGAGCAAGCTGGGTTGGAAACAATTTTCTAAGAACGCCTCGAAAAGTCTGATAGCAAGTTCCAGGATCAGACATCATCCATACACAGCACATTCATTATACAATAGCTCAACACAGGGAACAAACTTAACACGGAGCAAGACCTCCATTAAGAGATATGGAAAGCTACAGTCTTCATATAGACTACAAAAATATATGCTGGGAAAGGCTATTAAATGAGAGGGCACCTGGAATACTGAAGGGTGAAAAACTGAAACAACAGCCCCGGTCATTAGAGGTTGTACAGTTTCATATTATTCCTACCCCAAAATTACTTATGCCCCACGTGAAATGAAGGCTTCATTCCTCCTCACTATGGAGCCATCCTGAAGTGAGAGTTTGTAAAAAGAAAATGAGTCTCTTTTGTTCCAGTGACAACACTAAAATATTGCTGAAGAAGAACAGAAGCACTCCTATATCCACAACAGTAGAAATCCTGCTGCTCTGGAAAGGTAGTATTTGAACCAGGGAGGACAACCCCCTCATATATTATTTCTAGCTTAAGTTATTTCCTATTAAATGGAAATTGTTATTTGAAAGTGTAAGTCTCAGTGGATTTGGGTTAACCTGAGGGGAACACGTGTTGCTGTGAGAGTATGTTGTGTCACAAGCACCTTATTTCATGAACAGAGTTAAAGGGAAAGCAAACAAACACAAAACACATGAAAACTACAAATAACAGAGATTAAAAGGGTTGCTGATACTACCTGAGACAGAGAAATTGAAGGATACAGATATTAAAATAGTCTGTGGAAATAAAATGGAATTTGAAGAAAAATTCTGAGTAGCCTTAGAGAATGGGGAAAAGCCAGGTGATTGAAAATTCACAACTGGTAATGATAATAAAAATGTTGTTGCAATTTTGAACTGAATATACAAAGACTTATGTCACAGCAGAGCTGGGACATTCTTCTGCCCAAACATGGCTTCTATGTGGCTACGTTTGGAGCATTTTGTTCACTCTGAGCATGCCTGTTTCAGAAAAATGCTGACAAATAGGAGGGAGTTCCAGAGAACAAGCTCTTTCCATGGATTAGAACTCTGATGAATGATTAAATATGCATACACTGTCAGATTAAATGAAAACAAGAATGTGTCTAAATACATTTAAAACCTATAAATACTGAAGAATATAAACAGCAAGAACCAAAAGAAGCATTCATAAATTTTCCAGAACGCTGGAAAAGGAGGAAGACTATAAGGAAACATCAGTCTGGGTTTACATGCTGGAAAGGAGCCCTTCTATGCTTCTTCTGAAGTAGAATCTTAAAATTTCAGGGTTGAAAATTATCAGCAGCATGGATGAACTATTTGTGAACATGCACAGAGACACAGCTCAAGAATGTCTAGCATCAGTTGAGGCACAACAAGTTGTTTTCTACTGCTATTACCTACGTACATGAAATTAGTCTCATAGCTGGGCAAACAAGACCTGCACAGAATCATACTAGAAACAGAGGATAAGAAAACAGCTCAAAGTGGGGCGGACAAGTGACTTTTTTGGATGCACAATTTTGCAAAACAAGAAATGTAAATGTAGAGAAGACGGAAGAGAGAAAACTGAGCAGAGCACTTGTATACATGAGATCTTTCACTTCCCTTTCGTACTAACAAACAGCAATAGAGAAAATATGTATCTGTCTCACAAGGGTACATAATGATTGATAAAAATGCTGCAACACTATTTAATTTTTTTCCCAAAAGTTAATTTATTTTATCAACCGTTTTAAGAACTACCACTAAAGTATTGCAGTACAAAGGAAAAAATGTTTGCATCTGGAAATACGAAACAAAAGCCCCCTAAATAAATTAGCTTGGGCCGTATGTAAGGCCTGATCTCTGTCCAGCAACAAACACTTTTCAAATCAACAAGCAGACTGTAAGAGCAGTTCCAGCAGAGGTTTAAAGACTATCCCCATAAATTATACATAAGACTGTAAAAAAATGTGGTTATATCTACGAAATTAAGCCTACACTTCAGCTTTAGTCCAAATGCAAACTATCACCGACTGTCATAATAAAGAATTCCAGCATTCACTAATACAATCTATAACACAGCTACTTTCAAATTCAGCCATCCATTGCGTGAATTTGCTTTTTTAAATATCCACATGCATTTCCTCACTTCTAGTCATACAGTCAAGAAAGTGAAGGATATTCACAATGCTTAATTAAACTGACCTTCAGCCCTCAAAATGAGAACAGTAGGAGTAATTCAAAAGCTTCTCTCCACCCACTGACTAGACAGAGGCTATAAATTTAGGGATCAGAGACAGGTAAGGAAAATCAGATGTTGAAAATATACCTAAAATTGTCTGGTCTAGTACAAGAAAAATGTCATTACACATAACTAAAACAACTACAATAACCTGATATAGTTCTAATATAGTGTTCAAAAGGCAAAGTGATGGGGAAACTTTTTTTTTTTAACTTAATTATACATTTCTGAAGTATCAAGAAGCTATTTTAGCTATATTAGGATAGGCACTTAATTTCAATTTTATCAGTAATTACAAAATTCAATAAACATTAAGTCTTTGGGCTGTAAATACTCTCAGGAACTACCTTTGTTGTGTACGTACAATAACAATTATATCTCTATACTCAGAAAAGAAAGCAGAAAAACATGCTTTCCAATCCAAATTACAGGAGAATTAGGGAGAAGCAGGACTGAAACATACCAGCTGAAATATGACCCATGAGACTACTCTCTTTATTCTCAGGAAAAATACTAAAACATCTTCCATTATTAGATTCAATTCTTAACAGTTTTAAAAACACATCTGAAAGATGACATCTCAATAGCACAATGTCATGATAACACCCTTTCATTCTCAGTTCAGCAACGTGAGCATGCAGGACCAACACTACACATGGAAGAAATAAAACCAGTTCCTGCATCAATGTAAGTTGTCCTAAAGGCTTGTTATTACACATTTCATGTTGACATAATGAATTTTCCATTTTGAATTGGCTTCCTCGTTGACCCAAAAGACATAAAATATGGGGACAAAACTTATGTTTCTTAATATGTTTTTGCTATGATGCATACTGGCAAACTGATTTTCTTTCCTTAAAACATTTGTTTGAATGACAATCTAATAAACCCTATCATAGGAACAACCCTTATCATTGCAACTTTGTAATAAAACCTGGGTTACAATCTCTCCACTGTGATTTAAGTTTAGTACTGCAAGTAAATTTAACTTAATTGAGTGAAAAGTGAGTAAATACTCTCCTATGTAAATTCTTTTTCAGTATGTGAAGAATTTGACAGTCAGAACATCCAATTCTGTTATGACCAGCCCAAGTCTTGCACATCTATCACGTTTAAAAACAATGCAGTTTTAATTCAGTGAAAGCTATTAGTGATTTTATATCAATGTGTTTTCATTATATAAAAGACATATTAACAACTCAGATTAACTTTCAAAACTCCTCAACTCATCAAAATTGATCAAACAAATCATCTCCCTCTGTCTTCATTAGTTTAGCAGTAATTCAGTGTAAGGAAAATACTAAGTGTTTATATGCAGAGTCCTCCTTTGTTTATTTCTTGTCCCAAATGCTGCCTGACAATCTGTAGCCAATTTTTGGCACTGGTTGCAATGCTTCCTCTGGCACTACTGTCTAGGCCCATCCCTTCACAAAGGAAAACTGAAGCAGAAATTCAGCCATCCTTCTACACAGCCCTGTTAACACAACCTTCAAAACCATTAAGTTAGTTTGCAAGCAAGATACTAATTTAACCAACGCACTTTTCACTTTTGGTGGCTTTAGCACAGTGAATAATCTGCAAATTCAGTTTCACTAGCTAGCACACTGTAGTTATTTTATATTGTTCCTATTCCCTGATACACAGAACCCAAGGCTTGAGTTACTCAATATTTCTAGTATATAATCTAAAAACATCAGAAGAAATGAACAGGAACATTTTGTTTATATGTTTCTTTAGTTACAGAAACGTTATACAATAAATTAAAGATTGTTTGTAGATTTCCAATGGGAAAAAAATTTAAACTGCTGCCATGTGAACAGAACATGTAAGTAAAAAGCACTGTAGATATGCTATAAAGAACTCAAATCAACTCCAACACAAAAGTCTAAGCAATTGAAAACTTACATGAGCACATGCTACATTATGCAAATAAACACGTCAGGCACTCAATCTTAATTCTGCCCTTTAGTGAAAATAAGCAAACCAAACAAAGTACGTGATTTTAAAAGTTCATATTAATCTAATTTGGAATCATAAATACCAAAACACTTAAACAGTAATCACACAGTCACTTCAGATGACAACTCATGGCCATGAGGTCATTAGGTTAAGTTCCCTTTTTTACCTCCTTACTTCACCTCCATGGATGTGGAATGTAACCACATTTTCTGGGCAACATTTACTGGTGCAGGTTACCTCCACCTCTGTGTCTGTTTAGGTTTTTTCGAGACAATGTGGTATCAAGCAGATCAATACAGCTCTACAGGGAGTTTTTTCTCCCTAGTATCAGCCTCTCATGCTCCAACCTATAATGCAGTAGTTGTCAATGCAGTCAATTCTGCAAGGGAGAATTAAAAGATTGCTCTTATCCCGCTTTTCCTTGTGCAGGACATAACAAAACCCACACAAGAGGCTGCTTAGCAGTGTTGTACTGCAGTGCTAAAGAAAATTATGCCAAAAAGCCATCAGAATTTTGTTTTGTAAGGGGACTGAAAACCATTATGCCGTACCAGTTTAGTTTGAAAATTATATCGGGTCAGAACCCAAGGTCAGGGTAATTCTCTTATGCTATACTTTTTATTGCTTTTTTCTGCTTCCAAGTTGTGTATCACTTCACCTGTCCACAGATACTGTAAAGTAAGGTTACAGAGGAAATTAAACCCCTCCCCCCATCCCATCTCCTCCAGACTCATACATTTCTACACCAAAGGGCAGATTTTTCTCTTCCAGGACTATCTCACCTCTGGAGTGACATCTCGTGGTGCAAACCCTGTTCCTCCAGTTGTTAAAATCAAATTAAGTTCCTTTTCATCACACCAATCTATCAGCGTCTCCTGAAAGAGAACAGGAATCCTGTCAGATCTAGCAAGCAATATATGGGATACAGTTATCTGCAATGTCTTAAAAACAGAGGCACACACAATAAATACAGGGAATTGTCAAATCACTCATGCTTTTTATATAAAGATTTTTCACCACTATTTATAACCAAGATAAGACAGAATAATGCAAGTATGCACACAGTGGGTTTTTTTGGAAATGGAAACTGAAATTCTGCTCTCCATCTCTTGACCTGAAATGGAAAACAAGAACTCACAGTTATTAAGTTCTACCACTGTTTATTTTGATACATAAATACGCTCTGACACATGCTAATGGAGTATGTGCATTTATTTCAGATCACATTGTTGATTCCTGTTACAATAACTTTGCTTTCCATGCTGCACTTTTTAATAGCCTGAAAAAAGCAAGAACCACATATTTGTATGCTTATCCACTGAAAGATGCAATAATGCACCTGATGCAGCAACACAAAAAGATGGTCTATAATCACCTCTTCTACATTCTCTCCAACATCTCAATAGGAGTCTGTATATTCATTCCAAGAATGGACCAAGGAATCTGTCATGCAAATTCAATGACTTGCAATTCTGGATAATTCACAATACTAAAGAAGTGTTTAATGTTATCGGCATTCAAATGTTATTCAGTTTTCAAATGACTTCTTAAACTTAGTTTTCAAACTGTGATAAAAATTTGACATAAGCAGAAAATGTATTTAATCTCCATGTGATTATATCACTTATCCTTCATACTCTACTGTGTGCTAGCACAGCAGCAGCATGGCTGCTTGGGAGTGCAAAATCAGCTGTGGTGCCTGAAGTACATTCACGCATTACACAGTGACGTATCCGTCTGAACAAATCAGATCAATGATTTAGACAGCTGCCCTCATCCTAGCAAAGAAACATCATTTTTTCAAAAAAGTTTATGGCACATTTAAGTTTCTTGAGTATTATATTGGGGTGCACAAATAGTTTTGGTGACTGTTGGCTCAAAGCTTATTATTTATCATAAAATTAGCTCTGAGAAATATACTGATTTTAAAAGCTTAAAATAAAACTGTCCGGAACATTTCAAAAAGTACTACCAATTTAGATTAATCCTCAGCTGTATTTTCCACAAGCTTAGTACTGCAATGTAACTTCCATTTAACAGAAGGCTTATATACAGATGCTTCAAAACTGCAGCCAGAATAACCCTGTGTCTGTCTGCAAGCCCCACCATGCAAAAGTATCCAAGGATTACTTGAAGTGGCAAAACCAAAGGTTCTGTATTTACTTCTTTCTTTACTTATCCTTCCACTTTCTCTTTTTCGTTCCCTCTTTTCTTTATTAAAATCACATTCATCTTTTTACTGTACCCCTTTGGAGGATGGCACTCTAATTAACTGGGCCGTGGATTACCAGAAGTTTGTTATACGAACATTTAAAATAAGAGAGAGGAACACAGATAATGTCTCAAACGCATATATAAATGAACTGCTAAGTCTGGCTTTTGACTTACATTTTGAAAAAAAAATGTGAATTACGGTAGTAAAAAGAATTTTAAGGTTTAAAACTGTTTCAGTAACATATACATGCATCAGAAAGTTTATTTCAAAGAGGTGGCATCTTCTCTATCATCTAAAGAAATATTTGTCTTGACTTCAAGTAAGTACAAATTTCAGAGAATACTTCAGAGAATTTCACTGGTAAAGTTAGACCTTAATACTGCATTTTAAAATTTATAATCAGAAAAAAAAATCTCAGCATGAAACAGGAGGGATAGATGTTGATGTTTTGACTTGGGATTTTTAAATGAAGCATTTTTCTTTAGATAAATAAAACCTGCCAAACTCCAAATGGTTTTACAGAAAAAATATAAAAAATACATCCTTCCTCTGTTCTCATTTTGCTACAGTTCAGCAATACTCCAGTTAATAAAGCAGAAAAGAGTCATGTGATACCATACAAAAAGCTAAACAAATCAGTACCCTAACTCTTTAATTAACTGAGCAACAATTAAGTGCCTATTCCTGCTACTCCATCAGTGTACTTAGACAGACACAGAATTCTCTATCAAGTTGTGTGTAGTTACAGTAAAGAAACTTCCAGCCTTTCAGGAAGAATACCCTTGACTATAAGGCAGTAAGTATGAGTTTCATTGTATTTTAGAAGTGCAAATTTTTTACTGAAAAATAACTGAGACTGATATTCAGCTTATTTCCTTTCTCTCTAGCTCACAAAACTGTCCCGCAAAACATTCTCATTGATGTTTTAAGAATCTGAAAAAGGAAGCCCCACACTGTCATCAACAGTGGACAGATTGTGGACTCATATTCACTTTGCTGCTGACAGCAGTCCACCTAGAGTCTCCCTGGCTTTGCAGAGAACTGAATTTTCTGTGACTTCAAATGACAATTTTTCTATGCCACTGACCTGATATTTACTGATATATATAAGTAAAGTTGTTGTTATATAACCTCTCAACCAAAGAAAGTTTCATTTAATAATTTTTATGCATATTCCTCCTCTTCTATTGTTTCACTGATGATAAGCTTTCAAGAGAAAATGAGACTAGGTCAACAGATTATGTAAATCACTGTCATTTCATTCCAGTCGATGGAATGATGCTGATGGATACGAAACACAGTATTTGGCTCTGAAAACAGTACTGTAAAATTACCATCAAATTTCAAAAAGCCAGAACAAAACTACAGACCTCTAGAAGAAAAACCCCAAACAATAAATAGCTTACTATTTTTACCAATTAATACCCTAAACTAGGCTTTATCAGTTATTTTCTAATGTCAAGGTAGACAAGGAGAAATCAAGTTATTACAGACAGTTTATCCGGAAACAATTTTACTTCAAAAGGACAAAACTGTGATTATAACCTTTCCATATTTCACTGAAGTCCTAGAGTAATTATATTAATTATGGGTTTTAGCTGCACAGAAATGTCAGCCCAGTTGTCTTCTCAAACTCTGCATTAGATCTAGTGCCCTGCCCTCTGTACCTATTTCTCTCTTAAAAACATTTACATTTCTCTCATTTAAATTAGTAAGAAACTCCTAGGCATAACAAACAACTTATATCCATCTCTTACTCCAAAGAGCTCATTTCTATCACTCTCCTCTCTCCTCGAGGTTGGAATTACTCGCTGAACTGCCCAATCTTGAGATTATTTCAGTTATGACATTGTTCATTGCAAACTATTCTTCTGACCTGCCTGAATTTTCAAGACCAGTGTTGATTACATAGGTGTAGAAAAATCTTGCCTCACTCTTTCTCTGAGTTCTTAGCCTTTCACATTTAAATTTATTGATTTTAAGACCAATAGAGATCATTGCCCCATGGAAAAAATGCCTACAGTGTATGACACAGTGCAGAGACCCTATGTTTATTGCACATACATGCCTGAAAATTCACACAGGCACTGCTGCATTCAGACACACTAAATCCCGAAACTATATAGATATATTCTGGCACCACACCTAAGCTACTGCTGCCTGAAATTGCAGTCAGTGAACGCCTAGAACACTTACAGACATAATTACTTCTGCAGAGGTAACTTAAGCATCTCAATGTCCAAGATGCAGAACTGCCTTTGGTCCAAGCTGCAGTAGGCAACTCACAGAATTCTGGTCAGTTCCTCCTGTATTTAAAACAAATTCTAGGACTCAGGCTTTTCAATTAACCACCTAGCCTTGTTCTGGAGGGTTCAAGAGGCAGAAAATATATTTTAATTTGGTAGGGTTTTCCAGCAGCTATTCATGATTATCATTGCGTATTGTTGTGTTTCCAGTAGCTCTTCCTTATTAAATAATTTCTGTGGGGTAATGCCACACCACAATACCTAAGAAACCTGCTCACAGAATGCACAATGACAATGGTGCCATTTTGTAACTCCATTAATGTACCATCCTCTAATCTCTGTCAGGAAAAACAAGTAGGGATTCTTTTCTGAAACGAAAGGAACAATTCCCTGATCTTTGGAGGTAACTGAAGTTTATGGATTACTTAGTAAATTTTTGGAATCTCACACAATAAGGTCTTAGTATAGTAACGGACACTACATTTCTGTCCCTGATTGTTGCTTCACTTTAATGGAGTGGAGCAGCTCTATATGTGTAATTAATCATTGCCTTTTCAGACTGAGAGAGGTCACACATCCATTGTATCATAAAGCATGGTGTCAGCCAGAAACGTAAATTTCAGACTGATTGCAAGACTGCTCCAGTCCTCTTACTGCTACCATGTGGTGGTCTTCCACACAGATACTGAGACTGTAACCCTTACCTGGAGCAGAAGTACTACAAAGCACACAAAAATGGTCACTGGGGATCTCACTAAATGCCTGCACAGAAGAGCTGAGGTCCTGCGGACTGTTCCTTTCCTATGATGCTGCAGTCTATGGTATCTCTTGTCTTTTTCCCCCCATCACTTTGCTATGAGAGTGTGATTACACTCCCATGTGTTTGTACTTCCAAAATTACTAGCATACATTCCTCCAAGTCAACATTCTGGTGCTTATCACTCAGACTAACATGTATACTTTTTGCTTACCAATACATAATTTCCTTCACAATACAAGGATTGTAAAAACCATACATATGCATACTTTCATACACGTTAGTCGCTAGAATATGACATGCGCACCACTATAATTTAAAACATCCAGAAATAACAGAGAAATGCTAAAACCAATATAAATATGCAAGTTTTCATAAAGAATCCATACAGAATTATTTAATTCTATATTCAGTATTGAAACCGGTTAAGCAATTCTGTAGTTAACAAAGATGTTTGCTATTTTGGCACACGCTAAATTCTTCTAACAGAGCAAACTTGAAGTTATTTCACCTTATATGCAATCACACATTAAGGACCATTTAAAATATGCAAAAATATAACTGAAATTGTTGAACAAGTATCAGTGTTAAATATGAAGTTTAATTCTGAAACAGTATACATTTACTTACATTGGATTTTGAAACACAAATAAGTCAGTATAAGCTGGTTTCCAGATATGCACACTATTTAGAAGTTCTCAAACCAACTTCAAGTGACTTAAAAGATTATTGTGGCCTCCAGGAAAAATTACTGATAGTGTTTACAGATGCTGAAGTATGGGTTCTCCAGAACAGATCTCAAAACTACAAGCTCTGTAAAGTTATGTAAATTCTATATTTGCAACTAAATCCTGTTTATTCTAGGAAGGCATATTTCAAAATCCAAGGACAAACATAGAACAATATGTTCTTAAGGCTGTAATGATAACTCCCCTTAGCAATCCAAGTCAAATAAGAAAAGTTCTTATCTAAAAAGCCATGTTCTTTCACAATTTTTGGGCTCAAGCTAAAACAATGTCCAAAATAAATTTCATTTATGATGATTTAATATCATAATGACAAAGAAATTATAATGAATGACAACATGGGAAAACATATCAAAAAAGGGAAAGTCTGCATAGTCACAGATTTGCTAAGAAAACTGGATGTTATTTTGACCACTGAGTTTCAGGAATACAGGAACTGGCACATTAAGATCTCATAACAACCTTTGCTTGGTCATGTGGCTTGAACTACTCCAGGCCCCAGTCATTAAAGATTAAAGCCTGATAGATACTATGACATGGAGAGCATACATCTCTGAATGAATCAGACATTCATGGCACAGCACACAAAGCAGGAGAAAAGAAAAACAAAAGGTAAAAGTAACCCAATTGTTGCTCATGGTTGTATTATTTAGGAGTTTGAATCTTCTCCACTGAGTGGAAAATCAAGTACCACACAAGAACATGGATACCTATGAAAAAAGGCACTCAAGGAAAGAGCAGATTTCAACATTCGGTTTGAAAAAGAGGTAAGATCTTAGAAATGTTAATGTATTCTTGGAATGAATTTCCTATTTTTTGCCCTATTTTCTGTGAAGGTTTTATTTCTTATGCTCACAATCCTTATTGTTTGAAAGCTCCCCTGAAATGGGGAGGCATGAAGATACTCATGTGTGGAGCAACAATTTTCCAAGTAATCAAAACTCAAAATGATTTAAAAATATCAGAAAATTAGACAGTAAAACACCATAAAAATATGCTTGGTGTTTTTTGATGTTTTCTATTATTTCCACTCCTTTTTTCCTTCCCCCACCAGCAAAAGGCAGCAATTTAAGAGAAATGTTAGGATTACGTTCAGAGTGTAATCACTGTAGTCAAGAGACTTGGTTGAAATGCAAATACATATCTCAATGGGTCTAAATAGACCTTTTCATATTTTGAGATTTTACAGAATATAGTAAGTAGTCTTTTGAAGATTCTGTAGATATATTTGCAGTTTCCAGCATCACTGTAATTTTGCAGTTGTTTTTCTAAATACTAAGCTAATGTATTAGAAGTTTCATAAAAATGCAACTGTTTTACTGAAATGCAATACTAAAGGAGGAAGTAATAAAAATGTACCCTATAAATGGCTTATTTTTCAAACAGAAATTTAATTACAGGCATTTTCCATTTAAAGCAAATCGCAGCTATTGAATATTTCAACGTTCAACATATCTATGCAGTCTGTAACATAATCTTTTTTTAAAAGAAAGTACTTTATGTCTTCTAAAACACACTATTCATTATAATTATCCCTAAAACAGGAGGGAAAAAAAAGGAGGCAATGCTCAACAAGGTTCATCTATCCAAATGAGTAGGGAAAGTCATGCAGAGATATGTATAAACAGTGACATGTTTGGTCAAACTACCAGGACTGGGAATGCCAAGACTTCCAAGGCCTGGGACTGGCAAAAGAATTTCTAGCTGTTATGATGGAGAGAGATAAAGAGAGTAGAGACAACATACAAGACTGGCTCCACAAAAGAGAAGTGCGGGTTTCAATGCCTTGTGCTGATTTCCTCTCAGAAAGACAAAGAAGGATTCTGAATTCAAGCTAAGTACCTTGACATATTAGTCTTAGCATAATTAAGAAAAATAGTGACTTTATTGCATGATTTAATAAATTGCATTAAAAACTACAAGGAGGTCTAGGTCAGAAGCAAACCACGAGTCTAGATGTGTGCCAAGGCACAAGACTTACATCCTTTTGTATGAAAATCTGTCCTCATCTCATGGTGCTACCACTGGCACCCTCCTAGAGCGTGTGCTGAGTTCTCGAAACGATGGCTACTCACAGCAGAGACCAGGCACTGCAGCATAACAGATACCTGGAGTAAGGGGTGGAACTTAGAGCTGTCAGAAGAGTCAGAACGAGATATTTTCCACCCATGTCTGTTTCTTGAAACAGCTTTCCTGAAGACTCTGAATTTGGCAGATATACATGTATGTGTGGGCCTGTGTTCACATGTGCTCATCCTGACATAATAAAAATGTATCAGCAAAAGCATCAAAGTTCAAGGTGTCTCATTTCTGTCTCGTACAAAAGGCCTCTCTCTAAAATATAATGTTCACTTGCTCAAATAAATATTACAGTTTAAAAAATTCCCTTTTCATTAGGAATTTATTTCAAAACAGTTAAAAATTTAAGAAAAACAAAATGCCTCGTGCCAGTATTACTTTTTCTAGAGAGAATCTTGACATCTAATATATATTCCTTCGATTATTCCTACAATACTAGCTAAAATAACAACTGGAATGAAAAGGAAAAAAAAACATAAATCCAATTAAATTAATCCAATACTGCTCACTAACAATAGATAAAGAGTAACTTTCTCTCTTCTTTTTTCTTTTTTTTTAAATTAAAGCAGCACTTCAAAGACCGGCTATCACAAGATATAAATGCTTGGGTGTAGAGTCATAAACTTCAAATTAATTGTGCAGAACAAGATGGCTTTTTCCATGTTTTCTTCCCCTTTGCATGCATTAGTGTTCGTCTGAAGTTGTTTAAAAAACTGTTTACTTTGGGTTTTCTTCTCAGAATGTGAAAAGGCAGCTTGATATTACACAAGTCAGTAACATTCTATTATTACAGTTCTCCATAATGTTTTAATTATGTGTTCCAACATCTACAGCACATGTATCTCATGCAGCACAGATCAGAAGTTTCACCAAACTTTGCTGGCTGTAGCTAAGCCCAGACAAGCTACATCTTAATCTTACAGAAATGGCAAAGTGAGATAATACCAACTGTTTTGAGCTGCCAAGACAACACTAACTGCTTCAACACTAACAAACTGATAAAAACACATCCCCCCTTCAGGCAAAGGTGAGACATCTCAAAGAGCTCTAAGTACAAGCACCTCAGAATCATATTTCTGTAACAGTCCTCAACTCATGTAACCTGCACTTCTTAGAAGCAATACCTGAAAATAACTACTTGCAGAATTCACATGTCCATATTTGCATGCAGGGACAACGACACCTCTAGTCCAAGCCGGGTTATACTGCACATATACTTGCTTAATTGGCAGGAAGTGCAGTGAATTAAAAAACTACTACAAGGCTTCTGTGATTAAAAAGGAAAAAAAAAGCACATGAGGAAGCCAGCTGTGGAAAAAATATTTAAATTCAAATGTTGGCTTTTCTACAAAAACTACACAGTTTTAAAGAACAATATACTAGTAAAAATATAATTGATTCTTACAGAACCCAGTTCAGTTTCTAGCTTCACTTTCTATTAGTAAATACAATCTTACATGTTACTTCCTACACTTACAATTCTGTAAGACATTTTATTTTTTTTAAATAACATTACAACTTATATGACCTCAATTTTTTGTGTCTCAATGGAAATGACAAATTGAACAGAGTGAAAATATTCAATTTTAGGATGGGGAGGAAAGACAAGAGTTCAAATCATTAGACAGGGAGCTACTCAGTGTAATGCAGTTTGTGGTACAAATTTTATCCCCCATGTGCATTGTTCATGCATATCATCCATAGAGTCAATAAACAAAGTTGTTTTTAAAAGAAAATCTGCTGCTTTACCTGTGAGAATACAGTAAAGAAAATTTACCTACCAATGAACAGCTGCAGTACTCTGAGACACTTAGTCCATACATATACTCTAAGAGCGGGTGGGCTCGTGGCCTGCCCTGGAGTGTCCCGGGAGGGGCACTCTCACTCCTCCCCTCTTCCTGCTTGAGGCATTGACACACAGGGCAGAGTGCATCCGCCACCACTGCAGTTCCTCTTAAATGCACAATCAAACCTGAAAGAGATTCAGAAAGAGGGGAAAGGCAGGTAGGAGACTAATGTACATGCAGACTAGACCTCTCAAAGAACACCAGTTACTGACAAGTAACCTTTCTTCTTTGAGTCTGCATGTACATTCCCGCAACAACTCACTCTGATCAGTTACCTTTGCCTTTTCCCATCCAGGAGAAGGCCTGAGGACTCCCACAAACTGCTGCAGCAGCATCCACTGCAGGCTCAAACAGCCCTGGATACTACTAGACTAACACAGTGCTGTGTGAAAGCAAAGAGAGAACTCCAGGTGGCCTTAGAGCAAATGCCTAAATACTATACAATACAAATACGAAGTTTGCCCAGAAATCTCACAGAATTTGCTTTGGCCACGTGGCATTCCTTGAGTCCACTCAGAGACAGAAAGTCATCTGAACAATCACTGTGTGAAGACAGCCAAACTTTTTGATATTCCCACAATGCAACAAGCGAAGAAACAAACTAGAAGACTTGGACCTTTGAAGAGAAATTAGAAAGGGCTTAGGAAATCAAGACTGTAAAGTATAAAATTCAATCAAAAAACATAAGATCTGGAAATGAGTACTGAAGGACTAATTTCCTGGTTACTCTAAATTTGGCACCACTTCAAGAAGGACTTCTGGATGACTGAAGAATAGATACTCTGCCCATATACAGGTAGTATGTAAAATAGCAACTATAAGGCACCATATACTTTCGTAGCTGCCTGAGAAAACTGTCTCCAAATGAGCCACTTTAATAGACACAAACAAAAGGAGGAAGTAGAAGTAGGGATTTTAGAGCTCAAAAGGGGAGAATAAGCCACTATAATGTAGTGGTTTTCCACTGCATGAACAATGAACAGTCACGAACGAATCAATACATGAGCTGTTAGGAAGATGGGAGTTGTGAGATGTGTGAACATCAGTGTACTCAATCAGAGAGAGCAACCTGGTACCCTCACCAAAGTACAGAAAGAAATCAAAGAAACTACACAGAACAAATATTCTGAAAGAGCCGAGATCAAAGCAGTAAAAAACATATCATACAGACAATATTGATTTCTCATAGACTATGCACATCTAGATTCTACTTTCATGCTATGTGGTTATCATTACCCTGGAGAGCAGCAAAAACTGACTACCTTAGAGACTGATTAATGTTTTGACTTGGAAGATCCTCAGATTGACAGAGGTTGAAGAAGAGCCAGGAAAGAGCTAAAATACAATGTGTATGGAGACTACAAAAGAAATCTTCCATAGCTGCTTATGACTACACCCACTGTCAGAACATGGTGAAATCACAAAACAAAAAACCCCACAATTCTGTCTTTACCAAATATTTCTCTGTATGTGTGCCAATCGTGGCAACTTACAATCAATACACCATAAAAGGAGAAGAAACATTTTGCAAGACTAACCCAAGCAGAATTGCTGGATGGCTTTAATAAGCCAGGCATCTGTATGAGATGCCAAAACTATGAGCATATTTTAGCAAAAAAACGGGCAGTATTGCAAAGAACAGACTTACTTACATCCTCTAAAGAATATCCCTAAATGAAACAGCAAAGGTCAATTGTATCCTCACAGAAATTTCCTTGGGAAAGTCTAGTTCATCAAATTCTAAAGAACATATTAAATTGGGCCTGCATGGAATCTCAGTTGTTCTCTCTCTCTCTCTCTCTGTCCATTTCAGGTTTATACTGTCATACCTGACAGAAACGTGCCTTCAAAACATACTCTTTAAAGATCAGTAGATGTTTTACTTTTGAACAAACGACCAGTGGAAGAGCAGGTGAATCCTAAAGATGCTCCTCTTGTGCAATAAAGAAGCCAGCCTGACATCTCTACATATTTGTAGTGCATCCTTCCAGAAGCTGAGATATTTTAAGATTACTATCTATCAGCTGTATTAATTCTCTGACACCTAATTATAATGCACAAATTAAATGTAAGATGTTTCCAGTCAACCAGTGCAGGTACAGGCCTTGTGGCCTAACAACTAAAGGTATGATCTTATTGTGATCTATGACAGTACCAATTTTAGATGGTAAATGACCTTCCAGGTCTAATAATCAGTGTCAGATTTAACTTGGAGAAGATAAACCACCAGTAAAGAAGCCCTTTCATCCAAAACAAAGTAATGTCCTTCAGTTTTCTAAATATAAGGAAGATATGGACATCCTACTCTGATACATTCTTGTGATAGGAAACAAGGAAGAGAAAGGTATACACAAAGAAAGAAAGACGACTGGTGTATTCTGGAACTGATCAGACTGTCTGCACTTCTCCACTATCTGTTGAGTAGGAGTAATACTGAAGACTGCAAATGATTCTCAAAAGCGGTAAGGAAAAGATAAAAATCAACTGAGATTCATTGATGGTTCTTCATGCAAACAGTATGTTGACAGCTGTTGAAGGCAATGAAAAATAAATAACTGTGATCATTACAGAAAAAAGCTATTTCCCAATGAGCCCATATTGGGTTTTTTTATAAAGATGGAGCGCAATAAAAGAATAACAGAATGAACTAGTAATAGGCTGCCTTGCTGATGAGGTTATTGTTTATTCCTAAGTGAGTATAAGCATCCAAAGAGAAAAATGTAGTGAAGGAACCTTTTGACACTTGTAAGACAATCCATTACTAAACTGAAAAGGCCATAATCTTAAAAGGGAAGACCTTTTCAGGATTCAGTCCATGCAGACTCTCTCTTGTATGGCCAAAGGACTATAGCTATTATGTAATACTGGGTGAAAGCTGTTACCATAGAATTTGATGAGCCATCGTCTGCTTCCATTGCAGCTTGCAGAGGTGTCTTAGCATTAGATGATCCCACTGCAATCAAAGATTCCAACTACTGTACTTGGGAGAAAAATGATGCAGAACAACTCACATTAGAAAGAGTTCTTTCCCTAAGAGCTAAAATCTTCTGGTCATTTCTCTTTTGGAAAGTTTTCAGAGATGGTATGTTTTTTCTTGATACATCCTAACAACAGAATTACTTGGGAGTCAGGTTGTAATAAAAACATTCAAAATCCTAAAGAAATTTCAAAATCAACTTCCAACTGTTTCTGCAGCTGGTATAAATGAAACAAAAATCTGCCAGGGTACTAAGGTTGTTCAAACATGCCTTTATGGTGTTGGAAATCTCTCAGACAAAATAACATACAGAATATTAAACAACCTATCGCACTTTTACAAAAATCTTTGCATTCCAGTCTCCATTGTTTCTAAGGTCCTAAATTCATGGAAATAATTTTTTGCATTAAAGAAAGATATGCTATGACTTTTTTATGATAAGGATTATACTTACATAAAAACAAAACACATATATCTTTCTGAGCCAACTAAAGGGAAGATAACTTTTTAAGAAGTCTTCTTAATTTGATAAAGTTGCTGAAAATGGAGCAAATAGAAGCTTAATAAACCAACTGCTTCACAGAAGAGATCTAACAAAGCCACAGAGGTTGACTAGGACATGAACAAAGTTCAAAGAAATACGTGAGAGGAGTTGGAAAGGATGATTCTAAGCAGAATCACTTGTCCTTTCTTGTTTTTCTAAAGACATATGCCAAACTTCACTTACTAAATAATAAAAGAATTACTAATTAGTAGTATCAGAATGAGAGAAGCATAGAATGCTTTCTCCTGCCAAATGCCTGCAGTGATCATATCAAGTCTCTTGACCACTGAAGATAACGTTCAAGAAGTGTCTGGACACAGTCTTGTGCAAGGGAGGGAGACTCCACAGCCTCTCCGGGCAATCTGTCCCAGTGCTCAGTCACCTGCACAGGAAAGAAATTCTTCCTCATGTTCAGGTGGGACTTCCTCTGCATCCATTTCTCCCCATTGTCTCTTGTCCCATTGCTTGGCACCACCAAGAAGAGCCCGGATCTATCCCCTTGCCACCCTCCCGTCAGATACTGACAGACCTTGATAAGGTCCCTTCACAGTCATCTCTTCTCAAGGCTGAACAGACCCAGCTCCCTCAGCCTTTCCTCATAAGAGATGTTCCAGATCCTTTAATCACCTTTGTCACCCTCCACTGGACCCGCTCCAGGACCTCCATGTCTCTCTTGTACTGAGGAGCCCAGGACTGGACACAGCATTCCAGGTGAGGCCTCACCAGGGCTGAGCAGAGGATCAGCATCACCTCCCTCCACCTGCTGGCCATGCTCTTCCTGATGCACCCCAGGATACCACTGGCCTTCTTGGCCACAAGGACACACTGCTGGCTC
>JAWWMP010000165.1:30617900-30640945 GCA_035047865.1 Dendrocincla tyrannina
GCACTCTGGGCTATTGGCCACTCCTCCCAGCTTTGTGTCATCAGTGACCTTGCTGAGGAGGCATCTGCCCCCTCATCCAGAGTTATCCATGAGTAGTTTAAAGAATACTGGGCCCAGTATTGAAAGTTTGGAGACACTGCTAGTGACAAGCCTCCAAATAGACCCTGTGCAACTGATGAGTCATTTTTAGAGATGTGAAATCATAGAAAGCCCTCTGGACAAGGAAGTACTTGTTTGTTATTTTAAATAATATATATCATATATTAAATAAGATTTAAGAAGACACACATGGTAACCTTTACAAGAATCCAGAGTTCTTTATATAGTTCAAAGAAGAGTTGCATAAGAAATAATGAATCTTTTCAACTGTGTATCTCTTGCTTTATATACCATTATTCTAACATATGGTCTGTTACATGAAAATGTTTATATAAGTAATTTTCTGGGTTTTAATTGCAAAACTTACCTTTCTGGACAAGTTCAAATCACATTAGAGTCAACTGCTCAATGCAACTTAGAATAAAGACATCATCTCGATAATTAAAAATACCATACTGCCCCTTTCAAAGAGTTGTATCATCTCCCACACATTCTACTTTAAGAATTATGATGCACGCAGTATATGTTATCTCTGGACTACTGCTTTCTCTTGTAGAGACAATTGCCACTTTAGTGCTGGAGTGTGATGAAGAGCCTACACAGGCAGCACAGTCATTCAGATAGTATTTTCAGTAAGAGAGAGTAGGTGGCATTAGTGGATGAGGAAGATATGCAATAAATTTTATCTGTGAGCAACAACTGGGCAAGACCCTCTGGAAATTAAGGACCACGCAATGTTCTGTTTATAACATTTCTAATATTGCTGTCTTCCTGACCAGGAGACCACTATACACGAAGGAGTCAGCAGTCCATACAACAACAATTCCCCTGAAGTTCCCACAGAAGGCTGCCGTGTGCTCTGTGCCCAGTGTGATTTTCAGGGATGTGTCATGCTGTGCAAAGCCCTTTGGCCAAAGAACAGACTCATCCACCTCATTGCAATGGAGGAGCGTGCAGGCAGCTCCCACTCAGTACTGGTGATTACACCACCAGCATGGTTTTCCTGTGTCTAGAAGTGTCACAAGGATTTCACTGGGGTGGACAAGTCCATCCATAGACTGACCCAATGCTGCACGAACACACAGCTTCCAGTATCCGAGGGGAGTAAGATTTATTTGCTATCCATATTCCTCCTCTTATTCTGCTTTACGAAAGCAGGCATTTCATTCAGCTATTTGTTGTCAGGCCTTTCTTATCGTGATCCAGAATGAACCTGGCACGCCCCTCTCTCTTGCTTTCCTGCCCCAGTACAGAATAAACACACGCACCACACACACACACAGAGAATTCCCTTTTCATTTCACTTCTGACACTCGGCACTTCTGACTACAGAAAGAGAAGTCCCTGCTTTTTTCTTGCAATTACTATCCAAGTCTTTTCTGTCCTGTAAGTTTTCTCTCCGAGCCCAGTAATAACTATGATATTTGAAGACATCAAAAAGAAATCAAGGATTTTTTTCGTCTGCTTACAGCTATAGATTTGTGGTTAAATAACAGGTCTACCAGGAATCCCATAATTCTATAGCAACAATCTTCCAAGAGGCTTCACATTTGTACCCATGAATCCAAGCACAGTAATTTTGGTTTTGCAGCTGTAACCACCCATAACGATCAAATCTAAAAAATGAAGCCAATTTCTAAGCCACTACAGCTATTCCTTCCTAAATGTCACAGATCATTTAGTAGTCCCTTAAGTCTCTTGCTGCTGTTTCAGCTTTCACTTCTAACTCCAAATGTAGAGACATTTTTTTAGTAGGAAACTCTAAGCATTTTTTGTCTGTCACCCAAATTTCAAAATATCACCAAGAAAACATCATAAGACAGTGGCAACACTAAATATAATTCATTTGAATGAGAAGCGTACAGCTTTCTACACTAAAAACAACAGTGACAAAACACTTACTTTGCCAAACAGCTCCTTTTCTACCATATTTGTGAATTTTGGGAAATTTGAATTTCATGTCTTTTGATCCTTTAAGAAACAAACTAATAATAAGCATGATAAAACTAAGGCACAGGAAAACAGATTACCACTTCAATTAAATATACTCAATTAAAGGTCTTAACTAGCAAGTAAGCATCTGGCCATCCTAATTTACAGTAATGACATAAGAATACTATTTTGCTCAGGAAATAATTGCAGGCTAACAAAATAAACACGCTTCACGCCTTTAGGCTCCTTTTATTACAATGATGCTTTTGTAGGGAGGTATTAAATCTCTCACTGACCTACTTGTAGAAAAAACTGAATCAGTAATCTCTTCTTTGCATAGATCTCAGTGTCTGACTGAGGTTTGATAGGAAAATGTTTAATTCTTTTGCAAACTCTGTAGTTTGGATGTTACCTTTAGTTCCCTGAAGATAATCTATGATGAAGAAGAGAGATAAATCTGGTTTTCCTGGGGAGTTTCACATGAGAGAAATAGCAGTGATCTAGAGAACCATTTTAAACTAACTGCTTATACCACAGCTTGAATTTTAAATTGATTTTGCTATTTTTATTTTTTTTATTGGTATTGGCAAGCTATTACCCACCCTCTGTGTAAAATAAACTTGTTATTTTTCGGGTGGGTTTGATGCATTGAACCTCATTCCTGATTTTGAAACCTACCCGTTGAAGTGGTTTAAGTGTGACATTAAGCGCGCAGTCAATGAAAAACTTGTGCCCAGTGTGTTAATTTTGAAGAACTAGGTTGTGACTGCTGCTGATGTGAGATGGGCAAGGAAGCTGCTGAAGGGTCAGGAGCACAAATCTTATGAGGAGCAGCTCAGGAAACCGGGCTTGTTTAGTCTGCAGAAAAGGAGGATCAGGGGGAACCTTATCATTCTCTACAACTACCTGGTAGGAGACTGGAGAGAGGTGGGGCTTGGTCTCTCTTTGCATGTAACAAGGAATAAATAATAAATAAACAGGATGGGAGGAAATTACCTCAAGTTGCACCAGGAGGGGTTTAAATTGGATATTAGGAAAAATTTCCTCATCCAGAGGGTCATCAAGCATGGAAACAGAGTGTCTGGGGAAGTGGCAGAATCACTGCCTCTGAAGGTATTCAAAAGATGTGTAGATGTGGCACTTGGGGACATGGCTTAGTGGTGGACTTGGCAGTGTTAGGTTTGCAGTTGGACTTGATGATTTAAAGGTCTTTTTCAAACGAAATGATTTTGTGACAAAACAGATTCAATTTAAGATGACAAAAAGGGATAAAACTTGAAGATAGCTGATCACATGTTAATTTCACGTTTCATGCATATTCAAAATGCCTAATTATAAGGACAGTTAGAACCATTCCTTTGGTTTTCTTTCCCTATTATTTAGCCATCCTCAGAAGACAATATAAGTGCTCAAACATCTCCAGTATGGTTTTCATTGGTAGAGATCTGCAGAGTGAATTTAAAAATCTTTTCAATAAAAGCTAGTCTGCAATTCCATATTTATTCCATCTGAGAAGAAAACCCTTTTTTTTTTCAGTTTGTACATTATGAGATTACCATGGTGTTAGATGAACTACAACATAATTAGCTCAGTTTTTGCTGGTGCAATACTATGACTCTGCTAAAATACTATTTGTCCAAATATAGAATTGTTTTTTAAAGAGTTCAAGATACTAAAACTGTGAAGCAAAATACTGAAATTCAAAATATTTTGAATGCACACACACAAATGTTATATTAAAAGCTATGTGTTGTTTCATATAAAACATTCAAATATAAAAAATTGTCAAAGTGCCTGAGTACCAAAATACATAAGGTGTAGCTCAGTTATTTTAACTGAAACAAAATGGCAAATGTAGGGAACTGCGTCATTATGAATATAGCTTCATGCCTGTATATCAACTATCGGCTGAAAGGTCAGAATGTTTGTTGTAAGCACTTTCCACAGTTGGGTCTGCAGAAGAGACTTCATCCTAAGAAAACTCCTAATTTTCCATTACCTGTGAGTTTTGATTTTTTATTTCTTTTGCTGGCTCTCTCAGAAGTCAACTCAATAAGGGTATCGTGTACACAAAAGCTTTAATTACACTTAATTACACACAAATACTCTTTTTTTCATGTTTGAAACACAACCACCCCTTTCAATGTCTCACCAACAGAAGCATTCACAGTTTGAAACAACACTAAGAAGCATTTGAAGCTTTTGTATGCAAAGCAGTTCTTTAGAGATCCCTAATTTTAAACTTAGTCATCTTTCCTTCAAAACAGCCTGAGGATAATTGTCTGCTGTCATTTAGAGCCTCGAGATACTCTGTAAAACTCAAGTGTTAACTTCAGTGTCCCAAATGACAGTCAGCTTTATTTTTACACACTGCCTGTTTTATATAGCATTTATTCCCTAGAAATAGTTTTTAAAATATAGAACACATTCCTTGCTCCAAATACATAAAGAAGGGTTATTTTCTCCTTATGAAAGAAGGACAAGAATTTTCAAACATCTTTATGTTAAGTTCCTATCTTCATAAGGTATCCTCAGATATTTAGTTTCATATCCCAGAATAATAAGTCTTATGTAGTTCTCACTCATTTTAAATTAAATTCAACTACCAAGAATTATAAGAATGCAGAATAATCCTTTAAAATGATAGGACTAAGCAGTACAAACTTCCAAAGGGGGTGAGCCCTATTTGTTAATAGAGACATTTATGTCATCATGCTACTGAGGCAACACAGTGAAAACATTGCACTATTTGTAATTTCTAAATCAAGGGCATTTTGACAGAGCATAACAACAGTAAGAAAGCAGCTTATAAATAGCCAGAGAAAACAGAAATGTCGTTCTATGAAGAAATGGTGAAAGTGAATATGTGTTACCTTTGCAACCTTAGCATTCCACCTGATCTTGTCATAATGATGAGGCAGCTGAAACTGAACATGAACGGTTTTGACAGAACAATCCTAGAAATTGTTGTCTATGTTTTATAGGAATGTATTTTAAAAAGTGAAACTCCACAACCATTCCACCCTTACTGAACTCTGATGATTCAATGGCATTGTCTCCCTTACACATTTCCTTGAGGACAATTAAGTCACAGAATTTCCAAAATCCTAAAATAATTGAAAAGTACAGAATTGCAGTAAATAATATCAAAATGCCAGCTATTTTATCATGGAAGAAGCCAGAAAAAGAACATATCAAAACAAAAGGGGAAATGAAGAAACACTGACATTTAACCTTACATTAGTGTTTAATTGGAAAAGAATTGTTTTTCTTGCTCAGGTAGGTACATGCTAAGAAACACTTCCATAAGGAGCTCAAAAACAACAAGGGGAGCAAATATTGTGACTTCGGCCACAACAAGTAACATTATATGTATTGCAGTATCAAAACATTCAGTTTGGCAAAGTACATGGTCTTGCATCTAAAGATATAATATTATTGTTGTCCAGTCAACACACCATGGCAAAAATGAGGTGCTCCAGGTGCCAGAGCTGAGGTTCCCCTGCAGTCCATGGCGAAGACCACAGTGAGGCAGCTGTGCCTCTGCAGCCCATGGGGGACCACATGGATGCAGAGATCCACCTGCTCTGGTGTGGGTCTCTCTTCCATGCGCTGCAGCCCAAAAGAGGGCTGTAAATCAGTGGAAAGCCCATGCTGGAGCAGGCTCCTGGCAGGGACCTGTGATGCATGGAGAGAGGAGCTCACACAGGAGTAGGCTTCCAGGTAGGATTTGTGACCCTGGGGGGGGCCCATGCTGGAGCAGGGGAAGGAACAACGTGTGATGAACTGATGGTAACTGCCACTCCCCATTTCCCTGCATTGCTGAGGAGGAGAAAGTAAAGCTGGGAAGGAGGGAGGGGTGTGAGGAAAAGTGTTTTTAAAGTCTGTTTTTACTTCTCATTATCCTACTCTGATTTTGTTAGTAATAAATTCTAGCAATATCTCCAATTTGAATCTGTTTTGTCCATGGCGATATTTGGTGAGTGAAGTATCCCAGTTGTTATCTCAACCCATGAACCCTATATTTTCTCTCCCTTGTCCAGTTGCACTGCGGAGCAATAGAGCGGCTTTGGTGGGTGCCTGGCATCCAGCCAGGGCCAATCCACTGCACAGGCACAGAAGAAATAACAACTTGACTCAAAACCAAAGTCATGTAAACCGAAAGTATGGGAGAAATCAAAATGCCTCTGAAGAATTATATTATCTACAGAGTGATTAGTACTGAGCAATCCAGAAACCAGCTAATCATGGTGGGGTTTCACTATTTACTGTTACAGTGCTCCCTGAACCAGTCTCCAAAGTGGGCTGCCTGCAGGATGACAACTAATCTGATCTCCTTCTATGACAAGGTGGCCCACTTGGTGGATGAGGGAAACACTGAAGATGTCATCTACCTGGACTTCATCAAAGCATTTAACACTGTTTCCCACAGCATTGTCCTGGAGAAACTGGCTGCTCATGGCTTGGACAGGTACACTCTTCATTGGGTAGAGGGATCTGGACAGGCTGGATTGATGGGCCAAGGGTGCTGGGTCCTGCACTTGGACAACAGCACAACAACCCCATGGAGCACTACAGGCTGGAAGCAGTGTGACTGGAAAGCTGCCCAGCAAAAAATGACCTGAGGACGCTGGTCAACAGCCTGCTGAATATGAGCCAGCAGTGTGCCCAGGTGGCTAAGAAGGCCAAGGACATCCTGGCCTGTATCAGAAATAATGTGGCCAGAAAGACCAGGGCAGTGATTGTCCGGTTGTACTCAGCACTGGTGAGGCTGCACTTTGAATCCTGCGTTCAGTTCTGGGCACTTCACTACAAGAAACACATCACGGTGCTGGAGTTTGTCCAGAGAAGGGCAGTGAAGCTGGTGAAGGGTCTGGAGCACAAGTCTTGTGAGGAGCAGCTGAGGGAACTCAGTTTGTTTAGCCTGGAGAAAAGGAGGCTCAGGAGAGACCTTACTGTTCTCTACAGCTACCTGAAAAGGAGGTTGTAGGGAGGTGGGGGTCAGTCTCTTCTCTCAAGTAACAAGTGACAGGACAAGAGAAAAAGGCATCAAAAGCCAGGGGAACTTTAGATTGGATATTAGGAAAAATTTCTTCACCAACAGGGTTGGAAACAAAAATTGGAACAGGGTGCGCAGGGAAGTGATGGAATCACCATCCATGAAGGTATTTATAAGATGTTTAGATGTGGCACTTGGGGAATTGGTTTGGCAGTGGACTTGGCAGTGCTGGGTTGATGGTTGGACTGGATGATCTCTGAGGTCTTTTTCAACCTTAATGATTCTATGATCCACTGTGGTGCAGGGAGAAAATATTAGAATATATGTGTACCTAGCTCAGACAACTGTGTTTCATTGGTAACGACGGTACTATATTATGAATTTCACATTTGTAACATTGATATATTATGTTAGGAGAATACATGTGCTGGAGGCTTGGGGCACATCTACCATAGCTTGTTAGGTCAAAACAGCACTGTGCTTTTCATAGCTCTCTGTTTACCAGACTTTTGCTGGTATTGCAAAGTAGCCTTTGTGCCTATGAACTGGAATCCCTTCAGATAAAACTTAGATGGAAGATGGACTTCAGCAGTACGTGTAATCTGCTCCAGCTGTTAACAGGCACACAGCATAATGCTAGAAGCAGTTTGATATAAAACATACCAAAGGACATATCAAGTGGATGCTGGATCTCCAGCACCACATGCTTTACTTTACAGATAGATGCATTTTATTGCTTTGCATGACTTGGTAACACAGACATGACTCAAGATGAATGTTCAGCTCTTGGCACCAGGGATGTGTTGGCTAGGGCTAAGGCAGGCATTTTTAAGTTTATCTCTGCACACTTTGCTCTGATTTTGTTTAGGGAGAAGACATCTATTTGTGGAAGCCTTCAGGACATCAGTTCAGCCAACATTCCAGTTCTGTGAACTGTCAGAGATGAGCAGAGCCACTTAAACAACATACTCAATAAAACATAGAATCCACTTAAAACTTTCCATTTCACATCAGTGCTCAGATACAGCTCATCAGCACAAAATCTCATCTAGACCAATCTTGTGCATCTGACACGAGAAAGCATCTGAGCAAATAAAATGTACTGACATGTTGAACCATGTGGCTAGAGACTATTTTGCACCATTCCCTTACGTCTCCTTGAAGGATGTTTTTAGTTGGTTTTCTGTTAAAAATATGTCATGTTTCATATTCTGTTTTAGACAGTGGACCTTACATATGACAGAGTCACTAACGGGATAAACACACCACAAAAACCCAACTAATTATCAGAGAATTTTAATTAAGTGTAATCACACAGTGGAGTACTAAGCATCATTCTATTAATACAGTTGTAAGCTTGCATATCACAGGAAAGCGTGTATCATTTTTGGTGTCTTTCTACTGTGGTTTCCAAGCAAGCCATTAAAACATAACATCAAAAAGCATCTAAAAACATACAAAATCAAAATAAGCTACACTACTCTAGCAGAATTATCTGCAGTCTACCAGTCACAAATTTTTTTTACAGAAAAATTCAGTGTATTTAGCTGGTTTCTGATAGAGACATGACTGCTGTCCTCTGTATGTTTTGGGTTTTTTTCTTACAATCAGTACGTTATCAACCAATAGAAGACATATAATCTGAACTCTGGTACTTGCTTTCAGGCAGTCTTACAATTTGCATAAATTAAGCATGAGAGTTAATTTTAAAAGTGCAATAGGAAATAAGTAAGAATGTTATTGAAATGCGAGCAAATGTGCCACTTGCGGATGTTTCTATCTCAGTCTCTTTATCTGTTTCTCATATGGAAGTGCTTCTATAAATTAGATAATTCTTATAATCTGACTCTAAATCTCATCCAGTCCTACAGTGTCATTTTTGTGATTAGGGGATCAACCCTTCACATGTTACTGTATATGGTGTGGCACCAGAGGCTCATACATAACAGAAAAGGTTTAGCGTTCTGGTCATGGTTCCTTTCCTAATAATTCCTCAGTCTCTCCCCTGCTCCCACCCTCTCAGTTGTTCCTGCACACTGAGCTAAAAGTAACCACCTTAGCACACTTCTCAGACCACCTCATTCTTGCATCACAGCAGTATAATTAGAGACTTCTGATTTATATACAAATTAGGGATTTTTCTACATCTGCTGTACACATCACTTTACATCAACCTCCTCTGAATTTCATCAGATGGTTTGTCAGCCAATTAGTATTTCAATGTTCTTACTTGCAGTAATACTTCATTTCTTTACAAATAATAATTTTCATAATTCTCTAAGACACTACCTGTGAATAGATGTAAAATCTGAAGGTTATTTAAAAAAAAAAACAGAACAACAATCCCCCAAAAAACCCACACAGCACAACTGATCTCTTTTTCCTTACATACAAAGGACCAGTACATAGAACCTGAAGGGTTTGCGTTTTTTTAGAAAGAGAAACAAAACAAAAAAAAGTATCTCCTTTTTTTGTATATATACAGGATGATCACTCACCTATTGTGACAATCACAATAAGAAAGAACTTTCAGAAATCTATTTACCACAAGAAAAGATCATACTGTAGAGATCTCACTCAACTCAGTCAAGCCCTTAAGCAACTATGATGTTACCAGTTACGATAGGACAACATTAAATATCCTTCATAGATGTCAAAAAAGAATCATCAGAAAACATTCTTATAGTCTAAAAATAACCAAACAAAATTTAATGTAACAGGTCACATGAAAAATTATTAGGGCTTTTATATAAACTTGGTTCACTTAGATACTTGCCAAAAGCTATTTGCTGCTTAATGAAGCTGAGCTGTTTCCTCCTCTCATTCAGTCTAAGTGACGTTGCATTTAAGAAACGACTTTTCCAGTGAGAACAGAAGGCACTGAAAACACTGCCCAGTACATGGGGTCAGATGAAAAGTACAAAAGGCTCTGTTAGAGCTGGTCAGAAGATGCCCCAAGAATGAGTTTCAGGTGATGGCTGGTACAGAGATATGTAGTTAGGAAAAATGGAAAATGAAAGAAAGCCAGGAGGAAGTTACACAAAATGGCTTACTATGGTCACAGAGGCAGAAATATTTTTTATGCTGGAAAACAAGAGATTTCAAATCGTGTTTCTGATGTATTTAATGAAGAAATACTGAACAGACAAACAGGACTGTGGTAATGAAAAATCTGATACACAGTAAAATCCCCTCTTAAATGCCAGGTAACCAGAAACACTTGAAGGATGAGCAATATAGTGATTTGTCTTGTAAATTAGCTGTCAGCTACTTTTCTTCTCTTCATGGGAGAACTACAGAACTATTTTGTTTGCTTTGGAAAGTAAATAATAATCTTACAATAATGATTTTGCGTCTTTAGCATGGCTTTTCAGCTTAAATGGATGAAGGACTATCTTCCTGCCCTTCCCTCCCCCATGCTGCAATATTCCATGATCTGCAAAACACAGGTTAAACTTTTGTATGTTCATAAGACTAAATTCCACAATAAAATATAAAATGCATTCGTTTAAGTTCTTCTCACATTAGAGCAGGACCTAATAACAATGTTCCAGCATTTTCTATATTCAGGACAGCTTTTAAGAGTAAGGTAGCTTGGTGAGGTGGTCTAATCTGCCATTTCTAGAGCCATTAAGTCTCTGAGGCCACAGAGCCCACACAACATAAAATGGAAGACAGCAGGAAAACAAGAAACAATCGGCTTCTTCAGTGCCAGATGCCAAAAAGATCAGATACTCAGGTTCCCTGCTCAGTTGCTTGGTTTACAACACACACATCTCTCAAAATAGTAAAGAAGCATCAAGGCAGAGAAGAATACAGTGTATCTATAATACTGGTAATGTTAGCAACTGCCTGAACTTAAAAGAAAGCCCATCAAATGCCAGGAAACAATGCAAGGGCAGAGATGAATCCTGTTGTCCAATAATCAGGGAACACTGCTAGACACTTCAGCCATCTCTCATTTACATTCTTTTTGTAAAGATTGTTTTTTTGGTTGAGAGTCTGTAATTGCATTGAGTATCCATCACCCATGGAAGTTGAGAGACACAGATGAAAAGCCCCTTCAGTAGTACTCCCTAAGGAGCTTCTATACAAAAACTAGAGATAGCAATAGTTACAGCATGGAGAAGAGTCATGTCCTTCAAGCAAAAACAGTCTCAAAGCTATCAGAGCAGAAACAAACCAAAAGTCAAAACTGATATTCACAAGAACTAATGGCTTCATAGGTGGAAAAAAAATCCCAAAACAGAAAAGGCATTCTTATGAAACACTCCTATTTCACTGGTGTGAGACTGTGCTTGCACAGTGGTTCAGGCTTGTATGGCCAGGCTTGGCACCAAAAGCCTAAAGCCAGAACCCAACGTAATACAGACTGCGCATTCCAGAAAAAGGGGCAAAATCAGTCTTAGAAGGAAGAAAACTAACTTAGATAGCAAAGGACTCATGAGAAGAAAACCTGACATAGCAAACCAGACAACCACAGTCAACTAGAAGCAATATTATATGGTACAATATAATATAAATAATGAGCTGTTGACAAGAATGAAAAGAATAGAGTACAAATGCACACCTAAAAGTACATTATCAATACTGCAAGGGGTACAAATCTCTAGCTTGTAGCACAAATGCATACATATGGACAAACAATTAAAGAGAAGCAATTTTTTGTTTTATATAAATTTTTTTGTCACATCATCTCACACACAAGCCTGTAATTCTCTCCAGCATGGAAAAAACACCTAAGGATTAATGCAGCAAGTAAAAAACAGAGCTCTTTCTGTCATCTCAACAATGTAATTTACACTTTTTTGTCATATGTAGCTTAGAAAAGAATATCAGTCAGTGATTGACTCTGCTAATACAGGATGGATTTAGAAACTAACTCAGAAAGAAATCCGTGTGTACATCAGGTGAACTTTAATTACAGAGAAACACGATGAGACGCAAAGCTGTTTTAACTTTACACATTCCACTTCTTACTTGTCCTTGTTGGATTCATGGCCATAAGAAACTCATTCATGAAAACCCAAGAAGCAAGTAGGAGATCCAAATCTGCAAGTTCATCAGGGATTTCATACACTACATTGAGACCTCAGTGTCAATTTTTTGTTACTAGTTAGGACATTTGCCAAAGTTTTCAGAAACTTTCTTTTCCTGGGCGCAGGAGGACAATGATACTGTCACTGGGCAGTCAGAATGTGAGTGCACATTAAGAGAGTTAAAAGACAAGCCCTTGTTTTGGCCAACTCACAGTCCAGTACAACTAGCAATCTAATCATGGAATAACATGTGACCATCACACATTTAAATCTTTTTCAACTTGTATCTGTAAGCTTTAGAGTCTATGGAGATGATACTTGTTAATACTCACTAGACATTCAACTGATAACACCCCTTTATGTCATGCTAATTACTAAGACCTCTTGTGCCATTAGTTAGTAATTATAATCTGAGATGCAGAAGGAGGAAAACATTGGGATGTATATACTTTAAAAAGCTTGAGCATCTTCAAAAATCTTATATTCTGAGAAGAAAAAACTATTTTTTGTTTGTGCTGAATCCAAACAGATAAACAGAGAAATACTCTCAGTATTATCACCATCAGTATTATCAAATTCTGGTGCCTCCCATCACAAACTGAGGGGAAACTTTTTGTGGAGATCCTTGGCCAATGCTGATACACTTAGCAGATGTCAATACAATGATGAAGTAAACCAGATACAGAGCATAAACTCCTATGGAAAACTGAGATGGCAGCACACCTCCTTGTCTATGTAAGGTACTGTTGATTCTGTAGAAGATACAAGCAATATTTAAATGCTGCCCTGCCACTCAATACTGAGATACAACACCAGTTTTGTGAAGTCTATTTTCAGCCACAATCCTCTTCTTACAGACTGTCCACCACAGTACTTATGACTACCTTTCTTTCTTCATGGTTCGTTTTTTTTTTTTTTTTAAATAGTACTACGAACCACCATCTTGTTGACAAATCACTACTTATTTTTGGCACACACTGATAAACATGAAAATGTTTTGACGGATCAAGGCCAGTGTCTCTTGGCTGCACACAAAGATTACATGAGTTTCATCAGGTACTGTCACCAGCAAAAAGAACAGATTCTGGGATGCGGTATTATGTAGGAACATGACGCCATAAGGCCAAAAACCCGAATGATTTCTGAGAAAGTCTCTGAATAACACTGATTTTATTTGTAATAATTTTAAAGATACATATTTTTGATGGTACAGAGTCCAGTTTAGCTCTGAAGTACAGCTCACTGATAGTGAAACCAGCTTAATTGGTTCATAAGATGTTCCCAAATATGACTGTGTGGAAAAGTTAAATTCTCATGAATTCCTAAGTCATCTAGAGCAACTGACCTCAAAGAGGACACAGCGTTCCCCATGTCCCTTCTGGTTACTTCCCTCTCCCTCATAGTTTTTATCTTTTTTTGCTCTTTGATCATTATCACTGGAGTCTGTTGCCTCACAGAACCAAACACAATCTGAGAAGAATGCATTTCAGCTATGCATGAAAATAATTTTCATATATTAAACTATTAAGTTAACAGATACTTCAAAACAAAAATGAGAGCTTATCCTATTCAGGGGAAAAGCTGTGGTCTTAAATGTAGCTTTTAATGCTTTATGCATATATGCTTTTATTTATAACAGCACCTATAGAAGAATTACAGGTGTTCTTTGAGGAGCATAAAGTGTGTCTGTGTGAAAGGGTGGATAATGGAACTAAAAAAACCTCCTGTCTTCCTCCAGAACTGCTTTACATCTAAATTTACAGCTTACAGTCAGTACGAAGAAAATATTTCTAACAAGATTTCTCAAAACTAACTACCAGAGGAGGCAACCATTTAACCTTGTTCTCTACACTGGAATATCTGTCTTATGCTACAAGTATTACAAGAATGAAATATAATGGCAATGTCTTCCTTATGCATATTACTTTTGTGCATTGAACACCTGCTACAAAATTAATTTCTGGTCTTGAGATGATGAGATGCTTGCATATCCCCACATGAAAAGCATATGGGAAAGTGTGTAAAAAACCTCAAGACAAAACAATTCAATTCTTTTTTGGTGTTGCCTTGCAAACCAACTATTTTTTTAGAAATCTGTTACTGAGCGGTCTTCTCACTCACTGAGTTTTCCCTCAGAGTAACAATCCTTCACTATACTATGCATTTCCTTTGTAATGACAGAGTGCTGCAATCAAAAAGACCAGTACTATAAACAGTGAGATGCTACTGTTGACATAAAACTACCTACAGGCACACCATGCAAACTTTTCCTAAGCCATCAGTCATAAATTACTCTTTACTCTTGAATGTCATTAACCAGAAATATAGCAAAGTTAAGTTTGCTGCTTTTCTTTTTCTCTCAGATACAATTGCTTTAATTTCCAACAAGAGGGTGTTCTTCAAAACAGTCTTGCCTGATATGCTCACCATGTGCTATGCAGACACAATCATTTGGCTTGGAAGACCTCTCCTTTAGGCACAGCATACTACTGCAGTGGGTGAGGAGCAAGGCTGAAATCTGACAATGCATTTTGCAAGTCTAAAAAGGTTCTTGCTTACAGGATAATTCTGATAAGAAGTCTAGAGAAAGCCGAAACAACAACACCTTCTCAGAAATGTGCTGCAATTTCTATATTAACTGTCTTCATCAGTTCCATAAGTATTTTAAAACCATAGCTACTGAAAATGAAGCAACATTGCTTTAACTGGTGTAGAGGAATGACAGGAATGCAGATGGTAGTACATCTATTTAGGCATTCTATCAGGTATTCCTCCTCTGAGAGCTTCTTACTGAAGCATTGGTCCTGAAAATCCTGATAGAAGGCGACAGAAGACATATCTACCTTCTAGAAGAGTTTTCAGGGAGGAAACCTGTGACAGTATCTTGATAAGGCTACCTGTTGAGTGCTTTCACTGTAGGAACCTAAGCACATATGACAAAAATCTAGGCAAGGTAAGTTACACAACACTACATTTCAGACTGATACTGAGGAACTGTAATGGTGATTTGTTCCACACAGTTCTTCCTAACCTTGGTATGGTGCATGAGGGTACTCAGAGCACACGCTATCACTTCTGCCATAAATACTCCTCATTCATATGCCGATAAGCATGCTACACATTACTTAATTTCGGCAAGTGAGAGCCACTGATTCAGTTATACCCAACATTGGTGATATATACTCATTCAAGGAAACAGGTACACATATGTGCAGGCCATATTCTAGACACATAAACCACATAAAGTCTCACAGTACATATATATATACAGAGTGAAATCACACTCATATGCAAAAACAGTATAAACACATGTTAAAATCTGTGTAGCAATGCAATACAGACAAATAAATTGTCACAGATAAAATACAGGTTCTTTGAAAATTACTAACACATTTAGAAACATTTATCTTTGAGTGGTACTTTTCAATTGACAGATATATTAAGGCTTTCAGAATTTTTCCTCTTCCATAAACTCAGAAATACAGTCTCTGCTTACAGTGATGTTTTACCTAAGATGTAATTAATGAATTAACAAAATAATAGATCAGTTTTCCTTAGAAGAGATTTTGGGCTGTAAAAGAGGTTAATCTACCACCTTTCCTAAAATGTGCGCAAACGCTGCCTAAGAGACTTCTTATTTGTCATAGTGACTATTGCTCTCTGTCTGATAAAGTACCACTGTCCTTTGCCATTTAAGCAAGCAGTTTGCTTTGTAAAGACTATCAGAAAACATGAATACTACAACTCCGATAAATACAATTCAGCAATCCATCAAGTTAAATCAGATTTTAAAAATGGAGCTATGCTTCTTGCATATTTCATCAAATTAAGCCCTTAATAATAATTCATGTTTAAATAGGGGAGAGATAGTTGTGAGGCAAAATAACTAAACTATTGTGCATGGAATAAGATTCTCTGCTCTCTGGAAGTAACATTCCAATAAGCTCATTTACCTTCTATTTCTCCTCTCTCCTTTTTTCTACTCCAATCTGCCAGAAAACCTTTCAGAAATTAAAAGTACCCCCTATACTTACTGCAAGGACACAATTTACCCACTTTTCAGCTGCTATTCAAAATACAGATATGCAAAATAATACTTTTCCATATTCAATATATGTTTGTCCATTATACTCATTGCTAGTGCCTTGTTTCACATGAATAACACCTACTGTATTGCAGTTCAAGAAGTTCAAGCATTTAAGGTGTGAGAGGTGAGCTGCCTTAAGTCACAGCCTCAAAAACCCATTACCTGAACAAGACAAGACAGGTACTCGGAACTAGTAAAGGAAGGGATTAAGGAAGGGATTTTTCCCCCAACACTTTCAATAGCTCTGCCTTAGAACAACACAACCCTTCCTCCACACTTATGTGCTGGCACAACTGAGACATCCTTTGCTGTTTCCAAGGATCTCAAGCACTTAAACACCAGCTGAGTAAGAAAAAGCTGAAAATTCAGAAGAGGGCTCCTTAGGAGGTGCAGGGAAAATCACATTCCTGTGACTACTGATCTTGCAGTAAGTTCCTAAAAGAAAAATTCTTCTTATTTCCCAACATCCGAATTTTTTTTGTCCACTGAACCCCATTTGGACAATTAAGCCAAAAATATGATCTTTCTTTATCTTCAACATTAGCAAAATGTCAGTGGGATTGGATTTCTTATATTAAAGGAAAAAGATTGTGGTTTAGGGTTTTTGTCATTTTTTTTAAAATAGTTCTGGAGCAGTTCTCTGAACATTATGGAAATACTACATGACACTAATAAATTTTGAAAAGCTTTCTTGCTTTCCAAGACCAAAGTGTGAACATTGGATCTATCCTAATAAGTCACGTTCCCCTTGAAAATTCAAGACAGGGGAGTCCATGAATCTTGGAGGAGAAAAATAAATTGTGATCACAGTGGTGTGATAACTTTGACTGATGCAGATACAGGCAGTCACTGTCCTTCCTTGCAGTGGGTTTGATTCTAATGGAGGAAGAATAAATTCTCACCACTTTACACACTGCAAAATCATGTCTACATCAGACATCATGCAATCACTTCCCTTGGCAAGATTTTAAAACGACTCAATTCTCTTTGCACAGCTGAAAATGAGTACATGAAACAGCACAACAGGTTAAGCAATCACAGTGACCATGCAATATACCAGACTGACCTACTAAGAACCAAATAAAGAACCAGCTACAAAAACCATGCTATTTTGATAGGCCAAATTCCCACCCAGCACCCATCTTGCACTCAAACTGACACAAGTTGCTCAAGTACTTTCCATAAGTGGACTTGGCTAAAGTGTATTTTGTTATAACAAACATTGCATTGGAGATAAACTTCAGTATTTATTACTGTCACCACTCAAAATCGAAGAGCTTGTAAGGATTTTGACTACCAATGACTTCACACTATTCCCTTCTTAAGACATACTGTTGAAAAATATGGACATACTTTTGATCTCAAAAGCAAAAAGACACTATTTATTTTTTGTTATGAAAATGTAACACAATGTAACTGTGTAACACCACAGTTTTGTTATCAGAAAAGTCCTGCATCTCTCTTCTGGCAACAAAACAGAAATACATTAAATTACACAAGTTACTGGCACCAAAAAAATCCTGTTGAAATCAACTTAGCCTGAAGGTAAACTGTACTTGTAAACATGATTAAAATTCTATTTTACATGTGTAAATATGGATCTAATAATTTTGCTTTATACAATTTCCCCTCATCCCATAATACAATTCAAAATAAGAAATAACATGGGGTTTTAATGTAACATTTCTGTCATTTTCCAAACAAAGAAATTCAGTGTTGAAAAGCAGTAATACTGTACCTTGATTTCTTCTATTTCGTCTGGCACTATCTTGTACGCAGATATAGTCCCACCCAACCTGAAACAAGGAGAAGAAAAATGTTCTCAAAATCAGTAACAGACAACACAGCCTGTTAACGGTGTCATGACTGGTTCCAAAACGCAAATATTCCTTCTGCCAAAACCTACTAAGCTGCAAATCAATAGCAAAAAACCCCCTTTCTTTATACAACAAAAAATCTTTATGTGACTAACACAAACATTAGAAACAAGGTGTCCTTCACCTTAACAATTAGGTCAACCAAGCAGAATTACTATCTCAGGGATGGTACGCTTTATGTTAACGGCCATCGATCATCATATTCTGTGATTTCTTGTTTGTTGCCTAAGGCATATGGATGAATTCAAATATTTGAAGCCTGATGTGCTTTGCACTCAGTATTTCACTAAGCTTCTATACGGTCTCAAATGCATCCAAACATAGTTCTGGAAACTGAATTTTTTTTTAGTTAAATTTAGTTAAATTTGTGCAGACCTCACAAATCACAGACTCTGTGGCCTCCATGTTTAAAAAGTCTCTGCAGTTAATCATTGGCAATAAACAGGGGGTCGTGCAATATCCGGCACTGATGGAGAAAAACAGGGGGTTTTGTTCCATATTGAACTCACTGAAATCACTTTTCTAAATCCTGCAAAAATCCTGGTAGAGAATAGTTTACATACAAAAGATACAGGAATAGCATGTACTCTAAGTGGTGGTAAATATTACATTTTCCCCAGAGACATGCAGACATGGCTTCTTTCATTTCATGAAGCAGTACCATGGATAGTGACAATTCAGACCTAAAAATATAACTGCACTAATGACCTCCTGTTGACTCTGCACAGCAACACTACTCATTTTTTGGTCCTACGGAAATGGAAATCACATTAGAAACTATTTCTTGTAAAGCAGTAGACAGCTATCAGGTGTGTATTTGTATTATCCTCCTTAATACCGGAATTTTTCTTCCAATTGCCAGTGTTTCTACACAGATGTATTTCCTTATATCTTCAAATTATTATACATATTATTTTCTCAACTGAAAAATGGGAGAAGACAATAACACAGAAAATACGTAAGGATTTTCTACCTAAGTCCTTCCTTTCCATATCTCTACAAGTAAGCCACTCTCATAAATGAACAGTTGGAAGGCTTTAAGATGAAGTCTGCATAGGAAAAGCCAAGTCTGAAGTGCATCACTGCTCCAAGTAATGTCAACTATGATTTCTGAGGTACAGACAGGGTTTAGATTTCTTTATTGGCCACCCTCAGCACAATTAAACACTTTCATGAAATATATTAGAGGGGAAAAAAATCAAAAAAATTGACTCAGTAAAATCATCTGGCTTGCTAAAACCATTAATTAGCACCACTTTATGCAAATACGTCTGCAAAGACTTGTGTCAGGAGTTTCACACTCTGAATCTGCCAAGTTACAGTCCACAACTACACAGTTTTGAAAGAAAAAGATATATCAAAAGTTATGTTACTGTTTAAATAAAGTCTCTCACTGATAGCCCCAGCTCACATATCTCTTAATACATTTACAATCCTACAGTGACATATTTAGCTTAAAAATCCAGACCACATACACAAATAGTAACAAATTTTAGCTGAAAGAGAATCAGAGACAGATTAATATCCAATTATATAAATGCCTCAGAGTTGAAATGAAGTTTTTAAGGAAGCCTATACTTTCTTCACTTCAGAACATTAGATTTCATTTTATCTTACAGACAGATCTCAAGAGAGAGATCCACCACAGATTATAGTACCAGAACAGAAGTTTGAAAGCATCACACACTCCGGGAGGATGCGCTTAGCACAGCTTGAACTCTTCCTACTAGTCATAAGTATGATATATAAGAAATAGAATTTTTGGGTTTACTATGTAATAATGTATCTATAAGAAGAAAAGGATTTAAGCTGACTGGCAGGCTGTGAGTAGTTAACAGTAACATATAGATGAAATTTAAAAACTTTCTGCTTTTTTTGCTGGCAAAATTTCTTGATTAGCTTCAATGCAAAAACTACTATGCTATACAACTGACTTGCCAAACAAACTAAAGCGACACAACCAGCTGTGAAGTGTTCTGCATACTCTTCGAAGACCACTATGTTTATAACCATAAACAAAGACCAGCTTATTCCCACTTCAGTGTAAATACTGTGAGAAATTTGAAAGCATTTAGTTTGGTGCTACCACATCACTATTACAAATCTCCCACAGTCAGTTAAGTCCAAAGTGTGAGGGACTACACAATGTCTCACACGCAAGTTACTGAGAAAAACAAAAACACTGTGATGAGCAGTATGAAAGAACAGCAACATCAATGCAAACTCAAAATCAGTACTTTAATTCGGATGTCCAACTTGAAGAAAACTTTGTATTTCTGAACTACATTTAAGTGGCACTATCATTTGTGGCCTGTCTGGAAGTTTGCTTGTTACTTTGCAAATCCCTGATTTGACTATTGACACTGTAAAGAACAGAGACCAGACAATACACACAGGAGACTTCAGCTACAGGATGATGCACAGACTCTGACAAAGGACTCACACATGGCTTTCTTGTGAAACAAGACAAGTTTTTGGCTTTCTTGTGAACGACTTCTCTGTGCGGGCTGGTTTTGTTTAGAACATTTTAAAGTTTTTAATCACAACATTTGAAGAAGTAATTGCACTGCAATGAGAAAAGCAAAGGACCAGCTAGCATGAGTGCATGTACTTTAACTACCATGGGCTTTGCACACTAGAAGATAATACAGCAAAGAACACGTTAACACAAACAGAATTCAGACCACCAGAGACCCAATTTTTGTGTAGATTCTCTCTTCATCTTTCACACATTTTAATTTTATTACAGACTTCAATTATGCTTCTTTCCAGCTGAACAACACATCCAGCATTCTCCAATATAAATGGCATTTACCTCAGAAAATACACAACCAAAGAGCAAAGCTAAATATACAGCCAGTTATGTCCAGTACAGTGAAAAGACAATCACAAACTCTATCCAGGGAGATCTAATGTGCAAACTCTTTCTCTCCCAAACTGCAGTATTTTCACACATTATGTAATAGTGAAATTATTTTAAATACTAGTTAGCTTTAATGTTTCACATGTAAATGTAACAGATAATCTCAAAGGTCCCAGAACTTATATTCAATTTCTGATAGACATCATCAGCTCTGTATCAGACCACACATGCAATACAGACACCCTGGTTCTCTAATCTCTTTGCAGAAGAGAAGTGAAATTATTCCTACATGTAGAAAGTAGAGCTGATGCAATAATAATGAAGAACCACACCTTATATTGGGCTAAACTGGTGAAGGTCTTTGAGGAGAGGATCAGAAAAGGTAAGACAGAAATTCCATAAAAATAACCAGAAAACAATAAATATCATATAATTATTTGTACAGATGTTTTAAAAATAGTAGAAACTTCACGTATTTTTTTATCTTTTTGGACTGGGTTTGCAGAAAGTTCACAAAACGGATTCAGGAGAATGTGAAAAGCAAGGTTTCTATAGCAACCTAAGAAATCAGCAAAATACAGAAAATAAACTGAAGTAAAGCCAACAGTTGTATTGGAACAGATGGAAGCTTTACTATTTCACAAATTAAAGCAGATCATTGAAGAGGGAAAAGTAACTTCATCCAAGTTAAGGGAAGTTGAAAACCAGGAAGATCCATGCTCAAATGGAAGCAAGAAACAATGAACCACAGCTCAAATGAGAAGAGAACAGAAGACAAAACTAAAAGAGACATAAATTACAAGTCCATATCTTCCATTATTTTAATAAACTATCCTTTTATGACCTGTTTGCTGTTTGTTTCAATACTCTATCTAAACCAGAAACTTAATTTCTCAGGTTTTGAAAATTAATTCTGGATATAAGGTCAAAATTATCACGTTACTTTCCATATATGGCAATCTGATTGATTTTCGCCTGTGCCCGTGTATATGTGCATATTCAGATGGACTCACTGGATTATTACTGCATAGCTACACCTTGTGTGGGACACCTGCACACTTGGACTGAATCAACACAGGCCAGCTCCTATAATTGGAATTCTGACCACAGTCTTTATATACATCTCCACATTCAATGATTGCCATAAGAAACTGAGCTATTGCTTCATCCGTTGACTTAATAAATGAGTCATACCGACTGCAATGAAGTCAATTTTCTAAAAATAGCTTGTAGCCAGCTTGGCTGCTGTCATCTGCTGAATTTCTCCAATGCCACTTTAATTAACATTAATCTTTCTTCAGATAGATCACTGTCTAAACTATATCAAGTTGTCACTAAACCTCTCAGTGAAACTCTCCATCTTTTAAGGGAAGCAGAACTTGAAATTCTCCATCTGACCATTTTTTCCAGATCCATCTCACAAATACATTATTTGTAATCTGCCATCAGGATATTCTACCTTTTTACTGATCTATAAACCAGGTAGATTATTCAAGAGAGACTGTTCCTGGGAGCCGATCAAATGACTAGGAGCCAGACTGGCTGTTTCCAGTTCTAAGGACATGTTCATTTTATCGCAGGCTACTGAATGAATACTTGCTATGATACTACTCCTGCCCGAGGAAACTGACCAAGTCAGCATTTATAGCCTATTCAACTAGACTCGCCTAAGGTTGACCTCTCTCACATCAACAAATCAATTTGCACTGGATTCTCACCACCAAAACTTCATGAAGTATTCCAGGGAAAGAGGTAGAAGGATTGCATTTGAAAGCACCTTCATTCTCCACCACCTGTAGGAGCATACATTAAAAGAAGACACAGAGCTACTTTAATTGATAAGTAGTTTCTCCTGACCTTTGAGAGATTGTGAAAGCACCCTGAGGGCGGCAGTAAGGCGGCGTGCTATTTCGGGCTCTCTTCCTACACAGCAGAACGCTGGCAGCTAGAGCAGGCTGGGCTGCAGCTCCTAGCGCTGGCTGCACGCCAGCAACCAACTGTGCAAAACAGCTTGCAAAGCGGATACCCACAACCGCCCCACTCCGTGTACAATTACGTGATGAAGATCCACCCCATGGGTTTTGTTTCTTTTTGGCGTTGCTTTTCCATTTGGGGGGGGGGGGGGGGGAACCACCCCTCTTTTCATGGC
>JAWWMP010000165.1:30644131-30658044 GCA_035047865.1 Dendrocincla tyrannina
TGCAGGATGACTCAAACTGAGGAAGAATAAAATGCGGAGAATATGTGGGAATGGTCTGATCACTCCAGATTCAAGATCGAATTTCTTCTTTGCAATTTAAATCACAGGGCTTATGGAGGGCCATCAGAAGTTTTAAAAAATGTGCCTAAAAAGAAATAAAATCCTACAATAGTGACATTACAAAAATAATAGAGGAGTCTCAGAGACAAGCAGCATCCAGAAAGGCTACCACACTAGTTTACACAATACTGAACCTTCTGATGACTCCTGTTTCTCCACGACATTCCAGAGAGATGTAAAGTATGAACAGAATCCAGTATACAATTAATGGCAGTCTTGTTAAGTCTGTATGTCTCCAGAGAGTTAAATTCAGAGCCAGAATTTGCTGGTTTTCTTTTTCCTTTCTACTTTAGTGTGTTTGCATACATGTACATATATTGACCTAGGTAGCCTAAATGGGTGAACTAAATTGTGTTTAAAATAGTGACCTGACTCAAATGGGGTTTTCTTAGTGCATATTCTGTGCTGGGGAATATGAAAGGGAAAAAGAAAAACCAGTTTGGCCACAGAATGGAGTAATAAGAACAAAACAACTCTACATCTGATCTGTCTCTCTTCACACCTAGAAGGAACTTTCTATAGACAAAGAGTCTTACTGACAATGCTGTGAGATTTTATTGCATGTCTCAGATAATTATCTCTGTTCCAGATAATTTACAGTTACTTTTGAAGTTGTCATCATCCATACTTTACAGCTGCCTGTAATGTACCTCTATAGGGTTCAAAATCAAGATACTGAAAAATACTTCATTGTTTTTCATATATTATTAGCTATATGGGGGTTTTAGAATTAATTTTTGTTTTCTGCAGTTGTCACCTCCTTTTTTCTTTGCATCTGATCATTTAAATGTAAAAAAAATTTTCTAAGTAAATTTAAAAACTATTGATGCATTGTCAGTATCACAACACATAACAACCTGATTCACTATTCAGAAACATGGCAGGCTGGGGACATATGAATCTCAGACAACTTGAAAGGTCTTTGATTAAGTGTTTGTGTATTTTGTTCCATTCAGGTCTTAAAAATGATTACTGCTTTTAATTTGTAAATAGCTTGCATGTACACAAGCCATTGGCAAAATGTAACTATTAACTTCTCTTACTTCCAGCATTAATTTACCTTGTAACTCATTATCAGCTATGCTCTCCTTCCATCCACTCTGTATGATGTTCTCTTAAAAGCAAAAGTCATAGTTAGAATAATCCCCTCTGTTTCCATATTTATGCACAAGGCTACTGAGTACACTACAGTATGTACTATCATATTCCTTTGGGCCACAGCAACAAAAACATGTCCCACAACTTCAACACCAGTAATGCCTGAGCTGAAGAACACGGGTGATGAAGAGATTTGATCACTTCCTCAGTTTCTGCTCCAGCACAGGAGTGAAAACAGGTAAGGTGAACCCTGGAGCTTACATTTCTGTAAAGTAACTTCTTGAGTGCTGTCATGTATATTACATGTCTGTGAGCCCTGGTCAATTTGCCTAGATAAATATAGCAAAAGTGACAGGAGGGTATCTCCTCCAAAGCAGAAATTTAATCGAAAAGTCTCTGCCACTTAACAATGTATTTGGAAATTATAACCTTACACAGGTTTTAAAAAATTTTTTTAAGAGTAAAGATCTTCCATTTTCCAGCATGCTTATGTTGGTCTCCCTTTTCTCATGAGGAATCAATTTCATAGATCTGAAGAATAGTCTTGAAAAATGCTCAATCTACAGTCCTACGAGCAAACACCACAGATAACTTAGAAGTGTTCCTAGGCATCTGAAACAGCCACTATGTAAACTATGATCACCGATTCACATTGGAAAACATTTAGCACCGTAGATTTTGCTTACACTGTGCACCCAGAACTACCTTATATTAATTAAAGAAACTCCTGACTACCAATAGACAAATGACTAAGGTGACCAACACGAATATTGCTAATACTTCTCAAGTACTACCTAAGTCATGGTGCAAAAAGGAAATCAAAGATGGTTAGGGCAATTCTATCTGCAATCTGTTAGTGAGGACAGTACGGTATATGCATGACTGATATCCAAAAAAAATACATGAGGGTTGCATACAGAGATACCTGGGCTTTATGAAAACTGCCCTTTTCTTGCCAAATCACAATTTACTATTTTACTCCAAACAAACAATTGTTATTATGCAACCTGCCTTTTCCTTCCAGAACTAGCACCTTCACCCTTTAGACAGTAATAGTAATAACCACGAAAAGCTGATTACAAGAATCCACAAATATTCCAATCTGTCCTGAAACAAATTTAAGTCGTACCTACACTTCAGAACTGAGCTAAACTGCAGCATTACATTAAGGAAGAACATTTACAGAACTCGTAGTAAAACCACTGTGGATAATGACTGTAGAATACATTTTAGGACCTTAACCTCTGGTTAAATTGCAAGAACATATTTTGCTAACACTGCCACAAGATAATTGCTTTACAAGGTTTTGTTTTATTTTGGAATTGCATTTGTGATCAAAGAGCTTAGAGGTAGGTGGGTCGTGCCATCAGGTCAAGCAATGAAAGAATGAAAGGCCTATCCTGAGAAGAAGGTTCAGTACAAATGCATCAAATTAAATCACTAAACTAATACACCTAAATCTTTCATTTAAAATTCAAAAAGTGGATATAGAAAGCAGATGGAGCAAAGGCCATTTACAAATAACGAGAAATGGATTTTATAAGATATCCCTCCTTCCATCCCTCCAGCAGAATATCACAGGTATATTTTAATAGGTTATTTTAACATAAACTCTATTGTCAGCTATATTTTCTTCCAAAACATGTCAGGACAAATAGTGGTGCTAATCCCTCCACAACAATAGTTAACGCTTTAGCTCCCATTTTCTCCAGCCGTACCACCTGACTTTAAATGCTCATTGATGCATAATGTTACCCTAGATAACGTAATGCAGGATGCATTTCACAGCTGCAGTGCCTCTATACTTTAAGCTGCTAAATGATATGCGCAGTGGGTTGGCCCTGGCTGGATGTCAGGTACCCACCACAGCCACTCTATTACTCCCCTCTGCAACCGGACAGGGGGGAGAAAATATAACTAAGCATTCATGGGTTGAGGTAAGAACAGGGAGAGATCACTCGCCAATGACCATCACAGGCAAAACAGACTCAAAATGGGGATATTAACTGAATTTATGACAAACAAAATCAGAGCAGGATAATCAGATTAAAATAAACCTTAAAACACCTTCCCCCACCCCTTCTTCCTTCCCAAGTTCTACCTCATCCCCCACATTGGCACAGAGACGGGGGTTATGGTCAGTTCACCACAGGTTGTTTCTGCTGCTGCTCAGGGAGGAGTCCTTCCCCTGCTTCAGTGTGGGATCCCTCCCACAGGAGACAGTCCTTCATGAACTTCTCCAACACAGTCTATCCCACAGACAACAGTTCTTCACAAACTGCTGCAATGTGGGTCACTTTTTCATGGGGTGCAGTTCTTCAGGCACAGGCTATTCCAGCATGGATCCCCTACTGGGTCACAAGACCTACCAGGAAAACCTGCTCCAGCATGGGCTCCTCTCTCTAGGTGTCCACAGGTCCCTGCCAGGACCCTGCTCCAGCACAGGCCTCCCAAGGAATCACAGCCTCCTTTAGGCATCCATCTGCTCTGGTGTGGTGCTCCCCCATGGGCTGCAGGTGGATCTCTGCAGCCCCATGGTCCTCCCTCCATGGGCTGCAGGGGCACAGCTGTCTCACCATGGTCTGCACCATGGACTGCAGCGGTACCTCAGCTCTGGCACCTGGAGCACCTCATCCCTCCCCTTTTCCACTGACCCTGATGTCTGCAGAGTTTTTCTCATGTTCTCACTCTGCTCTTCTCTGGCTGCAATTTTCATCTCCACAATAACTTTATTTTTTCTTTTTTTAAATATGTTATCCCAGAGATGTTACTGTCATTCCTGATGGGCTTGGCCTTGGCCAGTGGCAGGTCCATCTTGGAGCCAGCTGGCATTGGCTATACTGGACATGAGGGAAGCTTCTGGCAGCTCCTCACAGAACCCACCCTTGTAGACTTCCTGCTACCAGAACCTGGCCACACAAACCCAATACAGCATGCTTCTCCAAATTCAGTAGCATTCTTCATACCTGAGAAACATGATGACCAGTGCACATTTAGTTGTCTTCATAAATCAGATGATAATGATAGTAAATGGCTTTTCTTTAAAAAATAGACTTTTCATGCTTTGAAGTTTAGATCACAGATGTTTTAGTATCAAGAACAGAATATCCTCTTTCATCTTACTTAAGGAAAAGTAAACATTCAGTAGAAGCATCCCCTCACTGATTCACCTCTGCAAGTGTCTTATACAGTAACTTGTCCAAAACCCACTTGTAGTAAATTCAAAACCATTTGTAATGAAGAAATAAAATGTGGTAGAAGCCTTTTACAAATGAAAGCCAAAGTTGAGTACCTGATACCTAACCGTGGAATGAACGTTTTTATCTTTCTGTCACATTTATTGATAAGCTCACGGTTCAGATGATCTTTACTCCACAGTGGGCAAATCTTTACAGTGGAGCACAGTGACTCCACTTCGGCCACATTATGCCACTAAGATGTAAAACTCCACAGGGAGATTTTTGAATTTCACATTGAGTTTATATGGATACGTTCATGCAGTATTGTAGCATTATTGGCCTTTCTACTCTTGTCCCAGCTCAGTTTCATCCTCAGAACTGCACTGATACATGCATGAACACAAACACATAATAGAGGTTTTCTAGCCCACTCCATTTCCCCCCCTCAATCTTTCCCCCTTTTAAACTAAGTAGCTATAATACAGAAATATTTCAGGGAGTTTGCATATTATTGGAGAGTTCTATTTTACAGAACAATTCAATCCATGACACAGTTTGGCATTAAATTGCATTAAGGAAAGTACAAGGCACCAGACGTCTTCTAATTTTAAAATAAATTCAAATAATAACCCTAACTCTGAACAATTGCTAGTGACAGATACTTGAATGATGCATCATAAAGCAAGCTTGCTACTTGTTTCTTAAAATGTTTACTACCTCTTCTGCCAGAATTCTCAGAGCTTCCATTAACAACTGAACTATTACACGTAGGAGAGAGATGAAGGAATCAAAAAACCCCAAAACCTTGAGTCTGTCTATCTGTTATTTTCAGGGAGCTATACCAGCATCCCACATGAGATCACAGCCAACACTGTGCACAGTTAGAGTGGCACTGAGCCACAACTAATAAACCATGCTGAGAGGGAAAGCATGTTGGCTTCTACTCAGCACCGTGCTGAAGACATCTTTGTTGTAAGCAGCCAGCTCCGAGTACAGAGAACTTGCTTGTCCTTATTTATTCAAAGATATTAACAAGGCAATATGTAAATTTTACAAGTTAAAAAATTTAAATATAAAATGCATAAAATATGTTGCCTGTTATAACAGTGTAATTAGAAACAGCATGCTGTTCAATGAGAAGGATTTAAATGAACTGTTGCTAGTGGCAAATATGACTCATTTATACCAGTTTACACCATTTATACCAGTTTCATATAAAACCTGTTCAAGAGCTACTTGACAAATTTTCAGTGAATCTTTTTCACCAAAGCATGTAATTCAATTAAAATGAAAAAGTTATCCATCATAAGATTTTATCAAAGTTCCTCAGTAAAGGGTTTTATGAACATTTTGACCTGAAATCAAGTATTTCGTTTTTTGGTTTTGCTAGTTTAATTTCATGGTCAACATTTCACTCATTACTGATCAAGTACAAAATATTTATTGCTTAGTTCATCTACTTTTCTCTTCCTCATGGGCTTAGGGCTTGCTTTGTGTCTTCTAAGCATTTTTAGCCCCGCTCAATCCCACTGGCATATTAAATTTAACACTTAAGTTATCCATTCAGTATTTTTTCCCTTAATCCACAGCCCCCACCCACTGTGGATTTTCCCTTAATCCACTATTAGATTTTTATATTAATAGCAGTTGTAAGGGAAAAATTTGTCCTATTCCTTGACATAACTCTCCTTTTACAAACTAATCAACAGTATCGGACGGAGAAAGTTTTATTTTCTCCTGCTTGAAAACATGAACTATAGCTGTGAAACCGAGTGTTTAGAAAGGCTCTTGATTAGTAGATTCTGATCAGAATGACTCATTTTTAGCCTTTTTCCCCAAGATCATTCTCTCCCCTCTGCCCAGTACAAAACCCTTCAAACCTTAATCTTTCTTTTCTCAAGGCTGAGGAGCATACAGTACGACCCTTTCCTCCAGTGACTTCAAGATTTTTCTCCTGTAGCTACCTACTGCAGGAGATGGCTTATTTTATCCCGTAAGATTGTTACAAGAGCGCCCTCAAAAGAAGGAAAAGAGGCTGACCCACTGCTGAGCTGAACACAGGAACAACACAGGCTAATGATCAATAACTTCAGTTCGTATTTTCTCCCATGCGTTTTAAAATGAAGCAGCTATAAAATCTGAATAGTGCAGGAATATATAAATGCATTATTTAATCATTCAGTCCTGTTCTAGAGTAACAGAATGTCAAAGATTTTCTGATAAAGTCTTTTCTCAAGAGCAGCTTTTGCTGAGATAGAAAGGACACATACCAGCATATAGTCCAACTTTGCTGAAGGAAGGGCCATCACTTCTAGAAGCACTCAAATGTGTACAAACCTCCTTGCCAAAAAGCTGTCAGTAGTTTGATCTTTCCCATTACTCAGTATTCCTTAAGACTGTCTTAAGAAACTACAGATGCCTACTTTGTTGCAGGTATACTTAAGAGTCATAGTTCTTGTCCACATATGTTAAGTTTCAAAATTTGCCCTTAATGAGCCTGATTAATGATTACCAACATTTCATTGATCTTTTTTCTCCAGTGATGATTCTAACATAAGACTTCTATAAACTGGCTGGAATAGCATTACAGAGGGCAGGGCAACACAAAAGCTTGCCATTAGGGTAGGTAATCTAGGTAACTTAAGTTCTGTTAAAAATATTCAGCTAGTGTTCTGCCTTGTACAGAAGAACAGAAATAATACAAAGAAACCACCACTTCATATGCCAAAGTAGCACCAAAAATTCATGGCCATGAGAAGGCTCTGTATATGTAGACCTCTGTCTCAAATGAGGAGGAATACTGAGGCAGAGACAGACCGAAAGAAAAGATGTGAAGAACAAAGATGCCTCCGATAAAATAAGGAACTCTCCATTAATAAGGATGGGCAGCTCTCATCTACCTGTTTTTCCACATAACCTGAGGTTTTGGTCAGAGATAATTCTAACTCATCTGAAGTTAAAGAGTATTAAGATCTTGTTAAAAATGGAAGTACAAATCAGTTCTTTGCTGGGGAATGAAAAGTGATTGCAATCTTCAGCTAAGATGCCACTGAAGCAAATTTTAAGAGTAGTCATTGCAGCATTATGTAAATGAAAAGAAAACAAGCATTTCTAAGTAGTGCTAGCTTGTTGGCTTTCTCACAGATTACTGATATCACCTCATAGTAAATCAGTGTATTAAGCTGTGCAAAAATATCCAAGTAACGTAAGAATACTATCTGACTTTTTAAAATAGCTTGTGTATATACATCCTGCAGTCATATCAGTGTTCATGTAATGTTTGCTTCCTCATTATACACAAGGAAAATAATAGTACCAAATCAAAGATGATAAAACCAGTCACTGAGAAAAAGGGGTTTCAATCCAAAACCAACTGAACGCATATTAGAGGCCTTGAGCATGATAAGTATTCACAAGCTCTAAAGGAAACATAAACAAACCTGTTGTTTAGCACAAAAAATAAACTGGCTAAAGATATTAAACAGCTTGAGATTGCAAGAATTACAGTGTTGGCTGGAGTACGTGCAGGAGACAGAACAAGAGGAACTCCCGAAGGAAGACAGAGGAAAAAAACCCCACCTTCCTAAGAGCAGAATTCACTGCTCTTATTGGGATTTCTGAACAAAGCCTTGAGCTGATAATGTCTTTTTCTACTGGATTTCGAAAAACTTGGAGGTGTTTTTGTTTCACATATATATCTTCATCATGTTCTGCTCAGCCATGCAGACAGACACAGACACACTTCTCACTGCGTCTGAGACACTAGCAAAAAGGGGAGAAATTTTCTGGTTTAACCTCTTTAAAACATATTCCCAAAATTCTTTCACAATATAAAACTTAATTATTTGTATAAATTTGAAATATTAAATATAAACCATAAAATTGTTCTGAAATCTCAAAATCTTTACTAGCTCTTCTATTACTAATGCCTGCGTAAGCATTAGCAAATAATGAAGTACACACAAATACTCCAACTGGAACATAAACATTACCTTTAATTCTTACTCAGATTTTGGTCACAAATTCACTCATTGAGGATGTATTCTTATTGTTAGCTTTTAAAAAACCATACAGAGCATACTGTTAAATAAGAACCAGTCTGTCAAGCATGCTGCTTCATCCCCTCACATACAGAATGGTCCTTGAAAAGCTATCTGCTTAAGGCTCATGGCAGGCAGCATTCCTTCTTAAGCCAGGAAGGAGCAGTAAAAAAAAAAAAAAAAAAAATTCAACTTTGCATTTTTCTGCCAAATTCCTGATTTCAGAAGGAATTCAATGCTAAAAGTTTCTGAAAAAAATGAATTTTAAAGTAAATTGCACACAAAGAATACCATCTTAATACAGTACAATTAACTTTCTTATAAAGTTGCAATACTTTATTGTAATTATAATGATAGATTTGAAAGTAAAGATTCTGAGGACTGTTTAGATGGATTTTGGGTAAGGCTATTTATTGTAGGTTGGTGGAAAACAAATTTTGTAATTGCTTATACACACAAAGCCGAGATGATTGACCTATAGATAGGGAGGCCTGGATGAGCATCATGCCACACAGGATCAGCATTTTGTGCTTTTTGTTGCTTATTCTGTGAAAACAGATCTTAGAATTTTAATGTTTCAAGATTATTGAAAACTGAGATATCTTTCCCTTTTCTTAATGGTTCACACTCTACAACAGAAACCTGAAACCCAACAGGATCACACTCCCAAAGGCTCTGGTTCTCCCCCAGAATTCATGCAGGTTTAGATGTATGAAAATGTTCTGGTGAGTTGAATTACAACTTGTTCAAATCTTGTTCCCTAATTCTCACAGCATTGCAAATGCAGTAGAGTAGACACAATACAGAGTTTCCTGAACAAAATGCAGACAATATGGGTACAGCTAGAGCTCCAGGCACAAAACAGACACAACAGCTGCTCATGATACCACACACTGCTTCTCGGTCCTGAATCCTGCAGCCACCCCAGAACTACAATGGAAATTTCTCTCAGTCACATTGCCCCGCATTCTCTGTGGAAATGAAAACAAAATTACATATTAATGTATTTGCTGTATTATTCACAATCTACATTGTGAATGACCTTCCAGGCTCTGTTAGAATGCTGGGAATGCTTAGGGAATAAACAGATGACACAGAACATGATTTCTTTCCTGTTACACGCTCACTACCTCTTGCCATACTCAGTTCAGGAGCTTTGCTTACCTAGATGCTGCATGCAGGTCATCAGCTGTAACAGCCACTGCAGATCCATCAGTCTAATGCCTTTTTGTATCTATCATTTATACTCCACAGTCTCCCATATGATGTTACATCAATTATGAAATACTCAGTTCTGCTACACTTGAACAAGTATGTACTTCTATTAATTTTAAACCTGCTGCTCAATTCTTTTTTCTGTCACAACTTCTGATCTGTGAAAAAACAAGCGAATAATTGCCTCTGACTTTTTTTTGACTGCTATTCATTCTGTATACCTCCACCATACGTTGTTTCTTGATTAAAGTGAAAAATTCAAGTCTATTTAATTTCCCTTTGTGTGGAAGCTGTTCCAAATCTCTGCTTAATCTTACCATTCATACTATACTCCTATTAGAAGTTAATACAGTAGTTAAGATGTAAGCCCATCTGAGGTATATATAGTCATATAAACAGGTCTTATGTTTTGTTCTTGATATTTTAGTAAGTCCTTATCTCTTATTTTCTTTTCTGAGTATACATAAACACACTTAATACACTGCTGAGTATTCAGAGAATCTTTTCAGAGAATTATCTGAACCAATGCAGGTTAAGCTAGGATGAGCACTGGACCATCTCCCTCCTGCAGATATATACAATACTTTTCTTTTCAATAGCTAAATGCTATGAGAAGACAGCCCCTTTAAACATCCAGAAAAGATTTGAAGACTAGAGTTAGAATGAGTTCAGGTGAAGAGTCAGGTTAGCTGAGATTTCGATGATGCTTAGAGGTGGGAAAATGGGGTCAGAAGAGGCTGGTTCAGTTCTGGGAGTCACAGATCCCCAGAATGTGGAAAGCTGACAGAAATAGCAAATGCAATGAAAAGATGCTTCCAAAAGAAGCCTGAAATTAGAAGATCAAATAAGGCAAGATAAGGTCAGCAAGGTATGACTAGAGTGCTATTACAGGCTGTGGTGAATTTGGGTTGGATGAGAAGACAAAATGGAAAGCCAGAGAGATGTACAACATAATCCATCAAGAAAATCCCTAGCATTACACATGAAGCATTTTAAAGTGAACCATGATTTTAAAAACCAGAACACTGACCAGGAAGCTGGGCTGCTATGCCATTAAGTTCCAAAGCAAATGATGGGCTGTAAAATTATATTCAATCAAAAGAACTCTTTACATTCTACTTCAATTTATTCTTATTAATTATTAGTGCAAATGATTACAGAAAAAAGTCTTCTGGTACTTAATTATGAGAGTGTGACAGTACTTGGTTCATGCTGAGTTTTCCTACTTCTTCTCTAAAAGTCATTTTGGCCCGATCCTGAATATACTCAGACATACTGGAGGCTTGTCTATATTCCTTTCAAATGCAAAAAGGAAAAAAAACCAAACCAAACCAAAAACCAAACAAAACTCCAAACCACATAATTGCAGTATTACTCATAAGTGTACTACATCTGGCTGGAATTGAGCTGACTTTCCTTCCAGCAGCTGGTATATTGCAGTGTTTTGGATTTGTGATTGAACAGTGTTGATTACACAGCCCAATGTTTTAACTAAGGCTGAACAATGTTTGTACAGCATCGAGCTCTCCTCCTTCTTCTCCACTCTGCCAGCACAGCAAGTACGGCTGGCGATAGGCAAAGAGTTGGGAGGGGACACGGCCAGCACTGCTGACCCACAGTAGCCAAAGGGACGTTCTGTAGTATAACACTGTGCTCTGCAATAAGAGCTCAAGGAGAGAAGGAGGAGCGGCGGTGATGTCAGTGGGTATGGTGCTTGCCTTCCCAAGCAATCCTTCTGCGTGCTGAGGCTGGGCTTTCCAGGAACTGGTCAAATGTCTGCCTGCTGATGGGAAGTACTAAGGCTCGCTCTTGTACTATTGGAGAATGGAAGATATTAAGACAATGGGATTGAAAAATTGCAACTGTAAAAATAAAATATTGGCATGATTTCTGTGTAATAAGCAGAATGAACAATTTTAAAATAAAGGTTTAAAGCACACATAGAAACAACTTTTAATCAGTTTTGTGAAACTGTCTAGAAGGAAACTTGATCAAGATGTCTGAACCTGTGTACTATGCATTTCTTTTCAGACATCAGATAGCAAGCATAGTGAAACAGAGCAAAAAGGGCATAGCTTTTCTTTAGAGCCTTTAAAAAATATTTTCTAGCATTTTTCTTTATTATCCTAAAAGAAAGTTTAAGTACATCTAATAAAAATAACCAACTTCAACTTTGAAAATGAAGGATCTAATAAATCTCCATAACCAGTGATGAAATTTCTTATTTCATTTATATCTGCTAGTTCTAGAACAAGCCAGAAAAAACCAAACATTTCTTAAGAAAGCCCCATAAGAGACTGTGTTTCACATGCACGAAATTTAAAATTTTATAATAACAAGGAGGATCCCCAGTTATGGATCCCGTAAGTACAAACATTCCCTAAACACATTTAGGTGGAGGACCCTGGCTAACAAGCTTCCAACAGCACAACCCTGCACCGCAGAGAAGTACAAGAATTCTGAAAGTAGTACTGGAACTGAAAAGCCAGATGGAACACCCCAGATTGCAGCTGCCATGCAGACAAACAAGCCTCTCCCCTCAGCAATGCTCACCAACACTGGGGTTGCACAGTCTGTGGTTTGAGAACAACCATTTCACTTAATTGTTTGGCTCAAAAATTTCTTAATTGCAGGCTACCACATGACATTGCAAGAGCAAAAGGAAGAAAATTCCTTCCAGGAATATGAATACTGTATGATGAAAGGAGACATGATTGTTCTGAATCTAACTACTATTGGTAGATAAAGCTGACATGGAGCTTTACTGAGGTTACAGAAGACTGCTTTGAGCCAAGAGGTAAAAATTATTAGAGCTGAAAGTTACTAAATGCTTAAGGAAGACATTTTCTTATGTTCTGCTTTGCCACTGTCTGCTGGTAAGAACTTGCTTCAGACAGATGAAGTTGTTCCTATGGTTTTATGAGTCACTAAGCCTAAACAGCCAAAGGACACATGCAATATTAGCAATTTTTGCTACAAACCACCAAGGAATCTCATAGGTTGAGAAAATTCTTTACTTGAAGTGCAAGTAACAGAGAAAACATTTAGGGACTTGTTCATATGATTGGAGATAAAAAGTTTTCAGCAAATGAAACTGAAAACAACCTCTATGATACATTTAATGGAGGCTGGTTGGACTACGGAGAAGCCAAGCAGGGAAACTGGCCTGAAAAGAAACCTTAGCCACTTAAATTCCTAAACACGTTTTAATTACCTTGAAGGGGGGGCAAATACAATGTTTTCAGGCACATGCAAACTCTGTTTGCAGTTGAAGCAGATAAAGGCTCGTCGCACTCTAACCTGCAGATCAATGAGGAACTACCAGGATAGCATGAAGCCAATTCTATATATATCAACTTTAAGAAGTGCTTATTATATTAGACTCATCATCATGAAATCCTTTAGGGAGGTGTCACATCTTTGGAAGTTTGTTAAGTAACAGCTTTTTCATTAGATGCAATGCTTAAAAATAGGCAGCACTTCCTTAATGTTCAGCATTGCTCCTCTGCATACCAGAGTACTCTGGGCTACCACAGACAGTCCCTCCAGTTACCCTAATAATGATCACCTGATAAAATCACTTGATGCTTACAGATGAGTTCAGGAGACAAGAGAAGCAGGGAAGTATTTTTGTAAGCCAGGCGAATCAGGGAAAACATGTGCTAATGCATAAACAACTGAGCATGAACCCTCAGTAGAGGGCTGCTGCAAAACTAGGTAACAGCAGATACAATTACAGAAGAAATGTTTCCTTTCTATGCAGTATTACTGAGACCAGCAGTTTAATAAAAGAAAATGGATTGACATTCATATATTTTAACAGCCACTGAAAAATTATAAAGGCTGCACAAAAAGGAGAAGGAGAGAACTGGTATTATTACAATATTGGATTTGTAACCTTCAGTGAGACAGAACGTGCTACTGATTTTCAAATGATGAGCAAAGACCACAAAGTATAAACTACAGTAATTCTAGTCAAGCTCAAAAACTGCTAGACAGGTTCCTTTACGTGAAGATAGAAACTGACATTTTACATCCACAGACTTAACAGTTTATCAAGCCTTCAATCACAGAATCTTGGAATGGGTCAGGTTGGAAGGGACCACAGTGGGTCATCTTAGAGCACATTGCACAGCATTGCATCCAAACGATTCTTGAGTATCTCACTGAGGGAGACTATGACTTCTCCGGGCAATCTGTCCCAGTGCTCAGTCACCTGCACAGGAAAGAAATTCTTCCTCATGTTCAGGTGGGACTTCCT
>JAWWMP010000165.1:30661716-30692852 GCA_035047865.1 Dendrocincla tyrannina
GGAGATACTTCCAGAGCCTTCCACACCTTCTAAGATGTTGCAGCTGTCTCTTACATCAGCACAGCTGAGGCCATTATGGCCCATCAACAAGAGATGAATACCTTCAGGCTGGGTGTGAATGTTCTCAGGGAGTTATCACAGCTGAGTTATCTGTGTAAGGAAAAACAAACTACTCCACCTCACAGGGTTTGCCTCTTTCCTTGTCTTCTTTAAATCCCAGCTTGTAGCCTGAGGTGTCAGATGTGCACACCTTCAGCCTGGCCTGAGTGGTCACTCTGCACATTGCTAGCAGAACACACTGCTGACTGAGCCATGAGCACCACTAGTCCAGTCTCTCATAGCACCTAGGCAGTCACTGCAGGTGTTCAAATGTTTGAGTCATTAATCACTAGCAGTTCAATCTCTTTAAAGAAGGCAAAACACCAAAAATCCAGAAAGGTGTATTTGGAGAAAAGATAAAAGACAAGGTCTTTACCAGAATTTTTGTTTAACCTAGGACAAGATACTCTTATATCCACTATAAATAAATACTGCTAAGATGGTAATATAGCTATTTTACTTTAACTATGTTTCCCCAGATCTCATTATGAAGTAAAGTATATCCATAGGTTTATAATTTTTAATTCAGTGAATGTAATAGTTCTTGATAGTTGATGGGAAAATTCTTCATGGAAGTGGGAAAAACAGTATTACCAAAAGTGCTTTCAATAATCCTTAAAAATAGGACAGTTCCTCTTTGTCCAAAACTTAAGTATTTTCTCTAGATATCTTTTTTGTACTAGTACTCTTAAGCCTCCTTAGAACTAGCAGTAGTACAGAACAGACTGTTTCAAAACAGAAAAATTCTATGGAGCAATTTTTAACTCCATCTAGAAAAAAAGAAAACACCCAAGAGCAGAAGTGGTCAAGAAAAACAAAGTATACTACGATAAACCTTAGAGTTTGTTTACAAAAGCAACTACCACTATATCGTTTTCTTTTTGCAATCAACTTTCCATTATCAGAAGTCAAATAAACGAGTAAAAATTCCTCCTCAGACAGCAGAGGAAAAGCCCTCTGCAGACAGTTCTACCTGAGCATGCAGTGTAACACTTCCATCGACACAGCCCATTGTGTTCCCTGGGTTCCACGCAGGCTGTCACACACTGTTTCTGGGAGGTCGTGTTTGCCCAGATGCAGCACTGCTCATGGACTTCTTTAATGGGCAAGCGCTCGGTTTGAACTGACGAGCCCTGCTAAATCTGGACCCCAAGGCAGAGACTTCACAACACCAACACCAGCACTTGGATACAGCAGGACTAGCACTGCGGCAAGTCTATTAAATCCTGAACAACCTTCACTGACTTTAGACACACTAATGCCACTACATTTTTGTTTAGGTCAGGAAACACCAAGACAGATACACCTAAGGTAACATCGCACGGTGCCAACTCCGTCACAACATAAAGACATCTTAAGTACCCTCAAGTTCTCGGAAGAAACACAGTCACATTCACACAAAGATTAACTAGTTGCACTAGTTCAGATTTCTTATGGCATCCCAGGGCTCCACAATAATCACGAACAGTGGGAAACTGTTTCTTCACTATGATCTGGAAATGTACCACAGGTCTTTTTGGAACACTGAGCTGCCATTCTGGAACTGCTAAGAGATCAGCTACATTCATCCCCGACCAACTGCAGGTATCAAATCCTACAGGGAAAGTGCAGGTTCTGAAAATTAGGATTTTCAATAATGTTTACACTTATTTCACTGCTGTCTCTACTGGTGGCAGTGGTGAAGATTTCAGTTCCACTCAGGTGTCATGGGATGAGAGGGTATCTCACAAGAAAACCTCTGTTTCATGAAACAAAGAACTCTAAAAGAAACAAAGATTTATCCCTTACCCCCAATCTCTAAGTCAAAGAAAATGAAAGGTTTTAAACTTTTTCCCCATGTCTTGTTTATTTTAATGTTATGCTTATAAACTGTGCCCATTCTAATAGCTCTGGAGCTGACTACTCAGTGAACTGGCTCATAGAATTGGCATTACTGACTCTTCATCTCAGTGTTCATTTGTTTCCACGTCTGTTCCTAATGGTTATGAATAAACTTTGAAAACAGGAACCAATGCCTCTTGTAATTTCTTTCAACTGGGAGGATCCTGAAAAAGCTTTATATGGTTGGAACTGAGCCAATTATCTCAGTGAGGTGTGAAAAACCTGTAAATCAATCTTAAAGCTAAGTTTTTCCATCACTTGCTCATTCAACTAATTATTAAAATTACAATCTCAAAGGGTTTCAGAGTACTACAAGTCATGCCTCATATACCACTTGAAACACATTTCACCAAATCTGAAATAGAGAAAATAAAAGGAGGGAGGCTACAAATAAGATAAAAAATTATGTTAAGAGTAAACTTTACAACTGTGTACCTTTGTCTATGCTCACTCACTGAGTTTCAACATTCAGGATTATGGAGTTTCGAGTTCCAGTCCTTGATTTTAGGTCCTGATTAAAAGGTGAAAGTAGAAGCTCTCTTTCAGTTTGCTGTCCATTCCCTTTCTGGAATCTTGCTATGCTCTTAACAATCAAATATTTTAAAAAACAATTGTAACTGCCAAATCATGAATTGTATATAAAATATTTTATTAGCTTAAAATTTGTTTACTTAAACAGCAGGTGTAAAGCAGCAAACAAAAGTGCTTTCTAGCCCTAAGCAACTCTCATCTGACATGAGCCCAGAGAACTCTAGCCCGTCGTTTTCTCATATGAATGTTCCTCCAAGTGTTTCAGCATGTTCGCTCCTAACATTCTATCTGTACTAGATTCTTTTCGAAGAAAAAGTAGTATTATCTAGTAAAATCTAGTATTCTTTTTCTTTAGTAGACTAAAATCTGTATTTTAGCCATACTCAAAATTTCATTTCTTTTTAATTACAATGAAATGAAAATTACTGATGGAGCAAGTAGCCTAAATTATTTCTCCTGTTTGTTTTAGCCACCTAAACATGATTTTTGACACAATCTTGTTGATGAATTACTTAACTTACTTTGTCTTTCAGGGACTCACAGTCATTTCTATTTCTAAATACCTTTGCAACATGCAAATGTTGTCATGTTACTGCTGCCCCTCTTTGTTTAATGTGAATAAATACATAAATCTTTTTCTGCCCCTGTACAGACAAAAATTTTGATACTCTGGAAATAATCTTGTCACACTGATATCTGAATGCCTACTCTTAACTTTTAGTTCCCTCTCTTTGTTGATTCCAAATATTTAACTATATTTAACTGTAAGCCTACAGCAAGCAACAAAATGGTAGACACCTTTAAAGCCTATACAGCCTGTCATCTCTCATATGTTTGCTTATCTGGGCAATGAATCAAATCAATCAATCAGCTGTCAGGACCGTACTAAGCCACTCTGGCATTTGTAGGAGAATGACACCCCGTATGAACACTTTCTCCTCTTCATTTAAATTTCTTGCAGCTCAAAAGAAACCCAGCATCTGCCACATTTGTAACATGGCAACACAGAGCATCCTGCCAAGGGTTATCCCTCACTACCTTCTGCACCCAGCCAAGGCAACAGTCCTGGAAAGGAGACAAGCAGAGCAGCAGAATACCAAGCGGTTCCTCTTGAGAAAGCCCACAGAAACAATACAACCTGGCAATCACAGACCCCTCCTGCCTGACTCACTGGGTTTGTTGTCTCTGCCTGCTGGCATCCTATGGCACTTGGCAGTACAGGCTCTGATACAGTCTCAGATTATGTGTGTGTGTGGCTGTCTTGCTGAGGAAGGCTGAACAGGTTATGATCCATTTCTTACCACCTCTTACAGCCCTAGCAAGAATAACATGTTCTTGTGGGCCTTCTGAAACTCCAAGCCATATATGTATACTGGTTTTCCTTATTTGCTCTGAGTCCTCCCTGCTTGATCAACAATGAGGGGAAGGATGACTGGAATGATAGGATTATCATTATTATTACCTTCAGTGGTCCTCATGGTTCGCAAATGGCCAACAAAAATAGATGCAAAGGGTATAAGCCATTGAAAAGTTTTGTGTATTTTCTATCATTATAGAATTACTTTTGTTCTTACTGAAACCTTTGAGCTATCATGTTTTAAACCAGCCATTTGAAGGTTATAAAAATGGAAATGGATATCAAGGTCAATTTAACTGGGAAAGAAGAAAACACTTCTCTGCCAAACGCTTTTTTCTTTTTTCCCCAGTGTATTCTGAGACCTGCAGTATTATTGATATTAATATTGTTCCCCCTTAATTAGGCTGTTGGGTGCATAGGAGACTGAACAGATCGCACAATTTCTTAGTGGATTCTGGAATTTCTCTCCTTGAAATCAGTAGTCATCAAAAAGAAATAAAAAAGGTCTTAAATTTTATAGGTATGCATGGTATGCATGTTTGCCATGCAGCTTTTCTGAATTCCACTACTGACTTCCATGTATTTACAGAAGTATATTAATAAATCATAACAGATATTGAAAATGTTCCTAAGGAAAAAAAAATCTTAATGTCCTAGGGAAAACTATCAACATAATCACCTTGAACAGCAAAAGTCCACATTTGCAATTTCACCAGTTCATTGAGAAAGACCATTTTGCTCCCCCAAAGAACTGTTGCATGAATATGGAGCAGGTAAGCATCTAAACTTTTAAATGTGTCAACGTTAATAATTTTCTAAAGTGCATAAAGCTATCAGCGTTGCTGTGACAGAAAAAATCTGACTGCCAGACATACATACTAAACACAGTGTTTCATACATTCTTCAGTAAACATGCCCGCTTTTGCCTATAAAAATTACTTAAATGCTGTCCATCCATCTCTCTCTGTGCCCAACTCCCTTTTCACCTTCCCTCATGTTGCCTTCTAGATACTGTTTTTTGAATCTGATGACCAACTTCAAGTGAATTTTACAAAATTAGGGCTGTCAAAGCTTGTAAGTCATTACAGAAAATGAGAGACATCAAAGATAGTATGATAGAAAGTATGGGAATTCAGTGGTTGAAGAGAGAAAAGGCAAATTAGTGCCCTACAAAGACAGGGCTCTTATCCATTCTAGTCCATCATGAGCCCAGCAGAAGTCAATCTTGCAACACACATACAGCCTGGAAATGCTGCAAACATAAGATGAATCTGGAATTACCTACTGTGTGACTCTGTGGTACCACTTTTCAGCTTGTTAATGGATTTACAATTTAGTATTTGACTAATTCCTAATGAATTAATACGTGGAACAATGCAAAACAACTAAGCAAACAGAAAACACTGAAAGCCAAGAATTATTTCTATAGTTTGACATCCCATAACATGTTGGCATAATTATGAATTGTCAGTGTTGGTGTTCAACTACTTAATGTATACATATTCAGCAATGGATTAAAAACCTCAGTATCAAAATGAGCATCATTCAAAGGGAAGTTAAAATGTATTATGGATAATAAGAAAAGTTCTAAACTGAGACACAAGCAGTGCTATTTTAGGAAGTGAGCAGATGGCTAGAGAAGAACAGACCTAGAAATCAAGAACAATGTAGGGACTCAGAGCAGGAGGGCTGGAATAATGTACAACTGGAGAGCTTGCTTTTCTTATTTTACTGCATACACTTTCTGACAAACTGAAGATACCACAAATCTACAAGAGATAAGATACAATTACATTTCCAGGTATTTTAATGACTTGCAGAGCAGTATTGGATATTTTGTTCTTTCTCTCTCTACATACAAAAATTCATATCCAACCATTTAGAAAATCTCACTACTTTGCAAAACTTCATATACTTTTCCTATGATGTCAGAAGTATCAGGGAAACTAAAACTAGGGTTGAACTAGGGTTCAAAATGTAGTTTATTTGCTTTAAAACGTTTCTATACAAATATTTGTATGACAAACTTTCAAAGAATTTGCTAAAGCCAAAACAGTGCATACAACCTTGTTAAAGAATACAAAATTTTTATCCCACTGTCAAATCTGTAATTGAGTCCTTCAAAATTTGTAAAAGCTAGGAATATCAATTAAATGTGCAAAAAACCCCATATCTTAATAATCTCATCTTACATTTCCAAGAGAAAAAGGTAGAGCTTCCTCTTCTTCCCAAATATGAGATGCATTCATGCTTTCATACTAGTACAGGATACCTCAATGGATTTAATTTAAAAACCCATTAATTCAAATTTGCTTTTCCTGAGGAAAGGCAACAATTGTTGTTTCATCTCAGTTATTACTGTAACCTTAAGAATAACTTCTTTGTTCATATTTGTCAAATCAAAACATGAAGTATTTCACCAGTTGTATTAGAATGAAGAAAGTTCTTATACAAAACCAGTAGGTCTTGGCTTCACAGACCAGTTGGCTGGTTTATTTCTCCAGCCTTTTACGGTCCTTCTGGATGACAGCATGACCCTCTTACATATCTGCCACTCATCCCAGTTTTGTGCCATCCGCAAACCTGCTGCCAAGATCCAGATTATTAATGAAGATGTTAAACAGGTCTGGCCCCAGTACTGATCCCCTGGGGTAAGCCACAAGCCTTCAACTAGACTGCGGGTCACTGCTCACTACCACCTGCAGCCAGCCATTCAGCCAGTCATTTCCAGATATTAAGGACAGTAGTTTCTGTGTTTCCATTTTAACTTTGGGTGAGGTTATACAAATCTTCACGTCTTCTTTGTTTTTTAAAAACAAGAATAGAAACAAGCAAAAGAAAATGGCTGTTGCCAAAAAAAAAAAGAGGTAAGAGATTTTTTCAAACAAATGTTTTTAAGTGACTAAATGGAAAACTGCTTCTGGGACACAGATCCAAAAACACTAATCCCAATCTATGATTCATGATCAGCAAGTAATAAAACTAACTGATAGTCTGGAAAAGAGACAATCAAAGCTCTGTGTGAGGCAGAAGGAGGTTACAAAGCCTACTTAACTTTCTGAAACGTGTCTTCTGAAGCTATTGACAATCTACAGCATGTTACATACTCCACAGAGAAGAAGAGTTTTCCCTTATGACTCCAAGGGAGTCATAAAATTAAAAAATTTGCACGTAATGACACACTAAATAAGCTAAAAGCCTGCATTTCTGCACTGATACACTCTGCAGTTCTAAAGCAGGGCATAAGGGATTAAACTAGCTCCCTGCTTATAATTTAAAAATCAAATTGACAAGAATAAAAATGTATATGACCACCAATACAAACATGCTTACTCATACTTTGAACTGCACAGGCAGAAACCAGACTTCCCCCAAAAGCCAGCCAGATCCCCTGAAGTGGTGCTGTGCCTGAGTAGAGCTGCCAAGCTCAGCTCTAGAACTGGACTACACTGACACCAGCTACCTAGACTGAAGTATGGGCAAAGCAACTGAGGTGTGTCTACAAATAAAAACCTAAATATACCTAGTACAAATATTCAGAATTGGAGTGACACTAATTGGATACCTGTTTCATAATTCTAAAGTAACTGTTACATTTTTTTCAATACAGCAATTTTCTCATGCAACACCACATTTCTCTAAGGATTGGAGAAACAAACAATATGTTTATCTCAGCTTTGTGATTTCAGTGGCACATCCATACCTACAACACCTCTACTTATTATCCATCTATGCATTTTCAGTTTTAAGGGTTTCATCACTATCAGTCTTTGTTTTGATTTTAAGTACAGAACTGTAAGGAAAAAACCCAACAGATTTACTTCTTCAGCATAGTTATCAGAATTACCATGGTCTTGACACTTCTTGATGCTTATGGCTAGCTGATATACAGGACAAGTAGTTAAAAAGCTCTTAGAGCAAGCATTGGAAGGCATTTGTGTGGGAGACAACTGTGCTCAGCATCCCAGCTGATGCCCCTAAGCAGCAGGCAGCAGACAGTGGCTGCCAGAGGAAGCTCTCGCTGAAGAGACACCATTCTGAGACCAAACCTAACAAAATCTTGCCATTAAGCAGAGCTAAAAGAAAACGCTAAGCTGAGGAGACAGCTTCTGGCTTTTCCCATTTATTTTATGGGGGCTCTTCGGTCTCTAAGGCCAAAGGCAAGGTGATTGCAGCATGCTGTGAAGCCAGACACCCTAGGAAGCATGAAATCATTAAAACAGTCATTTAGACAGGAGGAGAAAAGATGAGTAAGTACAAATTCTAAGCTGGAAACAAACCCCATCTCTGTATAACATCTTGATTACCGTGACACCTTTCAAAAGTCAATTCAGTAACACACTTTAGATTCTTTCTCTTTAATCCATATTTTCTTTTTTCTCCCCAGACATTACGTGGCTTGAACTATTTTTTAAGACCATTGTGTTCCTTGTACTCCTCTCTCCCCCGGTCCTGCTCCATTACAAAGGAAAGAAAAAATACCTTCTAGTTAAAACAGAGAATGGGTCTCTGCTGCTCTGAGATTCTGCTTCATGGCCTTGGATAAGCACCAGAGAAAAGCCTGTGTGCTCAAATAGATTTTATCCTTGCAGTAGACACTCCACTGTGTCAAAGGAACAGTTACTGACCACCTACATCATCTCTAAACTTCAGGTGGCAAGCTAGGTATGCTGTGCTCACTCCATCTAGCATCTTCAAGTTGCTGAAGACCATTTTATTCGAAAACTTGTCTAGAGAATAGACTGAAAAGAATGACTGGCCCTCACAGCCTTCATTATTAAAATGCTCCGAAGCAAATTTTTTTAAGGGCTTATGTCTAACTTGCCCAGGTGTTATTAATGCAATATTGTTATTTATCTGAAAGGTAAAAATTCCACAAAAGGCACATTCCTAGTTGCCAGGACTAAGCACTTTTCTTAACAGTGTGATCTGCTAACATCAATGGAGATAACCAACCAGAAATCACTAATTACAAATTCTAATACTTCCAACCTTGAATGCTTAATGAGTTCTGTATGCGGAGTTCAATCAATAGTACCTCTGTTCCAGATGCAGGTGCCCAAAAGTTTTTGCTGCTGTCAGCTTTTATGTCATCTTTTCTGCACTGTTTTAGCCTGACACTGGTTTTCTGTAATCGGATCCCTACCATAATGAGTTAGCTGTTTTCTTAAAATGTGAGGTGAAGAAAGAGAAGGAAAACCGGAGATAATGAAACTGCTACAACACCGAAATAATTGTGTGACAGAAAAAAACATGCCATTGTAGTTGCTTGGATATAATACATGTGCTTCAGAAATATCTTTAGTAAATGATTTTGCATGGCTTGAAATATTGCCTCTGTAGCGTTTGAAGAGCAGAAGCAGTTACATTTTACTAGGACTTTAAATTCAACAGAGCCTTCAGAGGTGCAAGTTCTCAAAAACAGTTTAGAAAATATAAGACAGGTAACAGTTACCACTTGCCTGGATGAATGCATAAGTAATAAATGCAGCATAACCCTCCTTAAGCTAGATGCCTACGGACTGGTCTAAGGATCACACTAAAATAAAACAAATTGGCTGAGCCCCATCACACAGTCAGTGACCTGGTACTCTTTGTTTTGGACTAAGTTGTCAAAGTCACAGAGAAGTTTTGTTCAAATCTGTATGAAGTTAAAGATTATATGTATACCTGGCAGACAGGGCCTAAAGTTATTGCATCTGTTCTCGGCTGTATCTCAGTAGCAGCAAGGGAAAACTACTCAGAAGGGCCAACAGAGGCTTTTTCATCCTCTTATCAACAAATGCCTAATCCACTCCAAAATTAAAACTCAAACTACATTGCAATTGTGCAGTTGCACCAAGGCTTTCACTTAGAAAACTGTCACTGGATCTTTTCCCTGTCCTTATACCCCCTCAGAACAGCATCCTCCTGCCCATGCCAAGACACTGTATTGGGAGCCCTGTGGAAGACACTGTGCTTGAGGATTTAGGGATCTTGAGCAGGCAATGCACACTCTGCTGCGCCTTGTAATTAGTTAAGGCTTGAGAAGGCCATATGTCAGCATGAGCAGCGCCGTAAGGGAACCTGCTGGCATGCCCCAGGTGGTACTGGTGGATGACACGGCAGGGATGCCGTGCCAGGCTCTCAGGAGAAACGACTTGCACAAAATGAAAGGCACTGTGAGAAGGAAGGGGAATCTCTCCACAGACAGCCTCTGCACAGCACGCCATGGGAAAACCCACACAGGGTCCATCTGAGGCGGCATAACCAAGAGGTTCCCAATCTCTGAAGAGACATAAGATTTAATCACTATGTTCCTCTTTTTATTCTTCCTTATTATATGGCTATTTTATCATGCTGTTCATTGGCCAGTCTTTTTTAGTGAGATTCAGAAAGAATCCTACATGACCTCCCTCCCTTCCCCTGGCGCAGAATAAATGCAAAAAGTGAACAAAAACAGCTGAGCTACATGGCCCCCATGTCACCTGTTTCAATATTTTCATTACCTTTTTTCTTCTACTCTGAACTTACTTTACAGCATCTGGGGTCTCAAATTCATATACAACTACCAATACAATTTTAGATATACTATATAATGTTTATGTAAACTATACAGTTCAATATTAATACATACAGCTTAATATGTCAGTGGCTGGATCCTCTGGTATTATGGAAAAATATTTTTTCAAATTCTACCAATGAATGTAATGAAGTCAGAAACAGTACTCAGTACAATCACTCAAAAATTATAAAGTATTGATTTAAATGTTAACACCATAAAAAATAAACATTACAATAAAACTGTTTCGCTAAAAGAGAAACTCGTAATGATATTCAATCCAAGTCCAGAGTCATCATATAACCCAACAATTCACAGAGTATACACTCTGCCAAGACATCTAAACTATGATCAATGAAAGCACTGTCACACTTCACTGCCAGAACTCTCTTTCCTCCTGTAAAGCCACATGTTGCAAACAACTACTGTCAATTTCAAATGTAAACACATTTTTGAGAGTAACCTTAAAGGTATGTTAAATCCTGAAATCAAGATGTTTATTCAATGCTCTGCAACTAATTGGAGATAATTGTTGATTAAAAACAAATTTAGTTTCCTTAACTTAAGAATGTTGATCAGAAGATCCAAAACACCTACCCTTATTGCAAAAAATCTAAAATATTTGTGGAAGTGAGGAATCAGCACTTGTGTTTAATTACTACCAAAAAAACCCCTTGAACACACAACAAAAGACAAATAAATTTCTGTAGAACCACAGTTGCAAAAATAAAGGGCACATCTAAGAATAAGGTAGGTTTTAGGATTTACAGGCTCTTCAACAACTAAGCTGTTGTGCGTTCAAACTTGACAGTGAAAGTGAAAGAAGTGAAATCTGCAACCAGAACAATGGTTACAACCTGTGTCACAAAAAGTAATGGAATACAATTTCCATGAAAATAACAAATAGTTACACATTGTATCAACTAGTAAAAGGGGTAAAAAAAAAATAAATAAAAGAAAAAGGGAGTAAGTAAGTTTCTTGAAAATCCACCAGAAAGAAAAGATGGAGAGAGAAGAAAGGCAGAAAAAAAAAGCAAGAAGTGGGTAAATCAACATCAGAGGCTGTTTTTGCAGAGAAATCTCTCCCTTCTAAAGGTTCTCGTCTTAAAATAACATCAGAGCTGTTTTTCTCACTCATGTCATATATGAATGACAAAACTTATAATCTTCATTTACATGAACTACCCCTCCAAAGCCAGCGGTAACTGCTGGACTTGGTGCTGTGTGATGACTCACAAACCCCGGCATCATTACAGGCTGATATTTATGAATACTCAAAAAGAGACTAAAGATTCACACAGACACACCTTCACCAAGGCTCTAGAAATGAACAAGTCGCACCTCCGTAGTGTATTTCTCTTCTAATTTTACAGTCTTCGTTTCTTACAACTTGGCAGGCAAACAGGGATAGACGTTTGCAGTCTCTCGTGTGGTTCCAGTCAGTGTACACATCCCCAGCCACACTGCTGCGTGGCCGCTCAGTCTGCTCCCACCCAGGGATGACACAATGGCTCGAGAGCATTCAGGCGCAGCCTGAGAGAATGGTCACAACACATCATTTTTCTTAAAGCATGACTGCAATAACATAGGATTGGTTCAGAAGCAGAAGTGCAAATGTAAATTAGAATTATGGATAAATCATGAGGAAAGAAGCATTCTGACTGCATTGATAGTCATCTGGTAAAATTTGAATATAGTAGAAAGTAAGTTATTGTGTGCAGCAATGCTAGCCAAACACTACAATAAATACTGCAGGCAAAGTCAATCCTGCCTATTTGTTTTGAAACAGAAGAAAAAGCTTCTTCTGGGAATTCCATTCCTTCCTTGTACCCCACCTACCTATTGTCAATGGCTTCTTTCTCTGGTTCTTTCTTGCCTAAGAGAGCTGTTGAAGAGGGCGAGGCAATGAGTACCTTTGGATGCACTCCCCAGCCAGACAGTGCCAACGCTGAGTGCGCCACAAGGGCTGCCTGCTTCAGAGCCACTGCCACGCCACAGCTGGTGTGCCCGCGGGAGCCTGCATGGATTGCACCAGATACAGCACAGCAGCCCAGACGGAATCCCAGCACACACAGGGCCAGGGATGCAGCCCCTGAGCACTCAGTTATTCAAACCTGACACTCTTCAGCCTCCTTTTCTGTTTGTTAATTAAAAATACTCAGATTTCCTTGGAGTTTGAGCCCTTTGGGCTTATGCTTTCATGTTTGTACTCATAATACTAATAACTAGAAATACTGCAACTTTACAGATCCCTGTGTAATAACACAACTCCAGACTTAGGCAGTTAGAAAAGAAAATTACAGTATTTCAACAGTTTATTGCACTGAGTATAACAGTCAATGTCCAGCCTTTGGTGTAGTAACACAACCAGAAAAGAAAATAAACTAAATCAATCCAAAATTTAATAAACTTATTATGTTCCTTTAATTGAAAATTATTCAACATCTGTCTTACTGTTTCTAATCCTTTCATATAAGCCCCAATAATCAGGAAAGCAATTTATCAGACCAAGATATTGGCTCACAAAGCATCATCTCCAAATTACCATGAAATCAGCATCTCTACAACAAACAGAATGCAAAGAATGTATATGTGCAATTGTTTTAGCTGCACTGCAGTTTTCAGTATTTCATAATGAAAATGTTTTCATTTTTTTGCCTTTAGTCTATATATTCACATGCTTAGTACAAAGTTTACCTCAATTTCATCTTTGAAAAGAGAACAAAAAGTAAACTTCAGTTAGAACTCAAATCTTTTGACAAGTGATACTAATTCCTCACAATTAAGATTAGCAGACAAGTTATTAAGATGTAGCTTATTAAGAGTAACAGTTATTAAAGTTAATAGATACATCAGACTATCTCTGGCTATCTGATAAAAGTATTTGGATAGCAAATGTTAAAAACAAGTAGTCTACAAGTCAAACTAATAAAAACACAGTTACTGCTCAAAGAAAATAAATTCTTTATTCCAGATGTATTGTAAATACAGTTTAGGAAGTACGTATTTCTAATACACCAATTTGAATCATTACATACCATTTTGTTTGCTTTTTTTTTTTCCAATTTCAGTATTTACAATACATCTTTATTATTAAAAATGGATGCTATTCCTAGCAGAGCATTTGTAAGAACTGTGGGAATGAGAGAAAACATAAGCAGTAGAGTTTGACTTAATTCATTTATGAACTGGAGGTAAGAACTATTTCCAATCATGGCAACAGCTAACTTTATGTGCACTGTTCAGAGGTGTTAAAAACATGCCTACTTCTCCATAACCTTGTCCATAATGAGGTATCTGATGATTGCACATTTTATTTTTAAACTCAGATTTAAAGGTAAAAAAAATCATACAAAAACAACACTTTCATACAAGAGCCTTAAAAATGTTAACAGGCAGGCAAAGATCATATCAGAATGGAAGGTCAATGCAGAAATACATCACAGCAAAAAAACCCCTCCAACAGACAGGTTTTTCAGCTCCTATTGTAGGATACTGCATAACGGCAGGTAAATCATCAACTCTGAGAAACAGAAATATGCCTTATGGGGAAAGGAAAGCCAAGAGCAGCAGAAGTGCAAAACATTTCTTTGTTTCAATGGCAGCAGTAGATAATTGTCACTGCAAGTCCTTTACTCATAAGCTTATGTACAACACTGTGAATTCAAGAGTACTGTGAATTCCTGAGTACTCAGTGAAACACTGAGTTTGTAATAAACAAAATTGATTTTGATTAACACACTTTTCCAAGCTTTGACATAATTTATCTTTTTGATTTACACTAAGGTACAAACTTTTAAAAAATAAGGAGCCTGTTGTGAAGTATTTACAAAAAAACAACTGAAAAAGCAAGACATATAAATGTATTGCTGCATACATCTCTGTCTTAGCACAAAAAACTACTTCATTATACATGGCAGTGATTTTGCAAGAAATAACAAGAAGGGAAATTTTTCAGATATGTATTCCACATCTAGAAATCATCCCAGAAGAAAGGACAGAGATATGAGAGCTATATTAGGAAAGTAAAAATGAGAGCTTCTTCCTGACCTTAAAATACACAATGTTCCTCCAGTTTAACAGGATTGATGGACAAAGCTCACATCTTCAGTTACTCATCTCAGTCTTCCTCTTAATCTTTACTTGCCACAGATTATTTTGTGTACACTTATTAGCCATAACATGCTAGCATTTTCCAGACCTTCAAAAAGGGGTGGTCCATGCCCCAGGGAGTTCAGTCTGAAGACAGGCAGGCAGGTAGACAGAAGTCAAGAAAAACAAAATTAAGAAGTCAGACAAAAAACAACTACATTCACTATTGGTTTCACAACAAAATTGAGCTGTAAGCTGTGAAGGTGACAAGCTGAAAGGGTGATGGCTGGAGGGGAAGAACCAGCAGATGAATTCTTCTAGATTGTGCCATGCACTGATGCTGCAGAACGAAAAGCAAAATTGAGTCTGAAAAAAGGTGACAAACAAGCAAGTAGGAAGCTTGACAAGAGAAGTGTAAGCAGAAAGTGATAGTTATATATTGTTTTTCATGTTCTAGTTTAACTTCTGTCACTTCTTAGCTTCTAAGTAATTCCTTTAATAAAGCTCTAGTAGCATAATAAATCAAAATCACTTGGGCTCTGTCAACATACTCGAAACATTAGTCTCTTATATCTCACACACAAAAAAATGGTTATTTCAACAAAAAGGCCATTCTGTTACCTTCTTTGAGGATATCCATCGAAAAATGTGCTGGACTTAAAATGCAGTCCTTGCTGTGAGACTGGAAATCCAAATCAAATTTGTATCTTATTTTTCTGAATGATCTTTTGCAAATTTAATAGGTTGAGTGTTGTACAAGCACTGTTATAATTCTACATAATGAATGACATAACACACCAGATTTTCACAAAACTGTCCAGGACCCTCAGAGAACTAGCAGAAGGGAGTTGCATGAATACCAGGTTTGTGTCACAAGCATAGACTCCCTGTTTCTGTCCTTAAATTTTCCTCCTTACTTGCCAATGAATCATGACTAAAGTCTGCTAACACTTTTTTTGTAAGTTTGCTTTTTAAAAAATTAAATATTTAGCCATAAGATGAAGGCTCTGATCCAAAAATCTCTAAAAGCTGTTCAGATTTCCACAGTATTAAAAATGTTGTCGTAAGAACTTTCTGCTTGGATGAATTACAGAAGATTTTATTATATGAGAGAATCACAGAATGTCTGAGGCTGGAAAGGACCTCTGGAGGTCACCTGAGCCAACCCTCTGGCCTCAAGCCGGGCCACCTAGAGCCCAGGACCATGTCCAGACTGCTTTTGACTCTTTCCAAGGACGGAGACTCCAAAACCTCCCTGGACAAGCTGTGCCAGTGCTCAGTTTCCCTCACAGTAAAAGTGTTTCCTGATTTTCAGAGGGAACCTCCGGTGTTACAGTCTGTGCCAATCTCTGGTCCCATCACCAGGCACCAGTGAGAGAAGTCAGGCTTGGACATCTTTGCACAGTTCCTTCAGATATTTTTATACACTGAGCCTTCTCTTCTCTGGGCTATACAGTCCCAGCTCTCAACTTTTCTTCCTGTGCGAGATGCTCAAGCATCTCATCTTTTTTATCTTTTTTGCCTGTTTACGCCTCTCTTCTACTGGGGAGCCCAGAACTGAAAACTGCACACTGCTGAATAGAGGGGAAGGATGACCTCCTTCAACTTGCTGGCAATACTTTGTCCAATATAGCCCAGGTATCACTTGCCTTCTTTGTCACAAGGGTGCACTGTTGGCTTATTTCAACATGGTGTCCACCAGGGCCTTCATGTCCTTTCTGCAAAGGTGCTTTCCAATTGCCTGTGGTTGTTCTTTCTCACCTGCAGGACTTTGCACTTCCCCTTGTTGAACTTCATGAGGTTCCTGTGGCCTCCTTTTTCCAGTCAAGGTCCCTCTGGATGGCAGCACAACCTTTTGGTGTATCAGCCACTCCTTCCAGTTTTGTGTCATCTAAAACCTTCCTGAGGGTACACTCTGCCTTATCCTCCAGATCATTAATGAAGATACTAAACAGGGCTGGACCCAGTACTGACTCCTGGGATACACTGCTAGTTATGGACCTCCAACTAGACTTTCTTGCCACTGATCACTGGCTGTTCTACCTGTTCTCAATCCAGTCATTTAACTACAGAAGTTTCTTCCAGGTCAGGCATTACTTCCCCGTGGTGAATCCATGCTGACTACTGCTGATGACCTGCTTGTCCTTTATATGCCTGGAAATTTCAACTAAACCCTCTTTAGAGACCCTCTTCCAGGAAGTCAATGCAGCTGGAATACTAATGTACACTACATACCTGTGTAGCTCTATCTTTGGAGCAGCTGAGTGAGGGAAGCATCATACGTTGGAGTGCAGTGAACAATCCTAATGCCACGCTCTCAATTTCAAAGGTTAACATTTGACAACAGGCAGGTGGGCTGCAGAGTGTTAGGATTATAGACTTCTAACCAAGATTATAAGTAAGCAGGTATGTCCATATTAAAAAAAAAAAATCCATTTTCCAAAGGCAGTGAGCTAACAAGAGCTGCTGTTAGAAAAAAGCATGTTTCTGTGTAAAAAGGACGTTAAACCCTTTATGGAGACTTAGGGCTCTTGCTGGCTGAACCTCAGCTCTCCTGTAGTGACTAATAAGACTTCTCCCTGTTCTCTGCCTTGGCTTCCCACACTCTACTACTTCCATTCTATCTATTTTCAATGAAAGCTCTTCCAGCAGAGATCATGTGCCACGAAAAGTTTGTTCCTGATCTTAATTTGAGCCACTAGGTGCTGCTGCAACACTGACAATAAATAATTACAGCGTAAACTGTCCCATAAAATTATCTGGGATCTACACTGTATGTGACAAAACTGACCTTAGGACACTACATGAGAACTCTTACCAATGACATTCTTTTGACATGCTGCACCAGAAAATGAGCAGTTTCCAGCCTGGGGACTGATCTGTTTTTCTTGTACTACAAGCTTTATTCACTGGTCTGAATCTTTATTCATTGACTCAAAAACCAGACGTGAAAACTGAGCACAGATCAGTCTGCCTGCCATTGTGCTCTTCTTCTAAGCTAAGTACATAAAAGCTGGAAACATGCCAAAGCTCACTCTCATAACTGAAGTTTCAGGCACAGCACATAGCAAGTAATATGTTGAGTATTGCTAGTCAAGGTAAAACACTGGCAGCCTGGTCGTCAGACAGGACCTCTTCTTTAGAGCTCCAGTCTCTAAGAAACTCTAGTTATCTAACTCTTCCATAACAGAACATTTATCAGCATTACCAGCTTATCACAGCTCTGAGGACAAGGAGTCCCAGCACAAAGAATTCTTCTATTTGCATTCCCTCAGGCCTATCAGGTCTATCTGATTGTTAGTAGGTTTAAAAATCTAACAAACAGAGAATGGGCTGCTGCTATCGGAATGGTCTCTCCAAGAAATTGATATGATTTGACAGAAATGTTATGACACCAATGTAAGAGGCGGGTAATATAGTTGTAACCCTAAGACTTTGTTCCCACAGACAATGCAAACCATTAGTTTCTAATTTCTGCTTCCCTTTTTGCCAGGAATTGCATTTAAAATAGGATATGAAATAAAACCGATGTCTTCTGTGGGATACAAACTAGAGATTTTAAGTTGACTATTTCAGTGCCAGGATGAATAGTGCTGACACTTCCCAGAGGTCTGTTCTCCAAATAAAACATCCCAGAAAAGGAAAATACAGATTTCCATTCTATATTCATTTTAGAATGGCAAATAAATGTCACCACTAACTGTAAGAGCTGTTGCCTTTTCACAAATATTTCTAAAGTTCTAAGTAGTTATCTGTGAGCATATAAACAGTGTATAGAAAGTCCATCATAATCTAGCAGTCACCAGTTAAATTCTTTCTATTGCACAATTTTGATTGAATTTCTGGAGGTTTGGGATGAAACAGTTTTCTAACTTCAATGTGGGTAAGAGTATTTTAATTTCCTCCTAATATTATGGACTAAATGGATTTCTTTTTTAGAAGGGCTTACACTTTTCACTGCTGCTACCAAGAAACTCAAAATCATTCCTGAAGGAAAGGGAAAACACTAGTGGATTTTACTTTGAAACCTCTTATATCCCAGTGAAAAAGTGCACAGTCACATAATCACACTGTCAAAACCTCAGTCAGTCTCCCTGCATGAAAGGGGAGGTAGGAAAACCATTAGTAAAAGGCAGCTGACTGACTACACTCGGGTGCAGAACACAGCTTTGGGTCTGGGTGACAGCTGAAACAGAACCACAAATACAGCCTGGGCGAAGAATGGACTGAGAGCAGCCCTGCTGAGAAGGACTTCGAGGTGTTAGTGGATGAGAAGCTTGACATGACTGGTCAGTGAACACTCAAAGCCCGGACAGCCAACAGTGTCCTGCATCAAAAGCAGCGTGGCCAGCAGATGGGCTCTGGTGATTCAGGTGGGAGGTAGTCGGCCTCTCTATTCTGCTCTCATGAGACCCCACCTGGAGTAGTGTGTACAGTTCTGCGACTTCCAACGTAAGAAGGACATCAACCTGCTGGAGTGAGTCCAGAGCAGGGCCGTGAAGATGATCAGCAGGCTGGAGCACCTCTCCTACGGCACCAGGCAGAGAGTTGGGGTTGTTCAGCCTGGAGAACAGAAGACTGACTTGTCTGAAGAATCTGGTCCAAAGCTTTCTTCCCAGAACAGACAGGGGAAGATCAGTCAAATTAAATCTAGATTTACTTTGCAGGAAAAAGAAAATTCAGATGACTTAACAAAAGAAAACCTTAGTAAAATCTACGTGTCAATGCTGAATTTCATGCTCCTTTCCTTTGCCTCTCAATTTTGAATTATTCTTTCGCTAATATTTGAATATTACTTCCCTTTAGTCAAACTAAAATGCCTACTAATTCCATCCCTAGCTAAAGGCAGGCATAAAAATTTGTTTTGTAGTTGTATGGCTATATGCCCAACTTATTAAAAAATGCTGCTACCTATCTACACGACTGGACTATGCAGAAAAAAGATTCTTTCTCTCTTCCACTTCAAAAAAAACTCCTGAGATAAAATTCATACGCTTATACTGCAGACTGCAATCAACATTTGGGTCTCAAGTGTCTTTTTCATCATCTTCTTTATCTTTGTCTAAAATACTAAGCTTCTAAATGGGAATCAACATCACTTCAGCAGTGCAGAAGAACTCTCCTGATTCAGAGAAGAATTTGCTTCCTCAGAGCATTCATTTGTCTTCTTGCCACCAACTTGCTAAAAATCATGGGGCCAAGTCCCTTCCACGTGTGGTGCCTGACAGGGGCATCCCTGTAAACCAGTCCTAAGTGGCCATGCCCTTTCAACACCTGTAGTCATGGCATGCTGGAGGAAGTCAATATTTTACTAATACAAAGAATTTAGAAAACTAGGAGGTCTCAAAGCAAACAAAACAGTATGACACTTTCAATCTCCACATCCCCATTTGCCATTTGTGAATAGGAGTAGCACTTCCTTACATCAGAGAAGATAAATAAATAAATTCCCCTTTCAGACAAACTGATACGCTGAGATGACAAATCATAGAAAAACTGCCAGCAAAACTCGTTTCTTTTTACCACTGTACTCCTGGAATGGCGAAGAACATTTATTGATCACAAAAAGCAACGACATTATAAAGAAATGCATACCTACACATTCACAGCACTGATGAATGAAGTTCACTGTAGAATGGGGAAAATTTGATGATTACAGACTAACATGATGTTCAAGCTTAAGAAGATGGGCATTTTAAATCCAGACTTTTACTGAATTTGATGTGTTGAAGTTTATAATTACAAAATTTAACACAGCTTTTAAATGCATAATTAACAGCTGAATAAGGTTCCTAAATTCAGTAATACTTGGTGAAAGTGCATGCACATTTAACTTTTATAGCATAATTTATTTTTTTCTCTAATTAAGAAAATATACTTTGCATTATATTTTGAGATTGCAAACACAAAGAAATTTAAAGAAGCCTTACTGGTTTTGACTAACATCCTTCTAGGTAAATATATTTCTGGCACCTACCATAACTTTACTTTTATGAATATTCCTTGAAATATGTTCTACAGCAACACTCATTTTGTCCTGATAAACATTTTAATTTAATATTCAATTTCACATTATCTGTTAGTACTGTATTCTGCTTTATAAATCAATTAACATGACTTTTGGAGAGGCAGGAGAATAAGACTGGGTAGCCTTAGTACAAAAAAGCCTGTTTGCAGTTCACAAAAGACAGCTTGAATGAAAGACTAAATTAAAAGCATTTGCTAAACACCTCTTATCTATCCCCATACTATTATTTTCCCCATATGTCTACAAATTTCTTAGAATTAGTATTAGAAATATTCATTTCCTGGAGCACAAATTTTCTAAGTACTTATCCATGTCTTAAAAGAGATGTTCATATCAAAAGACAATAATTAAAAGCTATTGTTACAAATGAGCAAAAACATGTTCCCTATTATGTTCTTAAATCACTAAGAGTTTCCCTTTTTCCCTAAGAGAAACCACCAGAATATTTTGTTCCAAGAGAACTCTACTTATCAGCTCCATCACTGTCAGTAGCAACTTTGTGCAGCTCTCTTTTTATCTCATGCATACATCCCTGGAGAACAGTACTGCAAAGGCAAACACTGCAAGAGCAGTGCAGTATTTTTGGTTTAAGGAATACTGCATCAGGATTTCCCACAAACAGATCATATTGTCCTGTCTGAAAACAGTCTAAATACAAGCAAAGTCAACCATCTACTTGCAACATTCCAAATAAAAACACCCCCAATCCCATGGGTTCCAAATTTTAGAAAGATGCTCACATCTCTGACATAGGGTCGGATTTAAGACTGTTCTTAAAGCAAATCTCATTCTTTACAGAATGAATTAGATATCAAGACATTACCCATCTGTGGAACCCATGAGCCCTTCCTATGCAAGACATGCATCCTTACGTTAGCTGAGGATTTGAGGGACTGTGATAAACACACACGTTTGCCTTTTTTTTATTTGAATTCAAACTCTCATTCTCTTTATTCCCTGGAGATTACTGATCACCAGCTTTTTTAGAAAGCAGTTTCAAAAAACTCAGTGACTCAACCATTCTGGTAAGAATAATTACCTCCTGGAAGTCTAAATACAATTGTCTCCTGTCGCGACAGCTACCAGAACTTTTTAATATATATCTTGACATCCAACTAGATGAAGCTGTAAGCAAACAGTGGCTTTGCACTGAAGGAAAACAATTTTCTTTTATATTATGGCAATATTCAAAACTCAGTGCAAAGTTTTTCCATGTTACAAATCCTAAAATTTGATACATTTCATGTCACTATTTCATATAAAACCTGGCACGTCACATAAATTAAGAACCACACTTTATTCAACCTGCAGGTGGGATTAATATATGCAGTTTATCACTGGATTTTAACTTGGGCCGATTCCCAGGAAAATTCATAATTTTTGATTGGTAAAGCAGAAATAGGCTCGAGATGATGCAACAGACATTAATATCTATCTTTGAAAAAAGGAGAAGGAGCTCAAAATGTCTCTTACATGTTTGTATATTTTCAAAATGTTTTACTAAAAATAAATAAATAAATCACAGGCCCATGTAAAAGCACACACTGAGAATTTAAAATTCTATTCAGCAATTCTGAGCAGTCTCAGATACAAAATTTGCTATGACCAGTTACTGAGCCTTCAAAAACTGCATGAGAGTAACATCTCAGTCAGCTGAGACATCTCCTTAGGTTTAAAGAGTAGACTCTTTAAACCAAATATGTAGAACATGTACTCTACATTAACAAAATGCTAAGAAAGCATTATTTTTCATTACGTATTGTGGTATTACTGTGGATGAACCCAAACATTAATTTCTATTATTCAAAATAACGGAATTCAAAAAAGGTTTCCCACCTGCAAACTGTTATTCCAAAACACAATGGGTACTGCAGACTGACTCTTTGAGATGGCAAACAGACTTTTTTCAATCAAAAAAGAAGACAGCAACTACAAAAGTCTTGCCTTTTTAAAAATCCTGTTCACTTCAAATGGAGCTGTCAACTAAAGTCAGTTGTAGAAGCAAGGTATCAGTTTCAAAATACCACATGTGCTACTGAAAAAAACCGCTCTTGGCAACATCAGAATTCTCTGAAGGAGATGGCTGGGAATGGAGAGTCCTTAGAGAGGAAGAATAACAAATACAAAATAATCTTAAGAGACTATAATCACAAAGTCACTTGTTTGCCAAAAAAGTTTGCAAAGTTTCTTCAGCTAAAAGAGGTATGAGAAAACAATGGCCCCACAGGAAGCAAATATTCCTGAAAGGCTGGACACTATTTCCATTTTCTTTCATAGGTTTGCTTCCATGGTACAATGGCACCACAAGCAAACCCTCACTGCACTGTGGAGTACACCCTTGTAACACTGTCCTCCTCAATCTGTGAAACAGAAATAAATGACTGCATCCTTTTAAGTGAAAAACATCCATTAGGAGAAAATACTCATTTTTCACCCTCTATGTACTTAAACCCTAGCTTAATTTACACCAAGAGCACCTCTGTGAATCAAACATCATATATCAGCTATGAGAATGCCACTCAGTATGGTGAATCGAATCCAGCTTTCTAGGTATGGGGTAGCTAAAACCCTGGCAAAACATTCCATCCCAAATTCCACTGAGCACCTGCAGATTACAGTAAGACAGACATGAACCCATTCAGTGACTTGGACATACATAATAGTTTTCTTTTAAATCATGTAAAAAAAGTGCTGTGAAAATGCAGGGAGGGAAGTATCACCCCAATAGTTATAAATATATAACAGACAAATGGCAAGACTAGACTGAATTATCTCTATAGATGGTCAGGTATAAAAAACAGTAGAGTACTCCACCACCCACCTCCTCCACAATACTTTTAACACTGAATGGGGATGTTGGAGTGGAGTCAGCCACACTGTGCATACACTGTGTTTTCTGCCTAGAAGAAACAGAAGGTCATTGCCTTTTGATGTTTCTTTTACAATAAGAGTACTTCAGAATAATGGAAGTAGAACTTGTTTGCAAAGGGTTCGGCTATGTTCACAATACATTTTATTTCTCTTTGACACATGAACAGAAAGAAAATGGCAGAGCTGTTAAACTACAGTCAGAAAGATTAATGTGGCTTTACTCATTCTTCCACAGTCTGACTAGTGCTCCTCCTACCTAGGGAAAAATTACTGAAAATGAAATCAATGAAAATTAATCTTTAAACTACTAGATTTACAGAGTGATTTCACCCTTGAAATCACATGGCATATCCACTATATGCAACTGTTTCTGGGAAAGTCAAGCCTTAAAGGACAAAACAGAAGAATTCTCACGGATTTCAAATGAAAAACTACATTATTGGAAGCATATTTCAAGAAGATTCAAGTTCTACTTGAAATGGAACTGTACCTTCACCTGCAGGTTGACTGATAATTGTATCTCCCCTTTTCAAATTCATCTTCTTTATTATGGCTTGTTCTTGCTTTTCAAATGTTTGGCCATGTAAACCAGACATTATCTGTGGGAGCACAGCAAAAGCATACAAATGTTTACTTCTGATGGAGACCAGTGCTTGAAACAAGTGCTGCCTCACTTGTGCCTTGCTCTTGTACCTATTATTCCAGACCCAAAACAGCATGAATATAAAAGCTTGAGGAAAAAAAAGCATTAGGGAAAAAAATCCCCATAAGTGATCAGGAAGAATGTGAAGTGGCTCCCTAGCTAATCCTGCATGTCATCTCTTCGTTTGCTGTCACAGTGTTGTAACTGAACAGAATGAAAGATCATTCCCTACTAGATGCAGGGGGGGAAAAATCAATTGCTGTTGCTAAATGAACCGTAGCGAGGATAGTATGATCATAGTAGTGGTAACTTTTTTTTTCTCTAACATCAGATCAAAAGCATTCCATAACATCAATGCCGTTGCTCTTCCCCATATATTTAAGTAACCTTGCATGAGTAACAAAGATTGTGCTGGGTCAGACAAATGTATATTGAGCCTTGGCTCTCTCAGAGTGGCAAACAGAAGACACCTAAGAAGCATTTAGCCCAGCATGCAGTGATACTGCTACAAACAGCTCTGTTAGGTCCCAGCTTTACAGAGACTCCGAAGACCTGAAGCAGTATTTATCCTTACTTTCTCCAATGAATGTTTCTTTCATCACATTTTTGAACACAAAACATTTAATATTCACAACATTGCACAGTAAGAAGCTACAACCTACACTGTATGCTGAGAACCATCTCTGTTTGTTTGAGCATGCTAAACATTCCTTTTATTTGATGGTCTCTACTTCTTGACGTGACAGTCAGGCAGTGCAATGACCTCTCCAAAGAGGGTGCAGTGCCACCACACCCATGTCAGGGTCAGCAACCAGGGTGAGCTACAATCGAGCGATGTGTACCCAGCCCAGCCGGCCTTGACCACGGGCAGCCACGCCTGGAGTGTCTTCATCTGCTGATGCAAGAACCCTTTAATATGCAGTTACAAAACTTCTGTGGAGCTAATACTGACCAATGTTCTTGAGCAGAGGAATTTTTTAAAATTTATTTTAATGCTATATGAAAAATCATATAATTTGCAGAAGGGGTTGCAGGACCCTTTCGTAAAGCTGGGGCTCCAGCACTAGAAGTAGCAGCAAGATCATTTCCCTGCATCACTGAGAAATCATCAGGAAACAGTATAGCAAATTGTCAGCCTGTAATAAAATGATTACAGTCCAAAGGAGCCAGAAGAACATAATTATTATGCAGGGGGTTTAATTCTGAACTAAAAGAGTAATTATTTAAACACTAGAAATTAAAATCCCTTTTATTGATTTATTTAAAATAAAACTTGTATATTCTGTGAGTTAAAAGGGGAAATTCTCACCTATGGGACCCAAATACTCTTCCCAAATGCTACAAATATAGAGACCTGATGCATCATGTAGAAGACTTTCTGGAAAAACCAGAGGATAATTAATCCTCAAAATTCATGACATGAAAAAGCAGAAACTCCTTGAGATCCCAGATAGGTAGAGGGCTAGACACCATTGTCGGGCCTCCTGCTGAACATTTCAAGACAAAGCAACATGCATCACAGATGGAGAAGCATGCCTTAAACACTTTCTCCTTTGACTCCTCTACACTATGTTACTCCAGGTAACAGCATTATTAAGGAAAGAACTGCAGGTGAGAAACCACTAGGTGAATAAACTCCAACACAAGATTACATTCACTCCACATGCTTTATAATCAACTTCACCACATCATTTCCAGGCAGCAAAGTTAAAGCAAGTGTTTGAAGCAAACAGATGATATGAAGCTTTTTTGTTACCCAGAAGGTATCATTTCATTGCATAGAATATTTCAAAAGCATTAGCATTTTTCTTAGGCCTTCCAATATTCATCCCCATACAGTAAGGCAATGCTAGCTTACAGAGACAGGGAAAGGAAAGCCAAAAATACTCTGTTTGATTTGTAAAGTCAGGAAGAAAACTAGAGGAAGTATGTGACACCACCCAACAAAATCTAAAGTTTTCACTTAAACCAAAGCAGTACCCTGAGCTTCAGATATTTAAGCAATTTTTGAGGAGAAATTTCAAAAATAAAGGCAATTACTAGGTTTTATTTCCATGCATAACTTGGCAGCAGATAAAATATAATAGTTCTTGAGTGAGAATCAGACAGTTGAGTAGTAAAAAAACAGTAAGGCAGCACAAACAACATGGGAGTATCAGTATAAATTGCAGCAGAAGGAGGCATGAACCCCAAATTGGTCATGAAAAAATAAGTACGAGATGATTTTGCTTATACAGTGATATGTTTCAGAAATGTTTGTTTTCCTCAACATAATACTTTTGAAAGTCTGATTATTTTCTTTTGCTAGATATTATGAAAAGTATAACAATTAGCTAGAAATAATCTGCTTTGATTTTGTTTTTTTCTTAAGTAACTTGTGACTTTCTGAAAAAGTTTCAGTGAAACTGGTCACCAGCCAAGTATAGCAACAATAACATGTTAACTAATATTATCTAACCTCTCTCTTACCTGTCAAGACCTTAAGCATGTTTAAAATGATGACTAGACAGCCACAGGGATATTACAGGCACTGGGTTTAGCTTAAATAAAGGAGTCAGTTCATCACTAGCAAAGTATTTTAAAAACTGGCAGCATAAAGGGAATAGTTACAGATGTTTAAATGTCCTCCTTGCCACTGTCTAAGACCAGATCTTGAGAAGAGGGGAAAAAAAAAAAAAGAAAAATAAATTAAGTAAAAGGCACCAACCAATCACCTATAAGGATTTTAAGCAGAAGAGAATTACAAAAGCAAATGAAAGGCAACAGTTCTGAAAGCAGAAAAATATCACAAGATACAGAGAGCTCATGGACAAGAAATTTCACAGAAAAGAGGACAGAGTGTTTGAGCAAATTGTTTACAGAATTGCTTGCAGACTTTCCAATGCTAAGCAATTGCTAGGGAAATTTGGCAGGCTAACTGACTGATTTTTGATTAGATAAAAAGCTAAAGGAATTAAGTAAAGTCCTTTCTCACATAAAGAAGTGGAACAGTACATTTGGGAATTTTTTTTTTCTGGTTTAAGTGTTTTACAAAGACTGCTTTTTCAGTCAAGAGCCACTAAATGCATATGAAAGACTTCTGTCTTTACTAACAAGGCTGAGCATCTGCTGCTACAACAGTGATTCCTTTCCCTGCAGTGAAATTTTAAAGATTTCTTCTTCAAAAACAGCAAGATGACTAATTAGGAAACTTCTCAGTACACATGCTAAACAGAAAATGTTTACACTGTTACAATGGTTAACACTTCATTCCCAATAGTGTAAAAAAAAATAAAAAATAAAAACCCAAAACCCTACAAAACCAAAACCCAACGAAAAATTGGTTTAACAGATGCAAGACGGATCTTCTCTGCTTACGACACAGCTGTGATTTTTAGCAAGTAAGTTACACAACAAATGTATTACTGGAGTTTTGTTCCAGGCCCTGAACAGAACATCGTTTGAGAGAGGCATCTGTTCATTCACCATGACAGCTACCACAGCATCCAAAGAAAGGCAATGAGCTAAACCTAAGATACACAACAAGGAGACATATGATACCCACTGAAAACACAAAAAAGCAAAAAACCTGGAGAGCAACTAGACCTAGAATCTAGCTGAGAGTAAATCCACCTTAAAAATAGACAGGAATACAAAATTTGAGAGTTTCAACATTTTGTGACTCTGATAAAATAACCCTCTGAACTGCAATGGCAGGACCACAAGTCAGTCAACGCTGACACAAAACTTTCAGAATTTTCTCCTTGAAATAAGAATAATAAAACCACAGCAAAGGATCTCCATCTATATAGCTGTCTTAAAATAAAACTGTAACAAGGAAGCTTTGAAATAAGGAATCTCAGGCCTGCTGTATAAAACATATTAAAAGGGTTTGAAAACAAAATCATAGCCTGTGTCTTTGAGAGAATGGGATCTTCCTTTCAGACTTCCTCTCAGTTTGGCAACAGTAGTCCACTTTCTGGATTGAAATCACTAACACATGGTTCTCTGAGATGCTCTGGAAATTCATCACAAAGCAGCCAAGCTAAGATTTGAGGTATTTTTCTCAGCCACACCAGCCATCACTCAATAGTTTGCAACTGTTCACTGCAATAAATAAATGGCTAGTGGTGTTCTCAGATCTGCTGCAGCAAGCAGCTATGCAAGCATCTCACATATTGCTGCATTCTGAGCTGCATGTTTATGAGGTTATCTTTTCATTTCAGTCTAGCACAGCAAGACCCACTTCAGTTCCATGACTATGGAGATGAAGCACTTAAGGACTTGAAAACAAACTATTTCAATAATAAATAAAAACACACACACAGCATCTCCTCACTATGAGCAAATTTCACCTAGGCATGAGGGGAGTCAAAACAAATGAGAATACAATTAACTTTTTATAAGCTCAACTTTTTATAAGCCATTATTAATAGAATAATGCATTATAAGGGAGATCATAAAACTTAATGAGGCATAAACAGTGTTGACAAAATATGCAGAATAGTACTATTTACTTCATCATTAATCTTTTCATGAGATGTTGGTAACTTAACACTGGTTCTGTAAATTTGTTACTCAGAGTTCACAGTTCCCAACACTATGGTATCCATTGTTTTCTCCACCACAAAACCAATTTATTAGCAGAACTCAAGTACTACAAAAAGCTTTCTGCAGGTGCTGACAAGATTCAAAATAAATAAACAAAAAAAACCCTTTGATGTCTACTGCTTTTTCAGTCTTAAGTGACACCATAACTAAAACAGTGCTCCAGTTAGCAGACTGTAACCAGAACTGTTACACTTCTCAATGAAACACTGATCTGTATTCCAAATGTCAGTTTTGACTAGTGAAAAAAAGAGAAATAAGCAAAAGGAATTTCCTTTTCTCTTAGTGGGAATGAGTTTTTTACCGAAACTCAGTAACTTCTTCAAAAAAAGCAATGAAATACAAAAGCATAGTGTCATCTGTTGTAAAACAGTATACTAACTTGTCTCCCATATTAGAATCACTAGTTAGGACTGCATTTTTTGGAAACTATTATTTCAGCTACCAGCACCCTGTGATAAAATCCTACCTGCTGGTTTCACTGACCAACAGCTTTGCTGAACACCCCCACAAAAAAGAAGAATTGTGCCTAAAACCCGAAGCACCTTGAACATGATTGAAACAGCTATATTCCACAAATGAACACTGTACGATGCACAATTTGCATTTCCAACACAGAAACATACCTGTTAAATTTAACAAATCTGCACCCAAAAGGCTTCCTTTTTAAATCCTGACAGAATTTTTAGTTTTTAGAATTCATGTACCATGTGGCCCTAGGCATGGGAGGCAAATGATTTCATAAAAGCAAAGAATTTTTTCTTCTTTAAATTTCAGCTTGCACTAGGAGTAAAAGTCAGTTCATATTTCGGCTAACATCATCCCTTCACAAATATCTGAACAGCCCAACTCATCAGTCTTCCTGAAATAAAGAAACTACATCAGGCATTTTTCAAGACAAAAACTTTGATTAAATGTCATTCATAAGAGATACTTATTATCTGAATTATCATTATTCTTACTAGAATCCCCTCCTATTTCACCTTGCTATTGCTGTGTGTGATTGAGAAGTCTGCCTTCCTGCACTTTTCCCTACTAAGTACCTAAAAGCAGGGAGAAAGAGAGAGCATATCTGGAAGGCACATTCATTGACAGTCTGGAGTTATAAATGAAATATTGAATTATGGGGTACAGTGGAAACATTTCTGTTACTGTCCAGAACTTAACTCTCACAATTACACCTCATCTTTGAAATTATTTTCTTTGGGCACTATTTACTCCAGCTCTCGACACTGCATGTTTTGTTTAAAATAGTGCACAGCCAAGAAGGCGGCTGTACGCTTATTGTGTCCTGCTTGCTGTACTTTGGCTCAATTTCAGCCTCTCCAAGGAGAACTGGGCCTGGTAAGCTCCTCAGGAGCTTCTCAGCAGGGGAGGAGAGCTGCAAGGCAGCTAAAGGGAGAGTCTACATGCCTGCGAGGAGCCAAGCAGGGTGCCTGCAGCAGGTACACAGACTGCAAGGCTTGCAAGAGCAGAGGGCTGTTCAGCAAGGGCCCAGAAGCACACTCAATTAAAGAGCTCATGCAACCATAGCCTCCAGCCTCCAGCACAGCAGGATTTCTTTATTAAGAATAGCTGTAGTGGGCAGAGCAAAGGCTTGTCTGTGATTCTGTGTGATGCTAGAGCTCCTCAGACCCTCACCAATAACAGACACCCAGGAAGGTGTGAACACTGAAACCACTCAGACCTTTCCAAGGGTACTCCTGTACTTCCTGTCAGGGCTGCAGGAAAATGGCCAGGCTGCCAGTGAGGCCCAGGCCTGAGCTCATGCTAACTGAGCAGGACACAAGAAACTGCTGGGTGTGAGAGCTGACAATGTGAGAAGCAACAGAAATCACAGACAGCACCTTGAGAAACAGCTGGATTTCACAGCTGGTTTCGTGAGAAACAGCCAAGATTCTCAGCTGACTGAGAGGGAGTACTGGGGGTATTTTGAGGAGCAGTATCTTGCCAGGCCAGCAGTTGCTACCTAAAAGTAATACCATACAAACGTGAACTTCCCTTGGCAACAGTACCAGAAATACCCATTTGGGTACCCATGTAGCAAAGTTAGGAAGAGAAAGTCGTTAGAGGTGAGTTGTTGACTTGTAAGAAGCCTGGATCAAAGAAAGATGTATAAGGAAGTGAAGGATCGGAAAGCTGGAAAATCTGTATCAAGGCATGTAAAATATATGATCACTGCTGTCTGGGAATATATCACACAGAATCAACTAGGTTAGAAATGACCACTGAGATCACTGAGTCCAACCTATGGCCCAACACCACCTTGACTACTAGACCATGGCACACGCAGTCTCACCTTAAACACCTCCATGGACAGTGACTCCACCACCTCCCTGGGCAGAACATTCCAATGTCTCATCACTCTCTGTAAAGATTTCGTTTCTGATGTCCAAACTAAACCTCCCCTGGCACAGCTTAAGAATGTGCCTCTTGTCCTACTGCTTGTTGCCTGGGAGAAGAGACCAGCCCCCACCTGGCTACACCCTCCTTTCAGGTATTTGTA
>JAWWMP010000165.1:30692952-30737275 GCA_035047865.1 Dendrocincla tyrannina
GGTCTCTTTCTGCCTGGCCACTCTCCAGCCACTCTGTCCCCAGCCTGTAGCGCTCCATGGGGTTGTTGTGGCCAAAGTGCAGGAGCCGGCACTTGGCCTTGTTGAACCTCCTACCCTTGGATAAGAACCATCTATCCAGCCTGTCCAGGTCCGTCTGCAGAGCCCTTCTGCCCTCCAGCAGATTGACACACCCTCCTCAACTTGGTGTCATCTGCAAACTTGCAAATGGTAGACTCCATCTCCTCATCCAGATCATCAGTAAAGATATTAAACAGGACGGGGCCCGACAGTGGTCCAAGAGCACTCTCCCAGCTTCCCAACCTTCTGCTTTAAGGAATTCCCACGCAAGAAGTGACACCTGTGTATTTAACTGCATTCAGGGGCTTTTCTTCCGTTCATTTGTCTAATGATGTCTCAATGCAGCAGATGTAATATCCTGTGGAAAAAATACCAGGAACTGAATCACAAGATCTAAAAAAGCATCCTTAAACCTCTAAGCAAGCAAGGTGAAACCAGCATGAGTGCTGATGAGTGCAATGCATTATCCACAGAGCACACTGAAAGAATAGTTTGTCCTTCTAATCCATACAAATGCCAAGTCTACTTAAGAAACATTTTACTAGATTCCATGTATACGGTGTTGACAATCATCTGTGGAAACTGACTACTAGTCTCCTGGGAACACCAGTGCCGTAGTGCTGGAAATACAAATCCTCCTTATCTGCTTTACATTCCACCTCTGCTAAACTCTTCCTCCACAGAAGAATGGATATAAATATAACCTCTTAAAAATGAGTCCTCCTAAAAAGAGTTATGAATGTTTATCTACAGATTGGCAAAATGGCTCTGCTGTACAGTCCAGCTTGCAAAAATAACTTCTGATACGGCTTGAAAGACCTTGACTAGTACGTGAAAATAGAAGTATGATATTTAGAAACCAATTCTAGTACTCTAAGCAATATAGGCTAATTTCAGGTTTCAGAAATTGCATAAATCACTAATTTAGAAATTCAGAAATTGCTAGGCATCCAGCTAAGGCCTGGAAACTGTGCATGGTCTGGATAAATGGAATAAACATGAAGAAAAGAGGCTGGCAGCCCTTTTCTTTTCACAAGTGTTAAAACTAAGGTGACTATATCCTCTCCTAAACATGAAAGGAAGCCTTGAAATTCCCCCATTATTTTCACCCCTAGCCCCGCACTCCTCTCCCAGGAAGTTAATGACAATACCAATACAAGCTTCATGCACAATAAGACAGCCACTTGCAGGGCTAACAAATTTACACAGAGTACTGTGGGTCAGGTTTTAGTCATGCCAGCAGGAATGAAAACTGGCAAATGTCAGGAAGGAATGAAAGAACTCTACCAATCATTCAAATGTTTTAATACAATGACATTAAGATTCATGATTTCAGTTTCCCATTAATCATGCCGATCAATAAGATGTAAAAGTGAGTGCTCTCCCACTAAACTTACCACGACTTTCACATTTCATTTGCTGAGTACTGTCACTATTCATCTCCATGGAAACAGTTGTGATGGGAAAAACTCACTGGTATATTGTATCACCAAGTGAATCAGACAAGACTAATTAAAGACAACTCTTTCTAAATATACACACAGCCTGCAAGCCAGGAATACTAAGAAAATATCAAAATGGTCTTATAGGCAGTGTTTTATTAAAACTAGTAAGACAGTCTCATGGACAAATGCACAGAGTTACAGTACAGGGTACACCTATCAAAAACTTCCTTTACTTAAACCAACACAGTACAAAAACTCTTGCTGATACAATGTGTGTATATATATATATTTAAAAGACAACTGGCAATTAATACCTATTAACCACTGCAAACTTGATACAACGTACTTTAAAAACTTGCCCCATACAATAAGAGTCCTACATTTTTCCAATGCTTGAAGCCATCCAATGACACTTCTCCCTAACAGAACGTGCAAATATACTGTAGAAACACACTCACAAACCGGAAACAGGCCCTGGGTGTACCTTTGTGTGATTACAAAAGAGAGCTGCCATGAACTGCCCCCCATACAGCCATCCGACCTTTTCTCTTGGATAATTTCATACCTACCTGTTCTTTAGGCCATTTGCTTCCCCTTTGCTGTAATGTATTCATATACATTCATAAACCCACTAAATTTGAAAGGGCATGAACTAAATCCAGAAAAACACTGTGGAATTCTCCTATTACAGTATTTCCTTTTCAGTTTAAGTACTCACTGGACATATTAAGGGTTTACTTCAGGATGAAAGATATTCCACAATTTCAAGATGACAACCAATTCCCAAACAGCTTCATAAGCATTCAGCTCCTATTTTTGTTTCCATATTAGGTTAAATTAAAAAACAATATAAAGTATAAATTTTATTTTTTTCTTTAATGAATATAAACTGTAACGTAGAGTAAGGAAAAAAGATCTTTACTTACCCTGAAAATGACATCAAAGTTACATGACATTTCAAGGTCCAAAAAGTCATACATAAAGTTAGGAGAGAGGGAAGGTGTCTTACATAAAGAACCTCTATTATTTTGGCCTATTTCTTGAATGCAGAAGGACTTTGACAGTCTCTTCAAACTCAACCTGCTATCTCTTGTGGAAAGGGCTTCTTACCTCAGGCACAGACTTGCTCTAATGCAACTGTACTGTTCCCATGCCCTGTGCTATCGCCGACTCACCTCTTCTGCCACCTCCTGCACCACATTTCATTGTACAACATACACATGTCCTTACACACCTACCGAAATTTTCACACAGGTTTTAAGAAAACCAATTATTTCACATTAATGCATTCATAGTAGCAAAATGAAATACCACCTCCAATTCAAATTACATACTATCAAAAATGCATTTTTGTGCTTCATATTAGTAACAATGATACCACTGGATATAGTATTAACTAATAAAATTATAGTATTTGGAATCTTGATATATTAGTTTGATGCAAGACAGTAAATTTTCATAGGTACAGCTGCATGATACCAATTTCATGTAAATGTAAGCAAATTGTTCCAGTAATAAATGTGTTTCAAATTTGACAACTAAATGAAAAGACTACTGAAAGACTTTTTTTCTGCTACCATGTCAGAAGGGATTTAAACCTTTTCTGAAAGACTTCTCCATTCAAATTTTTTAATTCCATTAATTTAAATGGCTTTTTATCAGCTCAAATATATGCACTCTTTAAAACAATGCAATGGACATATATTTATGCAAAAAATCCCAGCCAATTTCATAACTGAAAAAAATTTCAAAGCAAATACCAATGACAAGTGCAACTATCTTGTTGCAACATCAGCATAAACCTGTCTTTTTCAGATGCTTTTTTAAATTATGCATAGGTTATCTATGCAAAAATGTGTCAAATTACTATAAAGATACAGTTATTGAAATTAATAAACCTGAATGTGAACAAAAAGATAACAGAATAATTGGCATCTCAGGTGCTTCCCATTCACTGCAAAACACGACATACACATATTCAGGAAGACAGAAAATTCATGACCACCCAAAGAAAATACATCAAAATGCAAAATTATGTAAGTGTGCAAACTCTCACAGTGAGGCACCACTAACCAACAGAGAAGCAATGCAGAAATAGTTTGTTTTTCTTGTAACACTCAGTATATAAATCTCAAAATTAACACAAATAATTTTGGAAGATGTTTGATATGAAGCGTTTCAAAATATACACTAATGTCCTACAAAAAGATCAAGTTTGCAAAGAAGCAACAACCTTCCAGCTTTGGAATACTTCTGCTGACTTCCTGAACACCTCTAATTAGTCACTATCAGGATCAGGACAGTAAAGTAGAAGGATGTAGGATCTGATATAATTTGACAATTCTATATTCTTATTTAATATCAAATTATGACCAACAGTGGTTTTACATGAGCTAACAAAATTAGCTCATTTAATTCAGATTTCTGTATTTTCTAACTTTTCTAACATTAAATATTGTGCATATTTACTATGCACTACAATTTAATATGAATGCATCCTCAAAGGAGTTGGCCTGTATTGTTAGAAACAAGGTTCTTGAAGATTATTTTATTTCACAATGAAATATGAGCACAAACCAAACAATCAAATAACCAAAAAAACCCCCAAACATCAAACCCCAACCAATTAACAACAGTATGCAGAAAGCTGCTTATGACTTTCCTATCCTACCAGAAGCTAGCTATTTTGGATGCTCATGCAAATGCACCATATTTCTAAGAAGGCACGTAAAAATACTAACAATATAAGAGCCACCTTTTGCTTGATGGAAGCATGTATTCACATAAAAACTAAAGATCCTTTACTTTACAACCCTATATTTATTTTTTCACATATCTTAAGCATTTTGATAGGAAATTCTCCTTGCAAAAAAAAATTTCAAATTTTTTTAATATACCTGAATTGCTAATGCTCAGGAAACGGAACCAACTGCATTATTAGAAGCCATGCACAATACAATGTAATGATGCATCCCTCTACCTTTAATAATGAGTCTCATCAACCACTTTTTAGCTGTTCAACAGTATTTGTCAACAGATTGAAAACCAGAAGCTTAAGGAAGAAAAGTAACAAGTTCTAATCAAAGGTATCTGAACCAATCTTTTTTAACAAAATCATTTCCTTCAGGTTCAGAAGTCAGAGATACACTACTATAACCCTAAAACCAGTGAGTTAATTTATAACACACAACAATAATTTTCCAGGAAAAGAACTGTGGCCAGCTAGTGAATTGTTTCCTTCTCTGTCCTTGAAAATCTTGAAGCAGTTTGCCCATATAAGAAGTAGGCCCTAAGAGATTAGCAATTGTTGTAGACCAGTGCAATGCCAAACCGTCCCAAAACAGAGCAATATTCTCATTTTATTGTTTAGAGAGATAATGTAAGATCTTCAGGTCAGCAACTGTCTTTATTACTTCATTTTAGACAAGCAGAAAGGGTCCAAGCAGCCTCCTCCTTAATCCCTAACAGATAGAAGAACCATCATGTTTTCTTGAGCACTCTTTTCTTCATACATAAAACCTACCTACATTATGGGATAAAGACATTCTCATGATCAAGTGGTATCTCAAATTTTAGTTACAGTATGCAAGTTAGCACCAGCACCAATTTTCAAGAATTCTCTCCATGCCAAAATTCTGGTATCTTACATACATACAGCTTACTCCCCCCTAAATATAAATATATGTGTGCATATAAACTTAGGCGTACACAGAACCATAGCAACAATATTTTACGATAGAGAATCTGGAGCAAGTTTAATGATCTACAGTCAACTAAAGGATTGTGGTTTTTTCAAACTGCAATGTAAACTTTTTCACACATTTCTCAAAATCATGCAGAAATAGATAATTTTACCTTTCACAGGTAATCCATTTTCAAATATAGTAAGATATACATATTTATTCTAGTCCTTGTGTTAATAAACATGAATTACTCAATTCATAAGTTGCCAGCAAGGAAGACTTCCCATTATCAGTCAAGTCAGTCCTGTCAGTGGCTGCCATACAGCTTCTGTAGAAATACAGATCACATCCACCCTGCAAATTCTTATATTGCATTATCCTGATACCTAAGGATATGTCTGTGTACTTTGAAAATGAGTTTGGTTTGTATTTGCTGCCATGCTTTGGTAAGATGATGCAAAAGCAAACCAAAACAAATCCAAAGTTTTTGTGGTAATCTCATATGTTGTAGCCCCTTAGCCTCATTCAAAACTGACGCAAACATATGTACTGCTTGCTCAAAAAAAAAAATTCTGCAGATTACAGGGAAGTAGAGACAGATGACTAAAAAGCTTAGCAATGAAACCAAAAATTACGACTTATCTGTCATCTCCCTCGATCCCAATTCTGAATTGGTTTTAGGGGGAAGAAACAGTACTAACTTCCACTTGAGACCATCTACCCCAAGAAAGCTGTCAATGAACCCTCTACTATGGCTATGGAATGGAGAGAAGCCGGTGTCTGAATGGCACCCAAATGGATGGTTTTGGTAGTACTCAGGAGCAAAGGTTTCATTTCCCCAATGCTTATAAATCAACTGCTACCAAAGTGAAAGCGCCTTTCAGTTCTAGGGATCAGAGAGGCTCAGGAAACAAAGCAATGATGAAAAGTAGGCACATGCTGGAAGGAAGTTAACATAATATAATGAAATACTTTAGCCTCAGAGGACTCTTTGAGCAAGGCAACAGATCCACGAAGTGCCCCATTTTGTAGAGATGAACAAAGCAGAGAGGTCACGAAGAACACAAACTTCTACTTGCAACATTAGGCCATGTCATGAATGGAAAGAAGGGGAGAGGACATGCACAATTATCTGAACAAACAGCTAAAACAGTTTCTAGAATATCAGACTAAAAAGGCATATCTCAAAAGTGGATTTAGGAGAGTAGAAAGGAAATGTCTTAATACCAAAAAGCTTCCATGGGATGCAGAGAGAAGCATGTTGGCAGCTATCTTTTTTTTTTTGGCAGATGTTCTCAAACATTGAGATATCTACAAATAAAGTACTTAGTGTTTTGTGCGAAACCTGTTGAAGACAAATTTCTGGCATCAACTGTGAGGCAAAACTCAATTCATTTGCAATTTTTTATTATAGGTTGTTTATGTTCTGCTTCAGAATCACTTGTTCCTGATAAAAAGCCTTCAGAACCAGCATGCTCGTTTATGTGGAACATATATCCTTGAAATAATCACCAAGCACTCAGAGCTTACAGACAAGTGTGTTCAGCAACTACCTACACTCGTATCCAACAGAACAGAACAGTTTATATATATATTTTTCCCATTTCCAGTTCAAAATTGGTTTACCTTAAATCTGCCGCTTAAGGACAGTTTTCTGTAGGTAAAAAAAGGGAGAGGATTGCGAGTGCTGTTTTAATAAGGACTAAATCTATCACTCACTGTGAGATCCTTACATACCAAAAATGTTCCCAGGATTCACCATCACTAATGAATTAGTGAACATTATGTCACAGTTGAGGTTTTCAGAATTATCTCAAGAGAGACTTCACTTGTCTATATTTCAATCTAAGAGGAAGACAAGGCACCATATATTTAGACTAGGTTTTACCAGGTACATTTCTAAAATAAATTTCTCAATGTATAATTGAGGCTTTTTAAGAATCTCAGTCCAACTTTCAAGTTTGATACTATTGATCTGTGGTCAATTATTTAGCCATACCATTTCCCACTCACTCTTCTATTTACTTCTATTTACTATTTTCTTGAAACTTATACCTTGAAATTAAGGTGTAAAAGTGTTTCCACAAAGGGAAAACAAGAAACCTTCAGAAACTATTTGAGCTTGTGAATAGTACTTTTATTCACTGAAAGCAGCCCTGACTGTCAGAAGCCTACAGGAGTCATGACTGCACCTGTTCCACACAAAAAGGGCAGAAAATAGTGGGGGAAGAAGAATCCATTATACATCAAGACAGGCAACAGCCACTACAGACATTGTACCAAGTCATGTAACAAAGCACCAGTTCTTAGCACAACTCAAGAAGCAATTTTGATTCCATCCTGGAACTGTCATGCATTTTCAGGGCTATTTATAGCAGCTAGGCATTGCTAGGACACAGTAACCTCAGGTATATTCCTCAAATGCATAGAGAGAAAAGTAGAAAACAGAAGACACTAGAGATTTTTTAGAGCAGAATTTCCTACAAGGAGGTAGGAAATAACACAGATTCTGACATTTTTGCCAAGGTATCCACCCAGAAGGGTGGAAGGGACACCAGCATTCCCAATACACAAACAGTCTTCTTGACATGCTTTCCATGTCTGCATTAATAAGCAAGGTTCAGGTCATAGATCAGGTGATTAATGATGGTCAGGCCCACACCAAATCGATGTGAAACTTCATATCATATAGGTACCACAGAACTTAAATAATTTTCTCTCAGGATAAGTGTAGAAAACAGAAGTCATTTAAAACTTGATCAGAGGAAGGAACTACTGTGGAGGTCTGGGGTTTCTGGGGCCATTTTTTTTGTCCATTATTTTGAAGTAATGGCTTTCAAAGCCAAAGAATAAAGTCATAAGTGCACTACATAACTTTAGCAGATATGTCAGCTTAGAATTTCAAATTCTTGCCTCTTGCTCCCACCCTGACTGTCCCTTTGGCTGTGCCAGCAGAATGATTTATGCAGCAATTTTATAAACAATCGATAAGCCAAATACAGTCATTAAACCATCAAAAAAATCAGAAAAGATACACTAATCCAACTTACACTGCAGCTCCACAAACCTCTGTGCTGGCACAACAAGGGAGGTGGCCTAGGTATTGGAACAAACATCTAATAAAGGAGAGGAAGAACAACAATTGCTACAAAAGAAAACAAATTTATGTCATAGTTTCATGTTCAATCTTTGCAATTTCGATGCTGCTTATCTTCTGAGACAACGCCTTATCAAACTGCAAGCAAGAAAGGATACATTTTAATGAAGTAAGTAATGCAGGATACAGACAACAGACTGTAATTCTTGTAAGTAGAAAAAAATTATATGGCGTTCTAAAGCTGACTTTACCCACTGTGGGATGCAAGAAGTAGGATATAATATTAAAATAGGACTCAGTAACCCAGAGGATATTCTGTGTGTCATATATGCTTGGCAATTCAGAGCAGAAATACTAATCTCTACACTAACATTAACTATGTCTGGTTCATATCCCTGTTGTATGATTTCTAGAAGCATTGCCATTAAAATCTCTGGAACAGTTTGCAGGTTGTGAAGACTAATTTACTATCCGTAATTAGAGCCTTGCCTATGTTACCAAGATGTAACACCAGGTACAGAAAAATTATCTGGAAGAGAAAGCTTTACTTGTAAAGACCTCTGGAATGAAAAGATCCACCTAGAATATTACATAAGAGAAACAGGATCTGTAAAAACCGTAGTTACTTCAGAAAAAAGTCAATCTGAACAGTCGGAGAATGTAGCAAAGGCTGCTCTGGACTCTCAACAGCTCCCATGAGAGACTAATGCCCAAGAGACACTCCAGTCTCTGCTCCTGCCAAAGTAATGCTCCACAAATCAGAAGTCTTTTTCTGTCCTTGCCAACAATTCCAATGAATGAAAAATCAAAATATCTGGACTCAATAAGTGTTTTTTTTAACATTAGAAATTGAGAAATAGACCTAAAGGAGACTTTCTGCTGCACAAGGCAAGTCTGGGAATTGCAATGTTTGAAGTATACCAGGAACAGTAAAAGAGACAGGCAAAACCTAGCAACAATAAAGATGGCTGAAACGTGTCAAAAATAAGAGAGTTATTTGACAGAAGGGGAAAAGTCTTTACTTAAAAATTATATAATGAAGGCAAATGCATATATAACTGCAAATCGTTCATTGACATACATTAAAACTAAGACTTTATCAGTAGAAAACTTAGTTGCCTGACCGTAAGTGCCATTAAATAGGTACTCAGCATAAAAACCTCATTTTACAGGGGATTTAAGAACTTCCTTACAGAAAACTATCTCCATGAAAATAATTTCTTCTCTTGCTTAGAGAAATTGAAACTAAAACTCTCTCAAGGCTTACCCCTTAAAGGCTACATATATGACTGTCTTTCACACATATATAAAAGAACTTTTCAATTCAAGAAGTAGATATGTTCTTGTTCTCACGCAAAAACGTATACTAGTACCACTAGTGAGATTTAAGCAGTAGAGGACACCGAGGAAGGCAAAATTCAACATAAATTCTATGTTAAGAAAAAAAGAACTACTACTGCTGTTTCTGACTGTAAAGTTTTGTTTAAATAACCTCTCTGCTGGAAAGAAGATCAAAGGATTTGTGTTGTTTGTGTTGTGTTGTTTTTGAAAGACAGCACACTTCGAGCACTCTTAATTTTCTTCCATGTACTATACTTTCTGGCCATGTAAATACCATGGCTTCTAGACACACTCTTCAATTTCTGGCTGGGCAGATCTTTATCTATCTAGAAAACATCAGTTTCTCCGAGACTTCCTTGTCTGTTGCTGGCAGACAACACAAAACAAATAGAAGAGCTTCAGTTTGGTCCAATGGAAGTTTCTAGTGCTCTCGTCCAAAGTATGCTTGTTCTATGAGTACTTCAGGCATGGACATGTAGTAGGGGAAAGTCATAACAGGAACACTAAGTCCACTTTGGAAAATAAAGATCTAGATGCTTACTGTTATGTTGTAGAAAGACAATTCAATAGTAAGTATTCCAGTTTTTCCAAAGGATAGATAACAGTCATATATAAGTATTTAGTAGTATTTATGCTATTGAAGTCACCTATTTCCATTCTCAGAAAGACTGAACACTGAAGTCCTTGATCCTGAAAACGGATTCAACAAACAAAGGATATTTAGATTTTATTAAGAGGCATTAATACATTGCTACTTAAAGCTCCACAATTGATTTTCTCAACTACCATGTTTTAAAGTCTAACGATTACTGGTACTATTCAGCTCAAATAATAAATTCAGATTTCTCCTAGTTAGCACAGGCAAAGAGATGTTCATGGCAGACTAGAAATACAATTGTAAAAAGCTGCTTAAAACATGCTTTCTAAGCTCAGCATACTGATAGAAGTAACGTGGTTTATTGGAGATAATTTTCTGAATTCCTTTTATTTTGGCACATTTTGCTTAACTATATACAAGAAATATAAAACCTCTATGCCACCAAGAGCTCCATTAACAAAGCAAATATTAAAAACATTCTCCCTCACTGCTCTTCATAGCAATTTGAAACCTGCTTCTCCATTTAGTTAGGGATAGGGTGCTCTCTTTCTACAAGATGACAAGAGTAGAACACGTAAGTAGAAACAAGAACAGGCAACAAAGGAAGAGAATAAAAGCATAATTCAGTGACAAGAGTTAGGAAGACTTTTGTTGTGTTGAACATAAAATGAGAAAATGAGAAAACATCCTACGTGTGCTGTTAGTGAAAAAGGAAGTTCAGGAAAACAAGAGCCTTCAGGTGGATGGGTAAAGACACCCCAGGGATAGATGATACAGAAGAGGCTGAAATACCTTTTTTGTCCTGTTCCATATAGACAAATCTTGCTCCCAGATGACTGCAGCTACCAGAAGGGTTTGCAAAAGAGCAGGGAAACAACAGTACAGGACCAACAGTTTTGGAATACTTAGTGTGGATGTCTTCAAACTCTTGGGTCTAGATGACATTCACCTAAGGGAGCTGAAAAGGTTGGCCAAAGTGATTATGAGACTGCTACCAGCTACCAAAACTTCTAACCATTCAGGTGCTGGAGAGGTCCTAATGATTAAAAAAAGGCAAAGAGAAGAGACCCACAGAACAACAGGCCTGACAGTCTGAACTACAAAGTACCAAAGAAGAGCCTGTCGTCTCTGAAGTCCATCGCCAAACTCAAGATGGACAAGAAAGTGACCGGAAACAGCCAAAATTGTTTTACCAAGGTCAAATTACACTTGATCAACCTGCCTGCCCACGTTAACAATATGACTGTTTAGGTAGCTAAGGAGAAAGCTATGGATGTCATGCAGCCAAATCTCAGTGAGTTTTTTGGTACCATCCCACACAGCATTGCTTGGAAGCTGGGAAGAGTAGAAGAGTAAACTGTTAGGTAGACTGAAAATTAGGCAGACTGCCTAGATCAAAAAGTAGCAATAAATGACTCAACATTCACATAGCAGCTTGTAAAGATCAGAAAACCGAAGGGGTTAATACTGAGGTCCAAATGGTTGATTTTAAATTGTTTGGGTTTTTTTCACTGGGCTTTTTTTTTCCTTAGCTCGACACCCTGAATGATGAGACAGCCTACACTCCACGAAATTTGCAAAGAGGGAGTAGCTGATGCAATGAATGTCAAGAGCTTTAACCTAGAGAACCTGAGAAACTTGAAGCCTAAGCAAAATAAGAAGGGTGCCCAGCAGATCTAGGCAAGTTACTGTTCCTTTCTACTCTGCAGTTGTGACCCTGCACCTGGGACAGCATGTTCAGTTTTGGATCCCTAGCTTAAGAGTAATGTTGAGAAATCAGAGAGAGTTCAATAAAGTGCACCAAGATGGTCAGGGGCCCAGAGCACATGCACAAAGAAGATGGATTGTGGGAGTTGACCTCATTCAGCCTGGAGAAGAGGAAGCTAAGATGCTACCTAGTAGAAACTTAAAACTATCCAAAATGAAATTACAAATTTGATAGTGCAACAGCAATAAAAATGTGGCTTGGCTGTTCACATTGAACACAAGACCTTCAGAGGTTCTATCCAAACAATTTCTGTTATTCCATGTGACAGTTTACTGTTCTACAAATTCTAGAAACAATAATGATTCATTTTATAAGACAGGCAAGATTTTCATCTCCACAAGTGTATGTATGCTTGTGTATAAGATACTAAAAAAATGTCCCCATTTTTAAAGAACTCAGTCATCCTAGGTCAATATCTTAACAAGACTTGAGCTCAGGAGACTGCAAAGAGATTTTCTGAAAAACAAAGAAGGATGTTTGTTACATTTCTCTTGTTAGGAGTCATTATATGTGTCCTGGTTTTATCTGGGATAGAGTTAATTTTCTTCTTAGTAGCTGGTGCAGTGCTGTGTTTTGGATTTAGTACGAAAATAATATTGATCAAATGCTGATGTTTTAGCTGTTGCTAAGTAGTGCTTACTCTAAGCCATGGATTTTTCAGTTTCCTATGGTCGGCAGCGAGGAGACACACAAAAGCTGGGAGGGAGCACGGCTGACCCAGACATCCCAAAGGAATACTCCATATCACAGAAGGTCACCTCCACCGTATGAACTGGGGGGAGTCATCTGGGAGGGGCTGATCACTGCTGGGGAACAGGCTGGGCATCTGCGTGGTGAGTAACTGTATTGTGAAACACTTCTCTTGGGCCTTATTACTCTTGGAATAAATAGAAATTTACTCCTATTGGGCCAAATAATACAGAAGGCTTAATGGTTTTTGGGGGGTTCCTATGGTTGAGATTTAACAACGATAGTTTTTCAGGCCATAGGTCTTGGATAGAGGGCAAGTAGGAACTATTATGGCATATTTTGTGCTTTTCTTGTCTTTGTGCTTTGTTTTGTGAGGATTAGCAGTTTCATTCAATCTTTCACCTTATTATGGGGTAATGGGTTTGGTGCTGGCATCTGGTGTGGGGTGCAGGTGGTTGCTGAGTTTGGACATCTCTTTTGTATCACTACTGTTATTTACGGGGTTTTTGGGCAGGATATTGGTGGGTTTTGTTTACTCTGTCTCTTTAGCAGTAGAGTCCTTTCTTGAGGCTTGGGGGGATTGACGGGTTATCTCTCTCTCTTTCATTACTATCACTGTTATAACTACTATTAATATATTTTATTTTGTTCTTATCTCAACCCCCAAAGTTTATTTTTTTTCCCAGATTCTCCTCCCCGCAGCAGGGAAGGGGAAGGGAGGTGAAGCGGGCAGATGCATAGCTACTTAGTTGCAGGCTGGGGTTAAACAACAACAGCTACTTCATTAGATAACCGAGTAGGAGATCAGCAAGAAGCACGAGTATGTTGTGCCACGGCATGACCAAATTCTACTGAGACCTTTTCATAACCACTGGCCTTAAAATAACTTTCAAACATGCAAAACCATGCTGCAGCAAAAAAATATAACTTCATTAACAACACAGAGGAGTTACTCAGCACATTTAGACATGCTTTTCCACAATTTATAGCAAGCAACTGTTGTATTTTAGAAGAATTTTCTTACAGTCACCAGTGATTGTTGCGTCAATTCATCAGCGGGACAACAGTCAAGAAGTATAACCAAAAAGTAAGCATTACTGCATTCCTGGAGCAACAAGACATCCCCCTTTACTCTGAAATGCTACAGAAAACAGCATGCCCTCATAACTCTAAGAAAGTTGAAGGAGTAAAGTAAGAGAAATGTACAACTGTCATCTCTTCTTTCTTACAGACAGTATTATACCTTTGTGTCTTGTCATCTTTAAACTGTTTTGATATATACCTTTATACATATAATTTTTATTCCAAAAATTACCACTTCAAGAATCTAAAACCCGCCAAAGGCAGGCTTAGCATTGTGAGCAAAAGTTTTACATTTCACACATGCACATCTCTCAAAACTATCTTTTGATATCACCTCTCAGACTAAAATTCTAAGCAGAAACTGAACAGAACAACAGGCCGTGTTTTTTAAATCAGTAAGTAGAGCACAGACTCAAATTCTCACAAAAAGCACCACCACCACGTCACAGTGTTTGAACTGTCTTTCATGAAATATGAATACATTTTTGAGATCAAGAAAGCATAGGTGTTTCTCTGACTGTACATATGCTAGAGCTGTTCTTTGTATTCAAGTTGTCCACGGCAGCACTACCACACAATGATGACAAAAAAACCGACCAAATAAATCCAAACCTTTAAAACTGTCTGTAAAGCCAAATGAACTTTATTTGTTTGGTCAGTCCCTTGCACAGAGCTTTCTTGAAAAATAACAGCTCCTTTTCACAAAACTACACACAACCTGCCAAATTTATGATGCCAAAATTTCTTACAAAGTAAGAATCAGACTGACTTTGTTGGAAAAGCATACCTCAACAAGCAAGCTGAATCGATGGGATTCCAGAGAGAAACGTCCAAGTAAAAAATGACAGTGTTTTTTTGATAAAATGTCTATTTTGAAAATACTTAAACCTTCTGCCCATTGAGTAACTGCTATCTACTGTAAGAATCTTTTTCCCATGCCTAGAGACCAAAACTGTAGTGGAATAATGGCTACACACAGTATAGGAAGCTTAAATTGCCAAAATCTCAAGGCCAAGATTGGAAGCAGGGGAATGGGCATCAACAATACTGCCAAGCCTTCTATCCATCTATTACAAAACAGGCAATAATTTCTACTACTTGAAGAAAATAAAACTAAACTCTTTTACTTCCTTGCCAAGATTAGGGTGAAGTCTGCAGCAGAAGGCAAGAAGCCAGTGTGTACAGATGGCCAATGTGCTGTGAAACCCTGTTTTGGTTAAGATCTGCATTTCCTACGAAATGATGCTACAGATGGACTGCATGAGCCAGGGTCTACCCTAGAGTTCTGAAATGCACAGTGAAAACAAATACAGTAGTTCAGGTTATTATTTATTTACAGGTATTTCAGATCACATGAAACTTATAATGGGTCTGAGGTTGCTGAATACACACTATGCACACACCAGTCTACACCACAGGTCTTTGACCAGATCCAACTGAGTCAAATGCCTTGCCAGCACTTCATATCTAGGTGAGTTATGGCACAGATTCTGCCTTCATCTCAAAAGGTAAAAGAATACATGGGAGATGCCGGTGATACTTTTTGTATCCATCATTGTTACACTCCATTCTCACACTGATTGTACTTTTTTCCCCACCTTTACTGAAAAGAATTTCATGTTCAAATCAAATCTTTTCTTCATGAAACACAGTTGCCAAGTTCAAATTCTCTAGCTGTTCTGCAGCCATGAATGCTTTCTGTTTGCCACTCTGGATTTTTGACTCTGATACATAACTCTAGTTCTAAAAACAAATGCATACTTTTAATTCATAAATATTACTGAATACAAATGCTATCAATACCAACCATAAGTAGCACATTACATGACACCAAAGTAACACTCTATGAGAAATTAGCATATTAAGTAAATAAAACAAAAGAGTTCACAAATTCCTAATCTTAAAATAGTTCTCTGCTGAAATATTTTCAGACTTGTATATAATTCTCAGTAGGTTTTAAAACATCAATAAAATCCTAGTACAAGTGATTTGCAGCTAATGTTACACATCGGTATTTTTACTGAATGCAGAAGATCCTTGTCTGTTACGACCTGAAAGAAACTCAGTTTACCATTTAAGGCTGTTTGCTCTGCAGGTCCTGCAATGCAGACAGACAACTTGCATGCTCTCACCACTGACAATTACACAGGCCCACACGTGCTGTCATTCTGCACGCTGCCAACCGTGTTCACCTGTTCCCTCACCACTTAAGGTACAATCCTGTGAAGACTGACATATTCATTTCCCCTGAAAGGATCAATACGTTTCATTGAAGTTAATGGGGAAATTCACAACAAAATAGAAAATACATGCAAGTACTAAGTCTTCACAAAGCTCTTTCACTCCTAAACTTAGAATATTTAAGCCCCATTTTTTCTAGTGTAAATATAGTTATAACAGTATTTAAGCATCTTTAAAACAAATTAGACAGTGATAATGCCTCCTCATTGTAAATATGACTTGCATTGCAATAGCAATTGGTGGTCCCCAGTTAGATTAGCATTTGTACTCTGAAAAAACAGAGAAGATACAGACAGACAATTAAGCAAAAAAGGTTATATTACACAAATAAGATCTGAATAAAGAGTTTGATGTTTTGCATTCATATTGATTCCAATATGGGAACAATAACAGTTGGTGTTTATTAGGAGACTCTTTTGCAAGGAGCTCAGAAATCAATATAATAGCATTCACCATTCAATTCCTCTCAAGTCCTTGCATTCTATTTCTGCCTTTGACTGTTACCAAGTATGCAGCCTATTCATGTTGAGAAACACATCCAGTGATTCAGACAATCCTAGGAAAGTGACCCACATTCACAAATAAAGACAAAAAAAAAACCCAACTATTTTCAACCTAATCTAAACAATTCCTCCCTAACCCCGAATCAATAATCCTGCTCTTAAAACTAGGACTACCAGTAAGACCACAGAGCTTTTGGAATCCTTGAGAACAATGGGAAATTCTCAGTTTTAGTGGCAATCAATGGCAAATGTGTTTTACAGAGTAAAAAAATGTTTTCGAGATCTCAACAAGAAACCAGCAGAACTCTTTAAATATTTGCCATTTGCCAATTTCTTTTTTTTCATATTCTGGCAAATATACATGCTAATTTCTATAAAATCATGTAAAAATATAAAACGCATATGCTACTCTGATTCTAAAAATGGCAAGCAAAGACTTTGACAGCTGCTGTAAAAAATTAATTGATCACTGCTACATACTATTACTATAGAAACTAAAAGTACAAATTTTATCTGAGTATAGGTTAACTTTGAAGTCATTGCAATGATACGTATAACAAAAGCTACTAACCCATCATTTCATGTATGCCTTCTCCTACTTGCAATATGAGAAACAGTAAGTAGCACAGAAGCTGTTTTGCATTATCTTATGTTAACCATGACAGCCTGCAGAGCTCATCCCTACATGATTCTGTCTGTAAATGCCTCTACTGAGAAGTCTGGCAATTTATTACTATATTTTTCTATTTATTAATTGACTATTAAGAAGTGGAAGGACTTTGTTTCTTATTGTAGGACACTTTAATTTCTTCAAGAGCTGTTTGAAGTATTTTGAAAACGCAAATTTATAGTAACACATCCCTCATGTTGAAGGCATCACGAGACCTTTAACAAAACCTCCAGCAGATCAAGCAGAATCAACCTCAGGAAAAGCTGTAGCAACCCTTCCCCAGCGTACCTGCAGATATGCTGAAAAGCTATTAGTTTTTTCTATAGCTTCTGAAGGGTGCTCAATGCAGAACTCAGATTTCCTGGTCTGAAGCTGCCGTAGTGATGAGTATTCCTTTAAAAAAATCCCCAACAACCAAGCACTTCTTTTCAGAGTTCTGTTACTTCAGAACTAGTAACTTCTGCTAAAAACCTTCAAGGTGAGATTAACATCATGTTAAAAAAATATAAACAAATAAAACCCCGCCCTTGAGCATGGTACGCTTCTCCCTGTACAGAGGACTATTGCAAAGAACGCACTGAAATGGTTTTATTTTCCTCAACTGCTACTTTTATGTCTTGATCATTACCAACACTGATCCCACCGACACTGATAAACTTTCAGCTCCCTGAGCATTAGTTATTATTAGGCGTTATGCCTTTAGCAAGTTGATTCTCAACAGTCTTTTTTGAGCTTGCCTTGTTATTTTTGTATTTAACTTCACAGTCTCTCTCTTATCTATTTTCCTGTTTCCAATACATCTTTTTATTACTAACAACTTCCATTCTCCTGAAGTTTCAAGATGTCACCGTTTATTTTCTGGTCTTCTGATACTGTATCAAAGCCCAGGGAGGACTTTGCAGTTCTCAAAGGGTGGCTCTCATGACAGCTACTTGCCAGCTCCATACTGGGAGGAACAGGACTGCTGCACACCCTCACAGCTTGGTTTCCACAGCATGGAAATAAAGGTACACAGGCTAAAAATGGGAGATGCAGGGCACAGTGATGGCCTTCAGAACTAGATAAAACTGAGACTAATACATCGTGCCATTCAAAGTAGCTGGAGGTCAGCTAACTGAAGCCTTTCCTTTTGCATCCCGCGCTTCAGTTCTGAGTCTCATACAATGACTTCAAACAGACTGCGAAGTATCACTAACCATGCAGCAGCTCTTTCTGACTTCCCTTTAGCTTGCTGCCTCACTTCTGTATATGCTGACTCTGATTTTGTGGGTGTTTTACTCCTTTTATGCAAGCTGAACTTGACTAAAAATTGCAGAATACACCTTCTGTAGTTAGCAGATTCTAAATGAAGTATTATTTTTCCTCCTAAAGTTCATCAAACTACTTTTTCCTAGGAGCACTCACTACAGTATCTAGAATTTTGGTCTTTGCATTCTTCACCAATGTAATCTTAACTCTGATTGCACGGGAGTAATCCAGTTTCCTTTTACAACCACTCTTTCTGCATTTTTCCCCCAAGAGAAGCTGCAGTAGGTGAGGAAGATGTGAGTGAAATGGCACATGATTGCTGGGATTGAGCTGGATGCGAGCATGGGAGTGACTGGAAGAAGAAATCGCAATGAAGAAAGGCAAGATAAAAGCCTGAAGTTGGCATAACTTGAATACAGTAGGAAACATTATCATTCTTGTTTAATGTTATGAAATTTCTACAAAACTTATTAGAATACAGAGGGCTTTTTAGATCACCTACAGAGAAATGACATTTTCGATAGCATATTAAGCAGCTCTTTTACATCTGCCTGCTGCTATTCAGTCTACTTATTTTGAGCATGGACATTGTATGGAAAATTAAGAGTAAAGCATGTTTGTCATAGTAACAAGATGAGTAACTTAAGAAAGTCAGAGAAACCTTGAGTCACTATTTCAAGTTTTTTAAGTGCAACATATTGGGAGAGAAAAAGTGTGAGTTCTATATTTTGGCAACTTGAATCAAAAACACATACATAAGTTGTGCAAGGAGAGATGTGCTAGAACACACAGAGTTTAATCCTGTATTTGCTAATTAAGTTTCCTCAAAATAAAGAGTATGCAATTCTAGCATGTGGTTCATAATCCTTTAATAAAAGGAGCAAAATTACATAAAATATTGAATATACACACTTACACCCTGCACCAATTTATTGTACTTCAGGAGAATATTTTTTCTGCAGGTAAACTAGCAGTAACTTGAAACATTTTGTACTGGCCATTGTCAATAAGTAAATTATAAAATATATTTATATAAGTTTACTTGAGGTCCCAACAAGAAGCAAGAAAATACATATTTGCATCATCTGTGTTTCTACACTCAATTCAGCTTATTCACTAAACAAAATTTGCACAGGTGATAGAATAAATGAAGTGGCATTTGTCTGAGAAGGGATGAACTCACACAGAATTGTTTTCCATGCTGGATACTCCTTCTACCAAGTAAAATATTTTATAGGTGCTTAAAATTTTCAGTACTGCTATTCCTTTATCAAATTTGATTGAAAATAATCAAAGAGCCTGAAAATAAGGTAACTGTTCCCAATTGCAAAAGATTCTTCCATAGGAAACACAAACTGAAAAAAGGGAAGACGCTGCAAAGTAGACACATAGCAAGATAAATTTTTTTAAATACATACATATATATATATATTTGAGGACTTCTAATTGGTCAAAACATTACCTTTGAAACACCACTAAATGAAATCATGGCTATAAAAGTGTTAAAATTATACAGAACTATAAATGCAACATCTAAACTCTAATCCATAAATATTTGTGCAGTTTTATTAGAAAAAAAGCCTTCAATACAATAGAATATGTAACAGAAAATCTGTATGTATTAAATCTGTACATAATATACAAGCTGAAGGGTTTCAAAATAGCATCCAAGTTAAGCCCTATAGAAAAAAATTTAAATGCCATTTCTGGTATTGTTACAAACACCTCTTTATGTGCTATTTTCTAATTAAAGGCGGTCAAGAAATATCAAAGTAAGGGCAATAACAGAACTACTGAATTTGACTAAAGAAAGACCCTGAAAAGAAATGTCTTATCTTTCAATAAGAAGTTAAACTGACATGCCAGAAAGCAAAAAGTAAAAATACTCAGTAACTAACCCTAATGCCTATTACAACATGGTATTACACCATACAGATTCTAGTCTGAGACAGAACTGTAATTACATTTTCCTACAGAACAGAGAGAAAGACAGGAAAAAATAAGTATCCTCTTACCCTGGATACTAGTCTTCTTTTCCTAGTCTAAATAGAGAAATAGAAAACATGCCACATGCATGTTAAACCATGCCAGGACCACCTCATGAGAAGATTACTTTTATTATTCACTTTACAAATGGCAGGCTGGAAAATAGGAATTTATGCTATTAGTGGAAACTGAAATAGCAACTTGAAATTCATGCTCAATTTTATTTTTCAAATGAAGAGTGAGACTCTTCAGAAGGTAGTATTCTCTTTCACATTAAAAAACTGTAAATGTAAGAGAATTGACTTAACATCATTTGATATTAGTACAGAAACATGATGCTAAAACTCAAGTTCTTTTAACCTTGTCTTTCTACTCCTCAAGTGAGTCCTAACCCAGATATCCACTGGAAAAAAAAATAATCCCTGTTATGCAACTATTCTTCAAGAAAATAATATAATGGATTCAAGATATATTAGACAAAAATCAAATTTTTGTCCCCATCTGTCAATTCAAGACTCTGCACACAGCTATGCAAGTAGAAACCACTGGGGGTTCTGCAAGCACAGGTATCCCAGTCAGACAACTGTGGCAGACTTAGTGGCTTTTTATCAATCCACACTCTCTTCTCAGAGAAAAGATCCATCATTACTTTAATTCGTTCATTACTTTACAGTTGAGACCTTTCAGTGGTTTTTATTAATTCTAAGGGGAAAAAAAAATCATAAAAATCAAGCAGACTACAGAAAATACTAATAAAGTACAATATAAAGACTGACTTCCCAGAACCCTAAGCCTCAAAAGCTAAAGTTAAGAAAAACATTCTTAAAAAACGAAAAAACTTAATGTAACTATGGAGATATGCGACTCACACAGACCTATTGCTGATTTGGGGTTTCTTCTGGCATACCAACAAACCAGCCAACATTTCAACTACCACACAGCTGATACAGCACGTCTGAATCAGCTGAACAATTTCAAAAAACGCATTAGAACATTTTTCTAAACAAATTAAAAACGTCTTTAATTAAAAATTAAACAGCTCTGAAATACTGCACTATGTGGTTTCTAAAGCCAGAAGGACACATTTTAACTGACTGAAATTCACCTCCAAGATTTACATCTCCTAAACCAATAGTTACTTTCAAAAAAAGAATTAAACTATTTTCTATGCCAAACACTTACAGAAAAGTGAAAGCAATACAACCACTACAAAAGAAATTCAGAGACACAGAAGAATGTAAGAAACTCTGAAATAGAGTGGACTAACCAGGGCATGGCTTGACTGAGATGCCAGGGAATCAGGCAAGTGTTACTGTTAGCTCACACTTCAGGCAACCAACTCAACAGGCCCAGGTTAGCACAACGACCTCGCAGGGATCCACTAGTTCCTGATAGCTCCTATTTTACACTACACTCAGATTTATCTGAAACTGAGCTCCAGAAATGTACCCACACACACAGTGGCAGCAAACAAGCAAGGTTTCTCAAGCTGCACTGGTACTGAAAATCAAAACAAGGACATTTCCATCCCTCAGGTAAACCTTGGTGGATTAACTGCTTAACAGAACAAAAAACAACATCAAGCACATTACAGAAAGCAAGTTATTGCACTTACAGTGTTCCTTCAAACACGTTACCTCCACTATGCTTTCATTTGTGTTCTGCTCACATGAAATGGCCTGTTAGTCAAGCAAGAAATGTTCCTCTTTGTGTTTTTTCTGGTTTTGGTTTTTGGTATGTTTTTTTCCTTTGAACCTGTGAAGTGAGTGTGTGTACAATGCATCTTTCAACAGAAACACAAGAATTAGCCTACACGGTACCTGCTGACAAAAAAATAGCATGACCGAACACTATACTATTTAGAGACCCATGAGAAACTGCATCTTCTGAGTAATTTTTAATTTCTTGATTGGATTTGAATTTTTGAATTGAACCTCCACCAGAATTATTCTTAACATGTCAAGTCTGCTGCTAGGAAGGGACTCGCCACAAAAATATTCCTTCTCTGTAAAATGTAGGATTCCACTACTTACACAGAGATGTTTGTATTATATGTACAGTACAGAATGATTTGCAAAACTGGTATATCTACTTACAAAGAAAGACGTCCTTTTCACTCACAGCAGATCCCCAATTAAACCTTAAAAACGTAACATTGCTTTTTAAGTCACATTTCTTTAGGAAGTTTCTGTGTTTCTCAAAATCAGTTATTTTCATATATCAAAGGCTTGAAGCCTCTGATACTCTGTAGTGATAGCCTTTTAAACTTATTATAGCAAATTATTTAATCATGCAAGTCTGGCTACACACATATTCACTACACTCATTCATTAAATACAGTGTCCTAATTTTGTAACAGAAGACTGCAGAGACATAAAGATTTCTTACCTACATTTTGCTAATTTAAAAATAAGCAAGCTAGGTGAAGTCAGTCCCCTCTGCACTTCATTTTCCAAATTTTGACTATTCCCACAGGCCATTCAAAAAATAGTGATGTGTTAATAGCACACTAGAATTAATTATATTCAGGTAACAAGAAGCTTGTAGGAAAGCAGCATAGAAAGAAAGTAAAAATACCCTAGTCTACCAGAAGATGTTATGGCTTGTGACTAAAAATATTTAGCTTAGTACTAGGCTTTTCTTGTATTAGTACTAAGCTGTATTATGGTAGTACACAGCTGTCCTGTTTCCTAAGTGCAGTGTAAAGCTGTGACAAAATGTTTTCTACACTCAAATAATTCACAGTGTATGCAGCTGAGTGTTACAGATCTTGAATTAAAAGACAACAAACCTGAATTAACAGGTTTTTAAAAACCTGTGCTCACCTTACTACGGTCAAGTCAACCCACATTAATTGTACAATGTGTCCTCAAAAACTTTCAGGACACTTATATTCTGGGAAAACACAGAATTGTCCAACAGTGGGTCAACACTTGCAGCATACTGAGGAGTTTTCATCTTAAGAGCTGCCCCTTACAATTATTGTGCTCAAATGGACTATATTTTCTTGACAAACTGAAACCAGTGTCAAAATAGGAACATTTAGCAAAGCGATCACATGCTCTGCTACTCAGATGATTTGATCATGAATTCCCAAAACACATGCTGAAATTTGTAACAGCCACTATAGTGTTAGAATTTCAATAGTCTTTGAAAGTTCTGCCTAGTTACGTGGGCCATGAGTTTCTTTCAGGAAGTCTTGAGGATTTCTTCTGTTGTATGAACCTGTTAGGTGGACAAATGTATAGACAGATATAAAAAAGAGAGACTATGCCGTTGGGGTTTTTTTTCTGCTAAGGGGTTTTTTTTTTCCTACTATACAGATTAAATAATCACTTTTCCATTAGTTCTCTTTTGATCTCCAGAACGTCATTACTTTGTAGACTTTCTTCACTCCAATCCAGTCTTTTTGAGTACAAAATTAATTATAAGAAAGTGCTTCTGTCCTTTCTTAAAATAGACTCTGAGTGGGAGCACATGCCATCATGATGCTGTAACTCATCAGGAAATTATGATGCAGTACCGTCTTATTCTAAAGGCACCTGCTAGCTAAGATATGGACAAGGTCACGTCAGCACTTCTTATGTTTTTCAGGACTATTTTCCTTACCAGATTAAAAGAAGTCCAGCAAGCATGCAAAGACACAGAGCATTTTTTTTTCAAAAAGAAACAAACTAACTAACAAAAAACCCGTGACACTACTCAATTTGAGTAACTACAATTCTGATTTTGCATAGAAGTCTCACTAACAATAACTGTGAAAAGAAAACGTGGTGTAGTTCAGTGCATTTTTAAATTACTTACAGAGATTTATTTATCTGATAAAGCAACGAATTGAGGGGAGGAGAACAGATTAATTTTTTTTTCTTTTAATCGTATGGCACGTAAATAAGGGTTTGGGGAAGACTGCTAGGGAGAGGTCCCTCCAAATTTTTTCCTGCTTGTTACAATCTTCTTAAGGTATACACAAATCATTTTTGTTACAAGAAGACACTGAACAAGTCTGCATCAAAGAAACCATGAAAGAAAACCTCTCCTAACTAAAACAGGCAGCTATTTTCCTTTTTTTTTTTTAAAAATATTTCTTCTTATTTAATGTAAACAACTGAAAGGAAAATCTGATTGTCCAGCAACTTAATTCCTTCAGATGAATGAAGCATACAAGCTGGGTGACCCAAGAACTTTCTGGCTGTTATTTTTATTTAAATGGCAACAAAAACCAGTGCTCCTACTATTACCATATTCAAATATCTCATAAATGTACTTGATGTTTTCTCACCATCTGCATGGCTTCTGAATCCATGGTAGCACATAATAAATGTGGGTTTGTATGCAAGTAAAACCCAGGCCCTCAAGTCCTAGACAAAGCAATTGACCACCACGGAATTTCCCTAGAAATAGAGATAACATATGCACCTGATTTTTCGGGTGGAAACTTTAGAGAAGGCTAAAGCTCCACCAAGACATGCGCCAAGAGGCTCATACGCAAGGTAACCCAGAGGTTACACCTGAGGCAGGGCACACACCCTGTGAAAGGATGGTGGGCGGTGCTGTGTAAGAGCACTGCGAGGTACACAAGGGTCTAAATAAATGCCTTGGGCTCCCCACCAACCCAGAACTTCTCCTGTATGTCCACACCCAATTACAGAAAATACCACAAAGGCAAGGAACTTGGGTTTAATTCCCTGTTAACATATGGGGATTCTTTTCTTTCCCAGAAGAGTGCTTTAATTAAGAAACTAAAAGGCTGGATAGTAACAAGCTTCTTATCTGCTAGGTAACTACCCAGCTAAAAATCAAATGGTTATGGCATTGGACAATTAACAAGAATCACACCATATCCTAATAGCTGGGGTGCTCACCTGGCAGAGAAGACCTAGATTCTAGCCCCTGCTCCATGGACTATTGCTGTTTTGGTACTTGCCCACGAAAAGGAAATGCAACAAGAGATTAAAATGCAAATATTTGAACCCTGTTCTGTTCCCTCCCACTATGTGATCCAAACTGCTAAGTTTAAGATAATGAAGCATCACCACATCTATGTCTCTCTTTGGAACTTGCCTACAAAATGTTATGGGTACTTATTTTTGATAGACTACCTTTCTCTTCAGAAATACAAGATTTCTGTGAATTTGGGCATGTCTTCAGCCATGGAGCTTTTTTAATTTCACCAGTGTGTGGCTAGGGATGTAGCTCTTAATAGCACTGCTCCACAGAGAGAATAAAGGCAATGTATTCCATTTTAAAGAATATTTCAAGTTGCTTCTACTTTTAATACTGCATTCACTGGAGCAATGAAAATATCCCCCAATCAGTATTTGCAAAACTGGATCAACACAATATGCTCTGTTCAAAGACCATACAAACTCGAGTAAATCCACCTCACAAGTCTAAAACAATGATTTAACACCCTCCTCTGCCCCCAAAATCCATCATCACACTCTATGTTAACACTAACCACCTTCTTGTGCCAACTGCAGCTTTTCTTTTTTTTTCTTTTGCAATTTGCATCTTTTGGATCATGTACTACTTTTTATTTGTCTTCATTCAAAAGTCTTCAATCCACCCTTAACACACACAAGAAAGGTAATGTTCACATAGGTTAATAAATATGATGAATTAATTGTGAAATAATTTGTTAATTCTTTTAGAAATTGTTACATACTTTCAAATAACACATTAAGCTAAAGCTACTGGTGCTTCTTCAACTTCTCATCTCAAATTCTTATTCCCTGGAGCAAGAAGGGATGCAGTCAGAAGTAAAAGCTCAGCTGTAAAAGGAAGGCAAAATGTATCATTCCATGTATGTCACTTCCAGTAGATTAGTAGTGCCTCAGTACATTAAGAGGTTGGCAAACCTTAATTATTAAGGAAATATAGTTAATACCCTCAGAATACTATTTTTTTATTTCAAGTCTTCCCTTTAGTTTAATGACTGCACTTTAGTCTTCATCCAGAAAGTTAAAATTTCGGTTATATTCATCACGACAGACCATGAAGCAAAATCCAAAGCCTCTTGACTCTGTTAGAGCAAAGTATACAACAAAAATATACGTTACATAACTCTCATATACAGAATTATACTTCTCTGAACAGACTAATGAGTTGATACAGGCATTTGTTTAATACAGAGTAGACAAACTATTTTTATAGAATTTCAGCTATTCAGCGAAGAAATTCTGAAGTACTCTGTTGAAAACATGAGGAACTAAAGAGAATGAGAGCAAGGACAAAGCTGTGCCCATGTAATGCTTTCAAGACATCTGATCCTGTTTACTTGATGTAAAAAGGCTTAATAAGAAACAATACTCAAGCAGAGAAAAAGCATAAAAAACCCCACTCACTTTTTTTGAAAACAGAAAAACTGAAGCAAAGTAAAATTATTATGTATGTTCTAAGAGCATCTCTCAACTGCTAAATTTTGCTTTTATAAATGACCCGTAGGCCCTTGATGCAGGGACTGCTACATACGTATTTAAAAAATGACATCTCATTTCATACTTAAATTGGCTGTGGGCTCTAAGGATGTATAAAACTTATATATTACATTATACTAGTTCTCTCAGAAATTCTTAAATACCCAACAAATAAGCCATATTTTAAAAGTCAGGCTAGAGTCATCAAAGTTAAGTAGCCAAAGTTAATTATGAGAGTGAATCCAAGCTAACACAAGAATCCAAGTTTATTCAAGGACCCCATGTATCAATTTAGTACTGTGTCTGTCCTCCAAGACTTAAAAAAATCTTTTTTTTAGCATGTAGCCTATCTGGCATTAAGTTCCAAGACTTCCTTTTTACCTGAGATTTGCAAAGTACTTAGGTAAATAAATGAAATCTGCAAAATTTATAAATAAATAATGCATTTTGGCAGAAAGAACTTCATACACAGAGAACGCTATCAGTCACAATCCACTAGCTGGAATTACATCCAACATAGAATAAATCACAGAACAGTGTTAAGTTGTGCAGTACTGTGAGCTTTAAACATCTTTAAACCCCATCCTGAATCAAATGTTCTCATCTGAGCACCCAATGAAAGGATTTACTTCAGTTCCATTCACATACATAGTTCTAAAAACTCAGTCTGTATTTTAAGATGCATCATCAATGCAGTAATTGACATTAGATGGTTGTGTAACAGCCCAGGGGAACATTGCAAATATATTACATTGACTTAAATGGAGCTAACAGCTACAATGTATTTTTTTTTTCCTTATGAAGGAAACCCCTGGAAAGTATGGAAGCTGAATTTCCATTTCTGATTCCACTGAAGGGACAAGAAAGGAGATGAATCGCCAAAGGTTTTTCAACAGCTACAAAAAACTAACACGAGAGAAGTAAAAATGCTACTCACCAGGTGTAGAAAAACCATTAGCCAACAATGCAAAGAGACAAAAGATGTTCATAAAAGTCTTTATTCATCCTACAGGATGTGTACCAAATGGCAAAGCCATACAGTGGACAATTTAATCGCCTTGCTTCCTTGCACTGACCTATAAATTGCCTGTATTCCTGACGAAAAGGGGGCAGATAGATTGGTGGAACAAGCTATAAAATTTCTTATAGGTACCTTTTGTCTGGCAGAAGGCCACATACAAAGGAAAACTAGACTTATCTTCCAGTCTGACTGAAAGGTAGATAAAAAATGCAGCAGAATACAGAGCTCAGCCTAACAAAATCTACTTTCCACAAGGAAATGACTGGCTCGGTGGATGGAGAGCAGTGGATATTGTCAACCTTGATCTCAATAAGGTACACACCCTTCTTTCACTTATTAAACTGACAATCTCAACCAATGAGTTTCCGCACTTTTGCTTTTCTGATTCTCTCCTTCCTCCTGTTTGGGGGCAGTGAATGAGCCTCTGGATGGGGGCTAAGCTTCTGGATGGGGTCTCACCTTCGTTGATTTCCTACGTTACTTCCTTTGCACTGCATTAAAGCAGTACATTCTTCAGATGTCCTCACGGACAACAGACTACCAGAAAGCTCACTAGCTGCAAAATGAAAAAAACAGAGGAAACAATTTAAGTCTTGAAAGAATCAACATTAATTACCACCATGGTCAAAAGTGGTAATATTTGCAGGCAGTTATGCATTGGAAAATACATTCTTCTCAAAGCTATGCTAATACAAGAGAAATGGAGTGTGGGAAATAAAAGTATTTCACTGAGTTGCCTAAGAAATAATTCAAGAGCATGAGGCAAAGTGGGAGAAAAGCCTTGTCATCTGTCAGACTTCAAAAAAAAAAAAGGGAAAAAATAAAATGAGAAAACAAAGATAATTATGACTACTGACCTGATAAACAGATAATTAAATCTTGAGATTTCAGAAGATGTCAATTCAAACCAGTTACGAAACAAAATGTTCCAAGACAAACAGCACTTCACATTCGGTAGAAAATCTTAAATGTAGTTGCATTCAAGAGGTTGACATTTTCATCTAACACCAAAAATAACCTGAATGAGATTTATGGCATTATTTGATCAACAAACTCTGTATCAAGATACATATACCCAGATGAAAATAAAATTAAACAAGAAAACAACACTGCTAAGAAAGACTTCAGCATAATTTGTCATGTTACAGGCAACAAAAGATATTACAGTCAGTCCCAAAGGAAGTATGCCTTTGTCAATTCACAAAAGAATAAGACTTACACAAGAACAGAAATTACAGTAACTGAAAAGTATTTTCAATGCAAAACTAGCAGAAAAGCACTGAAAAGCCATTTTCAGTATTTAGCCAGGTCAATTTAATCCAGATCCAAAGATGTAAAGTCAGACATGGAAGAAAATGACAGCAAAGGAATCTGTTTGCTTTACCTTTTTATCTTCCATTGTTTTTAAAGAAGAGCTAAGGTTTTTAATGGTTTATTGTCTTGCAATCATTAAGAGAGTAGTATGCTCAAGCATTTTGCTCCATGGTGAGGAGGTGAGTGGAGAACAAATGGCTGAAAATCTTGGGAGTACTTCCCCAGGCCCTGCCTTTTTTCTATGGTTGGACCAGAAGCCATAATTAAATTCTGAAACCTCGGCAAATACCCAATAATTCTATACAGGTTAATAAAGAAATTTAAATAAATAGAATCTAATGTTCTCCTGAAGGAAGACGAGACGTTACTAAAGTAAGAGCAGATTCACAGATCAACCAGACATCACCAGAAGTATCACCATCACTTCCAAACCAGAAAGCCAATCATTTGGTATTCCAAAAAAAAAAAAAAAAGAAAAAAAAAAAGAAATACCCCACTAACGCAAGAACAGCATGATAATCATGTGAGCACAATTAAGTGAATGACAGGTAATTGAGTTTTGGACCACTACATCAGGCTCAGGTCACTGACTCTGAAACTGCAATCACTGGCCAACGGGTGGTGCACAAGTCTACCAGACATAATCTTATCCATTCAAACTTTTTTATAGAATGTAACTTCTGATTTTGAAAAAAGTGCCCTAGAGTAATAATACAAGTTTTGAAGGCCTGGCAACAGTATATTCCCCAAGAACATGGTCCACTGATGTCTTGGGCAAAGACCAGTTTTTCTCATGCATTATTAGCACAAGAACAAAACCCAACCTTCTTTCCACTGGCAGCAACTCGTTCCCATCTCTGCTGTGTGAGCACAAGCATTTACTTATAGTAAACTTAAAGAAATTCACTGAAAACTAGCTTGGCAAAATACTATCATCTGGATCAGTTCACATTTCATACATCATATACAGGAATGATTTTTCTGGGATAAATGAGAGCTCATGGGCAGATGAGAGCTCTAGATGGGATCAATTTATCCATTAATAAAATGGAGTAAAAGACAAATTTATAGAGAATTGCTAAAAGATTCAATACTTGTCAGCTCTAAGTAAGGCTCAGTAAGAGATTTTTAAGGAGTGACTATTGGGATTACAAGCATCTGGTATACTTGGTTTATTATTCTATTCTTTTTGTAAAAATTATTTCCTAATTTTGCTCTTGTTAAACTTTTTTACTGAATGGGATGCTTGCAGATACCTACAGAGGTATAATACTTCAGAACACAAATCTTTCCCCTCTGTTTAGCTGATCTGCTGTCCATTAACAGCATTTACACCTCATTTGTACAACCTCGGCCTCAACATTCTTTGCCAGAGGCTACTCTTTATGATATGGTTTTGATTTATATAATGTGGCTATCAATTCCTTCTATAGTTTCTTTTTCTCACACTTCCCATAAAATGCCATTTCATTATTAATCTATAACCTTTTTTATAGAAAAAGCAGGGGTTTATGTTATGAATTCTTTTTCAGTGACTACAGCATTTGAGTGTTTTCTGTTATTTTAAAATCACATTTCCATTACAGATGTACCTTAGTGCTGAAGATGCTACTTAGATTTCAACTCAGTTTAGCCATCTACTTTTATCTCCAAACACTGCATTTCAGTACCAAAAACATGGTCTGTACGCAATAACCATGGAGACAATGGAACTATACAATATTGGACAAACGCATGGACCAGTAGGCCTCTGAGTTGCAGTGAAATAAGGCCTTAAATAAATGTGCATGCTCTACGGACCACAATTATATAACTAAACTATCTATGCTCCTCCTTCATCCCAATCCCTCCCCTTTTTAAGGAAATATCAAGAAGCCCAAAGCCTGACTTCCCCATCTAGCTGATGCCCGTGACTGGCTGTTCCAGTTACCTCCATCACATGGATAACAGTCCACTCAAGAGAAAGGTAATGATTCTCTTCAGGTCAGCAAGAAGGAGGTATGCAGGACAAAAGTGAAATTAGAAGATGGTCTTGCCTGCAGATGTTTTAAATAGTTGGTGTAGAGACAGATGTCCAATAAAACCAAAATAAGTCAATAGCATCCCAACTGCCATTTAGCACATGCCAGGTTAGCAGCCTCAAAGTTAGCATATTAAAAGCTAATTTGACTGGAGAAAATATGCATAGAAAAACTATTCTGAGGGCAAGTGAGACAACGAATTGATTGGTGGCAAAGTCTCTCTGGCAGAAGGCAAATTAGATCTCGTAAAAACGGGTAAAGTTCCTTCTTTTTTTTAATAATCAATACATACTACAACAAATGTTTAAGCATGTATATCTATATAATTGCATATAGTCTTCAAATTAATTCTGTCAGCAGTACTATAGTCAAGATAATAAGTTAGAAAAACTAAATGTTAGAAACTTTGACTATTAATTAACACATTCATAGAAAGGGACCCTACTTGCCTGTAAATGTGTAACAGTATTGACCTTTTCCCAAATTTAACACTGCAGAAGTCTAAGGTTCAGCTGTTCTAATTACGTAACATATGCAAGTTCCCAGATGTTCAGCTCCTTGTTAAGCACAAATGCCTAGCACAGCCTTCACACTCACCTTGCTACTACTCACATGAACCAAAGTCATTTAGATACAAAATGGGAAAATACATCTTGACTTAGGCTCTCCTCAAAAAAATTTCCTAGAATGGGTAAAGCCCACAGTCTTCATGAGCTCTGAGGTTCCTTCCAGTCCAGGCCATTCCATGATTCTATTATCTGATGCTCCCATTCCTGACAAGTAGATGGAGAAATCAAGACCTGGGGAAGCCAACCAGGTGTCCAAGATGTTTCTTGGGGTGATAATCACAGAACAGAGCCTTAAACACACCTTCCCAGCTCCAGGAGCCTACTTCAGTCAAGGCTGAACTCAATGATCTTTAAAGTCTTTTCCAAGCTTATTCATTCTGTAAAATCCTTCCCATCCTTCACTGTGAAGTTTTTTTCAGCTTACTCAGCAGAGGCAGCATCTTTGCTTTCCATCAGGACAAGCCAGTAAATACCACCAAGAGAGCATCCAGCCTGACAAAGCAATATTTGCAAGAAAGGAGACAACACAGCCAGACAAAGCAGTGACAAGACTACCTTCACAATTGATGCAAGTGGACTACACAAAACAGAAAGCGTCTGTTTGAGCTGTGTTCAGAAAGCTGAAGTCCTATCTCCCACATTTACATCTCCCACCTGTGCAATCCAGCTCCTCCGTCAAACTGGCACTCCTGAGGTCCCTTGCTGAGTTAACTCAGTTTGTTCAGCCTGCAGAAAACTAATCTCTCAAACAGAAGAATAGTTTTCCACTAGGTTAGCCAGTTAAATTTGTTTTGCACAGAATGAAAAATGGCAGGATAGAGGAGGATAAAGAAAGAACAAAAATGAAAAAAATTTTCAATAGGGGTAGAAAAATGCCAGCCTTGCTCACCATTCACCTACTGGAGCAGAAGTCTGCAGTTCTCAGTGCTGAAGCAGATCACAGCTGATTCACCTCAAAGAGATCCTTTTTTTTCCTGGCAAGTTAAGTTTCAGCTGTTTCAGTTCTCTGCCTGCACAGCCACACAACAGGGCATGCCAACACAGCACAGCATGGCAGTGAACAAGCAGCAGTGATAGAACCATTGCCAAAATTCCACGAGGCATAAAATTAAACCTGGACAGAGTCCTGTTGGGCTCTAAAGCAGTGACCAGTGATAGCAGACTGCATGGTACACATTATCTCTGAATAACTCACCTTGAGAAGTAGTGAAAGCAGGAACTAAAATCCCTGAGAAGTTGCTGCATGTATTCTCCTAACAGAGGAGGCAGATAGGTACAGGGTGGATGTGTTCGAACTAAGTATCTGTAAACATGCTGCTTCTATCATTTCTTCATCTATAGCTTTTATAAAAATTTGTATTTCTATGGCTAACTTTGGACAGTTTAAATACTTTTACATACTTCTGAACTTAGGCTTGCTTAACAGTATTTTCCAGGCTAGTTAACAAGTGTCCAAAGATGCAAAGGTTATGCCCTTTTCCATATCACCTTTCACAAAACCTACAGGAATATTCCAAGAGCCAGTTATCTTTCTGGTCAGTTTCCACCACTAGGAAAGTCTCCTACCTACTGAAAGATCTCTCTGGCATGTACAAGACTTCTAAGATAGACCTCATGGAGGCAAAAAGTAGCAAATAGTGTGCCTATATTAGTACTTGTGGTTCAAGAGTGTGGCAGCTTTCGAGCTACCTCCTGACAGTCCCCAAATCACCACCCTTCTACTCACAGTGCGGAGAAGAATCAAAGTACAAACACTGAATTCATTTTGGACAAAACTAAAAGAGATGTACTCCAAGAGTGCACCTAATGCACTTCAACAATTACTGAGGTCACACCATGGGTTTTGAGCTGGCATGAGGCACAATACCCTGAACAGTGTGAATGTGAAGCCCCCAGGACAAAGATCTGCTTCTCTAAGGCAGCACTGCTTGCTAACATAGACTTTACTTAAATTGAATGAAATCACAAAACTAACTTAGTGAATTACAGTCAAACGACTTAACATACATACAGCACAAAATAAAATATTTTTTTAAATTGCCTACTTATCACTGCAGAATTGAGAGAGTACCTAATTATTCAAATAAAAAGAATTTCTGCAACTGCCTGGGTTTTTTTCCTGCAATGGCTGCTAGGTGGAACATCAATATCTAGAGGGTGTTAAGTTTAAATTTATACTTTGAGGAAATTACAATATATATTTACTATTGCCTCAAATGGCTCCAAGCTGATGTTTTCACATCTTAAACACTGAAAAATATCCTGAGTATGCCCTAATCATTAGATACTTTCTAGATGCTATTAAGATCTCAACCATTCATTTTAAAGTAGTTTTTATCCACCTATTTTTCATATGCACAGCTGACTTTACTTTCTGGATACGAAACCACAGGTAGAACATTTTTTGCAGGTGTTTATCTGGTGCAGAAAAATGACCATAAGAATAATCCAAATATGAAGACACACTAAAATTATTCTGGAGTGTACTAGAAGCTGCTACTTTTCTGGTAAGAAATACTGAAAATTATTACTATTCCACATCTAAAATATCCCTTATGATTTGATGAGTCCTCACAGCAACTTACCCATAACAATAATGAAATACAAGACATGCTATCAAGGAATTAAGAGATTTTTCTAATATTAAAGATAATCCATGATGTCTCAGTTTAATGCTACAGAAAAATTTGCCTCAGATGCCTTTTCCAGAAAGATGTTCTGTTCATCAAAGGACTCAAAAAAAGTCCACTTGAACCCTTTTCTAACAAAACAATGGTGAAATGACAACCAGTATTTTCACTAATTCTCTCTGATCAACTGCCAAGCCAAAGAGAAAAGTCATGTACTGAAACCATTGTGCATGAACTAGAGTTATATCCTTCAGAATAAAGAAATAGGAACAGGAAGGCGAGCTTCCTTGAAGCTTAACGATCACAGGAAATTCTTCATCAGTTGATTTTTTCAGCAGTTGCTTTTAACATGAACTTTTGGATTTCCACTTTGGTCTTTGATGCTTAGAAAAAGATCCTGAGTCTCATTCAGATAAGTAGGTCCTGCACACTGGAGACACTGGTAATAGATTTAATTCTTCCCATGCTGGAATTTAACTGGTAAGATCAGACCTTAAGGTTTGACAGCTCTATCTTCCTACTGTGGAGCACAACACATTCCTAAAAAATAGATGTCAGAATAGCATTAGATTCTGAAACAGTTTAAATATACACAACTTGAACCACATATATCTTACTAACAGGACCATTCCCAGCTTCTTGAAGCTCTGTGCCTTGCCTTCTGTCCAAACAAGTACGTCATATAGCATTACCCTGTACACACTTTTACATGAAAAAAGTCTAAGATCTCTCTCAAAAACCTCAACACCCTCCTAAGACTCCTGGTTTATTTTATGTATCTTGTATTGGTTTCTTCATGTCTTTATTTTGTTAAATAAATGCCAAACCAAATGTCTGGATGACCAGAATGGTCCGGAATCCTTCACACTGGGAGGTTAGGTGGGAAAGCAATTTCCCCTGCAGAATATTCAGTCTGTTTGATTACAACCATCATTAAAAAACCCCATCATAAAGTATATTTTACAATAACTAGAAATACTTTGATTTAGATTTACCTAAAGCTAGTAGCTACGGAGTTATACCTCACTGATCTACTGCGTCTATCAAGGCAAAGGAACACCATCATGATAACTATCGAAGAAGAAATTCCTTTAAGACATCATAAAGACAGGAAAAGAAAAACCTGGAGATTACAAAGACATTTCCCAAAAACTCCCCTTTATATACTATTTGTTTCATAATATTCTCTGAATTTGTTTCATAGTGTTAAATCAGATTGATAGGCAATTATGAAGTTTGAATCAGCAAGAGTTATACACATAACACCTGCTGCAACTTTATCTCAGCATCCCTGGAGTTTTCTGAGTGTTATCTATGGAAACACTTTGTCCCTGCACTATCTTTTAAAGGTACGTTTTTCAAGTTTTTTCCTCAGTATGCTTAAGCTACAGCTTATTTCTCCAAGGAAGATGATTTTGAGAATCCTTGATTTGCTGTAGGCTTATTTGATGTCTCCCCTCGAGTATTCACACAAGTAAAATGGGAAATTAGGCTAAAATAAAGAGGAAATGAGAAGTATGTATTCCCTTTAATCCCAGGGGGGGGTTGGGGGGGAGGGGGCAGGGGTGTTGCCTTTTTTCTTTCCTGGAAACAACAAGCATTTTTCTCACCAGATATGTACTTACTTCAGGCATCTTGCTTTTTCTGAGGTGTGGTTTCTGACAGGGAGCACACAGTAAGCCTTTGGCTTCTCATCACTTGCACTGCTATGTCACTATTCTACAGCATACAAAAGAACCATGTAAGCTGGAAACTACCTAATACCTGCTTCAATATCTGGGAACCTTCTTCTTCCAGAAATGTATTGCCACCCGCACTTTCCTAGGGCAAGAGTTGTAAGTACCCAGGTGAAAGGATACATACCTGCCCAACAATAAGGTCTTCTCTTTTGCAGTCTGGTTTGTCTTCCTAATCCCAGGAGAATTGTTTCAAGAAGGGGTTAAAAACAGCAGAGTAGAAGTGTATTGGCTTGCAGAATTCCTAACTAGTGCCACATTCAATGTTTCTTCAAGAATTATTGAATAAAGACATTACAGATTTCAACTCAGGTCCTGCTACAAATTTCATCCCAAGTGGCCTATCCCAGGGCATTAAAAGAAGCTTGCTGAGAGAAAACAGGATTTCTGCTTTTTAAGGGGAAGCATCATTTCCAGAGGTCCTAGAAACCTTTCCCTTCTGATGCAGATCTGTACGACACTGTACTGCAATTCATTTCAATTCCTGAAGGATGTGTATTATTTTTCATGCATACAGTTTCCCATAAAATGTTTCTGAATACACAGCTCGCTTTCTAGATTTCAGTACGAATCGTAATCCCCTTCAACACACATTTAAAAAAACCCCAAAGCCAATAATCCTCCTTCCCTAAAATGCTCCAAAATAAAACACCCAGGGGAAAAAAAAAAAATCACCACCATATACTTTAACATATACCTTGATTTCTATTTCCCACTTTATCTCTCAAAAGTCATATATGATAGCAAGGAAAACAAAGAAAAGAAAATACATGTAAGAAAGATTTTTCAAAGGAAAAATATTCCACATACATTTTAAATTCCCTACAATATACAGGACAATGAAGAAAACCAACAATTTCATAATCACACAGTAAGTACTAAAAAGCCCCAAAAGTATTATAGTTCAAAGCCCACAAGTATTCTTCACTTTCTTCTCTTTACTACATAGTGATATAATTTAATTAGAAAAGGAAAAAGTATTTCTGAGAAACACATTTCTACAGCTTTGATCCTAAATACATAAGCAATACTTAATATCTTCATTATATTGGTCTACTTGTACAATTTGTATGTTGAATATATAATGAAGTGTCATAATACATATAAAACTAATTATTAAAGATTACTGCCCTAGGTAACTCACATATGGAACTAAATTAATGTTGAGTCAGTTCTTTCAGGCCTTTATATATATCAAAAAACACTTTACTGCTCAAAAATAGATTTTGTTACACACAGTTGTTCCCTAATCATTGAAGTCAGACAGTGGAAGTCTTCTTGTTTATCTCATAGTACGAGGAACAGACAACGCATTTTATTCCTTACAAAATATCATTAACCCTCATTGTAACAGTAGGAGAGAGCCCTGTTCTGCAAGATTTTGCAAAATGTACATAGAAGATTATTATTAAGGGATTATGCTAATTTTTTTCCACTTGACAAGTTAGGCATAAAATAGGCCTCAGTAAATTAGCATGAAAACAAAACAAGTAAACAAAACATCACATACAAATCTCTTACTTGCAAAACGAGATTTTCTAAGATAACTGCCTAATTAAGTCTACTTTTTCCTAGCCCTTTTTTATGCAATTCCTTTTTTATGTTCCTTTTAAATTTCAACTTATTTTTCTCAATTGTTTCATGATTTAATGAAAAACAAAACAAAACACAATCACAAAGCTAAAAGGCTGTGCTACCTTTTAATTAATTAAAAACATTGCATAGGAAAAAGGCTGCTACCTGCTCATTTCCCTTATGGTTATTACCCTCCTAATCTCCAAGGATAGCTTTTTCAGGCATTCTGCTAAACTTTCAAGAATTCTGACATACACAACACTCCTCATACAAAACCATTTCAGTTCAAGCAGTAAAGAGTTGCATACTACATCTGTACATAGGAGGAGAATGTAAATTATTTCTTTTACTTAATTCACACTTCTAAACCTTATAAATATTCAGCAAGAACTAAAATTCGTTCTCATTTTTATTAATCATGTGCTCCTGTTGCATAACAATCTCACAAATTGCAGACAACAAGATCTATACTTGCCTATCTACAAAAAAAATAAACTCTCTCAGAATAACTGTTTCAACCACCAGAGTAAGAAAAAATATTTTCCCACATATTGAAAATTAACTTTTTTAGCTGTTCAAGTTAAAAATAAAGCCAAATGAAAATCTAACTTTTAGTTCACAAAGGCACTGCACTGCAAATTTCTTTGCTTTCAAGGACTTATAAATTTCAAGGTAGACATTTTCAGAAAAGCTATGGGTGAAATATATAAAAGTTCCTCTTAACAAAGACACACTACTCTCTCTCTTACTTGAAAGATAAACAACCAAACATACAGATACAGCTAAATCAGCATTAAAGGTGAAATGCTGTGTCTGCATACCAGGCTTTTGTATGCTAAGCTCTCCAAAACATGGCCTGATGATCACACATTCTGTTACTGTCCAGGTAACAAAGCTAGCAGACCAACCAAAGGTTATCCCAGAACTAAGATGGTCCTCATAAAATTCACAATCACTAACTTTTACGGTAAATAACATGGAAAGTTCTCCTGCAGTACTAGAAAAAGAGACAAATATAAACCCAGAAAAGTAGATGAAAACATAATGTAATGGGTATGCTCTGTGCTACTAAATATGAACTACAGACATGGAGCGTGGGTGAAGATGGAAGTCTTTCAACTGTATTTGGATAAGTCAACTCCAAATCAAGAAACACGGAGTCCACAAGACTTCTTACCCCTGTTCAATAAAAACGCATAAACCTCCAAATTAATCGCTGTTTCTTACATAAGTAGGCATTCATTATTTCCCAACATACATGCATGTTTTAATCGCTTACTTTAGACTCTTTTCATTTCAGCGTTTCTCCTTCTTCCCATTCCAAAGAAACAGTATTGTAGCAAGCACACTAAACAGCAAGTACAAGAGTCTGCTCTATCAGTGGGATTTCAGTCACTTAGATTTTTCCACACTCCACATTAAAAAAAAATGGGGGAAAAAAGCCAGGACTTTCTTTCTCTTTTAGATAAACTATTAAAAGGAAACTGGGTGATTTCCTGGATCACATTCACAAGACATTAAAGCTTATCATCAAAGTTCTATCAAAAATCAGAAAGAACACTTTTGTGAAGACATATGGCTACAAATGGCAAAGAGGGAGATCTAGTTTCTATGGATAAACTCAACATTACAACAGCCTTACAGCTGAGAAAGATGAAAAACAATGTTGCCCCAAATCCAGAATGTTTTACTCTTAATGAAAGCACAGTATTTCTCTATGTCCAGTTCACTTGCTGAACACTAAGGCTTCCAGGAAAAGCTACCGCTTTTAATCTATGTTTTGAAGATGAGTGCCCAATAAGGCGTAACTTTGGAGAGAAAGTCAGAGCAGAAGCAAAAAACTAAGCAACTTCAATTTAGACGATTCAATAATAAGTCCTAGCAAACTTAGTTCTCACCCTCCTACAAATACCTCTGTAAGAAAGTTTACCACAAATTCCAATGCATGTCCAAACCATGAACAGCACCACCACTGAGAAAAGATCTTGTAACTCGCATGCTACTAACGAAGAGTCTTAGAGAAAAGTTGCGAGAGGGTACCTCATAGAATAGGAGACAAGCATATGACTTTTTACTCAGAAAACAGGTAGCATATATATTTCTAAAACAGCCTGACCAACATACAGTGATATCCCAAGTACCTTGTTGCCTATTATCTCAAAGATAATGTTTACAAAACATTCATATAGTGACCTTCAGATCTGCCCAAGCAACTTCTCTGGGTGAGGTTCTCAAGCAGACAACACCCTCAGCATCTGAGAAGAAAGCTTGCTTCAAAGTGATACATTCAACCGGAATGTCCACACCGTGTCATTTCAACAGGCTAAATGGTCTCAGACCCTCAGACTGGTGTCACCTTTCATACTACACTGTTAAGAGGACAAACAAGCTCTGAGGTCACACATTCAGAAACATTTGTCTGCTTTACTGCCAAGGCCTATGGCAACAGCTATCATTCAAAATATTCTAATCTTTACATAAAGGAAGACCAACAGACCTTAAGAAGAAATCATTAGTGAAGGGTTGCATTTTGCCAAAACCCCTTACTCCCTGTATAAAACACTTTTACAATCAAAGGTGAAAGGCTGTATCACTTTCAAAGCAATATTAAACAGGGTAAAACCAGCCCCCCCCCGCCAAAAAAAAAAGTCTGAGAGTTTTCTCCTAAACAAGCAAGAAATAATACAAAATGAGGAGCAGAGACGGAAAATGCTGCTTGTGTCTGGTGATGCCTCTTTCACAGAGTTGCCTCAAAAGTAGACAAACTGAATGAACACAAAATTAGGCAAATTTTTACCAGGAATATTGTGAAAAAACCCAAACGTACCAAAACCTCAAGTTTTGACCAGGTACTTAGATGCTTGCTGGAAAGAAAATGAGAGGCAAACAGGAAGAAAATGGCAATGGAGAGAGAAAAAAAAGATAAAATAAGAGCAACCAGAGAGAACCAGAGTCTGTTTTTTCCCATCAGGATAGTGGAGATGGCAACGTCATTTGGATCTCTCTGGATGGTTCTAGTCAAGGGTCTGCTTTAGTCCTCACAAACAAGAAAGGTCACAGATTATGTAACTTTTACCAATGTCACCACTGGTAAAGCTGGACCTAATATTGATTCAGCTCTAGGCACAGCACCTCTTCTCCTGTTTCCTAGTGAACTTCAGCATTACAAAATTCAGTACTTACTAATCCAGGTTCAATAACCTCATATCACTGGTAACTGATTAACAACTGTTCTGTTAGAGATATTCCAAACATGAACGGCTTGTAAGGGGCAACCAGAATAATTCATATTGGTACTTTACTAAAATAGCACTGGTGCACAACAGTGCACACAGAGCAACCTTTACCATAAATGTAGGCATTCCTCCTCTTTTTCATTTGTTTATCTACCCCACATTTCTCATTTCTCCGCATGGGTCTCTTTTTTAAAAGAAGATATCTGGAGCATTTAAATGACAAAGCTTTGGCCATTGTCAGTCCAACTCTGTTATTCCATCACAAAAATCTCCCAGTCTGACACTTACCATCACAGCCCTTTTGAAATGGATTTTACCACAAGGGTAACCTCATGACAATATCGCACTGAGACTCTATTATTAGCTCATGTGCCTGCACTACATATCAAAGGTTGGAGAGGGAAAACCCAGGTTTGGAACCTAAGCAAGCAGTATCTTTAATGTGAACACTTCATTAAACATTGGGGCTAAATATGACACTTCCATAGTAGCACTCTTTTCCCAAATTGCAGAACTTCTTAACATACAAATATTAGAACACAATTTTCCATGCACAAACTAGTGAGATTTCCTATTTGCATAAGATATAACCCTTTAGTTTACAAGTTTCATAGTTCCACAATCCATCATTTTGATATTTCCTCCTGTTTCAGTAATGAAGCTTAATTCTACAACTTTCTGCATAGATACTCAAAAATAGATATGAAGGACATGTGCAAGTCCATAGAAGCTGTATACACTAAAGTACTTTCTCTGATTTCAGGAAGATGGTTCATTCATGTAGAGAAACTGTCCTAATTATGGACTCTATTCGTATCATTGACTCAACTAAAAGACCTTGACAGTTTGGATAGATGTTAAGCAATTTTTGTAAAAAAGTCCAAGGTGCTACATTCTGCGTAATTCTATATTTGAATACACTAAGTTACTTTGGGTAAACAATAAACACAATTTCTATTTCTCTAATTCATTGTACTGGTCTTAATTTATCACAAGTGAAAAAATATACATTTGGTTTTAGATGGAAACTGGCAATACACACATAAACACAGAGGTCTACCAAACAATGAGAAATACAATAACTTACTTAAAATAAAACTGAATGCAACGAAACTAAGCTACATGACAAACTTTATGCACTCTGTATTAATATACTCTGGAACCACATGGATCAATCTCTACAATAGACAACACTAACAATGTGCCCAAATAATTTTTTATATGTCCTCATTTAAAAATGAACACAGAACTTTAAATTAATTCAACAGAGTTACTCCTAAGTAAATTTAAATTCCATCTGAATATGACCATAAGATGCAGTAATGGTTTTCTAAACTGAGTATACCATGTCCAACGGGAACATAAATCTGTATGCCTGGGCTGATAAGACCACAAGTATATACTGCTAAGAAAACAAACATATGGCTATGATCTTAATTAGAAAAGCTAAAGTAGTCATGGTATGTTAATTATCTAATTTCTGATCACTAAGCCATTCTAAAGGATGAAAAAAAATAGTTTGAATACCTAACCTTTCCATTTCCACACCCATTTCTCCATACACCAGCCAAGAAGCAATTATTAGTTCATTTCTATGAGAAAAATTCAGAAGAGTGAATTTTTTAATTTGCTGTCTTTCCACAGCTGAAATAGCAGAAAGAGCTAGGGGGTCCAAATCCTCCAAAGTACAAATATTCTCCTTCTGGGTTAAAGGAAACGCCAGAATGGAAAATAATTAAGGTTGGTCCAACGTATGCTATTAAAGTAACACAGTTATACCAAATTTTATTTCATGTCTACAAACATGCACAAACAGGGGGCTAGGAAAATTGTTAGAAAACTGTCAGAAACCACAGTGCCCCCTTTTAAAATGGCAAAATAATTCTTTGCAAAAATTTTCAGTCTGGAATTCAAAACAATTATGTTAAGGGGAAAAGAGCTGAAACTCTTCTGTTTGGTTTTCCTTTAAAAACAAAAAATTAAAATCAGGCCACAAGCTCTTCTCAATGGAATTGCAAATTATGATACAAAGTTAAAAGAGTTTAACAGTGATCAAACAGGATTTATAGCACAAAATAAAAACCAATGTATTCTGAAAGATTATCTGAATCTACTGCGAGACTTAATCGTTATTTAAATTATTATAACACCATATGTATCTGGTACTGCATTCTGGGAACAATTGCATGTCAAAATTACTACAACTCACTGATCAAAAGAAAATAATAATCCAAGTTACAGAACATGAAGTTGCACAAAATATGCAAAGAGCTTTCTGTTAGCAGGCACCCTCTTTTCACTTTAACTTTTACAGTAATAGGTAGCGGCACGCATGTCCCAGCCTTCAGGAACAAAGGGAACAAACCCCCCCAGTCTGACTTTTGCATCTGGTCCAACCCGCTCTGTCCTTATTAAGGATCTGACTGTCTGGAATTTGAAAGCAACGCTGAGGATTCCCACTTGCGTTGCAGCGTGCTTTCCCAGCGGTTTACCGTCCAAACCCATCTTGCGGCCAAGCGCTTGCGATGCCGGGGCGGCGGGATCAGCACCCGGCCGGGGAACAGCGCCGGCGCTCCCGCGGGCACGGCCGCGTCCCAAACACCGCCGGCGGTGACAGGCGACTGTCGGGTGACATCCAGGCCTCCTCTCCCGTGATCGTACACCCATTCACTACGAACACCCTCCGACTCCTAAGCGAGCTCACAACGCTGCCTTCCATGAACAGTCATGTCTTCCCAGGCTCCTCGTGAAACCTTCAGAGCTTGAAGCCCAAAATTTTGGCTCAGACCCTTCGGCCCTTCCTGGTACTGAGGCCCTCACACCCCGGAGCCCCCGGGGCTCCGCTCCTGGGCGCACCGCACCGCACCGCGCGTCCCCCGGCGCGCCGGGCTCTGCCGCCACCGGGACACCCGCACAGGCTCCCCGAAGAGATCCGCCCGCCCGCACCACACGCCCCGGCCCCGGGAGCCCTCCGTGCGGTCCCCGCAGGGCACCTGCCGGGCTCTGCTCCGGGACCACCCGTGCGCTGTGAGCGGCGGCACCACCAGTGCCCCCCGCCGCTCCCCACCGGGAGCACAGGGGCATCCCCCCGCGCGAAGCGGAGGCCGGGGAGGGGGCGGGGACGGAGCCGGCCCGGCGGGGCTGCCGTGCGGAGCGTGCCGCGATCGGGCACACCGGGGCCGGGAGCCCAGGCCGCCTCCCGCCCGGGGCAGGCAGGCCCGGCACCGCCGGCTGCCTTCTACACTCGCTCTCGCACTCACGGCTCCGCCGCGGTCGGCGGCAGCCCCCGGCGCGGCCCTCCCGCCGGCTCGGCGCGGTTACCGCGGGCCGGTCCCGGGGCTGCGCCGCCCTCCCTCCCTCCCTCCCTCCCTGCC
>JAWWMP010000165.1:30763702-30798403 GCA_035047865.1 Dendrocincla tyrannina
TCGACCGGCTGGCGATGCTTTGCCTGATGCCCCCCAGGGCAGGGTTGGCCCTCCTGGCTGCCAGGGCACTGCTGACTTATTTGGACAATCTACTAAACCGTCCTTTTATAAGACCTGTGTGCTGAGTAAGAAATTCAGGGATCTGATGGGTGGCAGGTTTTATAGATTCTAGCAGCTGATTTACATTTAGTCCTTCAAGTTCTAGTAAAGGCGTTGTATTACCAAGTGTCTGAAGAGGAATGACATATCACACTACTCTGGGAATTCTACCTTGGCAATAGCAATCATATATCTTGTGCTGTTTAAAACTATGTAGAAAATCTTATAAAAGTTGATACAAAATTTTATTCTCTCATTGGCTTGTTTATGTTACTGAGCCAGACGATTCAAACTAGATTTGAACCACCTTGTGCTTGCAAGGCATTATGTCTAATAATCTAGCCAGGGGCATAATATTAACTACAAAACAACTTTGGGACAGTCACGAAACACCATAAAGGATGTTGAAAGACTTCACGTGAGGACTGACATATCGTCTCCTGCTTATCAGAAACCTTTTGAAATTTGAGAGTATAAATGGCAATGGCTCCATCTTTGAAGGAAACTGGAAAATCTGAACCTCTCTTCCAGCATTTTGCTTGCACAGGAGGTAATAAGGTTGCAAGAAACTGGGTTGCACTGACTGTCTCATTAAGACCGTCAAGAAAGACTGGCTAGCAAGGCAAACTTCAGTTTCTTGGGCACAGCAAGAAACATCTTATGCTGCAAAGCCACTGACCTGATTTCAGGTGTTGTTTGCTAAAAGTGAATTGGCTTTTGACAACTTTCTTTCATCTGAGCAAGTGATGGCTTGGGCTGCACAGAGGTGAAGGAGGCTTGCTAATTGCTCTCTTACAATGCTTTATGGCAAACCTGCACTGTCTTTGGGTCAGCAATGAGAATGTCAGCCAGAATAGCAGCTTCTTGTCATTGTCTTTGGAGGGAGTTATATACAGGTCAATCTCAAAATGCCCTTGTGCCAATTTAGTAGGACAGTAAGGATTCATGGTAACAGTTTTTTTCTAGTAAAAGAAGGATGTAGGACAGGGTCGCACAGACAGTAAGTTCCTGTTTGTTGTTAAATGTTTTTATAGCAGTAGCTCAAAGAAACCTCAGTCAAGAGAAGTAAGCCTTCGTTTTAGACATGCAGGACTACTGATAGAATTAATGGCCTGAATTAAAGGTGTCAAGTGATCGTTTGTCTCATAGGCTAGATATTGTGTCCTCAGGATGTTTAAATAATCCTCATAGTGTATTCAGAATTTCCTTTAAAGGGAAATTTCAGTCACTGAAAAGACAATATTTTAGATATACACTCACTGTCAAGTGGCACAGTGTTCCCTTCCCAAAGCTGCAAACTGGATCAAATAGAGACTGAAAGCTGGGAATCTCTTATTGCTTATTTAGATAATTGGGCTATAGATGTATGTATCGATATACATCTACGTACAGGTATGACTCTTCAATACAGACTTTACAAAAACACATCAAAATAACTTCATGGTTTCAAAGTTCAGATCTCAGATCTTAGGGAATTTGAGACTTCAAGCTGCATATTCAAGTCTTATTTAGCATTGGTTCATATTATATAGATGTGACAATGTACAGCTACTTAACCTTGTGCATGTTCCTCAGAACACTTGCCTCACCTGACCCTAACAAGAGATAGTTTCTCTGTTGAATGATGCCAAATATCCTGCTTCAGTAAAAATACTGTTTAAAAATGTTACTAGTGTGGGTAAAATAGGTCTAATTTTGTTTCTCCTTGACTTTGAGCACAATAGAAGAACACAGCAATTTACTACAGCAAATTGCATCATCCCTAATACCTGGTAAAACAACCATTACTCTCTGGTTAAAAACCTGCTCTGAGAGAGACATTCAGAAGAGATTGCTAACAAGGACTAATTAACTAAGTACTTCTGATGAGTGTCAGTAACATCCTAAGAGTTATAAAGGCCTACTATCCCATGGGAAAGGAGATAGAGAAGAATCCTTTGGCAAAGCACAAGTCTCATTTTAAATGAGATTATAAACATGCTGTCTAGCTGGCCCAATTTTACTTCTGCATATAATACTGTGTGCTCTTCCTTGATTACAAAATTTTAACTCCTATTGATGTCAGCAATAGCAGGACTTATTTCTAAAGCAACAGAAGGCATTTTTGCTACCACTGTTGCAAGACAACTCCACAGGATAATATAATCATATTTTAAAATAATAGTAGAACTTCTTGCTGGGGGGGGGAGAAGATAGAGAGAATGAGAAAAGAGGGAAGCAAAAAGTGTAGGTGATAAACACTCCAGGGGTAGGTAAAATGTTCCTCAATTTTATCAGTCAGTCCTCATATCTGCATGGAAAACAGAATTTCTAACACGTGCTCTGGGAGAACTGGGAGGAGAGGCCAGAGAGAAAAGGTTTTAAAATTGCCAGATGAAGCTGACACCTGAATGCATCTCTTCAGCTCTGTTGTTGTGGTCACTGGAAAACTAAAAATCATGTGTGATACCTAGGGGAAAACAACATTGCATTAATTCAGTTATCTTTTCTTCATTTTTCATCCTCAAACTATGGCTGCTTTTTTTTTTTTTTGTAATACACCTTATATTTTTTTCAGATTATGTTTTTACATATTATACTTTTTCCTGCTTTTTTCATAGATCTTATTTTTTCTACAAATACTATCTGCCTTTCTTCCCTTGCTTCCTTTTCTAAGTGAAAACAGTCACACTAGATCTCAGCTTGATGATCACCACTAATTTACACCCTTCTCTTTTTTTTTGCTTTGCCATGGCAATTATTGGATGCCTAAGAACCTGCCTGGAGAACTGTGCTTTTTAATTACTTTAGAGGGTTACAAAATTCCTCATGTGATTGGAATGCAGGACCCGGCTAAAAAGTAACAAAAAAGTCTTATATGAAGAGATAGAGCACTGGTGAGGCACCATCGCGGCTGGCGATGTGCCCTCTCGTGGTCGTACTGCTACAGGAACAGCGCCGTGTTTTAATTAAGGGCAGGCTATGTTCAGCTAGTACTCAGCATTTTAGTTTGGTGAGCCTCGTTTTAAAGCACATGTGAGAGCCCCTCCAGTGTGGGATGGCTGGGCAGAACAATGCTCCGAGCACAGAAACATCAGTTAGGAAAAAGTGAAATCATGTCGTGAAATGTCACCACAGTTCTGGAGTACAGTTTTTGCAGCACTATCCTGGAAATACAGATCAACTTTCCCTATTCACAAATAAAAAGAACTTTATCAGATTGTTTGACTCCCAATGTTATATATTGAATGCGAAAGCAATATAAGTAGATCTGGAAGACCTAAGACATAATGACAAGATTTAATATCTTTCCAAATGTCGGATGTCATTTCTGATCTGCAGTTGAATATAGATCAGAAATACAGATTTAGTCTGCAATTAAATATTGTTGATTAGTTCTATAATTGATTCTTATAGATAAAAACAAGGTACACTTGTGTTCTAGGATAAAGCACTCTGGTTTAATTAGAACTGTGCAATTATGTTGCTCTTTGTGTTTGGTATATATGCATAGTACACTAGTTTTAGAGACTGAATCCAAAATTATCTATAGAAGATGAAACAGCTGTCTTTGTTTAGTTTGAGCTAGACATCACAACCTTGAGCCACCACAATTTCTGCCAGAATCATCGTCCCTGGTTGCTCTTGCCACAAGTGCACTGAATGATGCAGAAAGCAGCATTACACTACTAGTTAAAAACTATTTCAATCCTCTGAAAACATCATAACAGCATTTTCATTCTCTATACTTACACATACCAGTAGACACACACGTGAGAGAAGACAGTTTATCTGCAATGTAAAATCTGAAAGTGATGACTGTGGTGTATATGATTTCAGAGATTATCTTTGGTACCCATTGTTCAGGAACTTGGCCTTCGTGGCAGATGCAGTCATATAAAGGGAGTTGCAATGGTTGAAAAGTAATGGCCTTTGCACTAGAAAGTGTGCTAAAGGTTATTAAATGCTAAATACATAAATATTCACAAAACACAAAGTCAAAAACTCTGTAACTTCATTTTTGTCCATCCCTTGTGAATTCTACCAGAACCATATATTTCTTGAAAGAGTGCCTCAGTCTGGACACAAGAGCAGTAGTCCTACTGAAGTCTCCATCTTAGTATTAGGGCAATATAGTAGGAAGACTTCCTCTCAGTGTAAAATCCACAACAGCACAATGCCATTTGCTGCCTATTATTATCACAGTTGTATGTTTTACTGTTCTTGCTTGAGGCTTTTAACCAGTGTTTGTTTATCAGATTTATTGCATTTTTTTCTCAAAGCTTGTCACCAATCTTCAAAAGGATCTTGATTTCTGATTCTGTCATCCTACACGTGGGTTTTTGTGTTTAATTTTTTTGCAGCTGGTTCATTGCATCAGCCCATGTACCATCTCCCCATAAATTTATATTAAATTATTCAAAAATTATTGCAGGCTGAGGAACTCCTAGCCACTGCTGCTGGAAATTACAACCTCCCTTCCTCAATGAAGGAGGACTCCTTGACTCACAGTCTATCCACGGCCTTGTTCACTCTTTTAAAAGTGTTCTCTTCAGGCTGGTTTATTCCTCCTAGCTTACTGCTGTCCACACACCATATGTGCTCCAGTGGTACCAGCTACCTCTAACAGTAGCCTGGTGACACTAGGGCTTAGGGGGTCCTGTCTATAATTTCTGGTTCTAATTGTCTTCCCTGCCAGCAGCCTGAAGGGCAGGAGAGAAGGGCCTAACGCATCCCTTTTTGCATCTCAGTGCCTCTGAAAAATGCCCCCAGAGCAACCCTATGGCTAGTTTTACCAGCTGTGGAGCTTCTTTGTCTTTACAGGACAAGACAGCAAAGCAACAATTTCAGGATAAGTTCAAGTCTGAAGTTAAAAAATCATAATAATGCAAACTGTCTGTTGAGTCAAACTTCCATGTTTTTCATAAATAGATCAGTGGAGCAGCCTGCTATCAGTGGCTGGATGACTACCATTACTGAATATTTCTAAAGAAAAATGTCCTTCCATATTTTTATAACTACAGATACTTGTTCAGAGAAAATAAAACAGCTTAGACTTACAAATCAACCCAAAAGATTTAAATAGATGAACTTAAAATAAAACTGGAAGATAAGTGCATAAAACTGCTCCAAAAAATCTGGGCCGTAGTTCGTATGTCTTTGATTATGCACTTCTAAAGAAGGGAAGTGCTTATTGAAGTTAATGAATATTTTGGTTCTTTATCAACTTGTGGATCAGAGCCTTGATATAAACACAGCTGGTATGTGTTCAACCACATCTTCTACTGCTTTGCAAGACATAGGATGTTATTCAATGAGGAGGTCTTCTGAGGATGCTTATCAAGTTAGCTTGTGTTTGGCAGAAGTAGATGATGTAATCACTTTACAATAGAAACACATATAAAATATGCCTAAAGCTTTTAAATTTCTTCCAAAAAAATGCAATTTTAAAAAAAAAAGTATATTACATCTTTCATAAAACATCATACTTATAAACTGCACATGAAATCTGTGGGAAATGATTCATCTGTGACAAAGAGATAACTAAAATTTATATTTAGTTTCGCACCATGGTATATCTGTTTGATTTGATTTTAAAATTCTCTTACTGTAGATTAATATTTGATGTCTATTGACCTGTCCATGTGGAACTTCTGTGGGAACAGAGGCCCTGCCCACGATATTGCCATGCTGTACCGCGTGCTGCAGTGGAATGGATGTCTAATCCATAAACAGTTCAATACTTTTTCAAAAGAAATAAATCAATGCTCTTGTTTATGGAATTTCTACAAAAAATATGGAATTTGGTGACTCTCAAGATTAGGCAATGTAAGAAAAGTATGAAAAATATCTCGGATTGGGGTTTAAATGTATGTAGTCTGTTGTTACCACTGGGTAAATACCATTTGATATTTATTTTAAGAGCACACAAAACAAAAGATAGGGAAATGCTGCCACTGTATCAGCTGAAATTAGAAATTTCCTGTCCCTAGGGGTTCGGGGCATCTCCTATAAACCTGCTACCTCTCACCTCGATGCTTCCTCTCAAAGAGCATATTTACTTAGTTAAGGTTGGTAATGTTAAGGTGAAAAAACCAGTGCTCTAACTGGATGACTTGGGGGGAAAAAAAAAGTTCAGGGATAACTGATACGTAAAGTGAAGAACTTAGGCCACTTTATTTCTGATGGTAGCACTAATTTTATTCTCTATTTAATTCTGAGCCTAATATGCTGATCTTCATGTACTTCATGTGTCTAGGTGAATTGACTAAACTCCCTGCTTAGCACCACATAAATATCTGTAATACAAATAAGGAGAAGAAAATAGCTATTTTTGTGGGCAAGAGACAGTATCAAATTATCTTTAATATTACCAGTGGTAGTTATTGTTGGTTCTGATTATCAGAACCAAGAAAGGTTGTGCTGAAGGTGTTTAAAATCCCACTGACAGTGTTCAGAGTGAGGAATTATTTCTATTTATATTGTATCTCTGCTCTGCCTTACTGTTTTCTCTGGAAATGCAGCTCCAGTTACATTGCCAAGTGCCTACAAATCTAGACAGGAAGTGATGTTTGTGAGTTAAATTAATACACCAGCATCCACAAATAAGTTTCCTTTAAGAAAATATTACATGGCCTCCGTATGGTGGAACATGGCAGAGCTATCCTTTCTGCTTTCTACCAGCCACTGCAACCTTCTGAGAGAACACTAGTGAACGCCTCGCAAGAGAGGAAAATCAAGTTTCACTGTATGAGAAGTAAAACACAGGAAACATTTCAATAAAGCAGTATGCCCTCAGCAACTTCTAAGCTTTTCTATCGAATGCAGAAAACAAGTAATAGTTTCAGCAGGTGCACAGGAAGGTACACGGAGTGTAACAGAGAACAGGCACAGATGCAACCTGATTGTAACCTGTAATTTTCACCGTTCAAATAAATAAATAAATAAATAAATAACTCTCTTATTCTCGGAGCGAATGTCGGACTAAAGCTTACCCGTTCGTCTCGGCGGTGTGGAATTGCCCCTTTCCCTGAAGTGGCGGTGAAGTTTCCCCTCTGGCCACCACATGCTCGCACAGCCCCACCGCTCTGGGCGCCCTCGGCCGCAGGGCAGGAGCCGGGCTTTTTCCCCGTGAAAACAAAGCAAAACAAACAAAAAAACCCTAATCTAGGGAAGAAAAAAAAAAGCAGAAAAAAACCCAGGAAACTTACAAATTCAAACCCCTGAAATTCAGGAATTTACAGAATCAACGTGTGTATGTTACCTTCATTGGGTCCACGTGTGCATACATGATGACTGTCATTAAGTTAATAACCTGTCTTTTTCTAAAGACTGAAGACCTCGTTTAGAGCACATAAAGCGTTAGTTGTTTATTTTGCTTTACTTCAGCACATATATACCCCTCTACATTATTTACTGTACAAACCATACAAGCTCTGCTTTCAATAGAGGATTTTGTTTCTCTCTCCATACCACCCTCTGTCGTCATAGTATCCTCATTCTCCACCCACATTTAATAAACTTTTGACTTTTCTGGATGGCACCTAGAAGGCTAGATGATCCTATCCTGTTCTTGTGGAGAAGAGGCTGAGCCACAAAGGGTAAGCCCATCATTCCCCTGTGACATTCTTTAATCTCACACCCTGTAGGAGAAATCAGTTCTACAAACTATGGTGGCTCTTGCACTTTATGCTCAAAGCCCAAACTGGCTTCTGTTCCTGCAAGGGATCCGTACCTTTGCAGGACACATCCCCAGTTTGGGAGCCAGAAGGAACACGAGTGTTTGCCCCTGCGTGATGCCGAACAGATGGAGAGGAACCCATTTCTCCAGAGAAGCTCCCAGCGGTCTTGGGTAGTCCCTTCTTGCCCTTCTTGACACCTGTGGCCTGGCCTGTCTGTGTGGGCCCTTCTGCAACTAATAAAGTATAGGACACATTCCTGACACAAAGGCTGTCCTCACGACCTCATTTAGAAGACTTGCTCCAAGCAGTGGCATACCAAGCATATCGAGTAGTGTCAGCCCTGTGCTACACCACGATCACATCACCGAGGGGCACTGTTGCCTTTGGTTAAAGTACCAGCTCTAGAAAAAGACGGCTCGGTGTGAAAAGGATCTGTGTCCACAGGCCTGGCGCTGCCCAAACAAGCTGCCCTGCTCCATCAAGATTGCCCTACCACGACAGGCGGGGATGTTTCGGAATTAGAGAGGGAAAAGTGACCTTGTTGCCTGGTACTTGAGCTTTTTGTTGAGATTACCTCTTACTGCCAGCTGTGAAACTGCCCCGGAGATTTATCCACTAACAGAGACCAAGTCATTTTGCATTCAGTAACTACTCAGTGTGATTCAATTGATCTGAATTAAAGTAGAGGTAACAAGCAGCATCTCATTTCCAGGCTTTCTTGCATTCATTTCTCAAAGAGACAGCAAACCTTAAATTTAACAAAACTGATTTATCCATTTCATTTCAAACTCCTTCCATGAATGGTGCAGACAGCTTTAGACATCAGACCCTGATCTTGGTTGCTGAGAATGTGGAGTGAAAAAACACCAGTAGCTTCAACAGATTTATATTAGATTGGTTCCATTTGTGCTGAACTACCACAAAACTTTTAGCCTTGGAACTGGCAGCTTAGTTACATGACTGAAGGTCCTGGTCACTGCATCAGAAATACGACTACAGAAGGCTTTTCCTTTTAATAGCATTTCTGCCAGTTTGTACTTCTGGCATGAATATTGTTTTAAAATAGCTCTCTGAAGGCAATTAAGGAAAACAAAAAAATAAGGAGAACAAAGAGACTGTCATTAGCAATCCAAGTAGGGTTTCGTTTCGGAGAAAGGATTAACAATGAAGACAAAGAGCAGAATGAAAAGGCAATTGATGTTGTCATTATCAGCAATTTCTTCAAATTAAGTTGGCAAGTCTTGTATTCCGTGTGCAATATTCATTGTGGATTGGCATTTGAAAAGATTGGTAAGAATTAAAAGTAAATCTTTAGAGCAAGGCAGCAGAAATACGGTCTGGATTGTGACCTTGGGTAAATTCCATGAGGACTTCAGTGCAGGTCTAGCCATGCAATATGTCACTTGGTTCTGGGGAGATCCTGTATCTTTTCACTGTTCTCCTGATCTCTCAGGAAAAAGTTAAGCACACGAAGCTTTTGGCAGACCAGCCAAAACTGGAGCTTTGCTTTCTGCTTTGCAGATCTATGTAGAAACAATGTAGCAGACCTCAGCAAAATTAAATGAGTAGCCTCTTTTAGAGTGGGGGAAGCATTAATAATATCACGGTGAAAGAAACTGAGCTGGGAATTTCCTTTTTTGCAATAGTGAAGAGCTTCACCATGTAACTAATGGTGAGTTTTAATAGAGTATGTGACAGGGATGGCCAAAGAAGCTCAGCTAATTTATATCATAATAAGATTGCTTGGTGGGGCGCTCACTCCAGTGAGAGGAGTTAAATGTCACTGAACATGGGGAATTTCTGAACAAAAAATAGTAACCAATGAACTATGGTGAAATATTAACACTGGCAGTCTCCATCAGCTCATATCGTCAAGCAAATATCATCAAGAAGATGGGAAATGTCAGGGTATGGCCTGTGCCCAATCTTCATGTTCTCAGGTACTGCCCCAGAACGATGGGCTGATGGTTCCTCAAATCTGCCCATCCCTGGCTTTGCCAAGCAATGCATTGAAACACCTCCATCTCATCCTGATGCAGGATTAGAAAACTGCACAAAGTGTCCCAGGTTGCAAGATCTGTTCAAATAATGTCACCAACAAATCTAATGTCTTTGTCCTTTAGTATCTTCCAGCTTTGCTTAGCCAAGGCCACTGAGTACACAAAACAAAATGAGACCTTGCTATTGTCACTCAATCTGCACACTTGCTCTTTGCAGTGCTTCTCTTGGCATTTCCCACCATTCTTTCAGGTCCTGCATCTTTGCTGCTCCTGCCTCTTTCCCCCTCCGCTTTCCCTGCTTTCTCTCCTGCTTTTGTCTGCCGCTCCCCACTGCGCCTCTGTTAATGCCTTTGTTGTGTCCCCCGTGCCGGTGCGAACACCACTCCTCCGCCAGCCTCCCCTGCTCCTCCTGCCTCTTCTCGCTGTGCATCCAGCCACTTCCCCTCGTATATCTGCCGCTCTGCCACGCACAGCTGCTGCTCTTCTCCTCACCTCCACCACTCCCGCTGCCGCTGCTGCTCCAAAAACAGTTTTGACCAGCTCTACTTCCAAACAATGAGGCTTTGACCTCTTTCCCCTGGGAGAAGATTTCACAGCCAAACACGTCTCACTGGCAGGAGCTTTTCCTGATATTCAGCCTGTTTCCTTCTCCCATTGCTCCTACTTAAATCTCTTTATATTGAACTAACAGCTCATGCCCCAGGCTAGGTATTTTACCCTTCCTTTTCTGCCTGTTGCAAAGAAGGGCTGGATACAGACAGTGAGGCCAAAATGAACAGGGACACCCTCCTAATATTCAGCACTGTCTGTCCAAGTAAGCAAGCTCCTGTTGTACCCAGAAGGAGCAGAACAAACACACTTACCATAATGAAAAATAGGCCACATGCCTTACAAAAATTCACCAAGGGCCAAATCTTGATCAGTTTTTATCCATCTGAAGGAAAGACACTTGTACAGACAGCTGTGTCAACAGCCTGTGAGCCAGGGGCTGAGTGAATCTGAGCTCCTGAAGGAGGAACAGTGATCTGAAATAGGTGAATAAGGCCCAAATAGAGTACATTTGGATGCAGAGGGAGAGGTTTGAACCCAGGAGGTAGAGGAGAAAAACATTAAGCTCACAGAGAGTGCAAAAGCAGGAGACACTGAGTTTAGGTAGTGCAAAAAAGAAGGGGAAGAAATACAACAGGCTGTATGGAAGGGAGAGGGATGGGAGGGGTGTTTGAGGCGTTGGACATGGGCTGGACATGGGCTGAGGTGCATTAGGTGACCTGCAGCGGGATGACAAGTGTTCAGTGGGGCCAAAGGTGAATGCACCCCACGCACACAGTCAGGTCAACAAACTCTGGAAGTGACTCAACATAACTGTGAAGAGACGTCTTTCAACGAAGTATCAGAAATTTGCTTGGTTGAAGAGGGGATTAAGACTGATGCTACAGTAATAAATAATTGTAATTAACAATTCACAGTTTCTGAGGCAGCCTTGTCTGGATGGCTGATGAGAAACTGGAGTGGTCATCTACCCACACAACCATTGAGACTTCTCCTTGCTAGGCTCAACACAGATGCCAGGGATAGAGAATGCAGTTTTACTGGGTAGAGTGAGCCAACGTAACCGCTGAAGAAAGGTGGAGATTTTCTGTTCCTTCCTATACTATGTCCCAGTTGCACCTTGTTGACACTTACGGGGCTCTGGCATTAGTTTGCACCCTTCCATCAACTGATCTAACTCACTAAACCACCACAAACATATCCATTTCTTTTTCGTGATCATTTTTCTGCTGGCTTAGTAAATCGGTGCATAGCAGGGGTTCAGACAGCATCAGTTTTAAAGCAGGAACCACGACAGTACAGCTGGGCACAAGATAATGAAGATGAGGGGAAGATTGAGCATAATTTTTAGATTTTTCCTCATCAAAGGCAAAACTTGAACCTAGCTCAGTGCACATGGCACTCTCTCTCACTGAGTGAGAGTCTTCTTCCTTTTCTCAGGTGTTTTAAAATGTGCTAACCAATATGTACCCATTAGCACGTTGTAAGAGCTGCTCGTTTTCCTAGTCTAGACAGGGCTTTCAAGCAGACATGCAGATCTGCCTTCGGGCATTTTGTCAGGGCAGTCCTCAAAAGCACCTTTCAGAGGCTCAACAGACAACTTCAGATGGCAATTTGGAATCTTATTCTTGGTGGTTAAAATAGCTTATTTTGGCCAGTCCGAAAGCTAAATTATTAATACCAGATGAATTAATAACAGTGAAAACTGCTCATTAGAAATTATAATGGCACTGAACACCATAACAGATCCCCTATAGTGTAAATCAACCTGGCCCAATTTATTTAATGAAGCTACAACTGCTTACGGCAGCCAAGGACCTGCCCTAACATTTTCTTGCTTTTGCATCTACCTAACATAACATCACAATCTTCTTGCTCAATTTTTCTGCCATTCTTATAATTTTTCCCTTAGAGGGCTTCTTTAGACATAGCAAAGACTGCTTGGTAATTTTTATGTCTAGCCTCCTATTTCCCTTGCTACTCCCCCATGCCGTAATTTGTGTGAGGAAAAGTTAAATCAGAGCCACATGTTCCCTTTATAAGCCTGAGATAAAGGGCAGCAGCAGTGTCCCTTTGCTGTGAATTCACCGGGATTAGTCAGCGGGCTGTTAACTATGGGGAAGATCACGGTATCAGCATGCTTCCTCTGTTTTGCATGTTACTTCGTTGGGGTAAGCTCAGTTTCTTCTAGCAGTGTAAGGGGCAGTTGAGGGTGGTGTAATAGCATGTCCTGGGCTTCCTAGGCAGAGGGCCTCTGACAAGCTGGCACAGTTAGATATACCCTGCTCAGCCAACCAAACATGCTGTACCTAATGAAGTGTAGGCACTACCTGGAGGTGTGGAGAACATACAAACTTTTTAAAATTCTCAGTTATTCCCATAACAAAAAGATCTAGTCAAAATCAGAGTCCAGTTTGTTGATGAAAAGAACAGGAGAGGAGTTTAACATTGCGATTCTTTTTCCAAGTAAACTGTAATAGTCTTGTAAATCTGAAATAATGATATTTTTATTTTGAAATGCCACCATTGTAGTGTACATGTGTGTGTTTTTAATCTGTTTACCTCCTGTATTGGAGAGGGAATAGTGTATCACTTGCACCAGTGGTTACATCTCACCATGGGAGATATGGTCCAATCAGTTTCTGCAGCTCTAGAACAAAGATAAGCATTATTACTGTATCACAGAAAAACCTCCTTTATTAATATCACACCTGGGAATTGATAGTTCATGAGGTCACAGCACAGAGAACCATATCTATGCCAATGAAGTCAAGAGCATCACTGTGAAATTGCATGAGTGGAGACTAAAACTCTTGCTCTTGTATCTGTTCCCAGTTACACTAATTAGCATTTCCCTGAAGACTGATTAATCTACCTATCTCCACCTGAAGAGTGCAAAGCTGACTATTTGAACAGATATGCAATTCTTCCCACCAGATATTTTTAGGAACCATTTATTTCATCCCACATTTCCTTAGTTTTGCATCTCCATTTGAGTTACATACATGCAAAAACCTATGTGTGTCCTGTGCTTACATCTATGCTGGAAATAAGTTAAAACCACAAGTCATTTTAGCATTTCAGGTAATGCTCTCATGCTAGAGCTGCTGGCCAGTGCTTGTTTGTAATACATTGGCTTAAAATCAATGCTTTCCAGAGTGTTTCAAAACCCAGTTATCAATAATGTTAATGAAGACTCAGCAGTCCTGGACTAGTCAATTGTACCACCTGTAGCCAAGTGGTATCCAAGGTGAGTCTTTTCTTCTGCCAAATTAAGAGTGTTAGAGGCACTTAGGCATTGTTGATACCAGTACTGGAACACTTTTGCCCAAATCAATGTTGTTACTCATCTCAAGCTTTAAGGCTTGGGGGATGTTTTCTCCCACTTCATTTTGGGCACTGAGACCTGCAGCACTTTCCTGAAGCTGCTAACGCTGATTCTCAGTGAAAGATATGTGGATGTGTTTGCTTTAAAGACAGAAGAAATTCTTACAGTCATACAGTGTGCCCATCATGCTTTGTTGTTGGCCTTGTTAGACAGAAGGTATAGCACCTGAAGTACATAATAAAGCTTACCAACATAACTATCCCCCTTTTAGCAGAAAACTAACCACAGTTGCAGTGTAAAACCCCAGCCAATATTCCCATCAACTTGCTGGTGTAAATGAGGATAGGGACACATCAGCTTACAACACAATGAGATGGGATATGAACCAAAAGGGCACCAGCAGCAGCTGCAAGGTGCTAACCTGACAAGCAGCCACCCAGCACAGCCCATCACAAATGTGAGGTGGCTGCCTTTCCTCCTCCTCCCAGGACCAAACAGTCTCAGGTTACCCCATGATGGCTGTGGGCAGGAGTATGTCTCTGCACTGGATGTTTCACAGCCTTTAATGATTTAATGTCTGTACCCTGAGGACAGGACTAGGGATTCCTGGTTTTCAGTCACAACCTCTGATCTTTTTAAAACTCGCTTAGCCCTTCTTCACTCAATTTCCTTTCCACCTTGCTGGCTTAGTCCAGGCTTTGGTCAGGTGACATGGCTCTGGGAAGCTTTCCCACTGTGGAGATAGCTACTCCCTTACCTCTGTTACTGTACATTTGTTTAATTAATTGCTCATTTTGTTCCTGAGCTGTTGTGCTGGCCTAGTGCACTTAAGGTATGCATGAGTGCCTAAAAGGTGACGAGGCTCCTAGGGATGACTCTGTCCCTTTCATTTATTTATAGAAGTTGAGCACACGATCCCTTATTAATTGCAGGCACCTTTTGCTCAGCCTGACTGTAGATACAGGCACAGGCTCCAGCTGGCACTGATGGCAAGCGAGGCAGCAAGGGCCATGCTGCAGAGAGCAGGACTGATCAGCCCAGATCAGGAAAGCAATTAAACTTTATGTGGCATTTGAACTGTGGACCTGGAGGTGCACAAAATAGCCTTTGGCCACTCTAAGATTTTTTTTTAAAGTGCTGTGACTACTTAACAGATGTAATTTTAAGAGCATAAATCAAGGGTTCTGTTATTCCTCGTGAGGCCAACATTTATCACAGCAGCAGACTTTAAATTAATTTGAAGCATAGAAATTATGAGAATTTACGTAGCAAATGACTTATTGTCAGCTGGCCATGTAGCAGAAGCTTCAGCAACAGCAGCTGAGACAAGCAGCCTCATCAGTATATGGGCTTATATTTAAGCACTGAACTATGGCAGGAGCTGACAAATGCTTCTTCTGGTAGGAGTTCTGGCTTAAACAACCCAAACTGCCTGTTCTTATCCCTGAGCTGCTCTTTCAGATGTGCCTTGGAGTAAAACAAGGCGATTTCATCAGTCTAGGTCACCATCCAACTCCACAAACATCTACAATGGAAAAGTGAGGAAGGGGTGGCACAGGGTGGGAAGGAGAGAGGGTCTCAGGGTTGCCTGAGCCAGCAGCACGTCAAAAAGCCCTCCCTGCCAGATTAGGTTCTAGCAGTCTGAAGCCCTGGGATCTCTGCTCCCTTCCTGCCTACAGAGAGCTTTGAAAGTTGCCCAAGTGTCAAGCTGTGCTTTTCCAGGCATATTTCGCCAACCTTCCCAGTCCCTGGGGTGTGCGTAGGGAGTGGGCAGAGTGGGATATTGTAGGGTGGGAATATGCTGCACCCATGTAAAACATAGTCAATAGAGGTTTCACTAATGTATACTTAGAGGACAGGGCGTGAGAGAAGGTGACAAGCAGTTTTCCTTCATTGTAGATCTGAGTGTCCACTGAGACAATGAGTCCACTGAGGCATAAAACCTTCCTTGCCAGGCTACCTCAGGTCCAGTGCAGAGAATTTATTGTCCTGGATCCAGGCCCAAGGAGTACAGCTCTGGCTCTGCTGCTATTTGAGTAGGACCAACATTTTACCTGTAGTTCACTTTTCACCATCTGTTAAACATCTTAAGACGTTTGTGCTGAATGTCAAACATGCTGGGTTCTGTATCAGCCAGATTATAATTAATGAGTGGCTATGATGTGGCTGTTGGAAGACTTCCACAGAAAGTGGAGCTTCTTTTATCCACAACTCTTGCTCCCCCTATTCATCCTCTGCACATCCCCTGTGGGTACGTGTAGCTGAATCACACAGTGCTGATCTGGATTTCCTTGTTTGTAAGCACTGCTTTTTTCCAATACAAAAAGGAGATGCCAAAGAAGGTTGATGACTTTGTGTAATTTCTCTGAGGTGCTCAGATACTGAGTTGCTGAGCACATTCTTGATAGATGAGATTAGATAAAGACGGAGTGAGATCAAATAGCAGTTTTCTGTTACTACCTTCCAGACAGTTGAGATGGAGCTCAGATACCACTATGATGGGCATCCTGGAAACACCTAAGAAAGATAGGTCATTGAGAAGCAACTGAATAAACCCTTCTCTCCTCCTACAATTGCAGCTATACAGACACTTTTCCCCATCCTGTTCAACCCTTCCCTGTTCCCAGTACGCGGCAGTCTGGGTCTCTATAGATATAATACTTTTGGCTCTTTTTTCCTGCCTGCAGTGACTGTTGGAAAATGGGTTTAAAGAGGAGTAAGTAGAAAAAAAGCATATTTGTACATATGAAACTGTAAAAATTCATTGGCAAAAATGCTACTTCTTTTTAATATTAGCAAGAATGATTATTCTAATTTCCGAGATATTTGATTAGATAGCTAAGAAATTTGCAAAGTATACTTCTGCTAACAGATTGAACTTGGCAATGTTTTGTGAACTAATCCTATGCCTTGGAAAGGCTTTGATATATATTTTGTTCAAATGAATGGATTATACAGAACACAAGTTCTCAGTGGCCTGTTAGCACTAAGTAAGTTCAGAAGAGTGATGCTCTATTGGAATTTAAATTTTTATCTCAGCAGTAATACATGCCATCTAATTTTGATCCAAAGTAAGAAAGCAAAAAAAGCATAACTATCTTCCAGGAAAACCTTCACATAAGCTGTCACATTAATTATTTTTTGCTGAAATGCTTGGAAGCATTTCTGGGATAGATGTGGGGAAAAGATGGAGAATCTAATCTTCCCACATGAAGGGAAATATCAGAGAAGAATTCCAAACACTTTCATTCCAGAGACAACCCAGGTAATGTTCCTTCTCTTCCCCTTGTTGCCCAGTAAAGCCTTTGATACTGTCTTCCACAGAATTCTCCTGGAAAGGTTGGCAGCCCATGGCTTGGACAGGTGCACTGTTCACTGGGTTAAATAATAGTTGGATGACTGGGCCCAGAGAGTGCTGGTGAATGTGCTGCATCCAGTTGGTGGCTGGTAAACAGTGGAGTTCCCCAGGGCTCAGTTTTGGGGCCAGTCCTCTTTAATACTTTTATCAAGGACCTGGATGAGGGGATTGAGGGCACCCTCAGTCAGTTTGCAGGTGACAACGTGTTGGGCAGGAGCGTTCATGTGCTGGAGGGTAGGAAGGCTCTGCCAAGGGATCTGGACAGGCTGGACTGATGGGCCAAGGCCAGTTGTATGAGGTTTAGTGAAGTGAATTGCTGGGCCCCACTATATGATAAATAACCAGAAAGTGAGAAGCAATATACCTTGTTTACTGATGGATCCTGCTGTCTTGTGGGAAAGCATCAGAGATGGAAAGCAGCTGTATGGAGTCTCCTATGACAAGTTGCAGAAACTGCTGAAGGAGAAGTTGAATTGAGCCAGTTTGCAGAGGTGAAAGCCATCCGGTTGGCCTTAGACATTGCTGAATTAGAAAAATGGCCAATATTTTATACTGATTCATGGATGGTAGCAAATGCCTTGGTGGTGGGGGAGGTGGGTTGCAACAGCAGAAGCAGGGTAACGTCAGCATAGGGGTAAACCCATCTGGGCTGCTTCACCGTGGCAAGACATGGGTGCCTGGGTGGAGAAGCCGGTTGTGACGGTACGTCACATAGATGCTCACGTACCCAAGAGTGAAGCCACTGAAGAACACTGGAACAACCAGCAGGTGGATCAAGCTGCTAGGGCTGAAGCGCATCACATGGATTTGGATTGGGAACACAGGGGCAAAATATTTCTAGCTTGGTGGGTCTGTGACACCTCAGGAGATCAAGGAAGAGATGCAGTATATCGGTGGGCTCATGATCGAAGGGTGGACTTAACCATGGACACTATCACACAGCTTATCCATGAATGTGTAGCATGCTGCAATTAAGCAAGTCAAATGTTTAAAGCCCCTCTTGTATAAAGAATGATGGCTGAAATAGAAGTATGGGGAGGCCTGGCAGATTGACTGTATCACACTCCCCCAAACCCAGGACAGCAAGCGCCATGTGCTTAATGGTAGAAGGAACAACCAGGCTGGAAACACACCCTGTGCCCCATGCCACCACCCAGAACACTACGCTGGGCCTTGAAAAGCAAGTCTTATGGCAACACGGTACTCCATAAAGAATTAAATGAAAAAGTGGAACTCATTTTCGAAACAATCTCAAAGACACTTAGGCCAAAGAACATGGCATTGAGTGGGTATATCACATTACCCATCACGCACCAGCCTCTGGAAAGATCAGTGTAATGGACTGTTAAAGACTACACTGAGGGCAATGGGTTGTGGGACCTTCAAACATTGGGATAAACATTTAGCAAAGGCCATCTAGTTATCAACACCAGAGGATCTGCCAATCGGGCTGGCCCTGCCCAGTCAAAACTTTTACTGCCGTAGAAGGGGATAAAGTTCCTGCAGTGCACATTGAAAACGTGCTGAGGAAAACAGTTTGGGTTATTCCTGCCTCAGGCAAAGTCAAATGCACCTGTGGGATTACTTTTGCTCAAGGACCTGGATGCACTTGGTGGGTAATGCAAAAGGATGGTGAATTTCAGTGTGTACATCAAGGTACTTCTATGGTTGCTAGGTGTGCATCACCTCACTAAGCACCTCATGGCATCAATATTAACCACAAGCATTCTGGGGACCTGAGCCTGACTTCCCTCTCATTGTCACACTTGCACCAATGAAGAATGAGCTTTGATAAAAACTGAACAAGTGCAGCAGTACTAGAATCAGAACTGACTCAAATGTGCAACGTGTAACAATCCAACAACCTCACACAATCTTTCCTTCTTGAAAGTCTAAGTATGAAGGCTAAAGTTACAGAGTAAATGAATTCATCAAACGTTTTTTCTTTTTGTGAACGAAATTTGACAGAGGTGTTCCACAGACTAAGGGAATGATGTCTGTATGTACAGCTATCAAAACATAAATAGGGAAGGTGATGGGATATTGGGGAATGTGAAACTTGGCATGGGGTGGATATTACCTGCTTTCAGCTAAGGCAGAGTTAATTTCTTCTCAGTAGCTGTTACAGTGCTGTGTTTTGGATTCAGAATGAGAATGGTGTTGATAACATGTTGATGTTTTGGCTTTTTGCTAAGTCATGTTTATCATAAGTTAAGGACTTTTTTCTTGTCCCATGCTCTGCCAGTGAGGAGGTATGCAAAACAAACTGGGAGGGAGTATAGCTGGGACAGGTGACCCGAACTGACCAAAAGGATATTCCACACCATAGGACATCATGTCCAGTATATAAACTGGGGAGAGTTAACTGGAAGTGGTGCCAGTCTGGATTCAGGAAGGGGGGGTCTGGCATTGGTCAGTGGGTGGTGAGCAACTGCACTGTGGGTCAGTTGGTTTTCCCTTTTTATTATCATTATTCTTATGATTTACCATTATTACTGTATTTTACTTTATATTTAACTATTAAAATTACCTTATCTCAAGATACAAGTGTTACTTTGATTCTCCTCCCCATTCTAACCAGGGTTCAGGGGACAGAGAGGTGGGTTGAGCAAGTGGCTGCATGGTGCTTTCACTTCCAGCTGGGTTTAAACCACAACACCCCATTGGATCAGAGACTCTTCCCACTATGAGATATGTGAGTTTTGTGCTTTGCTTCTGAGATTAGTACAGTTCAAACATGGTGTCTACAAGTTAGCAATCAGGGTTGTGCTCTGGCTGAGAGGCAAACTGCCTCTTCAGCTCAGAATCTATGCTACAGACCATGCCAGCATTTGCAGATGATGCTTACAAAGGCTTCTGCTTGTGTTCTTGAAGAAGATTACCTTGCACACCACAAACTACTCTGGGAGCTCCTTCTTAAGACAAGACCCTCTGCCTCAGAGATTAGCATCCAATACAGGCAATGCCAGCAAGAGAGCAAATAAACCTCTCCCTACACTGAGCCAGCACAGTAGCAATGTCATTAGTTATTTGAAGAAATGGCCAGTCAGAGTAGCTGTATGTCTCTAGATTGTGACACTGCTGGGGCTGTATTGCTGTCTGTACCATTCAGAGCTGCAGGGCCAAAGAATGGTGTATCTCTAATTCAATGTCAGCCAGCTCTGCTCAGGCATGTTCAACACTGAAGTGAGTAAGAGGAGATTTCTACAGTCTCTCATCTGCTGTGGCATCACTGCTTCAGAAATTCTAGAATCCTTTCCTCAGGAGAAAGCTTCTGGCTGTCCTTAGCATCACTGATTGATCCCTTTGTGAACCTGTGTTTAGGCCCTGGACTGGTGCCTGGTTTTCAAATCCCATATACTTCCTGCTACGAGGGGTGTCCCTTTCAATCCTGGAGTATTTGTTCCACCTCAGGCCGAGACTACAGAGGTTTCATCCAGAAACTTCTCCGTTACCTCTCCTGTAAGAGTCAGTTCTTCCGACGAGACATGGTCTCCAGAAGTTCCCGGTGTGGTGGTGTGCATTCCAGATTCCACTTCAATTATTCACACGGGACTGCAGTGTGCTACCTGCCACTCAGACAGCTTCTCTCTCTCTCACTTTCCTTTTAAATAAGACATGTTCTCCTCTAAACACAGAGAAAGGTCTCGGGAGCTGACATGTATTTACTCTGAGTGGGGTTCTTGACCCTACCCTTTTGAAAAAGACATCTCCTGTAACGTATGAGCTGCAACCCCGAAGACTGTTTTGGTGGAGCACTTATGTTCTGTACATTTAATATACAGTGTTTTGTCTTTTAAAAACACAAGAACCTTGTACCTGTAAAGCTGGGTTTTGTGCTGAAGGATTTGCTCTCCTTGACCCTGAGAATCCAAACCAAACTGTTCCAAGCCTGGTCCTGGGACTGCTGTTGGTTCCTTGTGACCTGACAGAAGCACTTTGCTCTTGTGCTCACACACCTCAGAGAAGATCAATGACTGGTATTACTGCACAGGAATCCCACAAGCAGCAGCCACCTCTGTGCAACACAGCTGGGGTTACTAAATGTACAAATGGTCAGATAGAGAGTCTTTCTGGAATACTAAGAATTATGCAATATGCTAATTAGAGATGTCATTTAGAAAGGGATCTTCCATTGTAGTCCCCAAAAGTCTCGGATTTCACCTATAAAAGGCGTGCTCTGACTGGCAGCTCAGGGGCCACACTTTGCTAACAGAAAATTCCTTTGCTTTGCTGGAGATGGGGAACAGCTGCTAATACTGCATGCACAGTCCAGCAGCTGAATGACCACTAGAGTGCATGTACATAATCAATTATTGTCAGGACCTGCCACTGCTGCATTCATATGACCTGCAAGACAGGTTCTGGGGAGACGGCCACAGAGGGATTTAGCCAGATTCACCTGGAAAGGCTGTATTGTACTACTCATGGCTCATTTGTGGGGGAGCATGCAGTCTGTTTCATACTATAGACTGCTAGGTCAGACAGGGTCAGCAAGACAGTAGATCATACAGCTTTTAACCTCATTCAAATCCTACAGAGCATTGTAAGAGATAAAGGGGTGGACTGGCATCAACTATATCTGTGCTGATAGAACTGTCTGACTTTTTTCTGTGTAGTAAGGGATTGTTTGTACCATCTAAGAGTAGCCACTATACATAAACTGGGAAAAAAAGTGCATTTTAATACATCAGCCCCAGACACAGTAAGTCTTGGTTTTGCCAAACATCTTCACAGCTGTTTTATAGGCACTTGCTTTTGAGTTCCTGAGCCCTGATTAGATGGCCAACGCCCTGGAGCAGCTGATAGCTGGAATGAGATTTACAGCAGCCAGGGTGCTAAGCAGGGGAATACCAGAGGAAATCAGGAAAGCTGGGGCCACTGTGGAGCTTTATTGTTCTCTAGGATTTAGGTATTTACCTGTGGCCTTGAGTTAGGTAGCTGCTGCATACAATGGGGATTTATGGCCACTGAGTTATTTGCTAAGAGTAGTCAACCCTTTATACACAAGTAACTGGCTCATCAGGCACGTACTTGACATTGCAACCAGTCTAATCATTAGAGCAAGACACTAGACACAGCAGCTGTAACCACTTCCATTCAAAGGCAAGGCTAGAAGATGAGAGAGCCACATGCCTCCTTGTGTCATTGCTGGTGGGTAGCCACCACAGCAAGGCAACGTCAGGAAAAGAAGTGGCCTACTTGAATCCTGGTCCTGCACATCTTCTTCATAGCTCCTGCAAATTCGGCATGTTAAGCATGGCATAGCAAGAGCCTGGCAGAGACGCAGTGTGTGAAAGCCATCGTGTCTCGTAGGCTGTGTAAAGTCCCTATTCAAGTCTCTTCCGGGACACCTGTAAGTCAGTCACACTCTGAACAAAGGCACATATAAGAAAAATGAAACTCTTGAAACAACTTTTCCTAAACTGCCATCCTTTCAGAGCATGTGCACACAATCAGCCTTGTTTAGGTTACACATGAATAGCACAGACTCATCTGCAACACTTTGTACTCGTGTACTGCACACCCGACTGAGCACACAACCACACTCCCTCCTCACACCTCTGCTCTGGCCATCTCTGGCTGTTCTAGTTGAATCACAGCATCAGCTTTGCTAACAGTATGTTTTTGCTGTGGTTGTATGAGGCAGTATCAGTATTAGCAATGCCAAATACCTGGCAGCCAAGAAGCAAGCCACAAAAAAGCAAGAGTTTGCTTTAAAACTACGTTTTTAAGGAAGTAATAAGTGTGTAAGATAATTTCTACCTGACTTCTTGCATTTCAGTATTGAAACTCTTCCTTTCAGGCGTTTCTTCTTCATCACCACAGTTAGAAATAATATTTGTTCCATGAGCTAGGCGTGCCAGAAACCACAAGATATCTTGAGGCTCCCAATGAATTGTTTGAATTGACAATGTTGTTCAGCTGTTTATAAGACTATCTGGCATTTAAACCCAGTGCACAAAAAAATCTGAAGTGGGCAGAAAATGCTGTCAGACTGGAAGGGTAGCAAAGGTATAAAAGGCAGCCACGGATGAGTGGTGCCAGCTGCCTGCATGATCCCTCACCTGCCATGGAGTCCCCATGTGGCCTTGGGCAAGTCATGTGGCTTCCCTGGTCCTCGACTCCTTGTCAGTGTAAAAGGTGGAGCATTTGCTCACTGCACAGAGGTGCTGGGGCAATAGACATGTTACAAGGGAGATGGGGCGGGGCAGTAAGGTTCCTAAGATTTGTTGTACAGGGTCAAAGTAATAAAGAGCCTCCAAAGTAATGGCTAGTCTCTACTAAAAATGGAGATTGTTTATCATGTTAAAACTGTTACAGGAAACTAAGATATTAAGTAAAATAGTTCCTTTCTCTTCCCCACCCTCAATAAAGGCTACAACTTGATTCTTCGACAACACCTTGTAAAAAGATCTCACTTGTCTTTTTCATCAGCTGTCTGAAACATGAGTGTTTTCTTTGCATTTTATTCTGAAATTAAAGCTGCATGAGCACCTTTATTTAGGAAAGCTACTTGCTTAACATTAATTGGTAGGCCTTCGGTTTGTTTCTCAGTCATCTCCCTCAGAACAGCAATGAAAAAGATGAAAAAGGTATTGGTGAATAGGATACAAAGACAAGTTTGGCTTTGGAATTTTTCAAATTGAATAAATTAGTGGGAAGATTCCTTTGGGTCTTTGCACTTCAAGGGAAACAGCTCCACAGGTCTGCAGCGTGGCCTTATTTCAAGTGAGATATTTTAGTGATGCCTTCCAACAGTCTGTCGGGTCTCCTTGCAGAAAAGAGAGGCCAGGCTCTGCCAGTGAGACTCAGCCTCACAAACCTCAGCTCAAGTGGCTGTGTCTGAAGGGAGCGGAGCCAGGGACCCCGTGCCTCACACTGCCACGCCAGGTTCGGCTGCCTCAGAGCTCACCGTGGCTCCCGTCAGCCTCTTTGGCTTTCTCCATGGATCTGTAATGAAGCTGAGTTACAAATACTACAAAGATGGACCTAGAGGGGAACGAGACCATGTTTTGAAATCAACCCTCCAAGACTTTAGTGGGTTAGCAACATGGTTCCACTTATGACTCATCTCTAGAAATGAGCCTTCTTTCTTCCTGCCAAAAAAGGTGACCTGCCAGCCAGTCTGACGCAAGATAATTTGTCCTGTTTATCTGATGCCTTTGATAAGGCATAGAGATTACTGCTCTTCCTTCATACTAAAGTAGCACTCTGTTTACATGCTGTAATTGCCAGTGGCTTTTTATGGTGAGAGCATGAATGTGACAATAATTCGGAGGAAAATCCTGCTTGTGAAACTAAAAAAAAATTTAAAAAATAAAAAAGGCACTTTAAATACGTTCTTGGTGTATTTTCTTCCAGCTCGCACGTTATCCCTAGCGCTGGCCCCTCTCAGCAGTCACGAGATAAGCTTCGAAGAAACAAGGTTGTTGATTGACGGCTCATTAGAAGTTGGAGGAGCAACAAAAGCGGGGCTGCGGCGGGCGGAGCTGCCAGGGTTAGCCGTGCGGCTGCTGGTCAGCGCTGGCCGGAGAGCAACAAAGGCTGCGGGAGACACGGCAGCAAAACAACATGAAACTTTCATGGGGCGCGAGAAAGGCCAGGTGTAATGGATCGGGGCCAAAGCCTCCCCTGCCCCCACTGCCCCGCCGCATTAGATTGACGTTCTATATATAGGCACTAAGGGAGAGCATAGGTTGTGCTACACGGCACGTACACGTGTGCGCAAATTCAGGGTATCCTGATTTCTCTATGCCAGACTGAATTTATCTGTCGATCCATTTACAAATGAAAGGCTCCAAGTACATACAGTGTTAATATCCGTACATATTACATGTCACGGTTCTAGCCTTAGATAAGGTCACACACTGAGCCAAACTCACCCCTGCAGTGTAAGCCAGGCAAGGCTTACTAGAATGAATTTGGCTTCATGTGATTGCCTGTAGTTATGTTTGTTTTTACAAATCCTGTTTATCCCTCATGTAAGCATTTCCTCATAGTTAGGAGTCTTCTACCAGGCACATGCCAATCCACCTTCAACCCACGAACTGGGATGTTTTTAGCGTCCCTCAGGGATCTTTCAAGCCCCCCAATTCATGCTGAAGGGCACTTGCTCCTCAGACATGCTGGCTGGCGACAGCCCTCCCTCAGTCCTCTAAGTGGTTAAACAGTAGAGGCATGTTTATAACAAATGGATGCGAGGAAAATTAGCCTTTGCCCTTTGTATACAGCATCATCTGACAATAGTTACAAGTGATTCTTAGTTAAAATTTTCCAGTGGAGTATTTGTCCCCAAATTCTCTCTTTCCCATGCTGAGGAGTAGTCTGTTTGACATGTAGGTAAGTATGCTTGATGTCAAAGATCATATTTTAATTCTTGTAGATGATTTAGACTTCTTTGGTAAGTACTCAGAAAAGCAGAGTTAACTGTCTTATCTAGTAGTTATCTAACTTCTAGTAGTTATCTAACTTCCAGTTATGCGCTTTTCATGAACAGTCAAATGCCAGGGAAATGTATCTTTTGTAAGCTTTCATACTAGCAGGAATTCACAATGCAAGTGGATAAGAATGCCTGGAGTATGGTGTTTTGTTTTGTGTGGGTTTTTTTATTTTATTTTATTTTAATACATTAAATACATGCAGAAACTTTTGTAGGATACTCCCAAATCTGGGACACCCTGGAGAAAACACTAGACTTGAAAATTATTAATAGAAGATAGAGGTGGGCTGCAACAAGCTCCTATCAGACTGTTCAAGCTTAGAAACCATCACATCCTGCTGGAATTTAGACAATGCTTCTATTTGCATAAAGACCTTACAGGTTGAGGAGAGCCAGTATTTTTTTAAATGGATAAACTGGCACCACAGACATTATTGATAAAACCTAAATCTATTACCTCTCTTCTTCAGTAAACAGAATATTAAACTCCCTTAACCTAGTAGCGTTGCATGCGCATAAAACAGGGGTAAACACAGATATAATCTAGAGCTTGATTTCAAATTAAGAGAATCACCTTTTTATAACACATAATATCCATTTGCATGTCTTTCATATGCTTTCTCTTCCATTCTCAGACTTATAAAGGTAATACTTAAAACTGAATCTTTATTTTAGCAATAGAAATTCTGAGTCCTGAGCCAGGCAAGATGATTTGCCTAACATCACCTATAGATTCATTTTGAGCCATCTTTCACTCTTTTGTTCTGCCTTATGCTCATTCCAGATCTAATTTTGCTTTCACTTAACCAATGAATTTACTTGTAGCTAGTTCCTCAGAAAAACTTCCCAAGTGCTATCTGCTGTAACCCATGACAAATTAGTAAGGATTGGCGCTTGCATAGAGAAATCTGCTGATTTCACTAGATGTTTGGGACAATCACCTAACACACAGCTATAGCTGCAAAAATTGCTGTCGCAGCAGAGCAATACACAAAAAGGCATGAGATGTAACCTTTATCCTATATTGTAATCCACCGCTTACCAAAGTGGCCAAAGTGAATTGAAAGGAAATATTGAAACAAGCTGCTCATTCTTCTGGCATGGGGCTGTATGGGCTTCCTTGAGCCCTGCACCACACAAAGGTGAGCCCTGCCCTGTGAGGACCCAGCAGTCCCAGGGGGACCCTGCGCAGGAGCTGCCATATCCCTCCATTGTGATTTCCCTTCGAAAACAGTGCTGTACAAAAAGCCCAGCACACAATAGTGTGACTCAGCAGTTTGGATCTGCAGGCCACCAAGCCAGCTCTGCAAAGGCGGTGTTGCACTGAGAGAGGGGAGATCCCAGTGCCGCCTGCTTTTGGACCTCACTAAGCAGTCAGCCTTTGGTGGAGGAGTCTCATGTCAGCGCTGCGCTGAGCTGCCAGGTGCCCTCGGGCCGATGCATCAGCCCCTGTGAGATAACACAAATAACACAGTAACAAGCATTGAAGGAAAACATACAGAGAAATAACATAATTGTCAAACTTGCCCTGAGATTTTGGGGGGCCACCTAGCATCTCGGACTCGTATCACAAATCGTTAGGCAGGCAGGTGAGGCAGCTATTTCAGCTTCGCTGTCAATAAAGCAGGTTGGACACTGGCTTGCCCGCCTCTCAGTTACCATAACAATACTACTTGTATCGTGCTTTGACAACAAAAACCACTGACTACAGATAGAAACTACAGCTAGGAATGCGCTGCAGTGGTGCTGGGGGCCAGAGTGGCCAGTCCCTTTCCCTGGACTGAGAGAGTAAGAGAAAAACAAAGAAAAATGAGACCAGGTGGTAGTAGAAAGCAAAGGGACTGGTGCAGCACCAAAGGAGATGAGAGGAGGAAAAGATGAGAGGGGAAGCAGCATTAGCAAACAAGCAGAGAGGTGAAAAAGGAAAAAGTAGCAGAAAACTGTAACAGAAGAGACGGAAAGGGGAAAAAGAACATAAAAGTTGATTTAACCAGAAATAGTAGTTCAGGTTAGTCCTCCTGGAAGGAGAGCAAAGAGTCAGGTCACGCATGGGGCTGTGCAGCACCAGAGGGAAGGCAGGGTGCTTCCCCAGGGAGTGAACAAACCAACCCTGACATACAAATGCGGAGAGGCAGGGTGCTGCCCGCCCATCTTCTCAGAGCTCTCCCCTGCCCCTCACCTTGCAGCCACCAAGAGAGGGGACCCATGTCTCTCTGCGGCTGCCTGGCTCTGTTCACCCTGGCTTCTCCCCCTTTGCCCCCCTCTCCTCCTGCCGTTCCTGTGAAACCAGCAGTTAGCCTGCTCTCTATGAGAAACCCTTAGGAAAGTTTTGATCGCCCCAAGTTTGTGGGGGCCTGAACGGTTTTCAACCTTGCCATTTTGGTTTCCCCACTCCGTTTTCCCTCTAAGTTCACCTCTAACCAGAAGTTCTATACAAGATTTTAAAATCTCAGGCAATGCTCAGGAGGAACTTCTGCACCCAAGGTGCAGATAAACATTGGAAAAGCTGACTGTTTGGAGTTCGAGACTTTCCAATAAAGTGGTTCTTTAAAATGAAGTGTGCTATTTGTTCAATTGCAGATTGTTTTTTCCATGGATTTTTTTTAAACTATTATGTTTATCTTTCCCTTTAAAGAGCAGAGAACTCTTGTGCTTCACTGCTTGTGTATGTTTTGTTTGGGGTTTGCGTTTTTTTTTTGTTTGTTTGTTTTGTGTTTTGGTTTTTGGGTTTTTATTGTTGTTGTTTTTTGTTCCAGACTGCTCCATTTCCAGTGAGCAATCCTCCAATTTTTCTTTTCCTTTCACAAAAATAGTTTAAATAACTGGAAGTAAATAATGAAAATTGGTACAGAGAGTTTCATGTTCTGTTATGAGTTTTTCACGTGTCAGTCTGCTCTGCCTCTGCACACCCTCAGCACCAATCAGGAAGGGACGACAGGAGTTTGAAGAAAGACAACATCCCTTAACAGAATGGACAAAAATACTATTTGTCACCCACTGGCAGCTTTTGAGGGAGCTCAGCATGTTTTCCACCACAGTATTGTCCATATTGTACACCTGTAGAACCTGAAGCACAAACCATGTGAGTGGGTCCCACTGCAGCATTGTGCCTTGGGCAGAGCTGGGGTCACCTCCCGATTTCCCTGCCCTATGCAGCTCTGCCTGCCTGTCAGTCCCAGCAGTGAAAGACTTGCTGGATTTGCATGATGTAGCCACAAAAATAGAACAAGGATTGCAAGAAAGAAACAGCGACCACCTCTCCAGATTTAAGGAGATACTTTACTGTAGTTTTGTAAGAGGATCTCATCTATCTCTTTAATAAGTAAAGAATTTGGGTGACACAGGACCTTCTTGTCTCCAGTGGAGAACATTTTTTCCCTGGGGAACCTGAAGCTCAGTTATTAAAAATGAAAATCTGTCTCAGTCTTTCAACTCTGTTCTTGGAAACACCAGCTGTTAAAAAGGGGAGAGTTAAAAAGGAGCCAAACAGAGGGACCTTTTCCAGATAAAGCTTTCCTGTGATCTTGGTACCAGGACGGCTGCACCCAGCTGCACAGGGGAGAAGAGGTGAGCTATGATGCTTGTTGCATATCACAGAAAATACTGCTTTTCTTCTTAAGTGCTGCCTACCTGGAGCGCTGAGCTACACATTCACAGTTCAAACCAAAAGAAAACCCTCTTTCCAAAACTGCCTGGTGTAACTCCCCAGGCTGGAGTGGGAAACGGGTTTTCACAAGCATTAGAGGTACTGAGATGAAATGGTGAATCATTAGATGCAAACATTCCTTCAGGAAAACTGTAAGGTGTCCTGCTTTGCCAAATTATTTTCAGACTTGTTTTCCAGGTTTTGAGATCTGCCAGGAAGTTGTTTGTTTTTTCCTAACCAAACTGTAAAAGTCTATCCATCCTAGTTTTACTGGAATTTGGAGATGATTTGCCACTGGATTCACTGCAAGAAAAATAAGGTCCTCAGTTTTTTGTTAATTCTCATAAGTATACATTAAAAATACCGCATTTACAAAGAATACAGTGAAAATAAAAAGTCAAGGCAGAAAAAGAAATTTTTTCTACTGAAAGTGGAATTTTTTTGCCTTTATAGCAATCTTATATAAAAAAGCTTCTAGCACAAGGAGAATATACTAATATCATTAGCTGAAGACAGTAAAGACAAAGATCAAAAATTACTTTAAGAATATTCTCCAAGTAGTGAAACAGGGGACATCATAGATTTACATATGAAAATGGAGGGTCTGAATTTACAAACAACAGTCTCCCCAAACAGAGACTCTGCTCAAAGGTATTCTGAGTTGACTGAATATTCAATGCCCTGTAAGCCCCTTATGATAAGAAAACCTGCAACTGGATTTAAAACATAAAAAAGAAGTCATTTTTATGTTTTTCTAATCTATATTTTTAATATTTATCTTTCTTTTCATATATTTTTAAATGGGTAACAACATGAAGCACTCAGCAGCTTCTAGCACTAGATCTTTCTTTTGAACTATTGACAGAATTAGGCAATTCTGGTTTTATTCCCACTTTTACTTTCTAGCTCCAGTTTGAATTTTATTGTACCTAGGACTTAATGCTCCACTGTGTTGAACACCCTGAACATCCTGTATTGCAACAGAAACATAAACAGCGCTTCAGGTCAAGTTTCTCTGCTTTATCTTCCAATTCAGGATTGTTGAGCTCTACTTTTCGACTATTTTCCAAGTAAACATGAATGGTTTTGAGATCAAACCTCAAGAAGTAACACTGAGCATTTACCAAAATAAATGCAATGCTCTCTGCTGGTTCCAGCCAAAGGTCCTTGTAGCCCAACGTGCAGCCTTTGGCAGTTCTTTGTCAAAATGCATGACGCATAAATGCAATGTTCCTCTTCTGTAAGATGAGAACAGTGATACATCTCTACTCTACAGGGACTACATGCAATGCACTTTGTTAGTACCTGATTCTGCAAAGACTTCTCTATTTTATGTCCTGTGAGTGGCACTGAGGATAATGAAAAAAATGAGAATTTAGAACCTGTGTATGTGCGCCAAGATAGGAACAATCATTGTCATTAGTTTAAAAAGCAATGGAAAAACAAGATTGGGGATTTTTTTTTTTAAATCATTTAATAAAATAAAAATGAAAAATGTATCACTTAGGTATTTTGAATGTGAAATTTCAACATAATTTTCCACCCAAGCTCGTTTGCACTGGCACAGGTTGCTAAGGAAGGTTATGGAGTCTCCATCCTTGGAAATACTCAAAAGCCATCTGGATGTGGTCCTGGGCCACTGGCTGTAGGTGGCTGTGCTTGAGCAGGGCGTTGGACCAGGTGACCTCCAGAGGCCCTTTGCGGCTCAGCCATTCTGTGGTTCTGTGATAACTGAGCTCCTAAACCAAATAGAGTCAGCCAGACAGGGAGCCCTTGCAGGCAGTGAAGTGTGGTGTCAAGCCCTGAGGTTACACATTAGCCAGCTGTGACATTTTAACTGCCCCATAACTTTTCATGCAGTGATATAAAGACCTAATTCTGCCCTGCACTGAGTATATTTGGTGAGTCCTGAGTATATTCAGTGTTTGTTACCAATCACACTTAAAAATGTTCTTGGTATTTTAGAGTCGGATCTTACACCTCTGAAGTCAGTTTGCCTTTGGCAAGGAGTGGATCACGCCTTTACAGAACGAGGCTGCAACTCTGTAAAGATTAGATACAGATTTTACTTTAATATCTAACCCTTATGAAGTCCCAGGAATGGAATCAAACATTTGAGGAAGTTTATGCTGCAGGAGTTGGTCCAGAATCCAAGAAGGGACGAAGATGAAGAAGTAAACTCATAAGGATGAGATGAGGAAAAGCAGAAGAGAGAGTATAGGAGTACAGAATCAGGAGGAAAAGATGGGCCATGTAAAAAACCCAAAGATGAGCAAATGCTTTTTGGTATCTTTTCTTTTTTAAAAAGGGAAGAGAAATCTTCATGGGAACTTTCCCCTACATCATCAGCAGGCTGTAGAAATTTTGTTCTGTGCAGAGTCTCTGTAGAATTGGAGAACTGCTTAGAGAAAATGAAATTGTATATGAAGTGTTTGTGGGAGGAGGAGAAAAAGGAAAGAAAGAGAGGAAGAGAGAGAGAAAGGGAGAGAAGGAAAGAAAGAGAGGAAGAGAGAGAGAAAAAGTGAGAAAGGAAGAGAAAAAGGGAGGGAGGGAGGGAGGGAGGGGACAAAGAGAGAAGGAAATAAGGAAATAGAGAAGGAAAGAGAGAAGGAAATAAGGAAATAGAGAAGGAAAGAGAGAAGGAAATAGAGACGGAAAGAAAGAAGAAAGGAGGGAAAATTCAGGCTGACCCCAGCATACAAGAGCATGTTCAGTAATGTACAGAAATGTAGACACCTCAAACTTGGTTGTCACTGTTTCCCTCAGCCCATTGCCTTTAAGGTTTGAATTTGCAATGCTGACAGTAGAAAGGCTGAATGCAAAATGCAAACTCCTGTCTTTGGTGTTTGCAGTAGGAGTCAAGCACAGGACTCCAAGAGAGGATGAAGCATTTTCCCAAGGCAGTGCCATTATCTGGGGAGAAAAAGAGTGTTTCAGTTTTGGTTTCAGAAAAGCAAAAAAGAGCAACCCTGGCGAGGTGCCTTAAATTTTCTCTCTTCAGAAGACAACCCCAACAGCAATATTCTCCCACTTTTATTTATAGTCAGCAAGCGATCCTGCTCCTAAACACAACGATTAAAATGTGCAGCACTTACTCCTATCAGTACTGGGTGCTGAACCCAGCAAGTCCTTCCATCAGGACAGAGGCCAGCCTTCTCCATGACGTTGGCTCACATAAGGAATGCACAGGGATGGTCAAAACTTGAAATTTAATACATTTTTCCTGCCTCACACAACAATAAATTGTGGCAGAACACAGTTAGCAAGTCCACTGATATGTATCAGGACAGCAGACAGTGTTTTCCAGTCCCTGGAACTTAGATTGAGCCCCCTGAAAAATCATCCCATTGACCAAATGTTTTTAAGATAACAAAATAAATAGAATCGACCCCAAATGTTTTTCTTGTTCATCCTTTGCTTTATGATCCATGAGGTTACCCTTAATTTCCCTATTCCAACCATGAGAGCTACAAAAATAGAAAAATAGAAATGAAAACTGAGCTCATCAGACAAGACTACCCCCACTAAAGTCAAGTTGGCCCTGTGTGGGTTTCAGAGCCCACCCAGGCAGAGCAGCTTGCAAGACCCGTGCCTAAGATCACAATGTACTCTGCAATTACAGCACAATGCTGACAACAGAGTTTTGTCAGTAAAATAAGAAGAAATAATTCTGAAGACATGTAGGGTATAGGAGGGGGGGCTAACTAAATAAAAGAAGCAATTTTGTTCACTGTTTTTTGAGCATTAAAGCAGGCTGACAGAAAGGTTATAGGATGGCACAGTATTTCCATCCACAGATGTCACAGGGACACTGCTGCATGTGATTTAAGATTAATCTCTTGAATCAAAATGCCACCATGTACACTAATGAGCAAAAACCTCTCAGAGTATCCATCCCTGGGGCTCCCATTCCCAGGTAAGAAGCTTGTCTCCATACTATTGTAGAAACTCTCTCAGCAGAGTGCAGTGAGGTTGGTGGTATAATTTGCCCCCAGTTCACAATTTTCCATTTCAGACTCGCTGTCTCTGTCTTGGTTTCGGTCTATTTACTCGGAGCCATTTCTTAACAATGTCTAATTTCCTCAAGGAATCCCTCTGAGTCCCCTCTCTTAGAAATGCTGCCATATCGTTTTTTTTAATCACTGAAAGGCACAAATATCCTTCCTGAGCCCTCTTACCATCCAGCCTGATTATATACATAGATTTCAGCATCCATACATTTTCTACACAGTAGGAGTTCCCAAAATGCAGCCTCTGGGGATACAAAGTGTGGCCCCAACTGCAGCTCAATGAGATGAAAACAAAGCCGATCAGGTACTGTTCTTACTGTTAATGAGCCTAACCAGCAGGCAGTTATTACTCAGTCTGGAAGACATAAGTGGTTGGAATCATAGCACATTCATTTTTTATTTATAGCGATACACGTTCAAATTAGAAATAGCCCTCCAGCAGCTGGCATTTTGCCAGGGTCTGACCATCAGTATGATAAAATTTGACTATCTAGAAGATACAAAATGCCTTTGTTCCTTTTTTTTTTTTTTAATAGCATTCTTCTCTCCACCTACTCAGGACTCCCCTGACTATCAAAAGTGGACAATGAAGCTTAATTAATTTAGGATCCAGGCCCTTACTGAAAAATGAAAGAAAAGAGTTCTTTTTCTTTCTTACTTGGTAGTGAGGTACAAGTCAAACATGAGCTGATCTTCTTGTAAATAAGCAAAGGCTCAAGCCTTCTGGCAAATAGAGTAGAAATGAATACTTGAACAAGAACTATAAAGAAATGGGTTCTTGGAGAGGATGAACATTACTAGCCTATTAATCTATTAATGGCAACTGTAAATACCTCACCCAAAATCACAGTGACTCTAAAACATTTAACTGCAGAGGCTCACAGAGCCTGGCCAAGACAATGTACATGAGGAAACCATAGTAATTAGCCTCACCTTGCCAGTCATCGGTTTCCAATCTACCTCCTCCCCTGAGTTTAAGTTACAAACCTCAATAACTGTGTGGTAGACTTGACAGCAATTAACATTACTCAGCTGCCAGCTGGGTTTTAAAATCTCCCTTCCAAGTGATCTCGTTACGTAGGTTTTAAAAACAGCCTGACAGGGTGCTACGCCGAGGACTTGGGTCCTGCCTTGCTCAGCTTGGTAAGTTTGCGATTGGTTTTAAGGGGAGCTGATGAAGCAGTGGCAGAGTACAGGTAAACGGCACCGAGCTGTTGTTTGGAGCATGAAGCTTGGGTTTTTGGTTTTGGTTTCCCCACCCCAATCTTCTCATCTAAAGAGCTTCACAGGAAGCCCTACTGAGAATTTATTAGTTTATTGTTCAGTCCTGTGTATTAGTACTCATCTACGAGGAGCACGACGTGCTGTGAGGGACTCTTTGACCCTCGCAGCTCCGCACTCAGACTTTGCAAGTCAAGGAGAACTTTCTAAGTCATTTAAAGCCAAGAGATAAGGGTTTCGTGGAGATGCCTAGCTGGAGTCGCGCTCCCATCAGCTCTGAGGCCGGCGCAGGGTGCCGGTGGCTCAGCCTCTGCCCTGGCACAGCTGCGGAGCCGAGGGACCGGCGCGGGCTGCCGGGCGGCGGTGCCGGCGCTGCCCGCCCCTTG
>JAWWMP010000165.1:30804855-30826559 GCA_035047865.1 Dendrocincla tyrannina
TCCCCGCAAAAAAAAAAAAAAAAAAAAAAAAGGACAAACAACAACAGAAAGAAAAAAAATACACCAAAAATCCCAACCCAAAAACCTTACCCGAGGACAGAATAGTTCAGCCAGTGGTTATCCACAGCCTGACCCTGGGATAGGCCTTGGCATTTGGATCTGTTAAGGGATTCTTTCTTGTTTGTCAGGAAAACTGAGTACTGACCCACGGACTGGTGTCCAAGGCACTGTTCCCCGTGGAGTGTTTTGTTGTCATGCCCAATCCTTTCCCTCCCGGCTCTGCATGGAGGATTTCCTTTGGCTTCTGGCACAGATCCCCCGTGCAGAAACCCCTCAGTCCTGTGTGCAATGATTTCCTACTAGCCTGTTGCTGAAGAAGCAAGCGGTCTGCCCCTGGAGACACGAGAGCTGGTTCACAATGTGCTGTGGTTTGGAAGGGGCAGCCTCTGAGACATGGAAAACTGGGCTGTCGTTTATCTTGCTGTGAAACTAATCCCTGATTTGGATGCCCCATTCCAGCTTGTCTCAAACATTTGGTCAAAAACAACTTTCCAGAGTGGTATCTTGAATCAGATTTAAAATACCACAAAGTTAGTCACACCAGTGTGGTCTCGTGAAGTTCTGAGAGAGAGCAAGCCTGGTTTACAACAAGCTGTGCCTCTTTTCGGAGCCTACAGAACATTTTATCTGTGAAGCTGAGAAAAGAAGGCATGTGTGCCCTTTTAGTGGGATTTAAGAAAGGCTTTTAGCATTGGAATAGTGCATCCAGTTAGCTCAGCCCTCTCGTGGCTCTTGAGTTCTGTGAGACTCTCCAGCAGTTCAGGTATGGCCCCCATTCTGCTGCCGCAGCAGCAAGGCTGTGTTGACACACAGCTTGCTGGTTAATGTACATCCCTGGCTGAGAGAGAAACAGAGCAGGCTGAGGCTGACGTCACTGAGTTGTCATTGGACTCAGCTGCATGCATGGTCTAACCCCATCCCACACTGGGAACCCTGGAGAGTCACTGTTATCTCTTCCCTGGACTTCTGGAGCTAAATGGTATTTATTCTGTGGTTCTTGGCTACACAAAAGATTTTTGGGTATGCATCTTGTAAGAATAAGAAAGTTGGCTGCACCTATGCTTGCTTTTGGCATGTACACCATTTTCAGGGTTTCATTTCCTATTAATACGTTAAACAGAAAAAAGTAGCTCTAAACCTGGCGTTTTCATCCTTAGAACAGTGCTAGAGCAATAACACAGCGTTCCCTAGAACTCTGTGGCTTTTATCTCCTTAAGATGCTGAATCTACTGTAAGAAGGACTTGAGCAACACTCTGTGTTCCTAAGTAGCAGAGCCTGGTACAGGTTGATCCAGTTTGCAAGGGCTCTGCAGAATGATATGTGAGACTCATCTATGTTTTCTTAAGTTCTTTACTACCTCTTACCTGATTGAGGCTGTGTTGCTTCTGGCAAAGTTCCCTCTGTTGTACTTTTTTCAGCCTGCCCTTAAAAAACAAAGCAAGAGCCAAGCCATGTTTTCTGCAGGAGAACCCAGTACCTTCCACCTCCTACTTGGTTTGGAGCAAGGGTGCCTTTGCCATGGGATCTGTGAACTGCTAAAGAGTGCACTCTGAGGTTATGGAGAACAGAGCTGAGCTTAGGCGATCTGGTGGTTGGTAGGCTGGGATGTGCTGCCTGCACCTCGTGTCTAGGCTGTGGCAACAAGTGCCTGGGCTGTGCTTCAGATCCTCAGTGAACTTGAGTTTCCTTGCCTTGAGGAGGGGTTCCAATCTGTGCTGAACCAACTGTATTTTATGACATGATGTGCTGCTAGATGGGATGTGAGTAGACAACTGGGGACAGCAGCAGCAGCAACGTAAAAGCCATCCCAGAGGAGCAGGGGGTTATGGAGGGGTGGGGTGGATGACACAGTATATCAGTATCGCACACCCCTTCAGTTTGACTTGCTCCATTGACACACTGGAATGCTACAGCTTTTTTCCAACTAAAATAACTCTTTTTAAGCAAACTGCAGCTTTGAGGGGACTGCTTTTATTGCATCTCTTCTTCATGGAGATAAGATCACTTCACAGGGGATAAAATTGTCTCTTTAAGAGCCAAGGAGTGGTAGCCTTGAACAGTTCTGGGCTCAGGTCCAAGCAGAGCCACTGACTTGCTGTATGACCTCAGACAAGTCTCTTGACCTCCTTGTGCTTCAGTCAACCCATCTGGAAAGCTTGGCTTAAAAAAAGCTGAGCCTCAATGAGAACCAGATGCTGAATCAGAGCTGAGCTTTCTTGAGTAAATAAGTACATTACAAACAACAACAAAGCCCCTTTCCAACACATCAGGAATCCTGCAGTTGATTTAGATATGCTGACCATGCTCAAAAAGCCTCTGGGGATTTAGCTATAGACAACTTTGTTTCTCTAAATTCCCCAGTTGGTTCAGCGAGTAACTCTCACCGTCCCTGCAATAGGCTTGAGCAGCCTGTGGAACACAAATGCCTGTATCCATACTGGCTGTGGGCAGACAACTAACTAGGCATGTACCTGTTTGCCTCAAGCTAATGACACTGAAAATATCCAGGAGGAAATGTTGTTTTCCTTTGAAAGTGAAACTTGTTACATTTTGCATATTTTTTTTCCCCCCTTTCTCTCATGAGAGTTATTAAGGTCTCCTCTGAGACACTTCTGCTTATGCAACAGGGAGGTTGTGTCTCTTTTCAGAAACTTATTGGCATGAGAGAGTGGGTGCGCAGTGCATCATTTATCCCAAACTCCATCAGGCTTTTCTTCATTATTTATTAAGGGATACTGAGGCAATTTTTTGCAGTTGCTTTTTTACGCTGGAATTTTTTGCAGGAAACTGTTCTTTATGATGACTTAATGTTTTAGGGAAAGTCTTCAGAAAAGCTTCCTATAATGTAATGCAGAGACTCAGACTGTCCTGCAGCTGAGCCTGGAGCACCAGCAGCTCCATATTTTACTTGTACCTGCAGTCTCTTTGAGACGTGGGTAAGTGTTTTCCTTCTTTTGTTTCCCTAGCAGAGCAGTGTGTTTCAGGGTCTTCCCAGCTGGCTAGTGCTTGCTGGTCCCTGCTGCCACTGCTGTGCACAGCAGCGGGTCACCTCTCCACCTCTGCTGTCTGCATGTTGCCCATCAGTGCAGGACTTGAATCTCCAGCGGAGGACATAGGAGCATGGTGAAGGGAGTGAATTCCTGAAGTGAGTGAGCCTGGTTTAGAGGGCAGCGGGTAGGGTCAGTACAGGGTTGGGAAGACTGAGATGTAAACCAAAGTTCTTGCAGGGCTATGGAACTGGAATCCTAGGCTTGAGGAAAGGAGGGTGCCATATAGGGGAAGACAAATTCTTATGGTCAGTGGAGTCAGAAACTTGATCTGAGGAAGTGGAGACAGATTTTTTTTCTTTTTTTTTGCTTAATATTGTTAGATTTGCATTCCTTTTTTTTTTTTTCCCTTCATTTTGACTAGTAACAATGAAGGAAGAGGTGGGCTTGGAAGTGCACCTTCCCCTACACGTACAAATGGCACAACAACCTGTTGCCCTTGCCTGGCACCTGTTCTGAAATCATCCTGCCTGTGGAGCTGATTACTTGACATTTAGGTTAACAGAAAGTTGCTGGACCCTTTCACATCTGATTCTTTAGTATGTTAAGAAACTGAGAAAAGAACATAGTTGTGCCACTGTATAAGTCTGTGTTTCTCCTATATCTTGAATGTTACATGCAATTCTGGTTTTCTTCTTCCAAAAATGATGCAACAGAACTGGAAAAGATTCAGGAGAAAGGCAAGAAGGATGATGAAACTTCCATATGAAAAAAAAACAAACAAACAAAAAAGGGCTAGGACTGCTAAGCTTAAAAAGAGACACAAAGCAAGAGGGAAGCAATATTAAACAGAAATCAAAAGTGAAATGAAGAAGATGGATAGACCAACTTCTCCCAGTACAAGAACTAGGCAAAATCAAGTCAAGCTAGTAGGAGCTAGTTCAAAGTAAACGAGGTATTTTTTCATACAACAGGTAGCTCTGTGGAGCTCCTTGTCAAGGCATATTGTACATCCTAGTGCTTTATCTGGGTTCAAGGGGAATCGAGACAAGTTTCTGGCCATTGAAGCAGACATTAAATAAACAGAAACCAGATCTGACTCGGGAAGTCCTAAGCTCAAACTAGTTAGATGCTGAAAGAAAATTAGAGGGAGCTATTGCATGTACTTGTCCTCAGCTTTTCCTCTGGCAGCCGTGTAAGGCTGCTGTTGGAGGCTGGGCTATGCAAACTCTTGATGTAAGTCACATACAACCACTGTTTATCAGTTAAAGAAAAACCATGAAACTTTTGCATCAGCCTAATTGAGCCTTCTTCTTCTTTGTGATTTCAGCTAACAGAAGATTTAAATATATTATGGGTTTGTTCCTGCTTAAAATAGGGGATAATGTTAACAAGTAAAACTTCCTGCCTAGCTCTGGTAGAGGAAGTGGGCAGAGGATAAGGGAGCTGGGTGGCAGGAGAGCCCTGCAAGCTCTGTGCAGTGGCACACCATGAATCCTTCACCCCGCTGGACACGGAACTGCAGTCTTAAGGCAGTGGAACCACAACCTCAAAAGACCAAGACTGGCCACAACAAAGAGCACAAAACAGTTCTTTGGGACAGCACAGGTGAATTGTTTTGCAGTATTAATAACATCAGTGCAATGATGTTGGTGTTCAGTGCTGTTGTTTTTCCTGTACAACCTCTGTAGTCTCCACAGGCTCTTCTGCGTTTTCTGGGCTCTCCCAGCACTGTGCCAGCTGTGACAGTGGTAACATGCTTTCCACTTGTAGCAGTCTGACAGCTGAGAAATTATTTTTCAATTAAGAAGCAATTGTGGTAATATCCCACTTTTTTATTGTAGGAGACTAGAAAATGCAGGTTATAACTTGATTGAGATCATGCAAGGATTGCTGATTGGAACCCAGTTGTTCTGCCTCCAAGTCCTCCGCTTAGGTTGGTTGATCTTATTAAGATAGCACCAACTCCGAGGCAGATGATGAGATGTTTGGACTGATTATTTATGGTGAGGAGTCTTCATTTGTATTTTACTGAATTAAATTTGATGGTGGAAAGGCAGGAAAGTAAGAGCCCAAGCGCAGAGTTCTCCTTTGTTTCAAGCCATTGAGGAGGACTATCCCGCCAACCTTTTATAGCCTCCATTTGGGGTTTTGTTTCGTTTTGTTTCTCCTCGGTAGCTCCCCTCGCCAGTTCAAAAGGAATCCTTCCGAGGACCGGACCAGAGCAGAGCAAAGCGCGGTCCGCAAGTGCCAGCCGTGAGCCGCAGTCGGGCTGTGCCCGACGGGGCGCACGGAGGAGGGACCCCGCGGCGCAGCGCAGCGCCGGGCCGGCTCGGGCAGCGGGCGCTGCGTGCGAGCGAGCGAGAGAGCGAGAGAGAGCGCCCGGCCGGCCGTGTTTGCCTCGGCGGCTGTGTTTATATCGCTCGCTAAATTTAGCCTCTGAGTCACCGCCGCCGCCGCCGCTGACGGGAGCTGCGCTGCCCGCAGGCTCCAGCCCTGCACCTGCCCTCCCGCCGCCTCCCCCGCAGCCGGCCGGCCCCGCGCCCCCCCCACGCCGCGCCAGGGTATTTTTCCTGTGAAAACTTTCAGTGTGTTGTTTTAGCCAAACCTGGAGGCGGACTTTAATCACTAGGGGGGGTCTCCGCAGCACCGAGCAGTTTGGGGAGCAGCTCCGTGGCTTGAGCTGGAGAGGCGGCCGTGCCGGGCACACGCGGGTCCGGGAACACCCGCCCGCTCTGGATGCTGCCGGCCGTGCCGGGCGGGGTGTCCCCTCCGGGGCATCTCCTACAGCACCCTCACACACCCCCAGCTCGGGGGGGCGAACCCCCCAGACCCCGCACCGCAGGCAGGATGCGGTATCAGGTGCGGCTCTGTGGAAATGCGGGAGCCTTGTTTACGGTGTTTGTGGAAAATAAGGCGGCGTGGCCCCTCGGGGGGGCAGGAGGGGAAGGCCGGGGCCTGGGAACGCGGTGGCCGGTGGTTGCCCTTCCCAGGTTGCCGTCAGCTGGCTGTTGCCATGGCTGCTGTCTGCTTCCCCTTCCTGCCTGCTCTGCAGAGGAAGGCGCGAGTGGCTGCCTGTTTGTTTTTGAGCTGCAGGAAAGTTGAGGAAGGGCTCACCTGCGCAGCTGTTTCTGCAGCAGGTCTGGGGCACCAGCCATCGCCTCGGCGGGAGTCCCTGCTGCCCTGCGTGCTTGGGCTGGGCGGCTCGTAAATGGGTTCTGGGGTCTCCTGCGCCCCCACATCCTTTCTGCTGCGCCCGGTCACCTGTATCCTCTCTCCATAAACACACCTGTTGCTTGGCTTGACGCAAAGCCTAATGGAAGCTCCTGAGAAAGGAAACAATATTTGATGTCTTCTTCTACCACAAATTTGGTCCCATGTAAGAGTCATCGTGAGCCAGAAGGATGCAGATCCCCAAGGAAGATCTCTCAGCCTCTTCTCTGTGTCACTATGAGAAATCACGCCGCTAAGCTCCTCTTTCATTTTTTGCCTCTGTTAGTGTCTCCTTTTTTTCCCTGCTGCTTTTACACATGCATTATTCTTTGGTCATTAGGAATCACAGCTGGAAAGATTTGTATTTGACATCCATTGGCCTGCATTTCTCTCTCCAGTGGGAGACACCTTCTGTAACCTCTGTTGCCTTGGGGACTGTGACTTTCTAGTCTTTTTAAGCTAAAGCATATTTTGTGGTAGCACAATATGCCTCTAGCCACCTGGCAGCCAAAACAGCCTTCAGAGATGAGTCAGCAACTGCTCCCGGTGTGCAAGTATTTTTGTATTCAGTGAATAAATAAAATCCCGACAACTTGTTGCTAATACTTGTATTACTCATTAAAGGAAGAATGATATTTTTATGTACACATATGCCATTTTTCTTCTTTTGCTCTAATAGTGCCATTTATGGCCATGTTAATCCTTCTAGTTAAGATGGGATCAGAATATGACCCTTAACCATCTGGAAGCTATGAAGCAAAGTCAGAAGCTACGGGTAGACAGGTGCCCTGCTGTATATGATAAGAATGCACCAGACCCACATACAGCATGCATATATGATGAACATATTCTTTACTTTTTTAAGCAGCAATATTAATAGCATGTATCTGTCTGGTAGAAAAGTGAATCCCACTCATCTGTTAAACATTTATGCTCAAGGATGCAAGGAGCTCTGTCAGAGGGACAGCATTTTCTTTGAGGTGTCCTGACCTTCCCTTGATCACCCCATGCAAGGGCTTGGTAGGAGTAAAATGGTTTTGACGTCTGGAGTGCTGTTTGCCAGATATATATCTGTGTGCTTACAGTGTGAAACATGTATTAGGAATTAATTAGGGAGAGGGAATAAGTGTTGAGTCAATCACATCCCTTTTTCATTTGCTTCCAGTAAAAGTCCTGCGTGGGGTTTTTTTGTGCTTGTTTACCAGTATTCTGGCTTTTGGTTCAGTGCAGTTCGTGCAATAGGCTTCACTAATGTACTGTTGCTGCAGAGGACACTTTTCCTGTAAAATGGCCTTTCCTTGTGACTCATTGAAGCATTCATGTTAAAGCTTCAGACAGACGGTCTCTTAAGGATATCCCCTTTAAAAAGCAGCAGCTGCAATAGGAAATGGTTTTATGTGTTTCCAGCTTTGTGTTGACTTACTGTACTCACAAGTCTAGACTTCTTTAGTTGCAGTTAGTATAGAGGGCAAAAGGGGCTTCTTCCCTTCTTGGGAAGGGAGCTTCAAAAGGGTCATATTGTTGCTACTGCATGGAGATGGCAAACTGTTCATCCCTGATACTTTTGTGCAGTAATGAGTCTGAGGACTGAATTATTTTGATAAGGGACAATTTGGCATAGTGAAGCTTAGGGAAATTATATACCAGTGTTGCAGTAGTTATGATTCTTACAAAAATGTCTTAAAACATCATATATGAAAAAAAAAAAGATACCAAATTCATGGAATCACTCTTCTGAGTTTTCTGTCCTTCCAGGCAGCTAAATTATACCACACCAAAAAACCTTCAGTCTTGAAATATTTGAGAATTTTGGTCTTGACAAAGGCATATCTGGGGAAAAGTACAGAAACTTGTGAAATAGACAATTTTTAGTTCTTTACATAAATTGATAACTGTACTGCAAAGACTATCTGCCATTTCCATTCTGTGGCTCTTGTCCCAGGTTGAATTAGTACCACTGAAAGCAGATCAGCCCAGAAGTGAAGCCATATAACTCTAAGCCCCGATAGCTAGGCTTGCTGCTGAAGCAAATAGTCCCGGCTTGCTCCTCTCACAGGTCACCTTTCTTTTGTCCTGGCACAAGCATCAGCTTGACTCCATGATGTCATGGATCAGATGGGTTAGGATGACCTGTTCAATAGTAAAGGCAACTTCTTTATCAGATTAGTTCTGGCCTTGCTTATTGTCCTGCTCTAGTTCCTGCACTGCTGTGAGGAGAGGACAGTGTGAGTGGGCTGCTTCAGCATGCAGGCCAGTGAAAGTGTGTGTGGGAGCACACCACCATGGAAGGAAATGCTGGCTGAAAACAGAACCAGGGAAATACAAGCAAGTCATAGGTCTAGAAATAAAACCTGGAAAGCTACTTTCAATCTAGTGCTTTATTTTTTCACTTCAAAAGAAAATTAATGGTGTCAATATCCTTCAAAAAGTTATTTGAGTTACTATGCTTCTTATAAGCAGGGGAAAACAAGGGTAAAATATTTCCTATTCTATGCTTGCATGGAACTCTCCTTGAGTATCTTAAGCAAATATGGGAAACACTTCTAACTGGAAAAAGACAAAAATGCTGTACCAAAAAAGTGGCTTCAAGAGACAGTGAAATAAACACAATAGAACATAAACTAAAAAACATACTAGAGTTCTTCTCGGTATTTGTCATACCACATCCCATTGACTGTTCTTCAGGTCTGTGTCTAAAAGTACAGATCTAAAACTCTTACTGACCAAATAAAAACAAAACCCCATACCTTCCTCAAAAAGCTCCCCCTTTCAAAAAAAAAAAAGGGAGGAGTATGAGCTCAGTTCTTCCACTGTTTTTGTCCCAAACATGGCCTCCTTTACCTCTCACTGCAAAAAGCAAGTGATCCTTTTCTCCTGAGGTGATGTGTAAAACTTGAGGAGATGGAATACTTAGAAACCTGTTATGGTGTGAGAAGCACACAGCAGCCTCCTACATGAAGTGGGACATTAATATGAGAGTTCTTACATGTGTTTGTCCTCCCAGCAGTGTAGAATAGTTGAAATTGTACATGCCAGATCAGCACTCCTCTTGTCTGCCCCCAAATTAACCCACTTTATAAAGTAGCATGGGAGTTTCCATTGAAGAGGGTCTGCTAGTGACGCTGAGATATATTTCAAGCTTGGGCATTCTCTACCAGTTTTTAAAGATCCTTTTGCATTTCCCTTACTAAGTCTCTATAAGACACTTCTTTACGCTCTTGAGTGCCAATAGAATAAAATAATCTGACAAAGCAGATCGTCTTCAGAAGATCTGCAGTATGTTTGTCTAACGCGCTCTGCTAGCATAGTTCCCTACTTGTGGAAACTACAGGAGATGACTTCATGTTTGCATACAACTTCATTATTATCCTACCCCAAGGAGCAGTCTGCTTTAGCTGTAATAGCTTGATAGAAAAAGGGTATCTAGATGGCATGGAAACGTTGTTTTTCCATGTGCAGGTTTAAGCAGGTTTGGGAGTGTAGCTGTAAGGAGGAGTGTGGCTGTATGGAGGAGGGCCAGAATAATCTCTGAAGTTTGATGAGAAACCCATGACAATGAGGAAGGACAAGCCTGGTCAAACTGAGGTGCGAGTAACAAAACAAAAAACATCTTGCTTTTTGAGATCAAATTGGGGTTTTTTAACCCAGTCCTAGGGGGTAGTTTATAAATTATTGTTTTCACCTGTAAACCTAGAAATGCCTGGGCAATCAGAACAGACTGAACCCAGGGCTGGTTACTTTGAAATAAATGATAGCAGGCTCTAGAACCACTGTCTGCGGGCTGTACTCCAAACACAGTGCTGTTGAAATGTGTGATGGGATGTGTGAACTCTTCTAAATCCATTCCTTCTAAATCCACTGTTAAGTCTTGAGAGTGAGAGTAATGATCCACTGCTAAGATGCAAGATGAATACAAGTTTTCTGAACCTGTTTTGTGTGTGCTTGTGTTTTAAATGGCACAGATCTACTCACACTGAAATACAAACATAATTCAATGACTGTCTGGGAGGGCTTTGAAGAGCTGTCTATTGATACATCTCCAATACACCAGCTACAATTGCAACTCTCTCTTATTTGTGATTGTATAAAAAATGCCTTGCAACCGTGTTGTTCTGCCCTGTTGGGCTAATCTGACTTGAAACATCTTGTTCATATAATGTGCTTCAGTGCTTTTTTATGAACTCCTGTGTACTGAGGCAAAGTTGTTGGAAGCCAGTCTTCTGTTTCCTCATCTGCTGGGGATTGGGGAGGGGGCCGGGAGGGCGGAGATTTGGGCTGGTTTGTTTTGTTTTCCAGAAATTATCATGTCTGCTTAGCAAATATGGAATCCTGGATGAGAAAATGAAGACTGACTTCTAACAGAGGGTCAGTTATTGAGGTGAAATAGTATCCCAGGCTGGGCAATGTAAAGAGAAACCCACCTGTTTGTAAGAGATGCCATTAAAGTGCAGGAAGGGGGGGGGTATAATCGAGAGCACTTTTGCAGGGGTGATTACATATAACAAAAGGAGGAGCAGTGTCCCTGTCCCAAGCCTGCATTATATAGTCTGGTGTCCCCCTGAAACTCAACTCCCATGTTTCTTCCTTGACAATGGGACCTGAAATAACCTCTTGGTTTTGGTTTTTTGTGTGTTTTCAAGTATGTTCTTGCTTAAGGTTTAATTGGCTCCAGTCAGTAGGAAAGGGCTCCAAGGCTGATTATTTATGGCTTACTGTCAAAAGTGGCTATAAAAAGGGCAGTATTATCTTGGAGATGCTGGGAAGGAAAATGTGGTGGGGGGAGGGTGGGGGAGTGTGTGTGTGCACGAATGTGTTTTCTTGTACTAGATGAAATCAGAGTTTTGCTGTCTCAGCAGTGTGGTTTAAATTGAAGATTAACCCTTTGACCTTCACGGTGTCAAATCACTTACAGATGGATCACCAGTTATATTTTTTCTTTTTTTTTACTTTCGGGGTGAAGGGGGGCTTTTTTTTGAAAAAAAAAAAAAGGGAAAAAAAAAAGAGGTTGTTTGTTCATGCAGCTGGGGCTTTTGAAAGGCTCAGAAGCCAATCTGATTAAAAACAGCACTTGGCTAAACTCTGCGAAATCCTACAAGCAAAAAAAAAGTTTAATCCTCTTGTGCACAATGCATAAAGGGTCTGCTCTTTTCTTTTTGTAATGTTAGAGCTACAATTATTTCTGGAGAACTTATCATTTCCCTCTCTCCCCTCATCCCTTGCTGCACCCCCTTGTTATGCTGATGGGATTAAAGTGTCTGCTCTTGAAAAGTGTAACTGAGTTGTTATTGGAAAAGAGAAGTGGTATGTTGCAATTTTAGAAATATAAATAACCTCGCTCCAACTGTTCTTCTCTACAGCATCAGCAGAACAGAAATCAAGTGTGGTGGCAGCTTTTTCTCTTCCTACACAACTTGGCCTTAAACGCGGAGGCGAACAGGAACCACACTGGGCAGAGGTGAGCTTCGCCCGCCTGTTTCAGGCCACATCCAGTCTGCAGGGAGCACTGAACAAACACTGGTTCGGGGGCGAGACATTGCACACCGCCGGCCGGATGTGAGGACTCTGACTTTCTGATACTCGTCTTCAAGTTTGGGTGTTTTTACGGACTCTTCTTTGCTGCTGCCTGTCTTGCGAGGCAGGGAGCTCTTGTCCAACACTGTCGAAGGAAAGCCAGAATGTGGGTGTGTTTGGTAAAGCTTGCTGCTGGTTCCCCGCACTGGGGACCTCTGTGCAAGGGTGGCAGGTATTAAACAAACGGCTTCCTCTGCCCTGTGTATTAGGTGATGGTAGAGTGCAGGAGTGTCATTTTGGCTGCTAGTTAAAAATGATGCCTGGGATTGATAGCTAAATGTACTTTGGGTATCTTCCAGAGCAGACATGCTCAATTCCTTCACATGTTTAGGAATGAAAAGCATCCAAGTAGCTTAAATCCGTCAGGTTACTTGTTTTCTTCATTGATTACTGTTTATTTCATTGCACATGAGAGAAAATTACACAGAAATGCGACCTTTTCACTCATTTCACTGGGCTCCAGTTGCAGCTCTCTTACATGTAACTTACATGTAAGAATAACTTCTTACATGAAGTTATTCTTTGTTATTGCCATCAATAGAAAAAAATAATTTCAGTAGAACAGTCTTAAAACAGTCTTCCTGGAGTTGCTGGTGACTATTAGTTTCTGCCACTGTTGGCTTCCAGTTCAGTGTTCTCAGTGCCCATGAGCCACCATGAAGCCAAAAAACGGGAAATATGATGCAAGTGTCATTCTTCAACAATGCTAATGTCTATGTTTTCATGAGTTTTATGATGGATGTTTATTTTTTTTTGTCTTTCTTTTCTCTTACTGTATTGTGGTTGGTCAGGAAGGCTTAGATCCCAGGCATCCAAGGTTTTGCTTCAGAATTTGACAGGGAAATTAATTAGCATCTAGTCTGATATGTACACTGTACAAGCAGTCTGCCCATTACTCTAGTATGCAGTGTTTGGAGGCTGCTGTATGCATATATTAACTAGCAGCAGTAATATTACTTCAAGGGAGATCTAACAGTTCCCAGTTTGTATGCACTCGGAAGTTTGTCCATATGGCTGACACTATTGGACCAGCACAGGGAAATTACCCTAACAGAAGGAAGTAGCCTTAAATATTGATGGCTACTTCTTTGTAGCCTTAAATATGTTTTGTGCACAAACCCAGTGACAGCTAGCGTAAAATGCTAACAGAAAAGCAATACAGACTTTATTTTTTTCAGACCATTTCCATATTGCCACTGCACCTTGTTGTAGGTCTCAAATGTTACAGGCAGCATGAGGAAGAGCTGTCCAGAGAACTGCTCTTCAGTTGTGTTACAAATGTCAGCTGCAGGTGTTGAGGAATTCTGCTCTTGGTCCACTCTGAAAAATAAGAATTACTGTACAGAAGAGTAGTGTACTTGCACATACACTTTCCTTTTCCACCCCTCTCTGCATATTCTTCTCTAATTGATGCTTTCTCTGGTAATTGTGTAATCTCATCATTGCACTGTAGCGTCTGGTAACAGTTTGCTGAACGGGGTTAAATTTGGACCTTCTTCCTCTCTCCCAGCCCCATTCTCTTGATTTGCATCCTGCTCTACTGTGGCAAAATGTGCTTTAGCTCCCTGAAAGAGGTCCCCAAGTCTTTTTCACTTTCATATACTCACAGTCACTCTCTTTCAACATAAGGAGAGTTTATGTGAGAAAAGCTTTTTTTTCTCTTTTTATGTTATTTTTCTAGCTAGAGCTAGAGTAATATGTTTGTCCATGATGGTTAATAATTCATATAAATGAATCTCAAGTAATATTTTCAGGGGTGGGTTTATGGAGAGGGAGGGTGGGAGGTTTTTTGAGGAGGGGGGATTGTTTTTGGTTTTGTGTTGTTTCTTTAAGCATGTGCACTACAGAGTTACCCAGAGTGATCTAAGTGATAGCTGTTGCTGACTGTGCTGCAGCAGTGTGGAAGACACTCTCTGCCCACGCTGACAGAGATGAGGCTTTCCATACCTTGCTTTGCACAGTTGGCGTGATGTAAATGCTGGTCATTGGAGAAACAGGACTTAAATGGTGGGGAAAACCTGAGGGGTAGTCCGAGCACAGACGGAACTGGGGACCACTGAGAAGCCAAATGTTAGAAGACTCTTAAATCAGCTCTTTACGAGGCAGGAGTGCAGAGGCTCAGGAAGCAATGCAGCAATGCTGCCTTCCTGCGTGGCATGCCCTAGGGTGTGATGCTTGTATTTTCCCACTGGTTGCCAGGACCCCTTTATCAGTCAATGCTACATCATAAAAGCCCTGCAAACTATGAAAAATCCAGCAACTGCTTCTGACACTTAAAAACCATCATGAGCTTTCCCCTTCCCCTCTGCCTTGACTTGACAGCCAAACAGGCCAATAAGGCCTGACTGCTGGATGACTAAGCTGGAAAGATAGGTCTGGTACTGGTGCTTTCTGGTGTTGTGACCCAACCAGTTTATCTGGGGCAAGACTCTTCTTAACATGGAGAAACGAGTACCTGAAATGGTTCCTCAGTCAAGCTGCCTGCTTCAATAGAGTCATTTGACTCAGGGAAAGATACATCTTTGCCAGTCCATATTTCCCATTGCAACAACAGACTTATCAAAACTGGTCATGCCAGGGTCTCAAGTTAAAATCTACTTGAATAACAATACTTCATTGGAGAAATAGAGCTAATGCTAGACAAAGGCCGGCTTCCTGCAATATGCGTGTTGGTTTCTGGTGCCAGAGATTTACAACCACTGATAATATATTTTAATTATATTTCATATCTGCATATCTTGGAGAAAGGAAATATGCTCTGTCAACCCGAAGGTCTTACTTTGCTTCATGTTGATTTGGAGGGGCAGGCTGGTTATTCAGATAGGGAAAAGCAACTACTTCATACTTACAGTCTCACCTACTTGAGGAAATAGTGGGAAGATTTCACACATTTATCAACAAATACATGGATGTACAGCACCCATGTATGTGTCCCCCATTCCATGTTAGTAAGGCGTCTTGAGCACCCACTGAGGAGATCGTGCTGACAGAGTAGCTATTGCAGTGTGGCCATGGACATATGTTGATTATTTGGGGAAACAGTTCCAAAGAACATGGTTGAAATCCTGATGGTGAAAGATTATGCTCAGATTTTTAGGTATTAGTTTGTTTTGATTAAAAGAACGGGATGCTGGTTCTCTCTGTGCTGTAAAACTACAGTCTAACAATTTAGAAAAAAGAGTTGGATCTTTCTTCTGAAACAAATGCCTATTTTTAATGAGCAGTTCTTAAGAAAAACTTGAACTGCTGCTGATGGTACCAGCAGCCTTGAAATACCTTGCTTCCCTTCCCCAGATCTCCAAAATGGCTTCAGACCTCAGCTCTCTTTCCTTGAGGGCCAGAGTTCTTCCAACTGACCACCTTTTTGAATATCTTATAACGTGCCCATCCCAGGATCTAGCAAGCCTGGTGCTAGTAGTGAATAGTTAGCTTTACTTTTGTTTCCTGCAGTTCTTGAAAGCTGAGCCAGTAATCATAAATTGACCGCCCAGGGATAGTTGCAAACTGCTGCAAATAGAACTCAACAAAGGCAGGGGAGAGGATGGAATTGCATGGAAAGGGTTGCTGCTGGATCTGTGTAGGGCTGCAGCCTTCTCTCAAGGTGCTGATAATCCCTGATAGCACTGAATTCCTGCATAATCGATCACATATCTCAGTTTAAATAGCTGGTTGTTATTAAATGTTTGTTGGCTAAACTCTTGTTTGAGGAGTCCTGAAAGAAACTTCCTTATCAGCCTTTGTTTTGGAGCTGTGTATTAACAAGGGAATAGAGGTGGGGAACCCAGTCTTTCGTGATATAGAAAGGGTGATTGCAAAGACATCTTTCTTTCTTTCTACTGGCTGTTTACTTTGTCCCCTCAAGCCTGGATATAGGCAATGTGTGCATGTGAGGTTACTGCAGTCCTGGAGTTGCTCCATGGCAGTCACTGGAGCTGTACCCAAAGTGGAACTTCATTTGGTGTGGCACTTAGCACTCTTCTGGGAAATGGCAGATTCTGACCATTAGTAGACTAGGGAAAAAGATTGCTTTTTTTTTTCTTTTTTTTGTTTTTTTACAAAAAAGCAAAATCACTTGAGGCAGTTATTGCAAGGTAACCCCATCGACTCTACAATTAATTCCACCCTTCCACTGCTGGTCCTGTCCCATATCTCTGCTGAAGTTGTGGGAATGGTGAGACTGTGACATGCTGAATGGTGTGCTTTTTAAAGGGAAAAATAGGGAAAGCACTTGGCATATGTGCTAGAATCAAACGAGAATGCAGATTTGTGGAGGTGTTGCCTTGTTTTACCAGCAGTATTTACTGCGGGATCATAAGTAAAAGAGCCATGGAATGCCTGTTCACATTCATGGGAGCTCTGCACATGAACCAAGCACTATCGAGTATTAGCCTAATTTGACTACAAAGGTTTTAATAATGTCTTTCAAGAGTCTGTTTTTCAAGCTGGCATTTGTGATCATTTGCAAAAATGCCTACCTGTTGCCTTTGATTGTTTTAGCAAGAAGAAATACCTCAAGGAATTGATAAAAGGTCCTAGGACAATCTTTTACAGTTCCTAAAGACTTCAGTGGTCTCTGTTTCTTTGGTTTGCATGTGTTCACGCAGGTGTTACACAGCTCAGTTCTTCTCCACCGGGAAAAGCAGAAAAGACCAAACACATCAAATGCACTGGAATGTAATTGTGTGTGTGCGTATGGGTGTGGGTGTGTGTTCTTGAACTGAATGCAGTCTGACATCCCCTGCCCCTTCTTTCTTCCACGTGCCTCATCTTCCCCCTTAGCCACAGAAAGGAGGGTCTCTTCCTGCGAATCCCATGCTGGAAGTTGGTTTCTGGGAAGCGAAACCTAGTGTCTGTGGGCTGTTTTTTAAAGCCATGTTTCAGTTCTGTCTTCAGACTCTTTGCTGCCTTTGGGGAATGGAGGGTGGGAAGGGTAGATTCTTAAACTGTTTTTAAAATCTATTATGGAAATTTTGCATGTATAAAGTTATTCCTAAATCTAAAGGAGTCTCCCCAGTTTGTGGACACAGCTCCAGGAGAGCATCATCACAGATTCCTCAACTCAGTTTTTGATCAGACTATTCTGAAAGGAGTTTTTGATGACAAAAGGGGGAGAGACTGGTGCAATGGAAAGACAACATTGTCAGTATCTCCTTAAACACGAAAGAAGTTAGGCTTGTAAAAGGGAAATTTCAAAACAACTCACGGGATTTGTATGTCTGTTTCCACTGTGTGCATTTGATAAATCTGCCACTAAATTTGAGTTTGGGTATGTAGATGTTGGGGTTTTTTTTGGTTAAATTAATCCCATCTCTTCTGTTCTCTTCAATGGTATGTAGTACAGCCTCCCATGTTTCTAGGTGAAATCCACTGATGAGAATACTGTGAAATATGAATTCATGTTTTCTTCCCCCTCCCCCTGCCGCCCCTTCCTACATGACTTTACTTTAGTGGGATGCTTTTTTTAAAAAAAAAAGACTTGAGAGTCCTTCATGTGGAAAACAAAAAGGGTAAAGTGAGCTAGAATTTGCAATGTACTTAATAAATTTCCCCTCAACAAAGGGTTTCCCCATGATTTCTGATATTCACCAGAATATGATACTGTCCTGCTGCAGAAGTAAACCTGATGCTCTCCTGTGAGATTTCTGTCTGGATTAGTCCTGAAGTGCACACACCTTCTTTGCCATGGACTGAGACCCAGTGAGAATGTAGCATTTTGTTTATTCTGGTTGTGTGCCTCCAGGACTCCTGCCTGTACCAATGGTGACTGGGCAGAGCTCCTTTTGTTTTTGTATCTGTGCAGTATATTTGCTTTGTGCTTTCTTCTTTGGTGCTTTTTAATACTTTAATACTTGGATTTTTTTTTCTAATAACTGGTACAATTTTTAATAAAATTGTTAAATTCTCTGTCTGTGTTCTTTCTTTTATTTTTTAAAGGATGGAGGACATTTACACAGCTGGCCCATTCTGGAGTTACCCAAATCAGTGATACAATTTGGGTTGTTCAACTTTGAAAATGTCTGGTAAAACATTTTATGTGCACCCGAATAACAGGCCCTGCAGCAAGACAAGATTTCCTTTCCAGATTGAACTGCTCTCCTTGGGCATAATTTGATTTATAAAATAGTCTTTCAAGAAGATATATTCCCATGCTTGAGAACTGCTGCTCCTTGGAGCTGCACAGTTAACTTGCTGCTTCAAATCAGGAAGGTCTTGTTAAAACATATGTGAGGTGCATCCTTCAAATTTGCAAAATGTAACCCAGGATTGATGACTTCTTACCTACTGCCTACACAAGTACATTCAAAGGCCCTGAGGCCTTGAGAATAAAGACTTATTGCGTGGTAATCCTGCGAGGGAAATATGGTTCTCACTGGTCTTCCGGCGTAAAGGCAGCGCAGGAAGGTGCTCATGGCTTTGAGAGAGCTTGTGGGGTGGTAGTGACTCCTTCAAACATAGGCATGAGAATGTCTCAGCCATCCCAAGCACAGCAAGACATGTATTTTGGTAATCATCAGGCCTGTCCTTAAGTTTTCCTCTGTTCCTTTTGGGGAAAAACTACCTCCATTAAGTAATGGTAGTTAACCTGGGTGGAGCAGCAATGGATGTGTGTGTCGTGAATTATTTATAATATGTCTGGTCAAATTCCTTCAACCACATTCCTCTTCCAGTGCAATGCTGCTGCAGTGTTTATGGGAGGCTTTAGGGAACTGAGTTAACAATCCTACCCGATGTTAAGTTGCCTTGGCTGGTGTGTCCATGTTACAAAAGGGCCTTTCATTCCAAGAACACATGATGTGTGTGGTATGAAAAGCCACATGTGCATCTAAGACCACAGGGGGAAAAAGACAGTTTTTCTTTTCATTGTATTAGATCTAGTGAGAAGTGTGTCCCCTGGCCAGCCTCATGTGACCGTGAAAGAGGCTGTTGTAACACCCTGATACCAAGGGACAGACATGAGATTGACTTAGATGGCAGGGTTGGCTCTGAAATTCCTCATTTTTGTGTGGTTAAATTCTCACCATTAATTAAACTCTCTTAAAAGCTTTAGTAATTCTTGTCCCAAAGGGAAGAATGGCTTTTAAAAATGAATGGTTTGTAATGCTACCCCAGAAGCATTTGCCAAAGCAGCAGGATGCATTTCACCTTGCTCAAAGCAAAGGCAAGTGCACAGACGTATGGACAGCCTCCTTCCTCTGAGATCTTCCAGATTAATCTTGGCTCTTTGGTTTGGCTCTGTCATGACCTGCTGTCACTCACCTGTGACAAAGTAGACTTTGGAAAATGGAAACATCTTCAGAGTTAGGCATCAGGACCAAACACTATAGGCCGAAACATTCCTATTGCAACATTAACATTTTTTTTTTTGGTGTAGTTTGAAAGAAACTGGATATCTTAGAAAATGTGCTTCAGAAAAGCTTTCTTCTTAAAATACTAAGCCTGCATACTAACAGGGCCTTTTCAATTTATTTCCAGCCATGGCCTCTTTCATGGCAATCACAACACGACTAGCACTTTAAGGGAAAATGAGTTTTGTTATTAACTTCCTAGCTGTATGCTGTAGGGACAAGGTAAAAAGTTTAAGTAGGATTACTGCTTCAAGGAAAAAATGTTTATCAAGAAGTGCTCAGCCTGTCTCGTTAAAAATAATAAAGCACTCTGAGGACGAGAAAGTTCTTTGGTTGCGCAAGCTACTGCACAAAGCACTCTATTTTCATGACTCTGGCTGCTGAAGTTTAGAAGCCACTCTGGTGTATGGATTGGGGAATATTTTTCAAGCACTCATAATATTGTTTTATGGTGCAGTAAATGTGCCGGTCCTCAGTCTCTGCAATGTGTATGCAAGCCTGAAAGCAGCTCTCCTGAACAACTTTCTCCTTGTGCTCTTATACCTGAGTAATTCAGATAAGATACAGCCCCATTTCCTTCTTTTGCTTGCACCCTTACCCCCCTTTCTATTCATGGAGAGATGGGGATAGGGAAGGAAAAAGCATCCTGAAAGCAATTTTTGACAGGTTTGGGAGGTTGGTGGTTAAATGCAAGAGCTGCAGTTGTTTCATTGTTCATATTGCCGGTTCCTGTTGAAAGGCTTGGACTGAGAGAAACCTGTTTCCAACAGGAATCTAATAGAGAGCAGACAATGGTTTCTGGTAACGAGTTGTCTTCCACCTGACATGATGCATGGCACCCTAACACACGTACAAAGTCTGACAACAAACCACCAAGCGTGACGCACTGACATCAGTATTCATATTCCTCTCTATAAGTCCTTTAAATCTTGATTTCTCTTAAATGAATTATGTTCTCTGTAATGTTCATAATGGACTCTTTTCTTTCTCCATTAAAGTCTGTGTCAGCATTCTCCTTCTCTGTGTTTTGCCTGAGGGCTCTTGATGTATACAAAGACTCCTCTGTTTTCTGCTCTTAGTCACACGCTTTCACTCTTAACCTCAGTGCTATAAACCAAACATCCACCCACTATGGCTGGAGATGACCCTGTTTACGTCTGCTGCTCAAATCACGACAGCAACAGTCATGAAACTTTGTTTTCATGGACACAGTTAGGTCTTAATAAGAGGACAATGAATCTTGACTTCTTACAACACTGCAAGTTTTTGCAAAAATTTCAACAGAAATAAAGAGCCGGGAAAGGTTAACAGAATCTGTAAAGAAAGGGCTTGTTTCAATCATTTTACTTCACCACTTTTTTAAATTACTGTGTATGATTTGTTGTAGCAGTTCACTGTGGTATTGGAACACACCAACTCAATCTGAGACAGTGAGGGCACAGGTGGGGGAGTGTGGCTTATGTTAACATGGCAGGACTGGCCATGGTGATCAGCATGAACCACAACTCTCTGCGCTGCCAGAAGTGAGTATAGAAGGGCAGTGTCACCCATACCACTGAGAATTCCCAGTTTTGGATGCCTTTGCTACCAGACTTACTAAACAGGGACTGTTTGAGATGACAGCTCTTCCTAAGGAGACCACCAGCCCATAGGAAACAGGGTGAGCAGTGATGGTTATGAGAAGATGCGGGAAAGGGGCAGGAACACTGCTAATTCGCAGTGTGGGACAGCTTTTTTTGCAGGTGGCTGAAATAGGCTGTCAAGCTGTAGCCAGGTTTACTTCTCTGCAAGCACAACTAGCTAAAGCACATACTGGGACCAAGGTGCAGTATTCCTTAAGGGGCTGCTGCTCTCCTGGCTGGGTATCAGTGGGTGCTACTGGAGGCAGAGCCATCCCTGGGGAGGGTGGCTGCTCTGAACTCCCACCCCACCCATGGTCACCTGCTGCACCCCACCTTCCTTGTCACAGAATCACAGAATGGGTAAGGTTGGAAGGCACCACAGTGGGTCATCCGATCCGAGCTCTCTTCTCAAGCAGAGTCATCCTAGAGCATATGGCACAGGATTCCATCCAGATGGTTCTTGAATGCCTCCAGTGAGGGAGACTCCATTCCAGTGATCAGTCAGCCACACAGCAAAGAAGTTCTTCCTCATATTCAGGTGGAACTTCCTGTGCATTAGTTTCTCCCCATTGTCTCTTGTCCTATTGCTTGGCACCACCAAGAAGAGCCTGGATCCATCCCCTTGGCACCTTCCTTTCAGATACTGACATTGATGAGGTCCCTTCTCAGTCATCTCTTCTCAAGGCTGAACAGGTCCAGTATCTGTGTTCCTCATAACAGAGATACTCTCTTGTTGCCCTCCACTAGACCCGCTCCAGGGCCTCCACGTCTCTCTTGTACTGAGGAGCCCAGGACTGGACACAGCATTCCAGGTGAGGCCTCACCACGGCTGAGCAGAGGATCAGCATCACCTCCCTCCACCTGCTGGCCATGCTCTTCCTGATGCACCCCAGGATACCACTGG
>JAWWMP010000165.1:30826659-30876587 GCA_035047865.1 Dendrocincla tyrannina
CTTCCTGATGCACCCCAGGATACCACTGGCCTTCTTGGCCACAAGGACACACTGCTGGCTCATGGACAACTTGTTGTCCACCAGGACCCCCCAGGCCCTTTCTGCAGAGCTGTTTCCCATGGGTTATCATTCCCCAGGTGCAGGACCCTGCACTTGCCTTAGCTGAATTTAGACAATTCTGCTCTGCCCATCTCTCCAAGCTGTCAAGGTCCTTCTGAAGGGCTGCACAACACTCTGGGCTATTGGCCATTCCTCCCAGCTTTGTCATCAGTGAACTTGCTGTCATCATTTGGCAAGAAGGTGTTGAGATACTGTCCATATAAGAAGGATTATCAGTGCCTTCCAACTTCCCTGTGACCCCGCCCATCATTTCCAGTACTGAGGCAGCAGTTACCCGGTGCTCCCCACACCACTTCCCTTTACACAGGGAAGTCCAGAGCTCCACAGCTGGCAGCCAGCTTGCCCAGTCTCCTCGGCACTTGCACACAGCACTCCTTTGACAGGACAGGGTCACAGAGCTTATTTTGCCTGTCAGTGCAAGCATGCTCCCCATGGAATATTTGCTGGCACTTTCATTAGTCTAATTTTAAATATCCCAAGTGAATGACTTTCTACTATTCCCCTTGAGAGACTGCTGTACCTACTAATAAATCTTACTGACAAAAGGTTTTCCCCAATATCCGTCCTAACTTCTTTCTCTCTTAATTATATTCCAATACCCTAGTTGTACATCCTTGTGTCACTTTGCAAAGTCATTTCTTTAACTAATGCACCCTAGAGCTCACATAACTCCTTGGCAAAAGCTCCTGCTGACTTCAATGTACTTGCAGCCAGCTCTTGTGCAAAGCTCTGCCTTCCCCCTCAGTGCAAGCCTACATCCCTAGAGTAGCATGGTGCGGCATAGCAAGGCTTAGGGTTTCCACCCAGGCCTTTTACTGCTGCCCTCATTCCCTTTCTGGGAACCCCTTTCTGGGGTTTCCCCCTGGAACCACCAAAGACTTCAGTGTGAGTTAAAAAATGGACAAGAAGTATAACCGAAGGTATTTTTCAGGCTTTCTGAGGTGCCCAGCCCCCCTGCTTGCTGGCACTGGCTGCCCCAGTGAGGCCAGCAGCCTGCAGGATTCAGGGCTGAGGCTCCAGTAGGATGGTTTGGTATGTATGTCTTGGGAGCAGCTCACCTGGGAACAGAAACCTGGCTCCACCACCCAAGTACTGCCGGTCTGGCAGCCTGGCTGTGTCCCTGCATGGCAATATCCCTGCCTGGGGTTACACTAGTAACAACAACATGACATTCATTCCTGCAAAGTTGAATGTAGTAAAGCATTTCCCCTTCACTTCCTTCCCTGTGTGATCGTGAGTCATGGTTCTTGGGAGCTGATAACAGGGGAATCCAAACAGTGCTTTGAGTTGTGCCCAAACATGAACAAATACTTAATCAATCAGGGATTTATCAGAAAAAGAAATGTTTGCGGATGTAAGCTGTTATTTGGAGCTGACATGCTCATGTGACATTATGTGGTCTTTATGCCTGCATCTGAACTAGGCCACTTTTCCTTCAGGCAGCCTCATCCAAAGAAACAGAACCAAACCCTTCCTCACTCCCGCCGCAGAAGTTCTCTTGCCCTCTGGAAAAGGAGAACCAAAACGGAATATCCAGCTTTGTACCAGCTGCCCATGAAGTTGGCCAGCGTGAGTTTCCCTTGCTGAAGGGGGGTTACCACAGCCCACATCGCCAGTAGAACTCTCCCTGACGTGGTAGATGTGGCCTGTAATTTATAACATCCAACCCTGTTGTGATCTTTAGTTAAAGGTGCTTGGAGTCAGTCAACCAATTTGGCACTTTACCAGAGTGAATACAAGAGAAAGGAGGAAGGTGAGGAAAGGGATTGTTACTCCTGGTTGTTAAGTTCTGTTGTTACATAAGGCACAAAATTAGATCCAGCAAGGGGCATAGGTGCTTACCTATTCCTTTTGAAACTGAAGTCCATCTTCGTAGTCTCATCCAGCTGCTGCCTAACCCTGGAAGGTGTTTTCACATTCCCCAACAACCTAAAATTCTCCTGGAGGCACTGAATGTCTCAGGACCAATCTTATGCCAAAGTACTGTGTGATCTGCTAAGCTGGTGCTTTTCTGCCTCTCTCATTTGAGATACCTGTTAGGGCAGTCTGTTTCAGAGCACGACACCAAAGCAGGGCTCACAAAAGGTGCAGGGAAGGGTGATCCTTTCTCTGCTGTCAGCCAGTAATTCTCATTTGAACACTCACCCAGAGTTATCACCTGCTGCCAGATGGGATCTGAGCCTGGTGCTCTCTGTTCCCAGAGTTGTGCCCTATACCTCTGACTGGTCAGGATGGGTTGCTCTAAACTCCTCCTGTCATATCTGTAACACTTAGATATTTTGGAGGCCAGAGAGCTTAGAAAAAGAGTGCATACAACCATCTTAGGGATAGAAAATGCATGGCGTGAATGTAAAATCTGTGTCCCCGTTCATGATCAGTTGAATTTGAAGGTTCAATCTTTGAACCAGGTTGAGAGACCTCCTTGTGAGATAATCAAAGTTTGGAGAGAAGTGTTTTATTGACACTTCTGATTTTCTTTGTGCCTTGGTGGCTCTCCCAGCTGTCTCCCCGCTGAGGACAGCAGCCTGGATGTACTCTGCTCTTAGTCATCTGCTGCTTTTTTCATTGCCTGAAGGGCAGCTTAGGCATCCAGTTCAGGGCGGTGGAGCTTGTGGAGCAACTAGGCACCTAAAAGTTTGGTGTTGCAGTTCCAAATTAGGATATTAACTTTCTTTTGTCTTTATGCTTCTAGTTGCTCATTACTGTTCAAAACAGGCTAGTGCATTTTTGTTAATCTCCGAATAGACAGAGTTCTATAATGGGACATTACTTCTGTGCATTGCACTTCTTTGTCTGTGATAAGACATGGTTTCTAATGTCTCCTTTTTTCTTTTTTTTTTCTTTAAGTTGGTGCTTGTCCAGAGCACTTCTTCATCTTGCCAGCTAGTGATTAATTGGCTGTACTGAAAGGTTCAACACTTTTTTGTACGTTTACCAGAGGAGGTAGAGGAATGTGTGCTCTATCTAGAGTAAAAGTATGCCCTAAGTGGGTTTAAAAATGGGTCATCACTTCTTCATTTTAGAACCTGTGCCCTTAAAACACATAAGGAAAGGTGCCCTACCTTTTTGATACAATTTTTTTTAAAACTTCACTTACAGTTCCCACTGAGTGGCAATCTCAGTGGGAAGTTCAGAGACTTCTGTTTATCTTCAGGTAAAGGCAGGACAGACAGCCCAAGCACAGAGCTCCTTGTGCTACACTGGTGCTGTCAGCTGTCATAAAGAAAGTGGTTTTGTCCCTCGCTAGAGGAATTTCCATGCTGATTATACAATTTTTACCTCCTGACTCTTAAGGGGGGAAAATTTACTAAAAACAGAGACCTAGGCAGGGCCTTGTCAGCCATAGTTTCAGTTAGAGCATCTAGATATGTTTCAGCATGTGCAGCCCTGTAGTAAGGTTTTGGAGGGTTAATGGTCCACTTAACAGCTAGGGAGACATGAGAACTTTTTGAGCAAAGCTTGGAGCAAGACTCAGCTCTCTATTTCACAGAACTGCATCTCAGCTGCTTGCTACATAGCCTTTTAACAGGAAATCCCAAATTAGGACCTTCTACAATCCATGTTGTCACCCTTCCGCAAGGGAACTTCATGAAGCAATTTGACCTTGTTCCTACTTCTGTGTTAGCATCTGATTCGTTAGCCCTTAGGTTGGAAATTCATGCTCGTGCAACCAGACATCCATGGTTCATGTCTTGCAGATGACCCAAGCATGGGTGTGTTTCAGCTGGCCATGATGCTTGTAACCACCAGACCACAATCTGCTCCCAGAGCCAAGAATAGCAGCAAGATTTCTGATGTTCCATTTTAAACAAAGCAGTCTCACTTGCAAGACATTTTGGAGAGTTGGCAATATTGGTAAACTGACAAAGACACTAGGAGTGGGCAGGTTGAGTTGGAAATGGAAAGACAGAACAAAAAAGAAAAAGCATTTTAAAAAAACATTTTCTAACCTTGTTTTTAGTGTAGGTTTTGTTTGGGTTTTTTTTTGAGTGACTCACAATTTTTAAATTTGTGGTAGGTTATAGTGTTGCCAAACCTACTATGTGTTATCCTTAATCTAAACCCCTCTCCAAAGTTTTCATGCTTATTCAGTCCTTGATCTGTCTTTTGGGATGGCTTCTGAGGATACCAACCAGTAGCAGATGTGACAGCATTTTTTTTTATTGTGGACGTCTCCTGAAAGAATTGCACCAAAATAACAAAACAGCAATAGCTTTTGAGGGCTACCAAACAGTCTCTAGATAGTCACTTCTTTTGGCCCTTGCCAGCCTAATTTGATTTGAACAGGGAACTGATAAAGAAATGCTCTCAAGCCCAGACAAGTCATGTTTCTGCTTCTCCATCTGAGTAATTTCTTGACTGCTTGTTGAACGCTTAAGAGCAAGTTGGGTGCCTTCCAAAACAAAGCAGAGATAGCTTCCCTGTCCCAAAGAGGTTACAGTGCAAACAGAGAATACCCAGCATGTAACAGCAAACTTAAGTGCACACAGGAGGCAAGGGAGGCAGTTGATCATATACATTGTGTAGGCAGGACCTAAAGACAGATGTGAGGCCATATTAGCTGCTTGTCCGTGTTATTGGCCTGTTGGAGTTCCCCAGTGCACAGCCCTGAGCAGCCTTTCTTGCCAGGGGCAGGAGGGAGGCAGCCCAGGCAGGTCACTGGGCCAAGACATGTCCCACTAGTTGCACTATGCATAATGTTTTAAACTGAGCTTAGTAAAAGGATTTGCATGGATATCCCATATGATCCACGTGACCAAGGCTTAGTTACCAAGCTTTTCAACAGGAAAGGAGGCTTCTAGATCAAAAATTATAATGTGTCAGCATACATAAATTACAGGTTCATTTCTCTGCATACTGACAGTTATAAACAGCTCTTTCTTGGCCCTAGGTCAGAGGTATGGCTGTGACCATAATTACATTCTTTGTAGATAACTTATTTTTGTTTTGGTTACCAGAGCTTTTGTAATGGATCAGGCCTTCACATTACTGTTTGTGTCTCGTGCTCCCTTTTTCTGCCACGACTTCTACCTCTGTAAACAGCACCACCTGGGTACTAGGACATGTGCAGCATGGGTTACCATCAACAGGAGGGGAGCTCAGCAGATAAAAACTCTGGAGTTTTGAGCAGGACCCATGACAGTAGAGTAGTGAGAAGTCCTGATGTGGTGATGAGCGGTGAAGGGGGCTTAGCCCTGCCTGCTGGAGAAGGAGGAGGATGAGGAAGCAGTGTTCTTTATCACTTTTGTTTCCCTCTGTCCTGCAGTCAGATTTTCTGCTTGTTTTTCATTGTGCCCTTCATGTGTTTTCCATCTCTCCAGAAATCACTGGCTTTGTTTAAAATAGACTTCGAGCGGCTGCCAAGACTTTATCCAGAGAGAGAGAAAAATGCACGGACGCCAAGTTCCTATAGAGTTATCAAAAGCTTTCACTCCCCATCAAGACCTCTGAATACACCAGAAACCAGGTCTTCTCCAGAAAGGCTCTGCAGTCACTACAGGTCATCCTGCAAGAGCCACCAAAGCACTTTCTGCCCAGGAGAACACACCTCAGCTCGCAGTGGTGTCTCCTGAGATCTGCTTGCAAGCGCCCTCCCAAGTCTCTCACATCCTGGCATGTTGGACTTTCTTTGCAGTGTAGTGAGTCTATACAGAAAAATCACAAAGTTAGAGGAAAATGGCTTAAGGATGTTTGTCTCAGAAACATTTAAAGGTACACTCAGAGAGTAATAGATTTCATCAGAGCACAGCTTTGTGCTGTAGGCTTGCAGCCAAGGAGGATTCACCTTGGGGGGCTTTGTTGGGTCTGTTTGCTTTCTCTTTATGCTTTACCACCTTTTTCTACTCAACCCTAAAGGGATTTCCTGCTTTGTCTCCAAAAGGAGATGCTATTGTTAAGTAATTCTGGGCTGGGAGCTTAGCATCAACTTCTCTCTGCAACAATTCAAGTCAGCAAGATGATAAGCACACGTAAAATTGAAAACAGAATCCGTTCCTTCATCACCAGGGCAAAAGATATTGAAATAGAGACAAAAATGTATATTCTTTGCTTTCGGTAGAACAGTTTGATTTCACTGTGGCTTTTGGACTTGTTTGGTAATATTTCTTGATCGGAAAAGCTTACTGAAAATACTCGAGATAACTGGTGGGGAGAGATCTTCCTAACAGAAGCCACTCCTTCTGACAGAAGGTGAACAGTCCCAGAGCAGGCTTCACGAACACCACTCCTCCCACCAGGAGTGAAAATGCAACAGCTCCAAGCCAGCAGCTCTGACATTTGGGTTGGTAGAACAAGCTGTGCTGTATGTCTACAAGATACCAGGAGCACAGGGTTGTTCCTTACATACTTTGGTTTCCAAGGGGCAATATAGTCTCATTTTGTCTGGGCTGTGCCAGAGCCTCTTGTCACCTGCTCTTTCACCTTGCTAAGCAGCATCAGGGAGGGAAAGCTGCCTTGTCTGAAGGAAGCATGTGGTGGATCCCAGACTTTCTGGATGTTTAAAAGAGGGGGAGACTTACAATCTTAGATGAAGCATAAAAATTATGATCTCCTATTTCTCCTATTGCTCATCTCCCTGTTTCCCAGGCTGTCTTGTGCTCTCTGCTCTGTCACAGACAGTCTTGGTTTGGTGCAGCTGGTTTTCTTATGTTCCTTCTCTTATTCTTCATAATAAATTAACATCAACTTGCCACTACTTTTTCCTGGCACGTTGAAAGAGACTGATATAGGCAAAGTCCTCTTCTACAAGTCCTGGCTGTAGATTAGTGAAGGCAACACAGGTCTTCTGTGAAGTTTGAGGGAGCTGGATGCTAAAGTCCTTCTGCACTTCACCACTGGCACGGGTGCAGTGTTTTCAGGGAAATGGGAGTGTCCCAGACTATGCTACTCCTGTACATGTGTGTATCCCTACTGTGATTAAGACTGCAATTATGGTAAGCACATGGAGAACTTAATGCACAAAGTATGAACTTGTTGTTTTGAAAGTCTGGCCAATAACATCTTGATGACTCACTTTATCTCTGTTAAGAATGACTGAAAAATACTTACTTCTCCATAGGATTGTGAAAATTCAGAATACTTTAGAAACTGTTTTTTGGGAAATTGCTGCTCCTAGTACTATTATAAATTATGTCTTTGGTCATTCACTTTATTCGTGGTGCTAGGTGTCCATAGGAAAAGAGTAGAACTTTCACTGTTTTTTTCCTAAAACTGTTTTTCTGCCACTTCCTGCATAATCAGGGAATGCTTGTGTAACCTACAGAAATCCTGACTCATAAAACATCTTTCTATCTAAACTGGTGCACTGAATCCCTAATTCAGCACTGTGCAAAGTGGTGATTCCCCCAGAAAGCTTAGCAGGAATGAGCTTTAAGTGTTAAGACACACAGCTACTCCACAACTTATAGTGGGGAGGGGGAAGGAAGTGAGAGACAGAGTAACAGAAAAGCACCAGTGCTGTGAAAAACAGAGTGAGACATAAGAGGGGAAAGGTGCAACACCCAAGAAACCAGGAAGAACAAAACACAAATTCAGCCTTTGCACAGCAAACACAAATTTAAAAAAGGCATTAGGCCAGGATGCTTCGTCCTTAGTTCTTTTTGAACAGCTCTGAAAATTAAGTTAATTAATAGTTTCCAAACTTAATAAGTAAGTTTGTAGCAAAGTTATGAGAATAAAGAGGGTGGTGAAGCAATATTAAGAAAGAAGATTACATACTGGAAATTGAGCTCAGTGCAAAATTTTTCTGTCTTCTTTTTTTTAGTTACTGTAACTATAAGCAAGAAATGTGTGCCAGAGGAAATGAGAATTTAAGAAAATATAGACAGCTTGGCAGGGCCACAAAATGAAAGCTTTAAGGAAAGAAAAGTTAGAGAACAGAAGGAAATATTAGTGGGAGAAATGATAGCAGCATAGAAAACATAAACTTTTCAAAGATATCATTTTGCACCCAACTTTTAAACATCATTTAACACACAAATGGTAAGTTTTGTCATACTGATGCTGGAGCAGGAAATTATGCGCACACATTTTTTTAACCTGCTGGGAGAAAAAAATGGCTACACAAAGGCAGGGAAAGAAGAAAGCAATTCCAGCAACTTAATAGTTAAGGTGTTGAAATAGTTACCAGACACTGTTTCTGTAGGAATGATGAAGCTGAGATTTAGAAGACGTTGAAAGAATTGTGATTCTGAATGGCCAAATACACATTAGTGCCCCCACCTTGACACAAATAAACCACAGCTGCCTGGACAGCATAATTCCCTTTTGGCTTGAAACTGTATATGTTATTTAGAAGGCTCTTTGAGAATAGAAGTAGCCCAGTGAGAGATTCATAGAGAAGCCAGGGATCTAAAGCTGACCCAGCAAATAACTGCTGCCTGTGCTAGCAAATTAAGGCAGTTGGATCCTCAGCAAAGGTAAATGGAAATACAGAAAAATAAGCCCTGATCCTTTCCTCTAAGAAGATAACAAAGAGATAGCAGGTGCTTAGAGGCCACAGGGAAAGGCATGGCTTTGAATCCCTGTGAGCATGGAGCTTGTGCAGCCATGTTGGCCTTTGGTTGGATGTCGGCAAGCAGCAGAATCTGGCTCCTCATTCTGCAATGTGTAATTTTTAGTCTCTCCAATACATGAAGTCACTGAACCTTCTGACCTGTTTACTCAGTGCTTCCAGAGGCCGCTCATTTCAAAACACTACCATGTTACAGGTACACGGAGTCCCCAGTTCAACCCTTTATAGTAGTTATTTATTACTCTGGCTCGGTCTGTGAATGCTGAAGCCGCAGTTTTTTCCTCCCCAGCTGTCCCACTGCAGAGCTGCACCCTCTGCCTTTGCCACCCAAAAAACCCTGGTCCTTGTGTGACAGCTGCTTCAGCAACTGGTCCTGGGTCCACAGCCTCTCAGCCTGCACACACACCTGCAAACTTTGTGCTGGCCAACATGAGCATCCATGGAAGGCACCACATGCATTGTGCCAGAAGCAGGAACATCAAATGTTCCACAAGGTCAAGGATGGAAAGGACAGCCTGCCTGTGGCTTCCTTTCATGAAACTTCACCAAAGGTTTCTGTAGAGCACACTCAGGAAAAAAGGGCAAGAGTTTGGTGGCATGGTGGGACTTTTGGATTGCTTTGTACTTGTTCCCACAGTATACCAGCTTCCAGTCATTGATCTAGGAGTGAAAGAGTGAGCAGCCTTTCTGTTTCAGGATGGTGGTGGAGTACAGCTTGTTTAGTCAGGGTCTTCCTTGAACCTGCAGTCATAGTGGTATGAGACTCAGCCTTGGATGGAAAACTGGCCCAAGAAAGCTAAATATTTGAGCAGCTAATCTGTGCCACATTATCTGTACCTAAACTAGGCGATTAAAGCTTGCTCGTGCACAGCTACAAAGTCTTTGGTCATGCCTTTACATTGCAATGTAGGCATCCTACCAGGTGCTTGAGAACTTTTGCTTCCAGCCTCCCTTTATAATTATTTAATGTGCTAAATGCATTGTGTGGTGGTGTTTGTTTAGTCAGACATAAATATTCCTGTGGATGTGATGGAGGGCATTCCTTGATGCACATCACTGCCATTCATGCTTTGGGCTAATATGCTCCAAGATGCTGCACTGCGCTGGGACAGGCAGGTCACTGCTTCCCAGAAGGAAGCAACCCTGAATGCACTGCACACACAGTTTGTCCCTTTCATTTGCTCTTCGGCCTGCCAAGTGCTTTGGTAGCCTCACAGCTGCAGGCATCATGTGAGCAAATCTTTGGATGTTTGCTCCTGTCAGGCCTGTTGGTTAAATATTTGGGAAAGCTCACTGAAATGCAGGAAGGATCCCAAAGTGTTTTAAAAATTATATTTAACTCATGCTTAATCCCATCTAATTTAAGGATTTTGGCTGGAATACTTAAATTGAAGCTTTGGCACTTTGGTTTAGTTTCTATCATGCAGAGCAAGTTGTCTAGCTCCTAGCATCCATAACCCACTGGTGGGGTGCTGCTTCCCCAGCCTCAAACACCACCTCCATCTTCTGTGAAGAGGATGGGGACCAGGAAACACCCATCTTCATCCCACTGGGAATTCACAGGCTTGCAATGGGATGGGGAGAGTGGGGAAGTGGTGTCTCATGGGGTACCCGGGATATGGACAAATGCCTCTGTTTGCTGGTCTGGACTGCTTCATGTCCCCATCAGGTGTGATCTAGTGCACAGCAGTGTGTGTTCCTTGAAATAGTGGAAACACCCTGGGATGTCAGCTTGCTTAGACAAAGCTGGAAGAAGCAAATTACTCCTTCACAGGAAGACAGGGAAACCCCTGACTGCAGAGGGTGGGCTTAGAGATGCTCCTGGTGGAGGGCACAGAGATAAGCCTCAGCCAGGTAAACCCACTGGCCCACATAAGAAGGGTTAGACAAATGAGTCAGGAAGAGATGAGCATGCTCATGTAGCTGTGGGAACAGTGTAGAGAAATGCTCTGTGAGTCACAGAACAAGCTACAGGCTTTTGGAAAATGGTCCTGGACCATCTCCTCCTATCTGAGCCCAGCTCGTTTCTTCTTGGGCAGTGCAGAGGAGCCAAAGTGGGGAAATGCTGGTGATGTTCACTACTCTCACCAAGGTCTACATACTGTGCTGTCCAGGGGAAGGATCACTCATTTTAGTGTCCTGGGGAAGGTTTGCATGTAACGTGCTGTCCCTTGCGTGTGCTCCATGAAGATATAAGCCATTCTCACAAGCCTGAGTCCTCTGTGCTGTTTTATATGGAGCTTGATGGATGCTTTGCAAATGCCAGTCCTGGTGGGCACACAAGGGATGGCCTATGTTTCCTCATCCAACTGGTTTAACAAAATGCCCAGAGTTTGCCATTGTGTCTGCAGATCTGCAGTGTCTGTGTCCCAGGAGGGATGGAAGTGACTTCACTCCCTTCAGTGCTGTAGTGGCAGTCCATTGTCACCAGTCCACTGTCACCAGTCCACTGCTGGTCCAGTAGTGTGCTGGGCCATCTAAGCACTGTCTTTATTTGTCAGATGCAGTATGTAATTAATCAGCAGACTCACTGCCACATCACTGCATCCAAGAGTGAGTAAATGAAGCTAGATTGTCCTGTGCAAGAACATTGACTTTCAACATTAGAGATATGATAAGAAGAACATAAATCAGGCTCTTTCTATTGGCAACAGAGAAGCAGTTTTCCCCAAATCAGATTACTACAGAAGATTTCTTGCATTTCCTGGAAAAAGAAGTGTTGGCTGCTGCCAGAGAGATGATACCAGAATTTACATACTGTGTATAGGTATGGCATTTCAGGTCCATGAGTGAATGGGCCACAGTGGCAACAAATGGCTCTCACCTACTGCACTGATAAACATGCTTCCTGAAGTGAGAACCAAATACTGTTGCCTGTGTCACCAAACTCAGAGGTAATAAAGAGCAGCTGGCTATGGGAAAAGCCACCCTTGCTTTTTCCTTCCCCTGTCTTCAGCAAAGAGCTTGGGCTCCTTGCATAGGAGGGTGATGGGCCCCTGCTCCCCCTCACAGCTGTTGGGGTCCCCTTGCCACCAGGTCACCTTCTGCCCCCACGGCAGGGCTGCCCTCAGTAGCTCCTTGGAGCAGGGAAAGCTCAGCTGTGTGTAATCTTGAATGTGATACAAGTACAGGCTCTTCTTGTTACTCTGGGGCTCAGTTAACAGGTACAAGCAGTGAAGGTGAATATTAAGAGCTGCTTAGAGGATTGATTTGTCATTAAGATGAATCTATTGTAATTAAGCCTAACAGAGATGTTTGTGCTAATGCTGTGTTATTAATTGCCTCAATGCAATCCTTTTTTTTTTAATAAGCATGTGAAGTTTCTTTACCTTTCTTTATTTTTTTAATCTTACAGTCTTGTATTATTTCTCTTTCTCCTTCTAGAATATATGTTGGTGTGTCTTTTCTTCTTTCAGTGTCTGTTTTCTCTCAAGACCAATTTTTTTCTGTTGTGTTTAATTGTTTTTCTCCTGATTTATTGTTCCAAGCCCATGCTAGGCAGTCTGTTTATTTATAATTTGGATTATTTTAAAATGGATACAGAGCTCTAGGTCAGTGTTTAAAAATTAACTAATAAAATACACAAATGAGGCCCAATGGTCAACATAAGATTACACATCCTCTAGGATTCGCATGCTACTCCAAATAAACCACTGGGGAATACAGGCCCCAGGCCCAAAAGCATGCAAAAATCACTAATCTGGACTGAAGTGGGCTGGTATAGAACAGATATATGGGACCCCTTCACTGATAGCACTAGGCCACTCTTCTGACGATTGAACCAGCAGGTGTTAGTATGGCCCTCAGGAGGAGTGATGGTGATGGTGTGATAGGGCAGGGAAATGCTGGGCTCTGCCCTGCTCAGGTGCCCACCTCCCAAGAACTGATCCTCTCACTTTTAGGCATTTGGGGAGAATGCAGCTCAAAGGATAATAACACAATCCACACAACACAGGTCAGAAGAGCAGAGGGTCCTGAAATTGTACCGAACCTTCCTCCTTCTCCCATGGAGGCTGCCAATTCCTGCTGGAAAGGAAAACCCATGGAAGGGAGTGCGTGCTCTTCTCCACAGAGACACGAAGCCATGCATCACAGTATCCCTGTTTTGGCACTGCCCCACATGTGGTACCCTGATGGTTATATCCCTCTCTTCACACTTCATTGCGAAACTTCTCCAGTAAACAAACAAATGGCATGAGCCACTGTGCATATTTGGAGAGGTAACTGTGTCCTGCAGAGGAGAATGGGCAGCAGACCTTGATAAGGGAGCATGCTGTGCAAACAGCTCCGCTGGCAGCAGGCAGAAGGGGTGACCGTGCCGCAGCCTGGCTCAGCCGTGCATGGTATGGCAGGCAATGGGGTCGAGCCATCACATCCCCCAAACTGAAGCCACTGCAGTGCTCAGCTGGCAGCCACAGAAACCACCATCACACACCCCAGCAAACGCTGCTTCCCACGGCTGGTGCCATCAATGCTCTGAGGTCCATTGTCCCTCCATAAAATGTGCAGCAGGCTGGGGGCTGTCTTGAGGCAGAGGGGACGAAGCAGTGCCTGTGTTCATGCCCACAGTGGCCTCGCTGGCAAGGCCAAAGAGAAAAGCACACAGACTGTGGGCTTTGCCATGCTGGCTTGACAACTTGGCATATTTAGTTGGTTTGCATGAACACATGAATCAGTGGCGTTTTAGCTGTGGCCCCAATGAAAACAAGATCAGACTCTTTAGTGTGGTGTTAACAGCTATGTTAAAATCCTCACACTTTCCAACAAAAGAAAGGCCCTCAGAGAAACCCAAACAAACACACAAGCAACACTGGAAGTTGGCTTGAGTTACAAACACAGGAAATTAAATACAAAACCATGTTACAATAGCATTGAGGATCTGACTTAAAACAAGCCAGACAAGAGCATGCACTGTTCAGATTGCTGTATTTTTCCCTACCCCCACTCCCAGAGGGATCTCTCTATAAATACACACATGAATGTAAGTAGTGTATGTTTGTATACACATGTACATGCATGCACAATTCCTACTACACTGAGTAAACCAATAGAATTAAAGGAATACAGTAGCCTTTCTCTAGACTGAGCTGACCCAGCATACATGTACATGATGGTGCTTTATCTGGGACTGCAAATATTGTGTGCTATGGGGAGAATTTTTTTTTGCTTTTGTTTCTTCATTCCCAAACAGAGCTTCTTGCAAAGATATAGTCCACAGCACAATTTCACAACAAAGGAAGGTGCAACTGATAACAGTGTAAAGGTGAGAGCAAAGACAAGTAGGCAGGAGTTCCTTAAACAGTTTTTATTGCCGAAGAAAACATCATATTTAATCTTCAGCTTCAATTGTATTAGCAGAAGACATCTTTACTCCAACAGAAATCCACACCAAAGGTTATACCAGTACAGCAGCATTACCTGGAAAAAGTGTTCTTCTGATGGACAGAGCTTTGGAAGGCTTTACAACTGGTCTTCCTGAGTGCCCTTTGGTACCATGCTGCCATCAGGTGCCATTACATGCCCTGAACAGAAGCCTCTTCCCACCTCCAGCTGCAGCTGCATGCTGCTGGAGGCTGGTGGAAAGGGGAGGGTGGCCTCAGGTTAACATGTCTTGACATGTCCCTTTCTGTAAGCAAAGCCCTTTCCCTTTGCTGCAAATCCCTATCTCATGGCCTCAGTCCTGGGGTATGTGCTTATTTTTCTGCTTTTATCTTCAAAACACTCACAAATGTATTTCAAATGAGAACTCTATTATGTTTTCCTTTCCTTTATTACACTTTGCTACAGTTTGTCAATACTAGCTACCGGTGTTATTTGAGGCCACACTTGAAAAAAAAAAAAAGGTCCTTCCCGAGCTCTGCACATTTATCTGAAGTTCTGCATAAGGTCACATGTCTCCTCCAGCAGAAGGTCTTGCAAAGTTAAACAAAGTCCCCTCGCTTGCTCTGTCTGAGTAAATACAGACCATATTGGAGTAAATAAACAGCCAGGCAGTGTCCCAGACAATGGGCCTTGGCGATGAATTAATAAACTCTGCCTCTCGCATTAGTAGAGTGTGACTGGACCTGGCAGGAGGCCCTGGCGGGACTCCAGAAACGATTATTACTAGACAGAGCCAAAGGAGACTTGGCACAGCGCGGAGCCCACAGCTGGAGATTAGGTAACAGAGTCCGCCCGCTCGCCGAGCTGCCAGGGCGTTGGTTACCCTGCCTGAGGAGAGGGTCAGGGCTCTGTTTTTCTAGCTCAGATTCATGTAAGTTGCCTATCTCAAAAACTCACGCTGTTCCAATCTGTAATCCATAGATTTACTCTGCAGGATCAAATTGCCATCCCAAACACAGGTAGTTGATGAAAATATCTTTCTGGTGAAACTACAGAGGATGAGCCTGCAGCATCCGCGTGCTCTGCACTGCCCAGAGACCCTGGTATGCATGGGTGAAACAGGGCTTAAGGGTACTGCACAGGGGACAGCTGGGCCATACAGCAGTGCAGGGCTTTTTGGGTGAGGAAGCAAGAATTGCTTCTGTAAAGAGAAGCTTTATCTGGGCTTGTCTTCTGAGCTGTGGGTTGAATCCAGAGGCAAGAGATCTGCTGAGGATCGTTTGCACTGGGGGTCTGCTGAAAGCCTTGGGGAGCTACTGCTAAACCAGCCTCTTCCCAAGCTAGAGAGAATTGCCACTCAGACACACTGATGAAGCAAGTATAAATAGGAAGGGACCACAGACAAATGGTAAGTTACCCCCTCAGTCCCTACATCCAAAGAAATGGTGTCTGTGTTGCTTCATGGACTGTGGTATTGCTGTCCCTGAGCTCTCTCCCAAACGAGAACCATCGCCTTGGAGCTTGGAAGCTCAGCAGCCATGCGGGATGAGCGTTGCAGCAACCTCAGGCAGCAGGTTTATCAGCGGGGCTGCCTCCAGCCTGGATGCCCTGCTGACACAGCTGTCCCACTTCCAAGACCTGAGCTACTTTCTGCAGCCAGTGTTATACTGGTTTATTTAGACCTGCTTCTTGGATCTCTGACATAGGTCTGCTCATTGCCATGCACAGACATGCCTGTGTTTGCAACTCACATCCTCACAATCAGCTATAAACCTGCTAGCAACATGTCAGGTGAGCTTGGCACTTGTGTGCCAGAGTATAGGTGGAGAGGGAAGTGATACCTGCTCCCGCTGTGAAGCATTTTGAGAAGATTAATGCAAAACTTGAGCTTTTCCAATGTCTGCTGATAAAGAGAGGCTGTATGCTAAACCCCTCTCTTCTCATTCATACATGAACCCCATCCCTGAGGGCCCTAAAACCATTTTGATGACCCTCATTTCAGGAACATCTCTGTTTGGAGCCTGTGCCTTTTACATCGCAATGACTGCAACTCTGAAAATGAAAGAGAAGAAGAAATCAGTCTTTCTTAGTGCCATTAACATGGATGGAACTACCTGGATTACTTCAAAACGAAAATTTTGCCAAATATAAGATGGTAAGAAAAGTTACCAAAATGAAGAGAATGAGGTCTTTCATTTCACATATATGCCATAGTAAATGGCATTTTCTGATCCCCGTTTACTGCTGAATCCCCAACCTGTCCTGGACTGAATGCCCCCAGAGAAGAACAATAATAGTTTCCAGCTCTGAATACTGCCTTTTGTCATCAGGTTTGAAAGCCCTTCACAAAGGAGAGGAATCTCATTTTCTGTGTTTTTCCACAGGGAGAAAAGGGGTCATGCAGGCATAGCTGGAGCGCTGCTCCGCTCAGTGCCAGCCTGCTGTCGTGCCGCCTTCCCAGGACACGACCATGCCCTCGCCAGCCACCCTGCTCCAGAGGCTGAAATGCCGCTTGTACGGACTTGGCCTATAAACATTCGTTGTCTATGCAGGAGACCGAAAATGCTCCTGGTGTGAGCGTGTACCTGATGGTTGAATCAAACGGAGGAGTCTTCCAGTGGATGCTGACCGTGGCTAAGGTAAAACCGACTCCACAGCCCTTTGCTCACTCCCCAGGCTCCTCCTTCTTCAGCAAGCAAGTGGGTTTTTTCTTTCGTAACAAAATTTGAAGCAAGAATTACTTTCCATTACCCAAAGTGCAGATCTTGTCCTTCTCCTTAAATCACCTTCAGCTTGATGAGCGTGGGCACTCCTTGCTGGTGCCTCTAAACATCGCCTGGAGAGAAAACCTCTGCGGAAAGTGAAATTCAGAAGAGCTAATAAAACATTTTCTGAAGGGTTTGAATCTCTCGTTCCAAAGAAAACAAAAAGGTCGGCTGACCTTTCAACCTGACCCTTTTCTTTTTTTTTCCTAAGGCATTAAGAAAAACATTCTGCAAACAATGAGTGCTCGTGGTAATTGTCCCTCCCCTGTGCCCCAGTTCTTGCCAAAAGCAACATTTCAATGGCTATGGGGGGTGGAGGTTGAAAGCAAATCAGTGAGCAAGCAAATGCTGGCTTTCACACATCAGCGGCTGGCTACGCCCTGACCACATCCAAGGAGGTTCAAGGTGAGGGAGTCAAGCTCTCAGGCTGTCCCTCACTGAGTTTTACAGTCGTGGTATCTGAAATATTGCAGTTCAAGTATGGAAATCTGTGTTGGAAGCATTCAAGTCCAGTCAAAGGGTAAGAAAAAGGGTCACACAGCAGTAAAGTGAAGTATAATTTAGATCAACATCTCTTCCATCGACTGTTGAATTCCACCTTCATGTCACGTGCCACATCTACGCATCCCTCAGCCTGTCATGGTCCTTCTAGTGTTAGGGAGCGGCCTGGTGTGAAAAAAATTTCATGTTAGAAAAAAAAAAAGTGTGTGTTTTACATGAGAAAAACCTCGTACCATTTATGTCCATTGTTTCCCAGCACTAGGACCTGCAATGGATCCTGCTGTGACATGTTTCCAGCTGCAAAAGGAATCAAAAGATTTAGGGTTGAGTTCCCTCCTGATTCTGGAACATGTTCCACTGTGCAATCTTTTGTAATATCTCTCTGCAATAAAAGCACTACTGCTCTCCAAGAGGCCACCCCCTTTCACTTTCCTCATAAGAGGTGATGACAAGCTCCCAGCCCAATTGTCTGCACACATCCTTAACTGCATGAGCCAGAGATTTAGCTACCTTTCCTGGTTCTGACACTAACCTGTACACTGGTCCCGGGCAAATCATTTAATCTTTATTCCACCCAGGCAAAATTTCCATAGAAATCCCTTCTTGCTAATACTGGAGCAGAAGCCTCAACACTGCTGGGAGATGGTTGTAGACAGGGGCGCTTTCAGCTGCCTTTGGGACTCTGCTGCCAGAAAAGGAGGCCTGCCTATGCCAGGGCTCGTCTTGCTAGCTGAGGCAGCTGAGTCTGTTTTGTAAAAGCACGCTGGTACTGTCAAGGTCCTGCCTTTGAATGTGTTTCTCCAGCTGTAAAATGTGGATAGAAACACTGAGCCAGCTCTGTAAAGGTCTGCTGAGATTTAAGCTATGTTGGCATTCTCCTCCTCTGTGTTAGTAGAACTGGCAAACACGAGGAGAGAGCAGGAGGGTTTCTACTTTTCTTTGAATCATACTATAAAAGTTCGCAGCCCTGAGAACGGACCTTGTAATTCCCAACAAGCACACAAGTGGGTTTAGGTGCTCGTGTGGGAGGAAAGAAGAAGTTCGGGGCGGGGAGGGGGGTTAAGTAAACAGTGCATCCAGAATCTTTTTACTTCTCCTCTTCAGCAGGAGTTTGTACAGCAAAGTACAATTTTGTGGCTCTTCTTCAAGACCATTAACTCAATATAAAAATATCAGCACTGTTTTTATTATCTGAAAAAAAGAGCTCAGAGCTGAGTTTTTTCGAGCAATGCTCGGTTCATTAAACAATGACTCAGACTAGGTTTTGTGGTGAAGGATTCAGCTTTTCCTTAGTGGTAGGATCAAGATGTTCTGTTTTCATGATAATCTACCTTTCATCTCTCTCACGCTGCAAAATTCGTTTTTACCTTGATCCCACACAGACCTCTTAGTTTCTTGCCTTTGTTATTGTAAATTATTTACTTTAGAAATGCTGAATCATGCCACTGAGGTTACAGAAAATTGCACTTGTATTTAAAGTAAGAATTGTTCCCACATCTTCTGAAGATTCCTGAACTCTTATTTTTGTGTGTCCTTACATTTTATAGTTCAAAAAAGTTCAAGAGGCACTTGGCTTGGCCCTCCTCAGAGAAGTCCAAACCTGGACCTTTTACCCGGGAGATATTTAATTCTAACAAATGATGCCTCCCCAGTGCTACATGGGAGGAACTGTGGCTGGACAGCAGAATGCTGCACGGGCAGGGACAGTGCTGCCTTCCCCCAGACCTCCCTGCCCGTGTCTGCCCGTGCTGCTGCCAGCTGGCCTGGGTGGCAGAGCACTGGTGGGTCCTGGGCTGCAGCTCTGTGGGCTCCCTTTGTTTGTCAGCAGCATGGCACCTGAACAGAGGCAGGCTGCAGTTCAGAGAAGTGCTCTAGAGCTCGTGTGAACACCTGAAGCTTATGTTAACACCTTGGGCTTGCAAAAATTGGCCTAGAAATCTCCTGGGGAAAGGGTGTTCATAGTTCCTAGTTCTTACTTGAACAGAAACACAAGGTGGCTACAGTGAATGTGAATGCTGAAACAGGGTGAGCTGCATGGTGGTGTGTGCTGTACAGCAGTGAGTGGCCACCAGCAGGTAAAAACCAGTCTGAGCTCAGCATCTCTTTCTTTTCCATTTTTAATAGGTTTTTACAAATGCAGATATGAGATGCAGCAGGGTGAGTAGAAGACTGTGCATAATTTACAGGTGTTTGATTTACCACCCTGCCCACTGTCTATAGCATTCCTGCAACACCAGTGCTACTTTGAGAGTTGTTGGGATACAACCAGTGGGGTGGTGCCAGCAGATGTATTTCTGCTCCGAGCAGCAGACAGACTTGGGCTGTAACACACAGCTCCTGCCCTCTCTTCTCTGAGCCAGTCGGTAGCCCACCGCCTCTACCAGCAGCCACCATCTCTGCTCCACCGAGCACCAGCCAGCATGCACAGAGCCAGACAGGGGCCACCTCGTTAGTCATTTAATGAGTAAACAAACCGTTCCTCCAGTGTTCTCCAGAGTCACTCAGCCTGAGCCGGGAAGGCAGCCTGGCAGAAAAGGGGCTCTTGTTCTGGCCCCCCTCTGCAGCAGCTGGTGAGGGGCTTCTCTCTCAAAGTGGAGCAGGGCTGCCACACAAGCAAGCCCACTGCGTACACAGCACACGGGACCACCCGTGCCAATTTCTTTTTCCAGAGGCCAGCTCAACCTGCATCAGTTAATCCATGTTTTCTGTGCATTAGACCTCCAGTTCTTTTATATTCCCACTGATAGTTGAATTCTCCATTTTAATGGCTCTCATCTTCTGTAGATGTCAGCAGTACTCTGTAATTGTGGATTATTTAAGCCTCAGCACATCTTTAAGGCAGGTTTAATACCCTCCATTTACAGAAGGGCTGGGTGAGGCCAGGCAGCCGTCAGAGGGTACGTGCCAAACTGCATCATGGCCAGGGATAAAGCCCCATTTTCTTCTGTTTGTTTCTGCAAAGGGATGTTGTTCTGTTTCTGTTTAATCTAGGCAACTCTGTCAAAGGATGGGGTTTCCCATCAGAATGGCGTGATGGTTTCTGTGCATGTGAGAGCCCAAGCCAAAGTACAAAGGAGCACTGAAACACTGCTGGCTTCTCCAGTGTCAAAGTAACTATTTTACCTGTTAGTTGCCCTGCATTTTACAACCCTTCACATCCTCTGTGGCCTCACTCCCTCATGGATGGGCTCTTAGGAAATGCTAACCTGCTTATGGGCACGGCTACAGGGCAGCCTCTCCTTCAGTTCAGGCTGTAGGGAGAGGTGTCGGAGTGCAGAGCTGTGGGGAGCTATAGGACAGCAGGAACATCACCAATGTTTCTCCCAGGCTTTATCTGGAGGCCATGAAAGCCTATGATGTTTGCTCCTGCTCCATATGTGCGTTTTTGCCACCCTGTGGAGGACCCACATGGGTGCTCTCCCTGCCTGCTTGAGGCAGCACTGCAGGCAGGCAGCCCTCCCTTGCCCTGCTGCCTGCACTCTGGAGCGGCAGCACGGGGAGAAGCGTGTGCCCGAGGATTGGAAACAATGCAGGCCTGGGGGAGAGTGCAGAACTCACAAAGCAGGAACCTTTGGGTCGCGTGTTAGCACTAGAAACCTGCCAGAAATGGGACAAACGCAGGAGTGCAATTAGCGACCCGTATTCCTGGCTGTTTCCAGGGACCTTTCATACCCCCTTCCCAGCTGTGCTGGGGTGGAGGTGAATGTGCAGTGCAGCGGGAGCACTAACAAGTTAATGTTTAACATTATTATTACCTCATCTTCCAGAGGCTCCTTCTAAACATAACAATTGACGACAGGCTCCTGATAGTTCGGAGAAGACCGACCTCAGCCCGAAGACTATGATGAATATGATTTCCCTTCCCCCTCTGTTTTGATTTTCTGCTCTGTTACTCCAGAGCATTGGCTGGCCATGACCCCTGGCTGCTTTTTCTGTAATTACCAGCTCCTGCCAGATTTACTGTGGAAGTTAATGTCTGTTCCAGCCAAGTCAGCCCCACTGTTATATTGTACGAGACAGTAACCCCTTCAGTACAGGCACAGTTCTGACGAAGCAAAACAAAGAGTCAGGAAAGAGCCTTCTTGAGGCCCTGGGGAAAGTTTCATGTGCTTGACGAGGGTGCTGTGTTAACACTAGTGCTTTCATTGTGCAGAGGTGGGCTGTGAAATCTTTTTTGGGGTCTTTCAAGTCCAGCAGAGCACGTGGGGTGCTTGGTGAAGAAAGAGCAAGAAAGCTACTCATACTAGAGTTGCACTCTGACAAGCTCTCAGGATTCACCCTCAGTCTGCTATGCTCCTCTGGGCCTTTTCTTCAGAGCCTCTGCAGGGCCTGGTGGGACTTGCTTTAATAAATTAACATTCTGGACATTTACTTTTAATATTGGAAGGGGTTTTTTTCAGATGTTGTTTTTGCAAACAATTTTTCACATGCTCAGATGGCTGTCCGGTGGATGTGCCTGATGCATGTGCCTTAGCTTTGGTCCGGCCATCAGAAACACCTTGTCTTGCACTGACACATTCTGCCTGTCTGATCAGACCAGCTCCAGGGCTGCACTTATTATAACAGTGTGCAAGTGCAAAGGCAATTTAAAGATCTGTGGAAGATGAAACATACTTGAAATACAGTCAAGGGCTAAATGCAGTTAAAATAAAGGCCAAATTCCGATAGAAATTATATTTAGCCATGTCTGGAATCATTCCATCTAAGTCATTGGAGCCGGGGGGTGCAAATTCTGTGCCATGAGGTCACGGGGAAATTAGATGAGTAGCCTTTGTACGGTGTACACCACATGAGCAGAAGTGGCCACCATAGCAGTGAGCAACGTCAGAGACTTCTGCTTTAGACACAGCTGGGAGATAATCATGAGGAATCTGAGATCACGCAAGTACCAGTCTGTTAACGCGCTCCATTACTGTGGATGGGAAGACCCTAAGAATAGACCAAGTAGGCTTGAATAACACATTTGTAACAGATTCTGCTCTAGGGCTCCCATGTTCTGTTCAAGATTTTGCAGACAGATGCACAGCATGTGTGTGCCCTGTATTTGTATATTGTTTGTATTTTACACTGATATTTTGATATTTCGGGCAGTACACACGCAGTAGGTCTGTGCAGTGGACTTATTGGGGTGACTCCTGGACACTTGTCTGAGACTCTGGGATGTGCTGCAGTGCAGCAAGGAGCTTTTGACCTAATGGGCCAACCAACATGAGAAATCTCTAAAGCTTAAAGAAAAGGAAAATGTCCAAAAAAATCCAACTGGAGATATTTATCTGTAGAAAAAGCGAACATATCTGAAAACATAGATATATGGGCAGCCTTATTCTTCACCACAATTTGAATCTGTGGTTCATGGCAGATAGCCCACTCTTAAGGAAAAAACAGCAGTCTCTTCTCCACCAACATCGCCAGAGCCAACTTTTGGGTTTGTGGGTCTGTAAGTAGGACTAGGCACTGGAGCTGCTTGGAAGGAGAGGCTCTGTGCTTCTTCCCACTGTGGAAACTGAGGCTGGAGCCATGCCAGGACAGTGGGTCTGGAAGAAGCAGTTTGATATGTGGGAACTCACACAATCCTGCTTTTAGATAAAAGACAGGCAGTGATTATGGACATACCTCAGGCATGAAGTGCCACTGGCTTTCTGCACCCAAATTTGACAGGAGCTCACTTGTACTCACCCCACGGGTGGGTCATTGTGGGTCCTGGGCTCCCCTGGGCTGCATGACTTTATGCACTGATGGAGGACAACAAGGGAAGGTCTCTGCCCTGGTGATGCTGGTGGTGGGTCACAAAATACAAACAAGTAAATACAGAGTATCCCCATCAGAAAGAAGGGGAGATGAAAGTCATCTGCAGCACCCTGAGTACCCTTTCTGATCCAGAATCAAGAGGAGGCTTGCCCATCAACCCCTCTAAGACTCAGGCTGGTGGAGGACAGTGAAGGGGACCCTACATGGGCCTCTCAGTGATGAGGCAGACCTCTCAAATCTTTTCTAGCCTGTGAAACAACCCAGTGGCCTGTCACGCGATGAGGGGACGTGTTTGGCAGGCTGGCCCTGCGAGATGCAGGGTCTGTGGCAGGAGGCCACGGCAGCCTGGCTGGCTGCCAGCCTGTGAGGTTCGCCTCCTCCAGCAACCTGCCAATCTGCCGCCCCTGGACGTGCTGTCGGAGAGCGGGAGAGCAGCCTGGACGTGTGCTGTGCTCAGGCGTGAGGTATTTATTATCCCAGCACTGAGAAAGCATGAGGTGGGAGTCAGATCTGTGAGGAATGCAGGGGTTGGCTCTGCCCTTGGCATGGGGGATGCCTGTGTTGAGGACAGGAGGGTGCTGCAGGAGCCACGGACACCACTGCAGATGGAGGTATCTGTCTTCTCAAGGTGCACCAGCATGCCACAGGTGCCTGTTGCAAGGTGGCTAAGGTAATCCATGTCAGTATGGAGTTGGGAGCATTGCCCTCTCCCTGCACAGCCTGTTATGACATCTTAGCCTAGCTCCCAGGAGATGTCCCCACAGCTCCTGCCCTTGTCCCCCAGGCTGGCAAGATCTGTAGCACTGCCTGCAATATGCTGCACAGTGTGCTGGATACATTCAGGCATGTTTGCCCACCCTTTGGATGCCACCACAGGTTTTTGGGGGCACCCCAGCTACCACTGTGGGAGGTTGTGCATATGTGAAGAGATGCTGATCAGTGTCCCATGGTGAATTGTGAAATGCTCCCCTCTCACCTCTCCACAGATGCAGAAGCCCTGCATAGATGCGTGGTTGAGTTGTTTTAAGGCACACATGTGAAGCACCACACAGAGTCAGGGACTGCTGTGGTGGGGCTGACTACTGGTCTGGTCCAGTTAGCCATGGCTCGTACACACACTGCAGAGAAGAAGAAAGGTCTTGTTCCTGTTGTTAGGGCAGTGATGCTGCGTGAGACTTTGCAGGCAGGGAGCACCCTGGGGTTCTGTCCATCTCATGAGGGCGCAGGACTGTTGCACCCATTCTTCGTCCCTTCTCCCTTCGGTAGGAGGTACATTGCTGGACATGTGGGAATCTTCCAGGTATTTTCATGTTAGGAATCACACAGGATAGATAAACATACGTTATAGGCTACTTTCAACATCTTCACTTTACTGAAGCAGAGTTTAAAAGAGCTCTGGCATCCTCTTGCATCCTCAAATAATTTCAAACCTTCAGCTTCACAATACTGAGAGAGCTGGACTGGTGAAAACCAGGAGTTAGACTTTCTTGATTTTATATAACTCACTGTCTGTTTTTAAAATATATTTTCAAGCAGTATGGAAATGTGAAATATATTGTCAGCATCTTCTTAAGTGTCTTCAGGTGCAAGTGGACATGATGGGAAGCCCTTGTACGAGGGCAGGAGTGAGAGGTAGCCCTGTTGGTCCTATTTATGATTTTGACTGGGACTTGCTGCTGACTTGCTGTTGAGTTTGACTGCAATTTTCTTTTCATTTTGGGGTGGGTAAGTGTTGTGTTTGAGCAAGTATTTTAATAGTTACAGCCGAGGAGAAGAGCTTTTTAGTGTCTGTAAATCCAATGGTAAAGATGTGCAATTTGTCAGTTTGAAATACTGAAGGATTACACCTACACTGCTGTGTTGATACATACAAATACTGATATCAGACTGTTTATTATTGGCAATTACACATGCTGGAAAGCCTGTGTAGTGAAACCCTCCCTGTCATAAACATGCCCATCTATCTAGTCATCAAGCTGTATTTTTGTCTTCCAGGGATGGAGTCTGACACCAAGCCCAGCAACAGAACAAAAGCTTGGTCAGAGGGAAGAGGGTTTGCAGCGTATGAAGTGAATTTTGATTCATTCCTGAGCTCAGATGTTGCTTTGGGAAATATATTCTCTTCAGGTCTCTCGCTGTGACTCTATAAACAGAGGCAGCAACGGGCATTTGGAGGCACTAAAAGTGATTTAAATGATCCAGCCTGGGACTTTTGCCAAGCAGCACCTCCTTCTGTTTGCTGCGAGGGCTTTTCTGCCCCCCGCCCTCGCCGGTAGGTTGGTTGTTGGCTTTTTTTTTTTCCTTCCTTCCATGCAAAATTTTTTGAGACTATCCTTTGAGACAATCTCTTTCTCCTAAAAGAAGAAGAAGAAAAAAAAGCTTGCTTCTCCAGATGGACAGCTGCTCCCTGCTCCTTTTGATGTTGCTTTTATCTGCCAGGCCACTGCTCTCTCACCCTCTCCCCTCCCCCGGAGGCAGTTTCCATGGGGGTCTCAGGGGAGCTTTGTCTCTCACATGTGTTTAAAGAGAAATGTGGAGCTGACACAAAGGCTCCACAGCTCGACCTTTCGCCCTCCAGAGTTATGAGGGCCATAAAGCTCGAATCCCTGGTAACAGCGCCGATGACCAGGGCAGTTCTGGACACAGACAGAGTTTTTTTGGCAGAAAATTGTTTAACTAAAAATAGTTCTAGGAAGGAAAATAAAAGGTTGTGCAAACTAAGCAATGTCTTTTATTGCCTTATTTGGTGTTACTGGTAGTAGCACGAATTTCTTCAGTATGGCTAGGAGCAGATGGCTTCGTTACATTTCATATCAGTTTTGAAATGCACAAGGCACTGACAAAAAGTGACACCCACTGAAGTGCTGGGGAGCAAGCCTATGGTCACCAGCCTGCAGATGCCAAAGGGGAAGGCTGCTCTGCTGCGGCACCTGAAGCCAAGTAGAGCACAGCCTCCAGGCATCGAGGCTTTCTCTAGCAGGCAACGGGAGAGCTGCTTCTCCTGGCTAGATGAGGAACGCCAGAGTCCAGCAAAGGGCTGAGGAGCTGCCTGGCCAGCCAACAAGCAGCCTTTAGCTTGAAGTGTCACAAAACTATTTAAGTGCCTTAGCTCCAGAGCAGAGGAAGGGATTGCCGTTCCCTTACTGCTCACAGCTCTGAGGTTCTCCTTGACAAGGTGTCCGTGCTGTCTCCCACCGTGGGCTGAGTCATTAGTAGTGCCATCTTTCTCTTATTTTTAATTATTTGGCCTGGCTAGTAGCAAAAGTTGGATGCAGGCACTCCAGAGTTGAAGGCAAAAGGTTCACTAGCATTTGCTTTCCTGCTGAAGCTCTTGCCTTCTGCCTAAAATGGGCCAGACATGGAATGAAAGGAGAGAAAAATCATCTGATTCTCCTGCCTCCTCCAGAGGGTATTTGTTCGCAGGAGAGTTGCAAGAATCATGAGTCCCTATCCATGAGTTATAACAAGTGGAAAAGCTTCTGCAGACAAGTGACTTGCCCAGGTAAGCTATGAGCCTAATGACAAAGCTGATCTCATCAGAGTTGCCAGATACCAGCAGATAAATTCAGAGGAGGATCCTTCAATTCTTTAAGGGATATTCTAATGCTTGAATGCTGGGTGTGATAAAGGGTCAGTGACAATGAAGCCTTGTCCCCAGTTTTCTGTCCTCCAAGTTAACTTGCTGCAATGAGGCCTGGCCATTCAGACAGGGGTTTGATGGTGTGCATGAGAAATGAGCAGGAGTTTCAAAATCCTTATGGTATCTAAATATTGTGAGAAAAATGCCTCATTCCCTTTTGGGAGCAGGTTGTTTGGGAGCAGCGGCCACCTGTTACATATGTATGTGTGGGTGTATCAGCTTGATGGAGTTCTTACCAAGGCTTAGGGCTATGGCAGTAATAAGACATTTCCCAGGAATCTTTCCTGTAACTTTTATTCTTCTAAACCAGATAAAGTGAGGGTCACTTGCTGTGCAAGAGAGGGATAGGTTTTTCCCACTCACAAAGAAATTCAAGAGGTTTTATTTCAAGTTAAATAAAACAAAGCCAAGAGGCAGGGGGAAAGGGGGGAAATGAAGTCTCCAAAAGAAAGAAAAACTTCAGTGATTTATGCTGAGGCATTTTGTGTTTTTAACCTAAATACAGCTACTGTTAGAGCAGACAGGGAGAACTTTCACACTAAAAGGTACACACAGAAAACACAGACAGCATCTCTTTCCACTTACATGATCTCTCACCCTGGTAGTCTTTTTGCTTAAAACGAGCAGCCTTGTGTGTGAACATGAAGTAAGACTCCCTGTGCAACCATGCACCAACAACCGCACGCAGTATTTCTTCGTGTAGCTACGTTTGTCTGCCTGTCTTGCATGATAAGGTGCACTATCATATTTCTTCCTATAAATCCCCTTTTCTTTTCAGAAAGTTGTAAACCTAAAGATAACAGCACACACTCTCTTAAAAGCAAGGTTGACACTGAAATCCTTGGCTTAAATATGTTGCCTGGGGGAAAAAATCTCCACCAGTCCAAAGGCAGCAGATTAGGCTCATGTGCCAATTGTCACTCTCCCACCACACCATGAGGAGCATGCTGGGGGAAGGAACAGTGCAGAAGAGGAGTGCAAAGGGTAAGCAGTCCTTTGGCTCTGGAGATTCTTCAGTGGTATATGAGCCTTAAGGGGATCACATGATGGGAATAGAGTGAAACAACCACCTAGCTCCTCTAAATCACACCACCTTGTAGAATCAGTGAACACAATCTCTTTCCTCCCATATATCACCCTCACACCAGCCAGATCTCGAATGCTGAGGAGAACTGAGCACTTCTGCTCCAGATGATGCGTCTGTGGTTAATAACAGGATCCTAATCACTGCTCCTGGAGCCCAGGGCTAGCTGATAACTCTCTATTCTGACTACTGAGCCCCATAATCTTCTCATTCCTGAGAGGGAGCAGATATTGTGAATGACAGGTTTTAGCAATTAGGACAAAAATAGTCCTCCTTTTGCCCAAAGAATTCAGATAGCAAACTAAGGGAGCAGCAGAGAGGCTGAAGAGCCAAACTACAAGGGTGGGAAAGATCTGCGTCATGTATCTGGATCTGCCACAGGTTTGCTCTCAGTGACCTTAGGAAAATTAGTTAGTCTCACAGCCTCAGTTTTTCTTCCTCTGGAAAAATCAAGATGGTGATAGACAGCAACTCCAGAATGGCACTATGAGGATACATCATTAATCAGTATATTTATAATATGTGTTGAATTTTTCAATGGTATAATATTAAGAGCTGAGAAACACACTTTGCTGAACACACTTCTTTCCTAAAAGAGTGGTTTCACTGCATCTGCAGCAGCCCTTGAGGATGCAGTGCCACTGAAGGGCAGCCTCACCAGCTCTCCACTTACACTTTAAAACCTCTGCACAGGCAGCAGCAGAGTCACAGATGCAGCTGCAAGAAGAAACCACACACCACAGTTGTGCAGGTGCATGTGGGCCCCAGAGGGAAAGAATATTAACTATTTCCTGGTAATAAGGATGCAGAGGCCCTTCACATGGCTAAAATAATCTCAGCACAGTTCCAGGACATGGCCTGTGTGGGAAGTTACTATCCCAATGAATACCTATCTGTGCTTAACAGATCCTAGTTTAACTGGCTACAGACTGAATATTCTGAATTCTCTTTCAAATTCAGCTAAGTTTGTGCATTGTGCCCTGTATCTTCAATGCAGCAGGGAAAGCTTTCATCCTATGCCTTCCATTAGCATTAGTTTAAAGCCTTATTTCTAGAAGGTATAGTTGATATTTAGCATTTCAAGATCAGATCCATTTTGTGTAGCATGCTAATCATATTATTTGCATCTCTCCTTGACAAAAAGTTGCATCAAGATCATTCTTTGTGCCCACAAGGTACCTGGGAATGGAAAGAAAAATTTATAGTTGATACTTTTTTAAGAATAGTTATCTCTTTTTGGAAGAAAATTGCTTGATTTTATTCTTCTAATATATTCTTTAATGATAATTATTGTCTGAAATGGCAACTGCATGATTATTTGCAAAAGTAACAAGGGACAGGTTTCCTGTCTCTGAAAAGACTGAAGTGGGCCTCCAGTATGAATGCATGCACCTACATTTAAAAATAATTTTCTATGAAATTGCTTCCAGTTATCAGGTTTGCTAGAATATTAAGATGCAAATCTAGGCAAAGTAGATTTTTTTTATTCACGAAATATATGTGAAACTAGTAGGATTGGCTAAGCTGAAGCTGCTGGAGGAGATAATGATGTTCTGTTGAAACACAGCAATGCTTCAGTAAACCCTGATGATGATAATATATTGAAATAACAACATGTGGCATTGCAATCCACCCACACATCATCATGCATCACACCAAAAATGTCATAATGTGCTGATGGTTAAGTTTCTCTTCTAAAATCACAAAGCTGGCAGTTCTAGCTGCAGTGCTCACAACAAACTGTCCTTTTTCATTTCATGTTTTGCTGGTTTCAACTGGACCCAGGATCTTTCTTACTTTAGATGATGATGCTGGATGCTTCATAAGCATTTAAAGATGGGATTCAGAAAAATACTTAGTCATCCAAGTTTCTCCTCTTACAGAGACCCACCTGAACAGCAGAAGGATGTAAAATTAGGCAGAAAACCTAGTGACAAAGAGGTCTAGCATGACATTTCCGTGCCTTCTTGCTTTCAAGCAAGTAGTAGTCTCTGTCTTTTGATTCTACTTAAAATATAACTTCTTCAGGTTTTACAAATGCCTTTACACTTAAAAGTGTTTGAACACTGAGATTTGGCAGAGTTTCAGAAAAAGGTGTGGGGTGGTAGTTAGTTGCTATTACAGCAGAAGTGAGATTTTATCTTCCCTCTATGCCATGATAATGAAATAGTTAAGAAAATGTGGGGTTTGGGTTTTTTTTGTTTGTTTGCCTCATTGTCTGTTTAATAAGGAAGACAACACATTCACAATCACCTTCAACTTTTCCTACTACTTATGGAACGAAAGATGAAAAATTTTAGGAGAAAAAGCTGGAATGGATCAGGCTAAATCCAAAGTGCGCCTGCCTGTGTTAAGGTTGGGATCTGGATAGAGTTTTGGTTTATATACTCTATTTTTTGACGTTGATAACCTCAGTTACTGCTTAACTCTGCAAATACCTACTTTCAATAGCTGCTTTGTCTTGTAACATTAAAAAAAAATCCTATTTAAGCTCTTAAAGTGCTTACTGGCACTTTAATATTGGCAGGACCGAGAAGTGTGACTTTTACTCCACATCAAAGGTTAGTGAAGATCCAGACACAAAACATTTGTTCTCTCTGCCTTTCTCTACTTTTCCGTGTTGGGCTGGCTGATGACACTTGCTGGTTTTTGTTGTTGGTATTTATTTTCCCTCAAAGCAACACTGAGGATGATGATGAACCTGTGTTTTCACACAAGGGTTTGGCAGTCGAAACAGTCCGCCCAGTGTATTCATTGGATGCCTCAAAGTAATTGACACTCTTAAACATGGTTAAGTCCATTAGGACTTTTCCATCCTAACCAGAGGGAGGGCTGTCCTGCTCTCATTTTGCATTTCCAAGTTTCTATGAAAATGGACATAATTCCCTTCTGAAGGGTTTAAAATTCCCGTTTTCTACCTTCCTAGAAAGTGTTACAATAATCAGGCGAGAGACTGGGGTGGGACATTTCCTCTCTTGTAGGTCTTTCACTTGGGAAGGGAAATAAAATTGGATTCACTATGTCAGACAGAAAAAGAGTGATATCTACTGGCTGGGGCACTCACTAGCCAGAGCCTCGGCTTCCTCATCCTGCTTAAGGATTGCTTCTGCATTTTGCATTAGGCAGCTATTGCATGAAATATCTAAACATCCCTGGGACAGCCATGTGGAGCCCAGAATGTCTCTTATCATCTGATTGCAAACTAAACAGTTATGTACTTTCCTTTTGGTCCAACTAATTTCCAGTTCTTTCCTAAAGCTGTCTTTCCCACAAGAGAGTTGGGGAGCACCCCTGAATTTCTTGTCTAGTGGCCAGAGTACTCCAAGCAGCTGTGGCTTTATGGGCGATAGGAAAGGGCGATAGCAAAGCTCCACTGCATTTCACACTTCTGGCCAATCACACCTGCTAAGATGCCTCACACATGAATTATGTGGTATGACATTGGCCATGCGACTGTGTGCTATGTATTTCCCTCTGCACTTAGACCCAAGATGTGTCTGTCCCTGCCTCCTAGTTCTGAACCTCCTCAGGGTTCCGGTTTCTGCTCCATGGGGCTGAAAATTTGGTATCACAAAGCCTGGCCCTGCAATGACAAAGTTCCTCTTTTGGACTCAGAAAGTACAGTGTGGGAGCGAAACCTAATTATATTTTAGTACCATTCAGCCCTCAATCTTCTGGTGATACTCCCACTAATAACGACAGGTATGGCCATTTAGTTATGGCAGTGATATTTTGTTATGGGAACTTCCATCCACTGCCCCTGAACTGAGCCTGCAGGTGTCACATCACAAAGGCAAGGAGCAGTTCCTCAGCAGTAAGAGCTTTGGATGGCTATTGCACACAGACAGGTTTAGAAACAGGGAATAGTCTTATGGACCCCACTATTAGTCAACAGAACTACTGATTCCTGAAGCATGGCTGGCATGCAAATATAAAAATAGATGTGACGCAGTGCATGGTCTTCTTAGCAAAAGGACTTTGTGTTTGGGAACTTCCTGTACAGACATGGGCTGCATCTTCTCCTCATATGTACTGCAGGGGAAATGGAAGATGAGAAACACCAAGGGTGGGAATTAAAACTGTGTTTTCATTTCCTCTTTCTTGTTTGTTACTTGGTCATTCTCTAGTAAAAGAAAAAAAACATGACAACAAAAAACCCAGCTGCACCTGGGTTTTTTACATAAATGTTCTCTTGCACTTCAACTTGTCCACCTCCTGGCAACAGTGAACTCCAGCAAAATATGGTGCACTCTCACTTTAAGAAAGACTGCTCCCTGCCCAGCTGTTGACTTGCCTGAAGGTGAGACCTCTGCTTAAATTCATGGCTCCAGCTGTCAAAAGCAAAGAAAAGCAGCTTTTCCTTGGCGGCTCTCTGCTTTGGGTAGAATTTGACATCTTCCTCAGTCAGCAGAATTTAATCAGCATCAAGTGCCCACAGCCACTCAGCTTCACCACCGCTGGGGCTGGGGAACAGGACCTGCGGAGGAGAAGAGGGGGAGAGTCCACAACACAGCAGGCAAAGACACAGGCACAATCACACGTTTCTATGGGAAATCCAAAGCTTGTCACTGTCTAGGGAGAGCCTCATTATACTATTTGACTTAAGAATTGCTGTTATCACGCAGTAACCTTACCCGGCTTAGCGTCTGCTGTGTCCTCCTGAGCAGCTGAGAGCAGTAAATGGAGTGAGTTATCGACAGCTAACAGTGATACTGATTTCCAAAAGAAAGCTGGTGAAATAGGCTCAGGGATATGGTTTTCAAGACTTGAGTGAACAAATAAAGCTAAGGGGAACACTCCCGATATTGTCATGTCTTGCTTGCCTTCCTCCTAGGGCAATTTAAATTATTGTCACATAGATGCCAACAAACTGAATGACCCAGTACATGTAGGAAAACGTTAAACCAAGTGCCTAACCTATAAAGCCCGGCACGTGATGCATTCATGAACCTCAGACGGTCAGATCACACCAGTGTGTGTGCAGACATAGGTACATGCAGACTGACCTATGGACATGCCACAGCAGGAGGGCATATGCTTTTTCCCAATACTGCCACCTGCTTCCTGCAACCAAGCCCCCAGATCCTGCAGAGTGAAACGCACTTGGGAGAGGTCAGGATAATCTGGCAGCCGGGCAGGTGAGGGTGTGTCAGTTCCCAATTCAGGTTTCAACCCTGTGGTGATGTGTGCTGGAGGGCTGCACCATGCCATTGCTGGGAGCCAGCCTGGCTACCCCAGACCCTCACCTGGAATACTGCATCCAGCTCTGGAGTCCTCAGCACACGAAGGACATAAACCTGTAGGAGCAAGTCCGGAGGAAGGACAAGAAGATGATAAGAGGGCTGGAACAACTCTCCTAGGAGGAAAGGCTGAGAGAGTTGTGATTGTTCAGCCTGGAGAAGAGGAGGCTCTGGGGAGACCTCAATGCAACTTTCCAGTACCAAAAGGAGGCTACAAGAGAGCTGGAAAGGACATTTAGTGATAGGACAAGGGAGATTGGCTTTAAACTGAAAGAGGGTAGGTTTAGATTAAATATTGGGAAGAAATTCTTTACTGTGAGGATGGTGAGGCACTGGAACAGGTTGCCCAGAGAAGCTGTGGATGCCTCATCTCTGGAAGTGTTCAAGGCCAAGTTGGATGCATACAGACCCTGAGCAACCTGGTCTAGTGGGAGGCATCCCTGCCCGTGGCAGGAGGGTTGGAACTGGGTGATCTGCCTTCCAACTCAATTCTATGGCTCCAAGGGGCTCACTTAGTGCAAGTTGACTTCTGTTACAGCAGAAGTGTGCACAGGGTGTTTTCTCAAAGAGACATTGCATTAATGCTTACCCATTTAGTATAACCTATTTACAGTAAAAGTTATTTGCCTGTGTATTTTCAACACACAAAGTCCAGGCATTCCTATAAATGTAGTTAATTTTTTAGCACCTGCAGCTGTTACCCATTTCCTGACCATATCATCATGCCCACTGAGGAGAGGAAGGACATGTTGGGTTGTTCAGTTTTGGTTTTTTTAATGTTTACCTCTTCCACCTGTTTGATATTAGCCTGCATAATGGCCCGCAGTTAAAGCAAAGGAGGTGACTGCTGGGGGCAAACAGGAAATGAAGCAATACCCAAGGTAAGGCAGGCAAGGGCAGCAAGGCTGTAAAGAAACAAGCATGTGTGGGTATGAACTGGTGAATATCCATGTGAGTATCTAAGCAGAGGTGCAATCTAATTCTCCCCAGATCCAAGCTAGGTATCAGAGGGGCACTGAAGTACTGAATGACCCAGCTAGGAAAGAAGAGAGGTGAGAAAGAAGGAGATGTGTAGGGGGGGGAGATGCTGTGAATGCAGGTGGGAGTGCAGGTAAAGGCTTGCTGCTCAGGGAGTGGGGGAGAGCTCGCAGGTGCATTGCAGCCCAGCAGCTTGACAGTGATCAATGCAGAGCTCCAGCTGTGAACTGTGTACTCTCACAGCCTGTAGCCATGAATGTGGTGGGGTTTTTTTCCCCTCTTCCTTTGTATTTGGGGAATGAACTTCATAAAACCTGCATTCATCGTTTCTGCTCAGCCACATGACAAACTTCTACTGAACTGTGTCCTGGAGGGGTGATGCAGCCACAATAACAAGATCCCTCCTGCTCCAGTCATTAAAAACACTGCATTTCTCATGTCACAGTGCTGGGGGAGGGGACTGAGAGCAGCTGAGGAAGCAAATCCTGCTGAGGATACTGTTACAATATGAAAGAGGCCATTAATCCAGTGCATTTACCTACAGAACTAATCAACAAATGTCCTACCAAAAGACATACTTTTAATATTTTCCTAATATTGCTCATCTTTCTCAATATTTACCTTCAAAAAAGCTGTTACTGATAAGCAAAATTACATCCTTGCTTCTCTTCTTAAACCTACTTAAAACTTTGCAGTGCTAAAAGGCACAATGCTGATCTTGTGTAGTGTCTGGAGCCTCTTCTTCTCAAATGATATCCCCTGTATATGAGCAGCTAACTGAAGACATCTGTTGGATGCAATTGTTTGAACGCTGCACCTTTGTTCTATACATATTAGTTTCTATGTTACTTGGGGATAATGTATCTAATTATGTTTTTACAACAATGGTGTTATTTGTGAAGGTGGTTCTACTGTCAGCCAAGTTCAGTGTATGGTCAAATATTGTTTGTCAATTTTTTAGGAAAATTTTGTTATTGATTAATGATGTAGAGATGTGTGTGTTTAATTATTTTAATGGTTCTGCCCTGCCTCCTGCAACTAGAAGAGGTGAAATGCTCACTCATGAGCAGATCCTCAGCTATCATTCATTACAATGCAGTTTCGTGACAGGAGGTGAACTCTGTGACAAGCTTTGTGTCTGTAGGATTACCTGCTGTACAGCACTCTGCTTGTGGGAAAAGGGCCAACTAATAATGTTGGATTACAGAATAGATGGAAATGATTGAAACATATTTTCTTTTGGGGTCAGGAAATATTTTGCTACAAGTTCTAGAACTTTCATTAAATTTTGTGACATCAACTGGCATGGACTATTTTAAAAAGTACGTATTCAGCAAATGCCTACAGAAAACTTTACCAACTCCATTTTATCTCTTTTCTAAAAAAAGGTCCTATAGACTCTGACACAGCCAAGTTGCTGTGGCTTGCTAAAATACCACTGTTAGCTGAACCCTGGTAATTGTACAAACATGTGCTTTTAGCTGGGGCAAACACAAGATAAATGATATTAACTTTCCTCTTGGGTACAGACTAACACATTTCACCTCTCAGGAGGAGGCGATTGCAGGTCCGGCAGGGCAGCTCAGCTAATGGGCAGTAACTTGCTAACTGAGGTTAGCCTGAAGATGCGTCTCAGCATGATGTGAAGCCCAGGTCCTTCCCAACAACGACAAGGGGCCTTCCCTCGTGCCTGACCTGCTGAGCACAGAGGGAAAGCGTATTATTAGTGTTATTTAATTTGCATTACTGTGATACTTAAGAGCTCCCGTTTGGATTAGGACTCTGTTGTGCTAGGCACTGTTTAAACACACATAAAAGCATGACACTGTCCTCCAGAGCTGCCTGCCTTACACAAACACACATGGGAGTTGGGTATGGTTTCATGCTGAGGTTGGGCTTTGCCTTTCTTAATGCCTTGTGCTGTGCCAAGCATGTTGTCAGCTACTGCAAACTCTCTGTACCTAACAGCCCACATCTCGGCCTGCTCCTTGCTGAATTGGTAATTTGGCAAGTGCCCATGTTTGGGTAGTATGCAGTAGGTTACCCAGAAAGATACTTGAGGCTAAGCTGTGACAGACCCTGTGAGTCTACTTTAAGGGCAGCTACAAAAAGATCCCAAGTATTGCCCTGCTGAGTGGGAAGAGCCTGAACAGGCTAAGCATGGAAAACGACCACCTAGCACTAGGCAACTCAGGGGTCAGGAGGAGATAGAGCTGATCTGGCATGGGCAGTGCTACAAGACTTGTTGGGACTTCTGCATGCTTGATGCATGCAGGATGACTGAACAGCCTGAAGGGTGGCAGGGCTTGTCAACCCATGGGAAGCATCTCCCCATCAGCTCTGAGACAGGCTGTTAAAAAAAATAACAACATTGCCTTTGTAGGCAGCAACTAGAGCAGGACCAGTGAGAAACAGTTAGTTTATTCTGTTAAAAATGTGCATTCATTTTACCTATAGGCTGTTTGTAGGACTTCAGGCTTTAGCAGAAGAATCATTGAATCATAGAATGTTAAGGGTTGGAAGGGACCTTAAAGATCATCTAGTCCCAAGCCCCCTGCCATGGGCAGGGACGTTTCCTACTAGACCACATTACTCCAGGCCTTAGAAATCCTACCTTATTCCCTAAATCTTGCTCAGTAATGGTATGTCATATACCATGTCTGTCTTTTGAGCAGTGATCCTTCCTTCATCCTGTGTAGGAATGGTGGAATAGTTCCTGAGAAGGAACAGTTGTCCAAATGCTTCTTGAACTCTGTCAGGCTTGGTGCTGTGACCACTTTCTTGGGGAGCCTGTTCCACTGCCCAGCCACCCTCTGGTTAAAGAATCTTTTCCTGATACCCAACCTAAACCTCTCCTGATGTGGCTTCATGTCATTCCTTTGGGTCCAGTCACTGCTCAGCAGAGAGAAGAGATCAGTGCCTGCTTCTCTGCTTCCCATTTTGAGGAAGCTGTAGACTGGTATGAGGTCTCCCCTCAGTCTCATCCAGGATGAACAGCCAAGTGACCTCAACCATTCTTTGTATGTCTTCCCCTCTAGACTTTTCACCATCTTGGTAGTCCTCCTTTGGGTGCTCTCTAATAGCTTTATATATCTTCCTTATAATGTGGTGCCCAAAACTGTACACAGTACTCGAGGTGGGGTGTCAGACTAGAGCAGGACAATCCCCTTCCTCACCCGGCTGGCCATGCTGTGCCTGATGCCCCCCAGGACATGATTGTTCCTCCTGGCTGCCAGAGCACTGCTGACTTATAGTCAACTTGCCATCAACCAGGACCCCCAGGTCCCTTTCCGTGGCACTGCTTTCCAGTGTCTTGCCTGCAACTCCATATGTAGATGCAGGGTTGCCCTGTCCCAGCAACTTCTTTCTGTTAAACTTAATTAGAAAACTTATTTAGAAAAACTATGTTGCTTTGTATAGATAGGTATTTATAGACAGCCAGTCAGTTCAGTTGTGTTCAAGACTTACAGAGTGCCCACCTGGACAAAGTCCATCAGGATGGCTACAGCATCTCTTACATGCATGTTGTGTGGGTATGTGATGTGCTGTTTGCAACTGCAGTGTCTTGTGGGTTAAACAAATAATGTGGGCTGACCGAGTCCAGGAAAGCATTTACATATCAAAAGATGTAAGAATTCTCAAAATCAGTATAAGCTTAATAAGCAAGTGTCCTCAGGTGTTGTTCAAGATGGTTTGGTTTTGTTCAGGAGGAAGAATGCAATGGAGTCAAGGTGTTAATCACCTTGATAAATCAGTTCCGGTCAAGATGGGGCACAAAGGCTACACCACTTAACTAACTTCATAGCAGAAGTGAAGCCACTTGCCTTTTCTTTAGTGTATTGCACTCTGGCTCACTCCTGCGATCAGTCACTCCCTAATAAAAATACACATTTTTACTCTTGTAGACAAAGTGTATAAACATTTGACCCTGGGAAATATGATATACAGCTAAAGACAGCCCTTGAAAAACCTGGGGTATGTATGTGCATTATAAATTTCCCCTATCTCACAGGACCAGCATAGTAGAGAAAAAGATAATCAGTTGTCTCTCTTGGTCTCCTTCTCCACCCTGCTCCCTCACCTCCCTTGCACTCCCCCTTCCCTTTTGCTGTGGGATGTGCCAGCACTTGTCTTGGTGAAAGCCAGTGTTGGGTCTTAAAACTGAAGGAAACTCCAGTATGTTTGTGACTAGCTCAGCCTTTACCAGGCCTCCTCTCCTCCTGCCCCAGCCCGCACCACAAGAAGAGTACGTGGTGGTGGGTGTGCTCTGGGGAGATGCAGGAGAGGGGCACTTGGCTGCCTTGTGAGCACAGAGTTCCTGCCCTCATAAATCAGGGCATGGGAAGTGTGTGCCCCACTGACAGAACATGGCAGACACCACCATCTGTGGGACAGTAAGAGAGTACTATCATTGTTTGGTCTTGGTCTGTGCTTTCAGTGGAGAAGTCAAATGAACAATCACTTTGCAGGCAGTCATAGTGACCTGGGTCCTTCTCTGAACTTAGAGCAGGTAACATCAGCTGGCGTGATTTCCACCCACCCCCTCCACTACACCACACAGAGCTGATGACTTGTTTGTTCTCTGTGTCCTGGCAATCTTTGGCATTGCGAGAAATACTGCCTGCAAAACTTACCACTATCACCACTTTTGGCAGTGATGATTTCATGACATACCAAAGTGCCCATTAGAAGTTGCACTGTAGCTCATTTTCCAAAGAAGCTCCCAACCAACAGTCAGGTGATTCTCTGTCAGCCACACGCAGTCTGGTCTAAATTTCAACCAGGGACTGAGATATGGCAGGTTCCAGTTCTCACCCCCAGTACCTCACAATGTCTTGTCCTGATCATTAAAGATTACTCACCCTGTGAGTAAACACCCATGCTGTTGTTAATGCATATGCATCTGTGAAGTCCATGCCAGATGGACAGTTCAGATGGAAAGGGTCTGATGGGGCCTTCCCTATCACAAAATGTCAATAATTTGTCAAGCTCCATCCTAAACTTGCTCTATTTCCCCCTTGTTAAATATAAGGGAAATTTTTCTTACAAACTTGTTCCCCTGGTCATTATTTTATACCACCTTGTTCCTGTGTGGTCATGATTTAGTTTAAATAATTAGTTTTCTCTCCCTTTTGTTTTCTCTTCTGATATATTTAAAGGTTCCTGTCCCTTCTCATCCATTGGGTTGTTTTTGCTTTTAAATCAGTCCCTTTTACAGTCTTCTAAGACAGCATCATGTCTAATACATCTTCTGACTGTGTTTACCTCTTCCATGTCACACTGGTGCCTCAGTTATCCTGTAAGGGATGAAAAATATTGGTCTTTATTCAACACCGTTTCTTACAAGTACTGTCTTTACAGCAGGAGCTCCTGCTGCCTAGGTGTATGACCTTTTGTGCTCTGAATTTCTGAAGTTATCAATTTTTTTCCTGGTATTCTACTTGTCTTCTCTGTTGCTGTGTCATCTCATCTTCAGTAAATTTCATTAGTGCACTATTATTATTAATTTTATGCCTTCATCAGCCCTGCTTAAAGACAAATAATAAGAGCTCCTTAACTTTTCTCTTATGCTGTTCCTGGTGGCAACCTCATCCTTAAAGTTATAACACAAAGCCTCTGTTACATCAATATTGATATTGATCTTTTCATCAATAGCAGAAGCTATGCCTGCACCTTTGCCCATCCATTTCTGCCAAATGCTTTTCTCCAGTGCAAGAAAGGCAAGAGGAAAGCAGACTTCTTAACCGTGCAGCAGAGAACAGAAGTGTGCTGTGATATGATCAGTCCTGAGCAGAGCTGAGGGTGAGATCCCTAGAGGTACTTGGCAAAGCAGTTGATATACCTATGGAGAGGAACAGAAAAGGGCTTCTGCTGCTTGTATGTTCTTTCCAAGTGTGTTTTGGGAGCCATTGTGGAGGCATGTTTTACTGGGGTCTAGCAATTCATAGCCATGTCCTTTATTCCACACAGAGAAGAGGCTAGGAAAAAAAACCCAAAAACAGTCTTGAGTTTCTGTGGCAGTTCATTGTCTTCAGTCTGGTCAGCTCCATGGGGAAGTCTCTGGGCTTTGAGTGCAGTGTTTCCAAACACAGAGAACAAACCCTAAGCATTTGTAAAAACCGCAGAGTGTACAGTTAATACACTCAGATGTGCTGTCAGCTCCACAGAACTGCACTGGAGTGAATGGAGTGTGTAAATCTCGGAAAGGTTAAAGCTGAGAGACCAGTGATATGCATAAAGACTCATGTTCCTTCCAGGAGGAGGAGGGGAGTGAGGTGTTATCATTCTCCATTAATCACTTACATCTCCAACCTGCCTAAATCCTCTGAAAAGAACCAGCAAAGAAAACACCAGCTGCTGTAGCTCCTACTTTTTCCTCTGTAACCACCAGCTTCCCTCCCTCCTCCCTGCCTTCCCCAGACTGTGTTTATTTTTACTGCTTGTGAATCAGCCAGGAACTTGCTCCCTGCAACAGGATCAGCTGAGAACAAGCTGCAGATTGAATGTTCCCTGAAATCCTGGGTTTGTTTTGTAGCTTAGGACCAGAAGCAAAACACTGGAGAAAAGGAGAGAAAGTGATACCTGTCTTCTTCCTCACCCAGAGATGGGACTTTCATTCTGCAGAGGGACTTCCCCAACTTGCTCTTTGAATGCATGGCAGCTTTCACTAGAGATTTTGAGCTTGCTTAGCTTATGAAAGGCACTTAAAGTGCTTTGGGTAGGGAACTATTGTTTTATAGAGGTGTGCCCAACTCCTATGGCAACCCAGACCCCTGCACCAAAACACCACAGTGCACCATAAGCAGCACAACAGCTCTCCCTTTGGCAACATCTGTTTCTTCTCACAGCGCTGTGATGTAAGAACTGTCCTGTCTTGAATAGCGAAAAGATTCACCTTCCAAGCTTGATCACACCATGGCTCCTCCAGCCCTGACATTAGTGCCATGTCTTGTACTAGAGGCATTGGCAGGAAGTCTCCATGTTAATGAGGGACTTATTCAATAATGCTTATTGAAAGCCATCCTGGGTGACAGCCAGGTACATGACAGGAGGTGGCAAAGAATGGCAAGTGGTGACAGAGAAGTGATTGATGGGGAGGAGAGAGATGAGAGAGAGGGGAATGAGGGAAAAAACTGAAGGGAAAGAGGAAGTGAAACAACCCCCCAAAAAAGTGTGTGTGGGAAAAAAGGAAAACAAAAGGCAAAATCATTCTTGGGAGAATGAGCATCTTCCTCAGCCAGGGCAGAGCTGTCTCTAGTGGCCCTCTGAATCCACACTGTCGAATCACAGCACCCACAAGCATAAGACCTGTCTCAACGTGTATTCTCCTGCCACACTCCATTCCTGGTCCCTAGGAGTGTCACACTATTGATCCCGAAGCAGTGAGAATTTGGGGAATCAGTTTTGAAGTTCAGTCTTCCACAGGGCAGGGAAAATGTTTTTTCAAGAGCCACCAAAATACTAGCTCTCTCCAGACTCTTGTATTGGAACAGTCCAAAGACCACCCCAACATTTGCCATTTGACAAACCATGTAATCTGATTTAAATCCAGCATTTCAATTTGTATGCCTCTGAAAGGCATGAAGTGCTACCCTTGTCGCCAAGCTGAACAGAAAGGCGCTTGACTTGTGGAGAGGGATGCAGCACTCTGCCACGGCACAGACCAAGAGGCTGAGCTGTCACTTTGGCACTGGCCTGGGGCAGAACTGCTAAGCTCAGATTGAAGAGGCTGTTTGCTGCCAAGACTTCTCTGCCAAAAGATAACTTTATAATGCTGATAATCAGGTGCCATATGATGATAAAATGCCTGTTGCTTGCCTCTGTATGATGAGTTTCTTGCTGACAAACTGCTTATTATGGCAAACCATGTTAGTTATAGAAAAAAGCAGCCTTTTACTGAAAAGTAGCACCAAAATCTTATCTTAGCCTAGAAGTGGAGAAAGTGCAATTAATTAATTTGTTTCTGAGTCTGAACTCTAGACATAATAGATTTTATAGCACAGCTATATATTGTAATTACTGGATGGAGCAAGCCTATGCTGTACTTGTATTTGAGTGTGTAATGAGGAGTGAAAGATTGATTGTTTGGTGTGGTCAGATGACTAATACACCATTAACAGCTGAAGTGGTCGAGCTAGAATAACAGGCACCTGAGATAGCATTTGATGTCTTGCTGAATAATGATGTTGTTTCCTATGTTGATTATCTTCCTCTAACCTGGTAATTAACTTGTCCTGACAGCACTGAGTGCAACACAACATTCAAGACACTGTGGCTCCATGGGTAGCTGGTGTCATGCTACTGCTCATCCCTGTGCTCTTTATCCTTCCTGAAGAGCACTATGGGATTTTCCCAGACTGCACACAGTAGGCATGGATATATAAACACATATGACAGATGACAGATGCCTTCTGAGAAACTTGCATTAAGGATACTATTCAGTCTTGTCTGGGTAAACAAATAAAGGAAAGAAGAAACTGAGAGAACATCGTACCTTGATTGCAAAATAATGTTCAGTAAACCTTTAGCATAGACGAAGCCCGTTTCATGCTAGGATTTGTGGTCTTGAACATATTCATGTTGTGATGTTCTTCATAAAAACATAGAGCAGTCTTCCTCTAAAGGAGTTCAATAGGGTTTTAGTTCTCCTCTTGTGTTCAGATGATGATAAAACAACATTGGGTGATTGTAAGGATCAAGCATGATTGATTCTCTACATTACTCTGTCTTACCGACTGAGCTCTATGTAAAACCTCACTGTGAGCTTGGCATTTTAAGTCCTGGAAATTTTACTGCTTTTTACTGGCACTATAACCCAATCACAACTCCACTGGAAAAGAAACCTCAAACCAAAACCAACAGGTGGGGTTCTTAGACGAGGTTTCCCTTTAAAAATAAACAAACAAAAACTTTAACAAAATAAATCCTTCAATGAGGAGATTTCTGGCACACTATTCTGTAAACTTAGTGCATTACTTTCATGCTGCATCTTCAAGCAATGACACTCTTGAACTTTGAAAGCTGTAGGATTCAGTTTTCACACACTTTTAAGGCTACAGGCAATAACAAAGGAACTGTATTTGTAATACCTGCATTGTTTCTGATAATTTCTTTGGCAGGACTGCATTTAAGGCTCTGTGAGCTTGATTGGCACTGTCTGGGTTACCTGCTACTTCAAGCACGGGTGACTCACATGGGATTTCTATAGCCTGAGCACTAACAAAGAGCCTGTGACTTCCAGTCTGCCTGGGGCTCCTGTCTGCTGCTCTCTGTGCCTTTGAAGACAACGTAATATTCAGAAACAGAGGGGAAGGCAGAAATAAAGGGACAAGGATAGCAACAAATTCAGATTATAGTTTGGGTACCTGAGTTTCCTGTTTCTGAGAGGCTCCAGTCGCAGTTAAAATGCTTAGTTTCCTCTGCTTTACAGAGGTACCCCCTGCAACCCTTTATCTCAGAAGATTTGTAAAACAAAGCCAGTAAGTGAGATAGGATTTGGACAGGCATCACAAGAACCAAACTCTGTCGCGGTAGCAAGGGATGCTGCCTATGTAGGCAGTAGGAGGCAAGAAGAAGAGAAGAGCACTCTGTGAGTTGATAAAACAGGATTAAGGATTTGGCACTGAGCAAACCATTAGAGGACAAGGACATGTTTCAGAAAGGCAGAGTGAGAAATCATGGGCAGTGCTGTTCCTACCCTAATGAACTGACCAATGCTGGAACTGGTTATCTCAGGGTGGTGATGAAAACCATCTAATTTGATGGACAACGTGTTTTAGGTGTTGTAAAAAGGCACAAGTGACTCTTGCTGACGCTGATGCTCCAGAAGCGCTGCACATGCTTCTCATTTTCTCTCGCACTGGAGGCAGGAGGGAGGATACAAACTAGCAATATTCAGCCTGCTGTTTCAGACTCACTAACATGGGGTCCCGGCTGTTTGTATGGCAGAGACACCTCCGAGCACTCATTACCCCAGCCATGCTATCCACCAGCCTGGCAGGGTGTGTGAGGAGGTGGGAGTGTCTGGAGCAGAGCGGGGAGGCAGGCAGACAGCTCATGTAAAAAACAGGTTTGCAGTGCTTAGATCCTGCAGTTTTTTCTTTCCCCCTATTGTTAAGTGGCATTGAGCACCAGCAAAACAGGAAACCACTTCCTCCAGCCGCTGACCCAGCGAACCCAGAGCAGCTGCTGGCTGTGCAAAGTGGCCTCCCCACACCACCCTGTTCCTAGAAAGTGTCTGGACATTTGGAGGAGTGTTAGGGAAGAGCAAGAAGTACAAGTAAAGCTTGAATAAGCAGGTACACTTGGCAGCTTTTACGAGAAGGGAGTCATACTGGAAATATCTGGTGGTAACAGTCAAAACTGTCTTTGTTTTTCCAAAATTAGGGCTTCTAGAAGTGAGAGCAATAATGTCTAAGCCAACCTCTGTCACCTCACTCATTTGGTAACTAACTTGACTGTCTCTTTGTTGTGAGGTGCAGTTCTCTATCAGACATCCTTACCCGAGCTGTGAAGAAGCTATTGTTTTGCAGGCACTGCAGCTTGTGTTTTGATCCTTAACTCTCAGAAGTCCAGCCAGGTCTCGCTTTTACGGGCATCAACAGAGGCAGGAAACAGTGCCAGAGAGCTGGTAGGTGACCCTTTTCTTCCTGAGACAGCAACACTCCCCAGTATCAAGAGAATATATGCTGCTTGGGTTGCTGTCCTTCTGGTGGGACTGCAAATGGAGGATAGCAAAGACCTTATGGCTCCTTCTCTAATTACACATCCCCAGCTGATCTCTAATATCAAGGACAATGTTGCCCTCCCTGGTGACATTCTGCTGACCTAGAATTCCCACTGACATGTTTTGGGTTTGGTGGTTTGTTTGTTTGTTTTTTTTTTTTTTTTTTTTAAATCTGGTGTGATATTCTTCATTCTGTCTCTTATATACTTAGAGAGTTTTTTCAAAAAAAATCCTGTAACCTCACTGGGAATGTCTGGTGGAAATTTTTCATAAGTGCATTTCTGTCTTTCTGAAAGTAGGGCACATCGACGTGAAAGAAATGATGCTCAACCCAATCTCTGTCACCTCATTACTCTTGAGCTCCAACTTAATTACCTCCCTGATGCTTTGCACAGCTCTTAACCAGACATTCTGTGTCTACCTAGAAATCTGCCATACAAAATGAAGTGAAGACTATACACCCTCTTCCTGCTGGAGTGATGAGATGTGAGGCTTGGTAAATACAATTTCTAGAGCACCCAGAATGTGCACTGTATGGTAGAGACCTGATCCTGCACCGCTGGAGTCTACAGATGACTTACAAAGACCCACTCAAACCACGCTGAGAGCTCGTGTCACAAAACCATGGTGCTGTGCTCTCGGCCATGCAGTCTGTAGTTCATGTCTGTGTGTGCAGTGCAGCATCCCTTCCCAGCAGCAGTCACAGCAGGCAGCTGCTGACCGAGAACCAGAGAGGCAGAGAGCTAGAGGAGGGTGGCAGCAGGAACGGGTCAGGATAGGACAGCTCAGCTGTGTCACCTCACAGGTGCACTCCTTCGGAACAGGCTGTTCTTACACTCCACTCTGCTCTACTCACAGCTGAAAGTTACTGGGACCCCAATGTTCCTTCAAAATATAGTGTGGATGTCCAAATTGCATCCCTCTCTTTTTTATCTGTTTTCCTGCAGTATTTTGCATTGGTTTTGGAGGTCTGTGAAACTGTGTTTTGCTGTCCTTCAAAACTAAACACATATGTGACATGTTGCTTCTTGTCTCTAGACCCTTTCTCACACTGTAGGTGTTAAGGGACTGGCTCTTTAATGTCACTGTTCCCAGAAGTGTGTTGTGCACTACATTATTACTCATGGATTCAGTACATCCATGCCATTGCAGGGTTTCCCTATGGAGCACAGGTGATGCCATCACTTGTACAGATGACCAACTCTTCATCCAGACTGCATTTCTTTTGGGCTATTTCCCCCCATTTTTTTGTGAGATGGAGGCTTGTTACAAAACCATTTTGAGCATGTGTGAGGCACATAACAATACGGTAAATATACATTCTTTGTCTTCCTTGACAGGGAAGCTTTCTAAAATCCGGATAGTACTTCAAAACCATGAAGCCCTTTTCCAACAGTCTTTTTGTCTCAGATAGGCTTCAGTTTGCGCTACAATAGTAATGTGGTGCATTAGAGTTTTAAGATATTTACTCATACATATTTCCTGGTCTCCCTCACAAAATATAAATCACTGTTAACATTGCTATTACACAATGAAAGTCAGTGCCTGTTGAACTCAAGGGTACACTTAACCTATCCTTGAAACTCATTTTGTGCAAATATAACATGATATTAAATAAAATAGGACCAATTCACTAAGATGAACAGAAACGTTTGTGAAAGAGCTCAGGGTACATGAACTGGTTCCTAAGACATGATAGAATACCTCCTGTTTCTTGAAGAGAGCTCTTTGGAAGCTGTCATTCTCACCTGGAACTCAGCAGCTTTCTGGTGGCATATCATGGTCTCAGAAAGATCTTTCTAAAATACATTGTTTAGTTCTCTGCTGGGATTTATAAGGTATTCAGAATCTCTCTTTTTCATGGTTACCAGCTGATCAGACAAATAACAAACCTCTCTGTGCTTCTGTATCTGTCTTCCCTCTCCTTATCATCATCCCCTTGCATGTCCTTTATTTCTTTTCACAAGGGCCACTTATAAAAAAGGTTAAGACCCAGTCTCAGAATTGACATTCACCTCTACAAATGTAACCCAGTAATCACTTTGCTGGAAATCCACCTAATGCTAGAAAAAAGAATAATTGTTCATTCCTCTTGTTAAAACTTTTCTTCTTTATTTCCCTGGCACAGAGCTTAGGGATGTTTTGATAGCTATTCCAGGGTTAATAGTCTTTCTGCCCAACCAGCTGCTGTTAAATGTTGGCTCTGGAAGGCTTTTCCTTTGCCCATTAATCTCAGATCTGGTGAGGCCAGTAAGGCAGTGAGGTGTGCATCTCTGCTTTTACAGTGCTAATGATAGACTTGTAAAGGGGGGGGGGGCTGTTACTGGGGTTTTGCTCCAATATTGACTCTTTTTCCTATGCATAGCTATACTTTGACGTGCTATGCTTGAACTTACAGATCAAAGAGAATTACCAGAATGATCCACTTGTGAATTGTGGGCCATTATCTGTTATTAACTCATCTTGAGCGTTGTGGTGAGCAAACTGTAATTTACAGTATGTTATTACATTTCTGCTCACGGTGGTGCACGGCAGCTGAATGTGCGTGTGTGGTAGTCCATAACGAGAAGTAATCTGTGCTAACTAATTCAAATAGATCTTTGCCAACTTCCACTAAGGTTGATCAAGAATTTAATTGACTTCTAATAGTTTTGTTTTTCTGCTTCCTGCCTCTCCCACCACATTTAGGAGAGGAGGTTTCACCTCCTCCTTTTCTCTTCAGTACATGCTTGCTTCCAGGAAAACTTGGAAGTGCAGCAACAACCTTCTCCAGTTCTCTGCCAGATTTCCTTCAGGATTTAATGATTCAGGTGGCTTCATTTGCTAAATTTTTGCCAAAAAAAAAAAAAAAAAAAGAAAAAAAAAAAAAAAAAAAACTAGTTCTCCACTGACACCGTATAATAAAGTTGAGCAAACAGGAGGACTGGTAGGAGACTTATTTTTATTGCCTAGCCCTGGTCACATGACAGATCAGGTTACAAAATACTAATACCCCTGCCAACTCTCAGAATCCACCAATTCCTCTTGCTACTGTTTTAATCCAACCTGTCCTTTTTTTCCTCTTTTTTTTTTTACTTTTCCCCCCCTTTTTTCCCTGAGGGCACGGGGTGAGGGGAAAGCCATTAGACTGGGGCAGGAGATAGAGTGAAAAGCAAGTATATCATGGTTGGGAGTATCCCTTTAGCTCCTTCAGTGTTTGTTCAGCACTTTTTCGCCAGCTGAACAGCTTATTCCCTCAGAGTGTTGGCAGCCTTTGGCAAAAGTAAAGCAATGTCAGCATTCCCCTGTTCCATTTATTTTTTGGAAAGGAATCATTAAAAATGTTCCATTTTCACCTTGTTTGCAAGTTGTGATTAAGGCTTCTCCCCCAATTAAATTGTGACATTCTGGCTTGAAAAACAACTTTGAGATCGGGAAGATAAGCTAACACACACGCATGCATGCAAAAAAAAAAAAAAATGATCCCCCTTTTTTCTTGTGGAAAGAAATTCAGCTGTTCAGTGGAGCCACTTCTTTTATTAGCAGTGAGACAAATATATTTTCAAAAAGATTGCTGATAAAACAAGAGATATGAAAAATGCAAACTTTATGCAGCATTCTGGAGTTCTTCACAGTGGTTTCTCCTTTGTCCCTTCCAGCATACAGCAGAACCGGAGCTTTGGTGTCACAGGTTTCTGCAAGGAAACTGCCTGGACAGGTAGATGCCCTGTGTCCTCATGGTCTCTGATGCAGTAGCTACGCTCCTACTGACACCTCAGCTACATCAAGGTGGGCACGACTACAGCCATGATGTCCCGAAGACACCATGGCAACAGAAGTAGCACCTAATAAAGGGGTAAGATTTTTGTGCAAAGGAGAAAAAACCCTTCTGTGGTGCTCATCCCAATGGCATTGATGCGTTTTGTTGCGTAAAAGGTGTAGATAATAACTACATATGTTTCCCCAGCTTTTTGAAAGAAGAGTTGTGGCACAGGGAGGTTAGGAGACCAGTCCATGGCAACACGAGACTTCTCCAGTGAAGTCAACAGTTAGAATTCAGGTGAGAGTTGCAGTCCCTGTGTTCCAGCTATGAGACCACCCATCTTCTCTTTTGGCAAGCACGAGTGGAAATGTAGTTCTGCCTTCCAGTGTCTGTGACCATGGTAGTTTCCAAGGGGGAGTATGTTGCAATTGTTCTAGTTTTTCCATTTCTGCTCTTCTTTCACAAGTTGCCTATAAAAATCTGCAACACACTTACACTGTCCATGTTCAGAGCTCTCTTGAAAACACAACCCTACTCTGATTTCTGACAAAACAACCTCTCATAGACAGGAGTTTGTTATGACTGCTGCTACACCCAGGCAGGGTTAGAGGAAGTACATGTCAGCAATGACTCCAAGCATCCACCCATCTTCACTTGTTGTGGCCACTGACTGTAAGCTGGTAGGGGCAGGGACCATCACTTTCTACAGTTCTGCTAGGCTTTGGTCTGTCAGTACTTCCAACCACAGTCCTCTTAGAAGGACCGTTTTCAGAAGACTTAAATAACATGCATTCCTCATATTTTTAATGAGATTTTTAATGCTATGAGAAACAATGGAACTTATTTTGCTGAAGTCTTTCCTCCTCAACTGCAAATAATACAAGTGCAAAAACATCAGGAGGACAATACCATCCACGGTAAAGGAAAGGTAGCATTGGATCTCTGCACTCCCTTTCACTCTAACATGATGGAGTTACTTTAATAACCTGATAGATTTTGATAAACCGTGGTCGTGTTGTGATGACCTGCTCCTTGGGTATTTCATTTCTGTGTGTGCGCTCACAGCACCCTCTACTGCCTCTCTCTTAACCTGCAGTAAGAGAATATATGTGAACTCTTAAAAAAAAGACTTTTGGAGTGACTAGGCTCTCTGTACCAAGTGTTGCTTTATATATGAAACAACACTCCCACCATGAGAATGATAATGCAGGAAGGTGTTTCAGTTCTGTCTAGAACATAGACCAGAGCTCATAAATGAACAGCACGAATTCCTCAGAGGCCCAGGCACCTATCACCCTGAGAGCAGCACCCCTTTTATCTGCACATAATGTGTTATCTTTAACTTTTGTTAGGTCCACGGAGGAAAAATAAATCCCTTTTCCTAGTGAGAAATATGAAAAGGCAGCAGATCACAGGCAGGGCAGGGCGGTGTCCGGGGCTGAGGCGGCAGGGCACAGGCAGGGCACAGGCAGGGCAGGGCGGTGCCCGGGGCTGAGGCGGCAGGGCACAGGCAGGGCACAGGCAGCGCAGGGCGGTGCTCGGGGCTGAGG
>JAWWMP010000165.1:30886548-30909216 GCA_035047865.1 Dendrocincla tyrannina
AAAGAAGTTCTAGAACCACAGTTCCTAGAAAAACAAGATTTCTAATATGTATGCAAAGTAATGGATGAGCCACAATGGCACACATAATTCCCAAATACCCAAATGTATAAAAAAAAAAAAGGTGGTCTTTGCCTTCAATCTTTTGTTTTGTTCCTAGTCTATTTTATGAATTAAGAACAAACAGGATGAATTTGTATAAGTTGGGTAATAGTGGAAATATGAATTCTACCATGCCTTGACTTTTAAGGATCACTTCTTAATATTTATTTGATGTGTCCGTACCTGAATTTCTTGACGACGTCTGGCACTGGCAGATAATTTTTCAGGAGCTATAACACTAACGTTGGGCACTACAACAGTTCCATGAGATTCAAATACTCCTAAAACGCAAACATAATTTTAGTTTATAATCTTTTGTTATACAAAAATAGTAAGAAACAGAAAATTAACAAATATAATAATAAACAAATATAATAATAAACAAATATAATAATAAACAAATATTAATAAGATAAAATCTGTGTAGTACAGAGTGTGAAAAGCTGTTAAAAACCTCCAGAGTCTGGGGGGATAGTGAGACATGTGCATGTAAATTCTCAAACGCTCCCTTGTGACTTTGAAGGACTGGTTGTTAAGATTCAGAAATTTGCTGGTTTACATCAGTGTTCCCTGAAACTAATAAAAGGTTCCAAATGGCTTACAGAATTTTACAAAAAGAATGCAGCATACCTAATATCAAAAAAAGAAAAGCTACTACAAGAATGAGGCAACTATTTAATGCTCAGTCCCGTTGCAGAATCAATGACAAAGCAAACAATAAGCCCCAGCTTCCCCCAATAACAATAATCAAAATTTGAAATACTTTATTTTGAAATTCATTGGTCTAATCACTTGTTAATTTGGAGAAAAATTCGGTTTTAGAGCACTTAGAAATTTGAGATGAAGACGCAGTGTCTCTAATGAGAGACTCTGCTATAAGACATTTTCTTACTCTGACCTTCGTAATATTTTTTAAATTGATGTTCCAGCAATATTTTCTTACAAAAAGAGCAGAAACAAAAACAGTTTGTATGTTCTGTAACTAGATATTAAATACCTGAAATATTAGCAAATGATCCCTTTTGATTTGGTACTGAAAGATTATCTGAGGTTTCTCTAAAAATAAACAGAAACAGTTAAGGGAAAAAAAATTACAATAATAAAGAAATACTGTAATAAGACAATGGTTTCAGATTATCATACATACTTATGTAATTCCAACAGTTGAAGAAGTTTATGGATCCTTCCCAGCACATATGTACAGATTAAATCCTATTCTCAAATTGACAGGAAATCATAGACAATTACATAAAAAAAATCAGGTCTAGAAGCAATGCCTCCTATGGATACAAAAAATGTGCTCCCTATCATGCAAGAGTGATTTAGATCTTAATACAAAAATAATTTATGATAGTATTCTCTCTGAATTATTAATTTAATCTACTTCTTGCAGGTTTCTGTGACAGAATACTAAAGTACCGAAGCAGCATTTATACTTAAGAGCATGCATATTCAAAGAAGCTTTCCATAATTAGTTTGGATCCTTTTACTTTCCACATTCAGGAATCATTAAAAGAAAAATGTGCCAGTGTTATTACAATCATAGTTACTGCATTTCTCTCTACAGTAGTATCAAACAGGAGTTTTTCTATTTTCTTTTCAGGATCTAGAAATAAGGTAACTTATAAAGATCTTTCATAGCTTCTAACAGATCCATCACAAAACACCTGAGAATCAGGTTAGTTGCAAAGTTAAATGCCAAGACTGGCTGAGGCAAGAATGAGACGTGGGTAGCACGAGATATCAACCACCTGTACAAACACTGCTTGAGTTCAGCATTTCCCATACGTTATGCTACTTACCTGCTACATCTCTCGTCACCAGTTTTCGTTTTCAGCTTCTGGATCAGGTGATCCACTAAGTCAGATTCTAAAATCCTTTTCTCTGTCTGTCTGTCTTTCTCAAAGGATTTCACCTATAATGTAGTTCAGTGGTTTTTAAGACTGTTGATACTTAAAATGGCATATGAAAAAACTTATCAAGTTTAATCAAAACCAAACTGGATTATTCATCCATAAAAGATGAAACAATCAAAGGTAGAAAGGTATCATCATCACCAATCAATCGCTGCCCATTCAATGTCTGATTAGATTGTTTTTCCAACCAACAAATTTCTTCTGCATTCCCAAACCTTAAACTAACTTGGCTACGGTATTTTAATATGTGATAATTAAATTTTCAACAGAATGGTCTACAAGTGTAAATACCATATTATTAATAGCATATTTTTAACTAAGCAATTATGTTAGAATAAGGCTACCTTTCATTTTCCAAGAGTTAGACTCAAACATTCAGAACTTAGGAATCTGCACCATCCTTACTGGCAAGGGATTAATCAATTACAATACCATTCACCTCATTAGCATGTTCTTTCTTGGCTTTGCTTCAATAAAGCCATATTTAAAAGAACACTCTGTAATAGTCTTGTGGAAGACTTTGATATATCACATTCTCATCATTAAGATGTACTTATATAATTATTGCAGTTATTTGCCATCTCTATTACAATAGCAAAGAGAGTCAGTAACAAGTGAAAAATATTTTAGTAAGGCACATTGGCTTGGTAAAATGTCTGTGCCAGATCCTGGCAAATGGTTACCATTTTTTTCAAAGAATGAATGTTTATTCAAAAAATAGGGACCTTTTCTCTGATGACCCAGAATAATTTCAAAAAAAGGTGCCAGAACCACAGGCTGCAGAGTACAGAAGGTGGTAATTCACATTGTGACATAGTCCACTCTTTGCATCTTAACCTAAGCTTACAGAGGCAAAGAATGTGGTTCTGACTCTGCCTGTTTGAACTACATTTTTAGATTTACCTTTTAGTTGTACTTATTTTGCAACATAAAAAGCTGCCAACTGAAAAGATCACTAAGTGAACTAATTCGCTTTGTAGATCCAAAGAAACCAGAGACAAGAGAAACCTTTTTCCATACAAAACTGCCAATGACAAAGTCCAGCAATATTTGCATTAATATTTGGACTTTCCTAGATGAAAGGAGATCTGTGAATAACAGTGTTATGCAGGGTTAAAAAGCAAGTTTCTTCAGAAGAACATTCTACTAAATAACTGAAACTGTATTTACCTCACTTTCACCTACTTAAGTATAATTAATTATTAATAATAATGACTATAAAAATATAATGTAGAACAACAGATAATAAATCTGAAACACCATCAAGCATCCTCTGGTCCTACACTTACCTTCACATGACTTCCTTCTTTATCTGACACAAGAGCCACATATGTAATGCCAGAGCATCTACAGTATTGCTGCAGTTCTTCCTGGGACTAAAATTTGAACAGGGGAAAGGGAATGGGGCAGAAGTTTGACAGATTATAAAATAACCACTTAAGTAATCAAAGTACTTCAAATAACTTGATATGCAATCAGGTTACATTGCTTATATGAGCTTCTGGGAGAGAAAAGCTTTATTAACAACTCCAGGAGATGAAACTTCATTATGCATATATTTATCCACCTAATGCTCCTTAAAAATTGAAATCTAAGTCTATACTTGGAGAGAAAGCGTAGGCCGTGCAGTCCTAGTTCCCACATGGAAGGGCTAGTTGTACCTAGAAGTACAGGGTCTACATAACTGTAAAAGTCTGTAATGTAACATCAATCAAACAGTTACCACCCCACTGTCTGCAGCTGTCAGTAACAGCTCAGTCCTGCATGATTGGTAGTCTGTCATGAAAGCCGGAATCAGCTGGGTTTCCTGTAAACCCAAGGCTGACTCACATCCCTCCGTACTGAGCTTACTGAAGGGCTTGTTATGCTGACTTACTCAGCACTGGGTTGCAGGACACCATTAGACAGAGGCAACAACTACCCAAATTGTCATTCCTTATGAAAAAAAAGAAAACCCAGGTAATCCTAGGAAAAGCATATGATCTGAATTTTTTCCAGTTCTGAGGGATTGAAACCTTTGGAAATGTTATGGCAACAGATTAGAAAAAAGTGCAATTAAGTGAGATCAAAACTGCTCGCTCTGCAGCATGACTCAGAATGGGCAACAGCAGTTTCTTTTGCTTGTCACCAGCTGGCACAGTTAAAGGTGCACCAAGCTCATAATCCTCAGGTAACTTCCACCACTATTAAAGGGGACTTGAGCCTTGCCATGTAGCTCACTACTCCAGCAAGGTAGTACTGGCTAAAGCACTGTTTGGTTTCAACTGGAGATAAAAGGGCACAACTCAGCTTGCCACTCTCTCTTCCCCCTACCATACATCACCCCAGAACTACATGGGGACCATCTAGTAGCTCAGTTTGCTGAACTGTTTTTCTAATAGAATGATGTCAGTATTCCCTCTGTATCTGATAGTCTTTGGCAATTTAGACATTTAAAAGTTGATGCTACCATTCTGTTCTTGATGCAACCTTTATTAAGTATTAAATTTATTAATTGAGGGATCCTTCATTGCACTTTTAAATACCATGGAAGAATGCTGCAAGGCCAGTGAGACTTTCTTAACGTTATTGTATCCTAATAGCACCCTATGTGCACAGCATTATAAGCCTCTGATTCCATAAAGCCAGAAAAAAAACCCTGAAAAAGTATGGTCTCAGCTTGCACTAATTTTAGAGAACAAAAATACAGTTAGTTAACACATGGAGATAGAAATTTTACCTGGGACCAGTCATACATTATTTCAGCTGGAATTCCTGCAGTCCAGAGTTTTTGAACAATATTGATAGCTCTACCCATTGACATCTGACCAACACTTACGACCAGCAGGTCACATGAACTGACAGAAACCTGAAGGGAAAGTAAGAACAAGCAGACAATATTAGTCACAAGATCACCTTTTCCCCTTCATAAGGGAAAGTAACAAAGAAGGATAGATGTATCAATGTTTCTCAAAATGCCTCAAGCTGCATGAAAAAAAAGAAAAAAAAAAAGGGGGGAGAAAGGAAGGGGGGAGAAAGGAAGGGGGGAGAAAGGAAAAAGGGGTTAGATTCACCTCTTTTTAGAACTACAATATACCCAAGCATGTTTGAAACTCACTGAAGCTTCATCTTTGACATGAAGCATCTCCACAGCCTCAGCCTGCAATGTATTCCAGCCTATTCTGTTCTCTCCTTCCCAGTCTCCTTAGCAATGTTAATTATTATAAAGAAAAATTAATAAAATACACATTCCAGAACCAAGTGAAGTTGTGTGACAGTTGACAAAATAGTCCATATTCTTAAGTCCATATTCTTAAAGTTTCCTTCCATCTCCACCTTCTGTATATTTATAAAAAGGAGAAGTAGTAGGGGAGAAGTAACAGTAAGTATATACAGTTGAACTCTTTCATCTGAAAGAATACACAGGCTGAGAAAAATGTCCCATTTAAATTGAAAATAAAAAGTTGCAAGCCTGAATACCCTTTCTTCCCTTCTCATTTTACTAAACAATTCTAGAGAAACACTAAAGGAAACAGGTCATCTTGATGTCTTCCTTCTATTTCAGTATGGCATTATTTTAGAACACATGTGAACATATTTTTTGCTCTTCTGTAGTTACAAATAGGTTATTGAACTGTCAGAAATAAACAAACAAATCCCCCATTTCCCAGCAAAGACACTTACAGAATCCTCCACACTGGAAACTGCAGCAGTTATTTTATCTATAGCTATGCTGACTCCAACAGCTGATGGAACTGGTCCTACCATCTGTGGCCCTCTAAATTGTGGAATCTCAAAACAAGACAAAAACAAAATGGAAGATCAAATAGTTAGCTTGGCAAAATGACAAATAGGCTTTCAATTTTTTCATGGGTTCAAAAATAAAATCTAAGTTCATTAAAAGAGATGAGCACATACCAGATGATCATATCTGCCCCCTGCAGCAAGAATTTCAGGCACAGTTCTTTGTCTTCTTTTGATGTATGCTATGAACTGGAAGATAATACCGTTGTGCTGCTGTATTTTGTAAACTAGACCCAGATTTATAGAAATCTGTAAAATACAAATGAATATGTGCACATATATAATTAATTTCCTGTTAGCAGCATGGACTGAAAATGTTGGTTTCACATAAGGAAGACATATGGAAGCATTCCTTACCTCCAAAAATTTAAAATACTGTGAAAAATAAGGAAATGATGCTTTAATCTTAAAGCATCCCAAGAAACCTACTGCACAAAACCCAAATAGCAAGCTTCAAGGAAGATGGAGGCCTTTAGCTGTTATCAGATTTCTGTATTTTCAAAATATTTACAGTTTGTTTCAAAATTTAATAAAAACCCTCCTTTATGCTCTAATTAATACCTTCAATCTTGGTTGGGGGGAAAAAAGAAGTCTGTCTGTTATTAGACAGAAGTTAAGCCAGAGACTTCTGATTGGAAGAAGGCTTATTTTTAAAATGCATCCTCAAAAAAAGAAAAAAAAAAAAAAGGTAAAACAACGAAGAAAAGTCAATGCCAGTATTATTATTGGCCATCAAAAGACACTTTGATGTGCTTTTCTATTCTAAAATACCATTAATTTGTTTTCCAGCAAAATACAAGGTCCAGCAGCCTGTTAATCCATTAATTTGTTAGCAGAATATTTTACAAACCTGAAGTTTTATTCCCAGTTGCTTTAACAGACCAATGATTTCCTCTAAATCCTTCATGCCATGCTTCAAGAGCTGAGTGACACCTGGCTTTTGTTTTATCATTGTGTTTAAAAATGGGAATACATTACTTGCTTCTCCCTTCTGCTCAATGAATCTGTAGAGTCGAGAAAGCTAAAACAAAAAATAAAATTATAAACATATGTAGCAACACAAACACTAGTCATAATAGGTAACATATTAAAACAAACAAATGACTTTATATTTGTGGGAGTAAAATATCTGCCTGTTTTGCCTAGAAGTCTGTTTTTAACTAGTGAGTTGAGGAAAGGAATAGACAGATAAGTCTGAATGTCCAGAAGTTAATTTCAGCTCTTTATGCACATTCATCAACATTTGCAGATATTTTCTTTAGAACATTTGTCTCAGTCTGTTTTACTAAATACCACTGTACAGTATTCCATTTACCCTTACTAGTTTCTACAGTCTGAGAAATACCTTTAAAGAAGTAACCTGAACAGCTGCAATACCGACTTCCAGAAAGAACAAAGTCAGACCACTTACAAAGAGATTGATCTATTTTGAACAGCACATGTAACAGGTTATTTTTCTTACTCTGGCTGATTAAATTACAAAGACAATAAAATATTACTGACTTATGACAAATTATAGGGAAATTAACACTGAATTAAAATTACTTACACTATTTGATGTGAGAGAAAGATTACAGAATTTGGCTTCCACTTCTCTTTTTGTTAGCTTTTCAGTCTGCAACAAATTCAAATGGCATATTGTTGGGTTTTATGCATAATGCAATTATTCACATGATTTCCATCTATATTCTCTGCTTATAAAGTAGAAAGACCAACTTGATATTAAGATACATTTTAAAGTTTTTATTAACTAGCCTGCCAGCTCTTGATTTTACAGGTGAATTGTTACCTCATAAATACACATTAAAAATTCATCATAAACCACTCAAATCTAGAAGTAAAGAAAAGTAATTAATCTATGTTTACAGCCCAAAGATAGCAAGCCTTTTCAGGTAGCAACAGGATATTCCTCGTTATGCTGGCAATGGGCTTTTAGACAGCTCCACAAAATAGGATACTCTACAGTGATGATTACAGAGATTACATAAATAACTAATGCCTTACCACAGCATCATACAGAATGATGTAGACTTGATTGAGTTTTTCCTCTGGTATCCCACAGTGCAAAAGTATAGCTTTCAATAAGGCAGTGTGATTCAAGTAAATACTGTAATTTCTTTCCTAACAAAGTATAAAGAAAAAAAAAAAGAAAGAAATGAAAAAAGCAAATTCTATTTGCATTCAATTTTGCTTAAAAAAAACCCCAAAAACCAGCAAAACCCATGCAAAACAAAGAGGCTTCCTAAACATTTAGTCACAGTTCAAAACTAACTTCAAATCTCTTCTTTCACTACCTTCCCTTCTATCTATAATTAAAGAATTTCAAGTCTTGTCCCATTCTAAAATAATCACTTGTCTGACTGGAAAAGGACATGATTTCAATGGCACTGTAAAGGACTCAATAGTTCTTTTGTACATAGACCCATGCTTCAGTTTAAGTTTACCTACAAAACATATTTTTGATTTAAATGACAGCATTCAACAACTGACTATTGATAAAATGTGAAAATAGTTCTGTACTTTTTAAGGTTAAAGAAGTATCCTTTTAAAACACATGAGACTAAGCATCTACTTTGATTGAAATTTTGGGATGGAAAAGAGAGCAAAGGGGCTGATTAGACAATCTACCTGGAGCACTGAAAACTCTTGGATGATTTCTGAAATGGCATAAATTGTTTCTGCTATAGGCAAAAAGCTATTTCCAGTAGATGTAACGATGTCAAATGCACATTCCAGGAGTTCTTTGGGATGACAGCGGTCTAACTTCCGAGGTCTGAAAACTCGCTCTATACAGTATCTAAAGAAAACATTGAAGAATGAATCAACCTCTCCAGGAGTCACTGTCAAACCGTGGTATCTGTGCAAAATATCACCTCTACATCTCTTACCTTTTCAAGTTTGATATGTTATTTCTAGCTACAAATCTTGCAAAAGGAATCTGAAAAACAAAATACATGAAAATTGTTGTACCAACAGTTTGACTGGGCTCTGTAACTGGAGATTAATTACTACCATGCAATTACACTTGTACTCTGACGTGTAAAGTAATGCCTTAAATACTTGCCACAGCCAAGTAATACTAATCTAGCCATCCTTGCTGCAAGTTTTAAATAAAAACATTATTTTCACCTATGTTTAAAAAAAATCTGTTTCTTCCATACGTGGTCAGGATTCCTCCAGTCAAGACTAGGAGTAAAGAACAAGCATACAGGAACAGACACAGAAAGATACAACTACTTCAACAGTCAGAGGAAGTCTAAGACTAAAGTTTGTAACTAGTCAATCAAAGGAATATGCAAACACTGCAGCACACTTCAAACCCAGCTTTGCCTACAGAGATGATACTACTTACCCTGAGGTCATAAGGAAGCATTACCAGCATCCCACTGTGATCCATGAAATATGAAGCTTCATTATGTTCATACAGTTTTTTATTTCTGGGCATTAGCAGTGGAGTATGCAGCTTGATGGCTCCTGCACAAAAATCAGAAAATACTATTCTCTCATTTCAGAAGTAACATCTTTTAACAAGTTCACAAACAACCTTGCAGGGCATCAAAATGTCAATCCATGCATTTTAAAAATTACAGTAAGTGTCCTTAATAGACTTCCCTCTTTCACATGTTCTACCTTGCAGTCTTCTTGGGCTCAGCAGGCAGCCCACAGAGTAACAGAGGAGACTGCCAACTCCACAGCCCAGCAGAATCCTTACTTTGCCATCCCTCTTTAAACACCACCTTTCACAAAAGCATGCATACGAACCAGACGAGAATCTCTGCAGTTACCAGTGGTACTGCTTTGGTCTAGATACCCATACATAACAAATGTCCATATATTATGTATCCATACATAACAAATATTGTTCAGACATGTCTTAAAAACACACTTGAAGTGTTTATGTATCATTTTAAAACCTCAAATACTTTTTTTTCCTGGCTATATTTTACAACCATCTATCTGTATGCATCTGATTATCAATGAAACCTTACTATTAATATCAGTAATCACTGAAAAAGTTTCCTGTTTTAAATTCCCTAGTAATTCTCAATCAAGTATTACAGAAGCTTAATTCACATCTTCAATTAGATTTCAAAATAAACTTTTAAATCAGGAAAAAAAAAAAAGCCCCAACTAGAAAGAAATAGCAGGGAGGGGAGACAGTAACTTCCTTCTTAACTTTGCATTTCTCAGTTCTTCATTCTTCTGTATTGCCAAACTTTTATCATGCTTAATCAGCTTATGATATATTAAACCTCCCAGTTGGTATTTTAAAATTCTCTATATTTATACAAAATCATATCATGAATACAAGTTATAAAATTTCAAGTATGACAGTATCTGCATAAATTTTCTTCCTCTCAAAAACTAATGTGAAGTAAATACTATTACTCATGACTAATGAGAGATTCCTGGAAAGAAAAAACAAAAGACTACTAAACATCATGGCATCAGCTTTGGCTCAGGAAGGTCCTGAACAGCAAGCCACTGCCGAGAGTAGTATCACTGAAAGTACCACTATATACTTGCTGTTCCCACTCTCTTTCTTATGTCTTTTCCATTCTGGCAATGCTCAGAGAGAGATTACTATGCTACATGGATGTCTGGCCTTTCACTACAGAGCTACCCTTATATTCAGATCCAGATTTTGTGTAACACTCCCTACCCCTAAAATCTCATACAGACTTAGCAGAATAACCACATACATTCAAAAATATAATTAAAATTTGCACTGTTTTTTCTGTAGAAAATGTAAATCATTCAGATTTAAGTAGCTATTACTGGGATAACAAAATGACAGCAAAAATATTACAAAAAGCTTCAAATGATGTGCAGCTACTGAACATATTTTCTGACTTCCCTTACAGCGGTAAAACCATTCCATTCTCTTAAATCCATTCAATCATAAAAAAGGAAATTAATGACTTTTGGAAACACACCCACCGTGTCTTTTAAATATCCGGCTGACAATCTCACATACATGCTGCTGTATCTTGGCTGCCCAAATAGAAAAACTACCCTGAAACCATCACAAAAAGTATATATATAATTCACATGTGATGAACACTATGTAGGCAATCATTCCATGTAATACAGGCAATAAGCATTCTGCTGCCTCATCCCACGATAATAAATTGCAATGCTTACATAATAAAAAGTAACTACAGGTATGAAAAGCATTATTGTATTGCGTTACCTTGTATTTCTTTAGATTTGGGAAGATTTAAGAGTTGATAAACCAAGAAAAGTCGCTTTGATTAAAAAGGGAAGAAAATAGTTACAGGCCACACTTTCTGTTGGCAATCCAATGGAAGTACCGTTAGTTTAACAGAAATTCAGAGTACAGTGACAGAGACAGTCTGTTCAGAGACAGTGATCATCTGGACATAAGCTTAAAGCTTTTGCTGCTACAATCAAAAACTGCTGGTTTCTTCACTGAAGAAAGAATGTAAGGTTCAAAGGGGAAGTGGCTACTCAAACCCACATAGTATAGACTATGGTTTTAAATAGAAACCAATGTGAATGTTAATCTTAAGAGAGAATGCAATTCTTTCAAACATGTTAAAGTTTACCCATAAAAACATATTTTTTTTTTTAAATTCAACATCGGGGAAAAAAGCCAAACCCATGCATCCCCTGAACACCTACAAACCTTCAGGATATCACTGTCATAGGTATAGTCTATCGCTGGAGATATACGCTGTGAAAATATCTGACTCATCATAGTCCGGTAGGCCTTGCCATCCACGTTTGCTAAGGTATGGTGGAGCACTTCATGGAGTTCAGACTCTTCCATTTGTGGTGGAGGAAGATGTTCACTTTTCAACAGCTCCACAGCTGTTGGTCGTGCTGCAGGATCATGGTTCAGCAGCCATGTAATAACCAATCTCTACAAATTATATCAAAATTATAGAGATTAGAACAATTTTGTAAATTAGAAGTATTTACAACAAATCTCTTAGTTGCATCACTTTAATAAAAAGATTATGAGACTCTAGAGGGGACCAAAAAAGCAGAATCAGAATATTCAGAGTGGATATTATTTGCTTATTAAATTTTAAGTATCTTTTATTATCATCTGATAAAATTCACTAAACCACAAAAATTATTAGAAATGTGCCTCCTGGGATGACAAAGTCTGTAGTATCCTTATCTCTTCCTGTTTTGCGATATGGTAGTTCTGGCATCTACCCCTTTATCAACAAATTTACGAAAAAGCAGCATTGTATGCATGAAAACAAAGATCTGAGAGCTACAAATACTAAAGATGAGGGAATCTTCCTAGCATATTTCAGTAAAATGTACCAAGATGGAAACGTTTTTATGGTACTAGTAACAGGAACATTGCATTTCTACAAGAGTAACAGTTAATACTAATGGTCAATGAAAGATTTGACTAGCACAAGGGAAAAGCTATTTAGATAGTCCAGAAAAGATTACACAGTTCCTTATCATTTCAATACTCTGTCATGGAGCCATCCAGAACAGCTCTTGGCAGCTCTTTCAAGCTTGGAGCAGCCAACTGAGCTTGCATGCATCTTTCTGTTCTGTGACACAGATTTCTTCCAAAAAGTTTAGAGTTAAAAGTTAAACAACTTGACTACCATTTCTCTGAGCATAAAAAGTCAAAATTGTACCTCAGAGTATAAAAGGTGTGCCGGTAAATGCTAAATTTATGACTGTGCTCAGGGCATTTCATGGGTAAATGTATTTCCACGTCAACTTAAAATATTCTTCTGAGATTTTCTTTCCTTACTTTGTTTTAATGTCATGTAAGAACTTGGCAGAACGTACTCAGTGGGGAATTAAGTGGGAAATTAAGGCAAAAAAATTGTAGTTCATGTTTCCTGACAGAGAATACCTAATAGTTAAAATATCTTCAAAATTACCTGCTTTGCATGCTTGACTTCATCAAAGTCCTTAGGAAATACAATAGCGGGCTAACAAAAACAAAATCCACATTTGAATTATAACAGGCAGTCTAGCTTGCTCAGAGTAATCTTAAGTTCTACATATTTATACAGAAAAACTAAGCATTTTCACTGCCCATGAAAAAAAAACCAACCCACCCAAAAAAGCAAAACATAACAACCCCCACATGGTAAATTTATTTTGAAGAGTTCAAAGGAAAAAGAATGCTTCAGAGTTTTGTACAATAAAAATACAACCAATTTACTAATTTACACAAGCATTTACTAACCATAAATACCACCTGATTTCTGAGAAGACCCACCCGGCTTATACCTAAGTATTCAAAAGCTGTAATGCCTTTTTCTGCCATTTACACCTCTAATATTCTGTACTATAAAAATTAGTTTCACAGACTGAACACTGAATGATGGCAATACCATTAGAATCCACAGTGCATTAAAGGAATGTCAGCTCCAGCCTGAATTTTATTCTCCACTTTTCATTAAATGCTTTGCAAGATTTGTTTTTAAGCACTCCCTAAGGACACATTTTTTGCTATATTTTGCATCCTTTTACTTCTCCTAACAAACTATCTGATGTATAGAATTAGTACATTTCTTATCTGTGCACTTACCAGCCTTAGCTGACCAAGAACAAAGATCCTTTCTGACGCAGTATTCATAGGATGGTAAGACATTTCAAAGAATATTATACCCAGACTGAACAGGTCCACTTTCTAAGGAGGTAAAAAAAAAAAAAAAAAAAAACCCAAACAAAATCCTTTCCTGTAATAACTATAAATTCTCTGGAGAAAAAAAAATAGCAGAGGGGAAAAAGAAAAAGACTATTTAGGTTAAATTTCACTGTGTATTACATCTAGAGAGAAGGGTGGGGATTTTTTGCATGCTTGCCCACATCCGTCTACCCTTGGTTTCCTTGAAAGAGTATTTCATTCCCCTGCTTATCACAGCAGTCCCACCACACCCTGCTCCACGCTGAATTCATACCCAGCACACCTTGGATTCCATGCCACCTTTTTTATTAAATCTACTCTAATCATACCTGATTGTATGTAGATTTAGTGCTTCCTTGGACCTCTGGGCTGACATACAGTGCTGTGCCAACCATCCCTGTCAAATTACCTATATGGTAAAAGATGACAGTACTGGTTTTAAGAAGTGGGAGAGAAATGCAACATCAAAAAAACTCATTCATCTTCTCTTTCTTCTAGGCTGGAGCACAGACCTTATTGTGAGAGATCTCGCTGAGAACAGTTTGCAAAACAGACAGTTCTTGCCTAGTTCAATCTATAGTACCTAAACCTATCTACTACCTTGCATATTTGTAATACGCCAGCACACAAAAGCTATCACTAAATTTCACTTCTATTACACTCATCTTAAGACATAACATACACTATAGTTTTCCCAAAACACAAAACTCAGCCCCTTAACAGGTGGTGCCAAAAAAAAACCCTAACCAAACAAAAAACCCTGGAGTCTTGAAATTGTCCTGCACAGGCAAGAGAATTGAAGTGCAGATGGAATGGATATACCCAATGTCTATATATCTCACCAGAGAAAAGCACTGATCTGTGGCAGAAGACTAGCAGTGTAAGCAAATTAATTTTTAGGTAACAGGCAAAACTGAAAGGTTATATGTAACATATCTACCCAAAAGTTGGTGGTTTGTATGTCCTGTCTCTGGCCCCAGTAAAAATTTATTTTCAAAGCACAAATGGAAGTTCTAACAGTATATAAGACTGCAGAATATAAATGTTTGCTTAAAATAATACAGAACAAGCTGCAATGTAAACTAACCTGATGGGTCAGACATAGCAGAGCCATCCGAAAGATTTTCTTCTTGTTTGGAAACCACCTGAAATAAGCAGAACAACAGAAGAGCACATGAAACGCTTCTGTTGGCTTTTCTTTCCAGTTTCGTTGGCAGTGCATGGCTTAACTCTAGAACCTTAGGACTTTAAAAAAAATTATGGCATTCACAATATAAAAACATGATGCTCATTGGACTTTATTTATATTTATGTTTTATTTTCGTCTTTTATGTAATTACATCACCATATTCAAGGGGTTTTTTCATTCACTTCAAACTGTACTTACTGCATTTGCTGGATGATCTGTAGCTAAACCAAAATCACCAATTTTCACATGATCATCTGAATCTAAAAAGATGTTCACAGGTTTCAAGTCTCTGTGGATCATTCCCTGTTACAGCAGGACAATAAAAAAAGATCCACAGAATATTAAACAATAAACATAATTAAAAATAAAACTCTTTATAATAGACTGGAAAAATCATATTACATACTTTTATTACAGGGAGAAGTCCACTGCATTAAGTCACTGAAGATTAATCTTGAAGACAGACTATAGTCTATAACCCAGATGCCAGAAACAATTTTCAGTGCTACGAGATGTCTAACAAACTGTTTTTAAAAGATGGTCAGATTTTTCTGACAAATGGATAAAATCTGAAGTGGTTTATTACAAAATTCAAGTTTAAGATAAAAAATTAGAAACCCTCAAGAACAGATTAGTAATGGAAAGGGCAAAGAGAAAAAACTTGCTAATAAATGCCCCGAATATGAAGAAGCCCATACAGAAAGAGGCATAGCACAGATACTATGGAGAGGTCATTACTGTCATATTTACTAACCTTTTCATGGATGTAAGCTAACCCATCCAAAATTTCTCGGAAAAGCCTCCAAAGCCGACTCGTGTCTTCATATAACCCTTGGTCAATAGTGTCCCTTAATGTGCTCTTTTCACAATATTCCATCTTCAGTTGTGCATGTATAAGGGACAGAGGGAAGAAAGAACAGTTTTGTCAAGAAAAGAGACTATCAGAAACTTGTATCAGTATGCATATTAATGCCATGCTTCAGGAGAAAATAATATCCTCAAAACATTGAGCTGTTTGGAATTTTCCTGAGAGCTGTCTTTTAGCTGGAAAACATTCATTCACTTCTGGGTCCTATTCTGTTTTCTGGCACAATGGTGCAAGCTTGCAAAGCAGCATATTCTCTAGCACAAATGTTAACAAGGTGAAACCAGCCAAGCCATAATGTATGTTTAAGCCAAACCCAAGAGAATCTCTGGCTCTATTTTACTTGGTATCATAACTGTTTATATTATGAATATACACAACACATGCAAACAAGCCTATTAAAATCTCATTCCATTTAATTGTATCTTTTTAATTGTATCCAGACAGGCTCTAGCATTAAGTGCATCATAAAAAATTGCACATCACCACAAGAACAGTTAGCTATGATAATCAACTTCTCCCAGAAACAGTCTAACACAAAGGAGATGTCAGCAGCAAAGCCTGACATCTCCTGTCAATGTGTGAATTTCATTTTGTGTCTACTTTTAGATCCATACAATGGCTTCAGAGATTACTGTTTTGTATTAAAATAAGGTGCATACACAATACTGTGCCATTGAAAAGAATGAGGAAGTTTTCACATCTGTGAAAGGTAACTTCCCCTCTGGAATTTAATGCAGTATAGTTCAACTCCCCATTGGGAATAACACATAGCCAAACTGAGAAACACCAAATACAGTGTTAGGGGATTGGGGATGGATATTCTAAACAAATATCAAGCACAAGGCAAAATAGTGCTTTGGAAGCCATGGTCTCAATGGTTGGCTTGTTGGGTTGTTCTACAGTTAGGTCAGGAATTGCCAGCTCTTACTTGTGCACAAGCAACAAGAGTTATCCCACTACGGCACTACAAAACTATGCTCTCTCCAGGCAGAACTATAGAGCCTTGGAAGGCATAACAAGCCATGTGCACTGCACAGGGCCTTCCACCAGCTCAGCCTTTAGGAAACCAGTCTACTGCAAAACCAACACTTAACTTACTCATTTGCATATTCAAAGGTCATTACTTTTCTCATGAAAACCAGGAACTAGTCTCTGCAGGCTGAAATAGCAATATTGTTTTTTATCTGAACACAAAACCATGTTTGTACCTGAATGTACAGGTAATGCACTGTCTGAACAACTGGTGTCCTGTCTTCTCCTCCACGGCTATTCTTTTCATTGCATTCTTCATTCTTTATCAAAATAAAAGCCAACAAAACAATTAGCTCCAGGAAGCTGTGCAGATGTTTTTTTATTATGCATACTACCATCTTTTAATGGCTGGAGATTGAGAGGAACACATTGATGAGAATCCACCCTCTACAGCTAGGTTTGAAAAATAGCAAAATAATATAATGACATTTTTGTAATGCCACTGCTTCCAAATAAACTAGAAAAACCACATGTGACTCAACACTATTTTTCAAAGTGAATATAAGGACTGTTTTGTCATGATTAGAAACTGGAGAAAAAGCATTCCAGAAGATCTGGATCTAAATTTCAATCTGTGTAATGTCAAAAAAGGAAACAAAGATAAAATTTGGACCTAAAAGACACAAAGCTTGCTTGATAAATAATGCAATCCTCACCCTCAACTAACAATTTTTGTATGGTGTATGTGTGTATATATATATGCATAATGGCAAAAGAATACACTGCCATTTTATCCAATTCTATACTGAAAACATTTTCATGCCAACGTACACTATAACAGAAAGAGGAAGGAGATGAAGCTTCAGTAAGAACAGGATACAGATCATCAGGATTGGCAACAGCATTCTAAATGCTGTAGAAAACCGTGCATTAGCTTTCTAGTGATACAGTGAACTGACTGTTCACAGAAAGTGCTGTGACACAGGATCATAAAATGAACTAAAACCTTAAGACGTTACACTGACTTCTCTCTTTTTGACTGCTAGCAATATGTATTGTGCCTGCTTTCAAAAAGTGCACAAAAGTGAGCAGATATACTGGTTTATATCATCTAAAAGCAGAACAGAATTTCAATGTTCAGATGATGTAAAGCCATGTAATCCATGTGGTTAACTGGTAAGTCATGTACACAATGAAGTGTCAAACTTTTAATAACCTGGCTCATGACTACAAACCCTCACATTTAGCTCAATGAACACTACAGGACACAGAACCCGGATTAGCTGCATGAGACTGATTTCTATGGAATGCATCTCACAATAGCACAACATTTACTCTAACAGAACATCACCTTGTTATGGTTCTGTACTTACACCAGAAGCTAAGCAAAGCTTCTGAACTGACCTGTTTGTTTGTCAAAGACTACATTGTGATCTTTTAATTTTCACTAGCTGTATCTTTACACTTACCAGAGAATGACCTTTACTGTTTTCATCCTCATTATCAAAAATTATTTCACTTTCAGAATCTGTAGTTGGCCTGTTTAAAAAGAGAAAGAAAAAAACCCAGAAGTTCTGCATGCCAAGAAATATTTACTAATAAATCTGGAAATTATCTAGGGGGAAAAAAGAAAACCTAAGCCTCTGCTGAAGACCCATATGCCTTAAACAAAAAAAGCAAAAGAAAACAATACACCAAAAAGTATCCTGTTTGCAAAGCAGCACTTCCTTTGCCAGCCCAATCTCTAAAAGGGAAAGTTCTTATTTGCATCAGTAAAATTTAATTTCTGTATTTAATAAGCAAAACTGAGATAAGCTTACTTGCTTGCTTAAATAAAAAAAAAAAGAATCACCCTGAGAGCACCACACCATAAAAAGAGGAAGGTATGGAATACTTTAGTAAAAATCAAAATCAAAAAAGAAAGGGCAAGTTTGGTATTTTTCAGGATTTGTAATATTTCTGTTATTGCTTATTAAAAAAACCTTATTCTCAAGGCTGGAAAACATAGTCCAGGATAAGGTAAACAGTCATGCATTCTGGCACAAATAATAAGAAACATCAATAAGCCTAAACCAAAATTTGCCTCACAGATTGACAATTTTTAGCTACCAATTTTCTTCTTCCCGCCTATATGACTGCTGGCAATACACTATTTTTGAACAAGGGGACAGAATGAAAATGCAGTGAACTACTTCTCACAAAAGAAACAAGAATAATAAAAGAAACAAACTCTGAAAACTCTGCCTACTGTTCCCTATAGTTCTCTGCTCTGTTCCCTACAGTGCCAATACGGAAGTCCACTTACAAAAATGAATGCGAGAACACACCATCACCATCATCGTCATCATCATCATCACTGGACTCCTGATCAGCTCCACTGAATTTGTTGCTGGAGGATCTTTCACACGAAGTACTCCACTCAACTGAACTCGTCAAAACCGGAGGAGGAGCATTAGTCTCCACATCATTTGTCTCCTCAGTGGTAAGGGTGAAGAGACCAGCTTTGAGGGGCATTCTTCTCTCTTCGGTTGTTCCAGATGACACAGTGGAAACAGGACTTTCATGTTTCTCTATCCAAGCATTATAATACCTCACGATATTCTCATGATTCAAGCGGGAAAGTAATGTTACTTCTCCCTTAATCCTCCGAAATTGCTTGCTGGTAGGGTTTACACGAATACGTTTCACAGCGTAATAGCAACCATCAAGCTTATTTCTTACCTGCAAAATTCAAATTAATCTAAAGTCAAATGCTTACAAGTGCCTTACCAAGAAGGGCCAGAAGTAGAATAATTTCATGAAATCGGAATTCTTTCTTCCACATGGAAAACAACTACAGTTCAAATGCAAGCTTCCCCATACTGACAGGCTTCTCTCCAGACTCCCAGAAACCTTTTGCGAAACTTTTCAGCCTATTAAATTCCAGATAAAAACTGCAACATAGACACAGCACACTAGCAGATAATAAATAAAACCATGCAAACATGGAATATATTGTTTTGCTTCAGAGAAAATAAACATCCCAAAAAAGGATTCCATGGAGGAAACGATTTTTGTACCATACCTTGATGACTGCTCCAAAAGCCCCTTTGCCAAGCAATTTTAGCTCTTCAAACTCATTGTAGTACCGTGAAAATTGTCTCTGCGTTTCTGTGAAGAATGAAGCGCTGGATATCTGACTGCTGGGTATAACCGTCTCGATGCAATCTACATCTGCTGAATCTGTAATGAAGACACAGTTACCACCCATGGTAATATGGGGATAAGGCACAAGAGACTGTCAAATAAGTACCAAGAAGAAGATAAAACCTAAATAACTTCAAGTGCAACTAAAACCTAAAATACAGATGTGCTCTGCTGTGTAGAGTCAAGTTCTGGTATAAGCATAAAACTTAACACAACTTTTAATTATTAACATTATGCTGGACAAAAGAATGATTTTAACAAGAACATGATGAGCAAAGAAGTCCCATTAGAACACCATCCACCATGGACAAAGTTAGGTCTACATTGACACCACGCGAGAGGTGGATGAATTTACACGTTACATTTAAGCACGAGCTGCTTCTACTGAAGAAACAGCAATAGTGGGTCCACCCCAGCTAGTCACAGATGGAGCAGTTAAAGGGCACACTAGCTTTTAAGTTAGTTAATGTTAACACACTTGCGCATCTTCTGAAGCTGTAGCACAGCTCAATTTTTCTGTTACTGCAGGCATGCAGACACTTATTTAGTGGAATATGGAAAGAACCAAGTTCCTTACCATCTAGATTTTCTTCAGCTACAGGCATTTTTATTCGTGGAATGTTTATAAAACTATGTTGTAACAACTGCTGAGGAGTCCATCTTTCTTTATCTTCCAAGCAAACACACCTGTTAGCAAACCAAGGAGAGAACTACTTCATATCAAGTGTAAATGTTCAAAGGGTTCACATTATATTTAAGAAATTATCACCGCTATCATTCAGGTGGAAATAAGAAGCAAAGACAGACTAAATGACTCATCCACAGCGACACACAGTTGGTGGCAGAGCAGAGAAAAAGAGCACCAGACATGCACTCCCAAAAACCAGATTAGCAGCTTGAGCCATGAGACAGCAGCCACTTCTTTTCTAAAACCTAGAACTAGCAACACAGGATGACTTAGCTCTTCTTTTTTTTAAAAAAAAGAAAAAGAAAATATATATGAATGCAACAAACGTACTTTGCCAGAAAGTCTTGGAAGTCAGCAGGTAAATTGGTAGGAACAGCAACTGGAAATTCCTTGGTGACTTGGCCCTGGCTGAGTGAAAGCAGAAGCAAGCCCAGACGCCATACATCTCCTTTTTTTCCAGGTTTGTTGGGAAGACCATCCTCACTAAAACGAACTTTGGTTTGCTCAAAAACATCTGCTTTGCAGATATCAGCTAAGCGCTTGGAAATGCTGTAGTCTGTCACCTTGATGTTGCCTTCAGCATCTACCAGGACACTGGATGCACAAAGAACTTTGTGCACTACTGAATTACTGTGCAAGTAGTCGAGAGCTGACAAGATCTGGGTCACATAGTGGCGCAACTGCTCAACTGGAACTGGAGTCTCTTTGTGTAAGTATGTAGAAAGGCTGCAACCACTTATGTGTTCCACTAAAATATCCACCACAATTGAATCGTCCCGTTCTTTAAGGTTCATACATTTGTAATGTACTATGTTTGGGTGACTTAGCTTCGTCAGTGAGCTGAACTCTGTTTCTGCACCCTGAAGCTGGTAGAGAAACACAATATAACATGCATTGTATCATATCTTGTGAATGCATCACTACTAAAAGATATAACATATACAAAATATGTACAAAATATATGACATCCTCCTACTTTTCTAAAAAGAAAGGATTGTACACAAGGGGAAAGTACAGCTTTGATTTCTGACAGGTAAACTTGATTCCCTCTTTCTTCAGAATTTTAGTATTTTATTATTTTGTTTATGCATACTTGCAAACATGCTTGCATTTATATTATTGTAAAGGAACTCCTGAATACCCCAAAACACTCATCTTCTCCTGTGCAGATGGTCGAAACATTAGCATTTTAAAGCTCATTACTACACTCACATATTTAATATAGACTGAAGGCCTCAAGAAAAGCACTGAGCCTCACCTAATCTTTATTAAGCAAAATGCAAAATATAAGCATTACCTGTTTCTTAGACTTCTCAATCTTTTCTATTTCATGTGTTGTAAGAAACCTTCCCATTTTTTTTTGCCAGTGCAGAATCCATTCATATATTAAAACAAAGTCTCCACTGCGAATTTCCAAGGCATTGTAGATGGATTTACCAAGCTGTTCATCCTTGCCTATACAAAAAGGGAGAGAAGAGGAACATGGCTTCACTTCTAAGCACTTAACAAGAGCTCCTGCACATGCAGTAGCCAGATGAAAGCAATAGCACAGGCCAAAAAACTGCTGCAGGATTTAAAGAATTGCAAGTTCTAATACATGAACAACCTTCCTGCTTAGCAAATCTGAAACTCTACGCACAACAACATAGTTGTTCATCTTCAAACTGCAAAATAAAATTCTCCTTGCTCCAAAGACTTCCAGGCTGTTCATTCCTCCACTGAAAAAGTGCCATGTTGAAAACAGTGAAAACATTGGATGGTCCATGTGGGCACTTCACCGAGGCCTTTCAGCTCTGAAAGTCTGCCTGCTTTCACTAAACCTGCTGCTTTTATGCCTTTGCTATCAGCAGTAATGGAAGTAGAGTAAGTATGCATTCCAACCCTGTGCTTATCAGCAGTTTCACATGCTACTGAAAGCTAACATGTGACGTGACTTCTTGCTTCGTAGCCATGTACATCTGACAAGCTAGCTATTTAAATTTAAAGGCAAATAGTTTTCAGTCTTAATTTAGTTATGTAGAGAATATAAAATGTTGAAAGCGTGGTTTGATTTTTTTTATGGCTACTCAGTTGTACCTGGAGAGGCAAATTTTTATTTAAAATACTCTAGAAAAATATGAAATATTTGCCAGAAATTAACTTTTCCTATTATTCTCTCCCACGTATTGTTTCACAATCCACGACAGTACTCTCTCTATCCTTGCTGCTTGTACCTGTTAGTACTGTTTAAGGTAACAAACAAAACAAAGAATACATTCAGTGCAGGTACCTGGGTGTGCAGCTGCAGTGGAGCTGCAGGTTGAGCTCTGGGGGCCGGACCCTGAG